>CM031600.1:5197528-5202528 GCA_018398815.1 Conus ventricosus | reverse complement strand
ACTTGCCTCCATCTGATTTATTTTCATTGATTAACTGCAGTACAGTATTGCAAAAACATCCCCTTGTTAATTCCTGTGCTTATTTATTTAATTGCTTATTTATTCATCTATCTATTTATTTTGCGAATTTGATTTATTTTCTTGAGAAAATGAGTAATACGTTACTACAAAAGTATACCGTTGTTATCTATCTGTTCATTCGTTCATTTATTTATTCGTTCATTTATCTGTTTATTCATCTAGTTATTCGTCTATCTATCTACTTATTTTTTAAAATGTTCTTCATGTTCATGCTAATTTTAACCAAACAATGTTGACGTAGCTGTAGTAAATCTGTGTTATTGTAACTCATTAGCCATATGAATTTTCATGACTATTAATTAGCTCTGCTCTGTTCTGTTCTGTGTGGTTGTTGTTCTGTTCTGTTGTTGTTCTGTTCTGTTGCTGTTCTGTTCTGTTCTGTTGTTGTTCTGTTCTGTTGCTGTTCTGTTGCTGTTCTGTTGCTGTTCTGTTGCTGTTCTGTTGTTGTTCTGTTCTGTTCTGTTGCTGTTCTGTTGCTGTTCTGTTCTGTTCTGTTGTTGTTCTGTTCTGTTCTGTTGCTGTTCTGTTCTGTTCTGTTGTTGTTCTGTTCTGTTGCTGTTCTGTTGCTGTTCTGTTGCTGTTCTGTTGCTGTTCTGTTGCTGTTCTGTTGTGTTCTGTTGTTGTTCTGTTCTGTTGCTGTTCTGTTGCTGTTCTGTTGCTGTTCTGTTACTGTTCTGTTGTTGTTCTGTTCTGTTCTGTTGTTGTTCTGTTCTGTTGTTGTTCTGTTCTGTTGTTCTGTTCTGTTGTTGTTCTGTTCTGTTCTGTTGTTGTTCTGTTCTGTTGTTGTTCTGTTCTGTTCTGTTCTGGACAAGCAGGAGGAATAAGGAAGGGTCGGGGGAGGCAGAGACGGGGAGGAGGGACTGGGTAATGTCTGGTTTAGGAGAGGGAGAGTGACGTCAGAGAGAAAGGAGGATCCCAAGAAGGGAGCATCAGGATGGAAAAACAAAGATCTTTTTTCTGGTAATGATAAAGCAATGAAATTTGTCGACATTTTCTTTTCTTGTGTACGTACTACCTGTCCTCGCCTCCATCTTTGCCCCGTCTCTCCCCTCTTCTCCCTCCCACCCACTCCTCGTAGCCTCTTTTTTTTCAATCCCTTGTTCCCCCCCACCCCCACCCCACCCTCCTCTCTCTCCTCTCTCCATCCCCTTAAACCCTGCCCTTCTTTCCCCACCCTCTACCTCCTTCCCCCCACTCCTCCCCCATTTTTCCCCCCCTCCCCCTTCCCCCCCTCTTCTTTTCCCCTGCCCCCATTCCTACCTTTTTTTACAGTCCCCCTTTCCACCCCACTGTTCCTCCACCCTCTCCCCTCCCCTCGCCCCCAAAATCGCAACATCGCTGGCTTTCTTTTCATCGATTTTTTCCAAATAAAAATCGATAGAAAGTGACGGGCAGAAAATTTGTTTTGTTTTTGATCTGTCCCCATGAACGAGTCACCCTGCCAAAGTGGAGATGCAACAAAAATTTGTATATCTATGCAAGAGCGTAAAAGAGAGAACACCACAGATACCCACACACAGACACAGAACGAGTTTTACGTGTTGGAAAGCCCGGGAGACCACTCCCAGAAAAAACAGGAAAATAAAGAGAATTTTTTCCCAGTTTCAACAAATGGGTGTTTAGAGGACTTTTCCTTGAACAATCTGCAAAACATAAAATTGTAAAAGATTAGGGGGGGGGGGGGGGGGGGGGGGGTTGTTTTTTTTGTTGTTTTTTCTTTTTTAACACAGACGACATTCTTTCCTCCCCAAAATTTTCAAATGGAAACAAAAATTAAGAAAACTCTCTCTCCCTCGCTCCATCTCACATATTCATCATCATCATATTTTCAGCTTTGGTCCCCTTTTCCCGTCTGTTGAACCCTCCACCCCCCCCCCCCCAGTCTCCAACCGCCGTCTTCCCTCCCCCACCCCCCCCCCCCCCCCCCCCCCCTTTCCCCACCATCTTCATCCCACTCTGGTTTTTCTCCCGATCCTTTCGTTATCTGTTTGTGCCCACCCCCCTCCCCCCCGTCTGCCTGAAGTCTTCCCATCCCCCATCCCCCCCCCCCCCTCCCCCCCCCCCCCCCCCCCCCCCCCCCCCCTCGGGTTTCCTCACGGTGGCACTGCCCCCCAAAGGGCCACCAGAGAAAGAGAAAATAAGGCCCTTGAGGGAGGGCCCCTAGGTCAAAACCCCCCCCTTCAGCCCCCCAGGAAGCCCCTGCTGTCCCCGTGCTCTGGCTCTGCCGCAGCAACAGTCACACCACACCACACAGCACGTGCTGCTCTGTTAGAGGGCGGGGCGCTAGTGCCTGCCTGGGAAAGCCAAGTGGTTCCATTCCAGGCTCACGGTTTGAATCCCTTTGAGCCCTCTCTCTCCCCTCTCTCTCTCTCTCTCTCCTCTCCCCTCTCTCTCTGCCACATGAAACTTGCGCGGCGGTCTGGGTGTTTGTCTTTTGCCATTAAGTCCCGAAAAAGTGTGTGTGTGTGTGTGTGTGTGTGTGTGTGTGTGGTGTGTGTGGTGTGTGTGTGTGTGTGCGTGTGCGTGTGTTTTGTGCATGCGTGTGTGCGTGCGTGTGGGTGAGTTGTGAGTGTGTGCCCCGTGCGTGTGTGCGAGCGTGCGTGCGTGTGTGTGTGTGTGTGTGTGTGTGTTGTGTGTGTGTGTGGGGTGTGTGTGTGTGTGTGTGTGTGGTGTGTGTGTGTGTGTGTATGTGTGTGTATGTGCGTGTGTGTGTTAGGTTCTTCAATTTAAACGTTTATACACATTAGGTTTATATTATGCCCTGCGTGTGGCGTGCGTGTGGGTGAGTGTGAGTATGTTGTGTGCGTGTGTGCGTGGTGTGCGTGTGTGTGTATGTGCGTGTGCGTGTGCGTGCGTGCGTGCGTGCGTGCGTGGTACGTGTGTGTATGTGCCTGTGCGTGCGCGTCCGCTTGTGGGTTGCCTCATGAAAATCACTATCCCGGACAGGACCACCCAAACGTAACGTTTTTACACTGCTGAGAATCATATCCACGGACAGGACCACCACATCGTACCCTTTTTACACTGCTGAGAATCACTATCCACGGACAGAGCACCACATCGTAACGTTTTACACTGCTGAGAAATCACTATCCACGGACAGGACCACCACATCGTAAAAGTTTTTACACTGCTGAGAAATCACTCTCCACGGACAGGAGCACCACATCGTAACGTTTTTACACTGCTGAGAAATCACTATCCACGGAAGGACCACCACATCGTAACGTTTTTACACTGCTGAGAAATCACTATCCACGGACAGGACCACCACATCGTAACGTTTTTACACAGCTGAGAAATCACTATCCACGGACAGGAGCACCACATCGTAACGTTTTTACACTGCTGAGAAATCACTATCCACGGACAGGACCACCACATCGTAACGTTTTTACACTGCTGAGAAATCACTATCCACGGACAGGACCACCACATCGTAACGTTTTTACACTGCTGAGAAATCACTATCCACGGACAGGAGCACCACATCGTAACGTTTTTACACTGCTGAGAAATCACTATCCACGGACAGGACCACCACATCGTAACGTTTTTACACTTCTGAGAAATCACTATCCACGGACAGGAGCACCACATCGTAACGTTTTTACACTTCTGAGAAATCACTATCCACGGACAGGACCACCACATCGCAACGTTTTTACACTGCTGAGAAATCAGAGACCAAAAAAAATCATGGAGATGGGACTGAACAATTAACAGCACTCCTATGGCAAACAATGAAATGATCACATCGTCAGTGACGGTGACATTACACAGTTGTGACTTATGAGGATCTTATTGGATGGCGGTTGCATGAAATATACTAAATGCATATTTGAAGAATCACACACACACACACACACACATACACGCACACACGCACACGCACACGCACACACGCGCGCACACACACACACACACACACACACACACACACACACACACACACACACACACACACACACACACACTGGCAGTTGCGCAATAATGTATCAGTCGTCATGCCACTGGCTACCTGCCCAGTAGTCTACACTAGTCAATATGTGACGTGCTATCTCATTGGCCAAGATCAGTCTCTGTGTCTTACTGTATCTGACTGGCTCAAAAACAGGCCATAGTTCATTGCTGTCGAATTGTAAAAACAACAACAACAACAAAAACAAACAACCAAAAAACAAAACAAAAAAAGCTTCTACCGGTGACTTACATTTTTTCTCTTTGACCCCAAAGAAGACGGTGAGAGAGCACGTGAGGTACAGCCCGATCACAATGAACGATCCTATCCGATAGGACATTTCCTGCAGACAGAACAGATGTCTTATATGTCTTATGTCTTATACAAACGGTTAACTTAGTCACATGGAAAGCAGACAATCTGTTCTGAAAATACAGAACTTTTTTTTTTATCCCAAACCGATAAATTTACTTTGCTCTTGACGCAAATTGAGATAACCCAATCTGAGGAACAGTGAAAGGTGTATCTTTTCGTTCTTCAGTGATGTGAACGTTACTGCAAAGAACGCTGAAGGGTTGTATGGACAAACTGAAACAAAACAGTTGAGACACTTAGAAGCACAGGCTTGCGTTCAGAATTTTTTTTAACCGAACACATTTCCAAGTTCGAGCAAGTTTAAGCTATGTTAAATACATGAACTGACATTTGAAAGATTGGTATCAACTATCAACAGAAGAAGAAGACGAAGAAGGAGGAGGAGGAGGAGGAGGAGGAGGAGGAGGAGGAGGAGGAGGAGGAGGAGAATGCTCAGAATGAAACTCCTATGCTGCGTATCGTCAGGTGGGGTGTCTTCTGACGACTTCATCGTCAGGTGGGGTGCCTTCTGACGACTTCATATTGATTTTTCATAATGAACAGCAGGTGCTAAGTCTGTGGCAGCAGACTGACACCTTCTACT
>CM031600.1:5180028-5192528 GCA_018398815.1 Conus ventricosus | reverse complement strand
GGCTGGAATAGCTCAGCTATTAGAGCGCCGGACTCTTAATCCTGGTGATCCTGGAGTTGCGGGGTTCGAGGTCTCCGCCGGGTCGTTTCTGTTTAAGAGAATTTTCCCTCGGGGTTATCATCTCTTCTGACTCCGTTTCCAGAAAAGTCCATCGAATGAGACTACAAACGGGGTTCTATGTGAGAATGCACGCATAGCATCTTGCACACACGTAAAATCCAATCAACCAACTTTCGGAAGAGAAGGCCAGTTTGGTATGGATGACACGTGATACATAGCATGCACCCTGCGCAACAAATTGAAAGAATGAAGGGGGAAAAAAAAGGCTGAGTGAGTGACTGGTGTTGACTGAATGTAACGCCAGCAGGCAGCTCTTCGGTCGGCTCTACCCAAGAAGGCAGCCCTTGTGTAAATGCGGCGTGAATTATAAAGCGCCTGGAGCTCGATTTCTGAGGACGGGCCCTATGGGCTCATAATAGTAGTAGTAGTAGTAGTAGTAGTAGTAGTAGTAGTAGTAGTAGTAGTAGTAGTAGTAGTAGCAGCAGCAGTAGTAGTAGTAGTGGTAGTGGAAGTAACAACAACAATAATAATAATAATAATAATAATAATAATAATAATAATGATAATGATAATGATAACAACAATAATGATAATAATGTGCGTGGTTTCTTTCTTCTTAAGTCTTCAGTGTTGTTAAGTTGTGTGGGTAGATGCATGGGCATACGTGTTGATGGAAAGGTACGGTGCTAGATCCCTGCTGAGTGTGATATACAGGAGGGGAACACGGTCCCTGGATCAGTTGCCACAAGCGGTTATTGTCATCAGCAGTACATTTAGCTTTGAAGTGTCCTGTGTATGGTGAACCAGAACCGGCACACCTGAGCACCGTCAAAGTGACTGGACGACAATGCAGCGTATACCACGGCAGGTGGCTCATGACGGCCTCACATTGATGTCTACTTCCCTGTGGACTGTGGCGGTGCAGGAATGGGAAGCGCGGGGGGGGGGGGGGGGGGTTCAACGACAAGTGGAATCTAGATGTGATTGTCAATGGAGAAAAAGAGATGAGTCACAAGGACTGATGCCCCTGACAGAACAAGGAAAATGAGCTTTTAAGAAATACCAAAAGAAAATCATGAGAGAGGATGTTTCGTATCACCACCATGTTTGTATTAATTGCAAAAGACTTCTTTTTCTTCCCACCCAGTTTTAGCAAGTGACATCTAAAGATTGGTTTGGGCCTCCATTTTGAAGACTAACCGCACTGCAGGGCATCGTCCGGCTACAAAGTGGTTCGATAGGGAAGGTGAGAGGGGAGGGTGAGAGGGGGGGTGAGAGGGGGGGGTTTGCGGAGCTGAAGCTAGAATTCACTTCACTAACAAAGCTGGTTCGATGGGAAAGGTGAGAGGGGAGGGTTGCGGAGCTGAAGCTAGAATTCACTTAACTAACGATGAAAAAGAACGTCGGGTGCATACTTCGTCAAAGTGAACCAACCGTCCTTGCTGCACCCAAAGCTTTCTGGGACACAACAGCATATCTCTGCTTTCTGAATTTTAGTATCAGTACTACTGTTTTGATCTTTTAGTCGACAGTTCTGGTCTGAGAGAATGAGAGAGAAGCTTTGCGATGGAAAAAAAAACCTGGAAAAACAACAGTAACAACAACAATCATTCTGGTTACTCACCAGGGTCTCATTTTTCCCCAGCGCGTGCTTGTGCGCTGCACTAGATAGCCGCACGTGGGGTCCGTCACTGCGTCCCACGCCTTGCCCACGAACAGCACAATCGCCACGTAACTGGGCTTCAACTGACACAACATTGAAAACCCATGAAACGTAATTTAAAACTGACCAGAAACTCCTACTTTCAATCTTAGGATCGTAGCTAAAGTGTATTCTGAACCCGGTCATACACACATATAATTGCAGTCGGCAGGAGAAAAAAAAGCTACATCTGAAAAGAGGGGGGAAGTTTCAGCAGTAGGTATATTCTTGTAAAGCACACAGGTATACGATGGAACTTCTTAACTGTCTAGAACGGCCCTTTACGATGACTTTGGATTCCTTGAAGAGCATAAGTCCTCAACCACGCCTCGCCAAAGGACTCTATTTGGGCAGCTCCCCTCAGTAACGCCATCAGTCACAAAAGCTTTGCCTCAAGGTCGAACGCTCTTATCCAGATATGCTTCGGCTTCCCAGCTCGTCTCTGCCTCTGTGGGTTCCACTATAGAGCTGCCTTGTGACTCTGTCGGTGGTTACGTCAGGTGTGTGCAATCCACTCTCATTTTCGTTTCGTCACGTCTTGGACAGTGAGATCCTGGTCTGTTTCATCCCAAAGGGCGCCGTTGGAGATATGCAAAATGTGACGTAGGCATCTGTTAATGAGCGTCTTCAGCCTGTTTATGATCATACTGGTCACTCGCAATGTGTAAGATCCATCCATATTTTATACCATACGTCGGCGTTGTCCAAGATGTGACGTAAACATCTGTTAATGAACATCTTCAGCTTGTCGGTGTGGTATGGTCACTCTCCATGTCCGAGGCACCACACACACAAGAACTGCCTTCACGTTGGTGATGGTACTGGTCACTCTCCATGTCCGAGGTCACACCACACACAAGAACTGCCTTCACGTTGGTGTTGGTACTGGTCACTCTCCATGTCCGAGGTCCACCCACACACAAGAACTGCCTTCACGTTGGTGTTGGTACTGGTCACTCTCCATGTCCGAGGTCCACCCACACACAAGAACTGCCTTCACGTTGGTGTTGGTACTGGTCACATCTCCATGTCCAGGATACACACGACAAAGAATGCCTTCAGTTGGTGTTGTACTGTCACTCTCCATGTCCAGGTCACCACACACAAAACTCGCCTTCACTGGTTGTGGACTGGTCACTATCCATGTCCGGGTCCCCCACACACAGAACTGCCTTCACGTTGTGTTGGTACTGCCTCTCCATGTCCGAGGTCACCCACACACAAGACTCCTTCACTGTGGTGTTGGAGACCGGTCGTATTGCAAGGGCCAATGCCATGGAGTTCCATACGAGTCGAAGAGTGTTTTAATGCATTTGGTTTGATTGGCCCATAGCTCAAGGTGAGCATAGGCCATCGACAACACTCCGCCATCGCAGGTTCTGGGCTGCTCGCTGAATGCCTGTCCAGCTGGTCCCCTACCTCCTTATCTCTGCCTCAGTGTCTCGCCTCCAGCTGCTGCGAGGTCGGCCTCTCTTCCTTTTCCCCTGCGGGTTCCATGTCAGGGCTTGGCGTGTGGTGCTGGATGCTGGCTTCCTGAGAGTGTGTGTTGAAAGCATGCGGTTCCTTTTTCGTTCGGCTCTTGATGAGCTCGTCTCCACAGCCCTCCAGTCAAACACCCCTCTGGTTTGTGAAGCGTTCTGTCTCCTTCATGTTCTCTGACTGAAGTGTAACTGGAAGCTCCTGCTTGTGGAAACAGTGTGCCTGCGTCTGGTCTTGAAAAACAAGAGGACAGAAGTGAAGTTACCAGATCGCTGAACGATGAAAGGAAGCTTCTGACGTTCTCCCAGACAGTCTCCACCTATGCTCCCCCGACAGCCATCTGGTTTGAGTGACTCGTTCATTTTTTTTTTCTTTTTGTACGTTAATCATTTGTAACGTCGAAGAAGACATGCCTGTCCAAAATTCACTTGTCCGTTTTGGTGTGCGTGAATCAAACGAGCGTTGTTTGGCACTCTGTTGTGTACGTGTGACTCTCTCCTCTCTCTCTCTCTCTCTCCTCCTCTCTCCTCTCTCCTCTCTCTCTCTCTCTCCGTGTGTGTGTGTGTGTGTGTGTGTGTGTGTGTGTGTGTGTGGTGTGTGTGTGTGTGTGTGTGTGTGTGTGTGTGTGTGTGAGTTGAAGTGGAACGAACATTCTGTATAGTCATGTATTCATTCTGTTCGTATGGCGGTCCAGGGACCCGACTTTTTTGTTTTGACACTAACAATACTACCGTTTTTGTTGTTGTGTTGTTGTTGTCACTGTTGCTGTGGCAACTGCTATTTCCATTGCTAACGCTACTGCTGCTGCTGCTGCTGCTACTACTAGTAGTAGTACTACTAAACTACCATTATTGCTACTACTCATGCCGCTGGTATTACTACTGCTGCTATCACTACTACTGTTGCTGTAGCTCTTACTGGTAATACTGCTGATGCAGCCTCTGCTGCTGCTACTACTATCACTACTACTACTACATTTGTTGCTACTGCTGCTGCTGCTGCTGCTATTACTACTACTATAGCCACTACTGGTATTGCTGTTGCTGCTGCTGCTGTTGCTACTACAACTGCTAGACAGTTCTACTGCTACTACCATCATACCGCTACACTACTACTAGCTGTGCTAGTACAACTACTGCTGCTTCTGCTGCTCCTCTTCAATTACCGCTACTGTGACGACGACCCCCACCACCACCACCACTACCACCACTATTACTATTATGCACCACGCACAACCACAAGATGGAAATGATATTCCAGCCCAGAACATCTGTCAAGAATACCTGGGCCACCTCGAGGAGAAAGATGTTGATGAAAAACCCGATGATGGTAGAAGTCATCTGGTAAGGCACGCCGCCGACCGCGAAACACAGCTTCCGCCAAGGGGTAGAGGAGGGTCCTCAAGCTCTGGGGCATCGTCCACCTTCATGTACTGTTCATGGGCAATCATCATCTTCATCGTCATCATCATCATCATCGTCATCACACATCATCATCGTCGTCACATCATCATCGTATCATCACATCATCATCATCATCATCATATCATTCTTCTTCTTCTTCTTCATCTTCTTCTTCATCTTCTCATCATCATCTTCATCGTCGTCTCATCATCATCATCATCATCATCATCATCATCATCATCATCATCATCATCATCTATGTCATCATCATCGTCATTGTCATCATCACCAACGTCGTCGTCGTCATCAATATCATCATCATCTTGATCGTCATCATCATCTTGATCGTCAGCATCATTATCATCGTCATCATCATCATCATCATCACATAATCAACCTCATCATCATCATCATCTTTATAATGAGGAAAAGGTTGTTTTTTTTAACTATAAAAAAACAAAAACAGTAATGAAGATGATGATGCTGGGGCGTCGTCCACCCTCTGTACTAATGATGGGCAATCATTATCATCATCATAATCATCTTTATAATGAGGAAAAAGTCGAAATGATAACAGCAGCGATGATGATGAAGATGGGGCATCGTCTATTTCATGTACGGTGCATGGATCATCATCATAATCATCATCATCATCACCATCATCATCATCATCATCATCACAATATGGAAAGGGTTTTTCTTTTCTTTTTTGTTTGTTTGTTGTTTTTTTCGTTCTTTCTCTCTTTTTCTTTCTTTTGTTTTTCCTGCTATAGCTGAATAGATCGCACGTTCTTTTTTTATAGTTGCAATTAATGCTTTGTGAAGTACACAATAAAGAATTAGTAGGAGGTTGATAGGAGAGGAAATATAATAAGAAGAAAAATGACAGCACCTTCTACACCGTTTACACCGCTGACTGCTTTCCTGACACCAGACAACACATTCACGTTCCGTTAGTACGTACTGTGATGACATTTGTGTGGGGTTTTGTTTGCTTTATGAGATGCGTTCTGGTTCTTATTCGCTCAGCTTTCGTTCCCTTACTTCGTTGTACGATGTGTGTGAAGTCCGTAAATACATTCGAAGAATGATTTAACATGGACGTGTGAGCGGTATGTGTGAATGAGGAAGAGGTTGAAATAATAGAAAAAGTGATGAAGATGATGACGACGATGACGACGCCGATGACAACGACGACGATGATGATTTAAGTGAGGAGATGAGGTCAACAGTATGTGATTAACAAGGCGAGGAGCCGAGGCGAGGTAAACAGCAATTGATAAAAAGAAAAAAAAAGTAAGGAAGACAGGTAAACAGTAAATATAACAAGGAGATAACATGAAAGATTTTAACACCCCCTGACATCCACCTCTCCCACCCACCTCACGTGCGATAACATACCTCTCGTACATCAAAATCACCTCCATCACACCAACATGGTGGTGTGTGGTGTGTGTGTGTGTGTGTGTGGGTGTGTGTGTGTGTGTGTGGTGTGTGTGTGTGTGTGTGTGTTGTTGGGTGGCTGGTGAGTGTGTGTGGCCGTGTGTGTGTATGTGTGTGTGTTGGTGGTGGTGCTGCGTGCTGGTGCTGCGTGGTGTGTGTGGTGTGTGTGTGTGTGTGGTGTGTGTGTGTACGTGTGTGTGCGCGCAGAATCATTTTTAAATTGTTTGTGAGTGTGCTGTGTTGTTGTGGTAGTGTGTGAGTTGTGTACTAATGTGAATGATGATGTGATGTGTGTGTGGGCGTGACGGCGGTGCGTGTGTAAACTGATTGATATTAAATTGCCTATAAAATACTGCTAGCATCGTACAATGGTCGCTTGATATTTCTCAAGAAACAAATCGAAACTACTGATTCAAGACGGGACAGTAAGAGCTAATCCACCATACTTCCTTGGGTTTCTTTGCCTCTCCTGGGCATGTCAACAGGACAACTGGGGTTTTCACTGGCACCATAACACTCGTCAACGACAGAGAGAAAGGCGTCAATTTCACAACCGTACCCCTTCACCTTGCATACCGAACTTCAATACCTGTGAAGGAAAAAAAGATAACCTGTGTTTTTTAATCCGTGAATTACCTGTTTGAAACAAACACCATCAGCTTCCAACCCCAGATGACAAGAAAGATTTCTTCTTCCTCATCTCTTGACCCAAGACTGATAGCTAGGCAGCTTACAGCGATTTTTTGACTTGATGGGGACAGACCGGACAAAAAGTATGACATTTTTCCCTAGCTATCTACATGCAAAATACTTTATATTTTGCTAGGCCCCATGTGCACAGGTCATATTGACAGCATGTACGTGCCAAAATGCAATTTTTCATGTTTCGCACTCCGATAATTGGAAAATCGCCGTTAGATAGAAAGATGAATTAAAAAGTAGTAAGTTGGCACTCTGTTGGTATACAGTATCTGATTATGATAGACAATGGTTATTTTACATTCTGTGTTGAAATAGTGACTCTGAACATATTGCCAAAGGCATATCTCACATGCGTACTGTGTATGTTTCAAGGTTTGAATGAAAACGCGACACGGATTGGAGTGCATGTGTGATATGCCAGCAGAAAACCCGTGAGGACCTCAAGTGCCCATTGGATGGTCCAGGTACAGGAGACAAAACAGCACCATACAAGACTTTCCTGACTAATGTTGGTGCATTCCGCAAAATAGATACCACAAAAACTGTGCTTCGATGAGGGTATCACTGTTGAAGACTTCGTGGAAAATCGGGCGAGGTAGCACAAATTTTGCTGCAGAAAATTAACCAAAGACAAATTAGACAGAGCTGAACGAAAAAGAGAGCTGAATTTAGATAATCCAGACTCTGCCACTGATGAGAAGCGCCGAAAAGACCGCCAAACCCTGCCAAAATCTTCGTGCATTTTCTGCGGCAAACAGGATGGTCATCTCCATGAATTCAGAACTCTTGACACAGACGAGAATATTTGGCGGATGGCCACCGATTTACAGGACACAGCACTACTGGCAAAGATTTCTGGCGGTGACCTCATTGCTATTGAAGCAAAATACCACCTGACTGCCTGACTGAGCTCCGAAATCACCATAGGTCAAAGACAAAGCAATTTCATGAGTCCTGTGAATCCTAAAATGAGGAGTACAAAACTGAGGCCAGACCCTTCACTGAGCTTACCAGTTCCATCGAACATTCTGTAGAAGATAGAATCTTCCACTTCCGGCTTGTGGATCTTTGTAAGCTGTACGAGAAGCATCTTCAAGACCTTGGTCTTCGAAAGGAAACAAACAAGAGCCGTTTCAAGGAAAAGATCCTTCAGTACTTCCCTCAAGCCCTAGAACAAAGTGATGGAAAACACTATTGTTCTGATTTTTCCAGAGGGAATGCAAGAAATGTTGAAACAGGCTGTGAAATGTGACCATGAAGGAGATGCTGCCATTCTTGCAAAAGCTGCAAAAATAGTTCGCAGTGATATCTCCAGGCAGCTAGATTTCACTTTGATGCTTCGTTTCCAGCCTCCTGTCAAGAACAATCTGTTCTGTCAGCACTGAAGATACTTGTTTCTATGCTCCTCAATGGACCAGATGTAAAATAACAGGACACAAATGACTCTCAGGCATATTTGGACCATTTCTCAAACTATCCTTTTCAACTTCAAGAAGAAAGGTCTAGCAGCAGGAAAATCTCGTCATTCAGTGAACTGTGAACCACCACTGCCTCCGTATATCGGACTTGACATTCATACCCGCTTAAGGTCAAAGAAGATAGTCAAAGAGCTCCATGAACTGGGTCTCAGTGTCAGCTATGATCGCGTCCTGCAGCTGGAGAATCAGCTGGCAACCACAGTCTGCTTGCACACTCAGAAAGAAGGTGTTGTGCGCCCACCCCAGCTTCGTCTTGGTCTCTTCACAGTGGTGCTGTAGATACCTCGACCACAACCCCTCCAGCACAACAGCCACAGATACTTTCCATGGAACAGGCATTAGTCTGTCAGAGAAAGTTGCAACAGCTCAGTTTCCTAATGGAAAAGTAGTTGTCATTACATCAGGCCAGAAAGTTTTGATCAGAGAGTGGATCACAGCATGCCAGACAATGATCACGAGGATGCAGACACAAAGATACTGCTCCACCTGCAAGATGCACTGCAGACTGGCTCCTATACCTGCTTAGTTCACACTGTAGACACTGATGTCATCGTCTTCATCACCGGAAAGTTCTGCCAGCTTTATGCATTGTGTCCAGCAGCAGACGTTTGGGTTGCTTTCGGCACAGGGAAGGATTTCACCTACTTTCACATCAATGCTATCACCCGTGCCCTTGGAGAGGAAAAGTCTGCAGCCCTTCCCACTTTCCACAGCTTCACGGGCTGTGACACAGTGTCTGCCTTTTTCGGCAAAGGAAAACTGTCTGCATGGGCTGCATAGAAATATCCTGCAGTGACGGAGGCCTTCAAGTTCATTGCAGAAAATCCCTTCATTGCCCTGGATGCTAACAGCCACCACTTCAGATTGCTGGAACGCTACACAATCGTCTTGTATGACAAAACCAGCCAGCTGAGCTCTGTTGATGAGGCCCGTAGAGAGCTGTTTTTGCCACAGAGACAAGTTGATGATGGAAGCCCTTCCTCCCACACAAGGAGCATTATTACAGCATTCAAACCGTGCTGTCTACCAGGCAAGCATTTGGACTACTGCTGACCTGCCCCAGCAGCAAGCGCCATCTCCCGGAGGGATGGGGCTGGGACTCTGGACAAGGACAGCAAGGCTTGGTTGCCTTTTTAGACGACACTGCCGATAGCATCTGCAGCTTGCAGAGAACTGGTCAAATGTGCATGCAAGGGTGAAAGAGGATGTGGCAGCAGATGTGGTTGCAAGAAAGGCGGATGGCCATGCACAAGACGGTGCAAGTGCAGCTGTGACAAATAGACGAATGGACATGCACAGACCAGCTGCGGTAGCCGATGTACATGCAAGAATGACCAGTAATGACGTTTGGCAGAATCCTGAAAATGTAATGGTGACAAAGCTTTATGAAGGTGAATAAGCAGTTATAAACACTCATGTCTGTGGAAATAAATTAATGTCTAATTGTCATGTTTACTGATCTCTGGAAACAAGTTCCATCCATGTCGCGACGCGATTTTTGGGGCCTTATTTTTGGCTTTTGTCGTAACCATAAACAATATCTACACGACAAATGAATAGTACTGATGAAAAAATGTTTGGAAATGTATCCTCTTCTGATCTTATTCATTTAACTGATCACGTTGCCTTTAAATTTTGAAAACCCTTGCTAGACACGTACATGCAGTATTTTCCTCTGTTATTTACTATGGAAAAGTTTATGACGTCACGTGACTAGGCCCCATGGTCAAATGTGATGGGGCCTAGCAAAAAATTAATGGCAAGTCCTACAGAAGTGCCTCAAAAAAGTTTGACACTTTTGTCCAGTCGGTCCCCGCATATCGTTAAGCTGCCTAGCTATGACTCATGAAAGCAGTTGTCAACAAAATGAAACTTGTCGACTGAAACTCGAAATATTCGAAACTCTCGTTCATTTTGATAGCAAATGGCCGCTGATTCTTGCTTCTGTAGTATACAAAACTGTAGAATGGCAGCGATAATGCAACAAGACTAAACGAACTGCCCTATTATAGGATACAACCGGTGGCAAGATAAAGGTTTCTCTGGAAAATTCTGAGGGGGAAATCCTCAAAAGTAGATAATACACGGAGAAATACACAGAAAAAGCGATGAGGTCAACCGTCCCGGCGTCCTGTCCCAAATAAAAGCAGAAGCTTAAACAGAAAACGCCCGCTGTCAGCGGCAACCGTGCGGCGAGTCCCGCACACCGTTTTGCAGACGACACTAAGTACCATGGGTAATGTAGGCTAATTTCCGTGTCACAGACATATCGTACCTCAACGCCATTTCTTCTGTGTCTGGTTGCATGCCACACAAATGGCTGTCTGCTGTGCGGGCCGCTGTCTGAAAGGCTGTTTCAACAGGAAAATTCTTCTGTGAACTGTTTGTGCTCTCTACTTTTGAGCATTTTCAACGTTGTTGTTGTTGTTGTTTTCCCACAGACTTTCACCAGTGCTGCTAAAATTTCTGAAACCAGTTCCGTTTTTGTACTCACAGTTCTTATAGAACAGGGAAATGGGAACGAAGAAATGCTGTGTGTGTGTGTGTGTGTGTGTGGTGTGGTCAAAATGTGCCCAACAACTGCAACAATCGAAGTCTTGCATGCAATGGTCCGTTACACGGGACAATATCGCCATACCAGCTTTGAGTTTTTGAGCAAGATTAGCATAAACATTAACTGACAGTTGTGCGAGTTCCCTTGCGTGGACCGAGAGCGGAATAGGCGGCATCGCCGCGCTTCAAACATCACGACTTTTGATCGAAAATGCCGGGAGGGGGGGGGGGGGGGGGGGGGGGACGGACCAAACCCGCTAATGGTACTTGCAGGGAGTCAACCATCTGACCTCTTCGAAGCAGTATGGATGATACCGTGGTCACTTAAACTGTAAAATTTGTTCGAACCGACGATATGCTGCAGCTGAAAAAGATGAAATGCTGTAATCACATTGATGTAAAATCTACGGTTCTGTGTTCTCACAGTAGTGAAGTAGAGCTGAAACAAAAACAATCTGTGATGTGTTTCTGACGAATTAAAACGCAGTAAAAGCTTTACTAGGTGATTTGTTTCATGAAAGATAGGGGTGGGGGGGGGGGGAGAGATATGGATGTTTGATCTTTGCCTGGGCAAATGGGCAAAGTATCACAGAGAAGCTCATTTTATCCAGGCTACCCCCCCCCCCCCCCTCCCTCCCTCCCCCCTGTCTCTCTCTCTCTCTCTCTCTCTGTTAGATGTGTGTGTGTGTGTGTGTTTATTTGTCTAATTATTTTGTAATTTATTCATTTTTGCGTTTATTTCATTGTTTCCAGACCTGTGATTAGGCTTACTTTAGGTGTTTTTGTACTCCCAAGTTCTTATAGAACAGGGAGTACTTTAGAATGGGAACGAAGAAATGCTGTCTGTGTGTCTGTCTGTCTGTGTGTCTGTGTGTGTGTCTGTGTGTCCGTGGTCAAAATGTGTTCCACTCGCTCCAGACAAACCTACTGGGCCGATCTTTCTGAAAATGTGTAGGTATGTTCATGATGGGCCATGGATGATGCCCGATGTTTTAGTTTACCGCTATAGCCGTTAGTAACGGCTGTAACGGTTTTTCCTCTTTATGGAATATCTCAGAAAGTACTTGGCCGATCTTTCTGAAAATTTGTAGGTATGTTTATTATGGGTCACGAATAATGCCCGATGTTTTAGTTTATCGTTATAACCGTTACTAACGGCTGTAACGGCCTGTAACGGTTTTTCTTCTTTATGGAATATCTCAGAAAGTACTTGGCCGACCTTTATGAAAATTTACAGGTATGTTCATTATGGGGCACGGATGATGCCCGATGTTTTAGTTTGCCCCGTTACAGCCGTTACTAACGGTTGTAACGGCCTGTAACGGTTTTTCTTCTTTATGGAATATCTCAGAAAGTACATGGCCAATTTATAAGGATTTGGATGATCTTGTGACAAATCGGATCCTCTGTCCATATATAAGTGATGTAATGCTGAAAATGGAAATTAAACAACCGTTAAAAACCGTTATTCTGCCGTTATTCTTAATATAGGTTGATTTTAATTAAACTTGGTATATAGAAAGGTTATCACACACAAATGGCATTTCTATATAGTGTTTCAAAATTTGACCGTTAAAAACCGTTATTCTTGACATATTGTCCGATTTGGATGACATTTGTTATGTACACAGGCTTTGGCCCAGTGAGGACTAAAGTACCAGTTTCAAAAGTGTATATCGG
>CM031600.1:5172528-5175028 GCA_018398815.1 Conus ventricosus | reverse complement strand
AAACGGTCAATTATGCGTTTCCAATTCTTACAGTGTGTGTGTGTGTGTGTGTGTGTGTGTGTGTGTGTGTGTGTGTGTGTGTGTGTGTGTGTGTATGTGTGTGAACGTGTACATGGGAAGCTCTACTGGCACCACTGTATCAAGCATAGGGAAGCTAACCGTGTTTGGAAGTATATGTGAGAATGCAGACAGACAGACAGACAGACAGACAGACAGAGAGTGATGGTTTGTATGTATTCTAAATACAATCATATCTCTACGCTGCAAGTCATTGTATGTGATTTATTCCTGTTCTTCTTTTTCTTTGCAGGCATGATGAACTACGCATTTGGATCATCCACAAATAAAGTCAAATTTCACTGCAGCTCAGATGGGAACTTGTTCCGGTTGTCTGAACTGTAGAACTAAGTGAAAGTCCGAAAGACCCTCGTTAGAAACACGCTATCTGAAGGCGATGCGTTACTGACCACCTAGTCAGACAAAACCTAAAACCCAAGCATAATTTCAATGGCCTGTCACAACGTCGACAAAACCTAAAACCCAAGCATAATTTCAATGGGCCTGTCACAACGTCAATATGATTTCAAGCCTGAAGAAGACAAGAAGAGTGAAGGCATCGAGCTTTCTCCAGCGATTACCAATATGACTGCAAGTTAACTGGGGCACGCGAATTTACCTCCCTTGGTTCCATTGAGACAGACAGCCTCTCTCTGGATACCGAAATCAACAAGTAGGTCGACAGAACAGCCACAACCTATGCCACTCTGACGAAAAGTCTGGGAAAACACCCAGCTAACTGTCCATGCTACGACTCGGTTTATCATCATAAAGCCTGTATACTCAGCACTCTGCTTTACGAGAGGGGCATCTGGACTTTCCAGTCAAGACAGGAAAAGAAGCTTAACTCCTCCCCTAACGTCTGGGCCGTCTTACAGGCTATCAAATGGAATGAAAGGTCACCAAAAATGTAGTCCTCATCCATGCATAGACCTCAAGCCTTATCACTCGACACTCTGCTGGTTTGGCCATGTTCTTGGCAAATGGACAAATCTCAAAGGGTATTCTGTGTAGCGGACTGGCGGCAGGCAAAGACACGAGACTGTCCCCACCATCTCTAAGGATATCTATAATCAAGATTTGAACGCGCAAGTTTTGAGGGGTGAGGGAAAGCTTGCAAACGACCACGATCAACGGAGACAGGAGGAACTGAACTGCGGCGAGCCAAGCTAAAATGCAAGCTGCTGAAGACAGCGGGCACGGCGGAAGAAGAGCCAAAGCACAACGTATTCCCAGCAGACATTTTGTTCAAGTGCAGCCACTGTCGTTTAGTACCGCCGTGCTGGCCTTTACACACCAGACGCCAATGACTGAACTTGACCTGATTTTCCCAAGACAGAGAAGTATTATCAAGGCCATGTCTTTTAGACTTTATGTTCGTTTAAAGAGACTATGTTCGATTTAAAGACATTAGAGACGGATAGCTGGGCAACTACTAATGACATATTTGTTGGAAATTTATCACTTGCCATAGTGGGTTTTGTTGTTGTTGTGTTTTTTTTAGTTTAGTTTTTCAGTCATCTATTGAGTGTTATGATAATAAAAAATATATACAGCTCTCGTTCATGTGCAGAAATGCTAAACTTGATTAAGGCTTTAATCAAATCTAGTCCGGATCAAGCTGAAGGAATAGGGGGCGGGGAAAGGTGGGGGGGGGGGGGGCAGGACCCCACCCTAACAGCTCCTCCCGTTTCCGCTCGATTCCAAAAATATCTGTAATATCTTAAAGAGCTCCTTCCGTCAAATTAATAATAGTAATAAGAATGATGATAATAATAATAATAAATTGTAACAACAACAACAATAATAATGATAATAATAATAATAATGAAACATAAGATAAGACAACAAAACAACAAAACAACAAACAAAAAACTCTAATTAATGAAAAAATGGGCCATGGGAGGGAGTTGGGGACAGTGTGTATAAATAGGACTAGAGGAAGGCCAATGAACTGCCGAAACTGAACTCGATAGCTGACTGTCATTTGGAAACTGGTGCAGTGGTGGATAAGGTAAAAAGGAGCAGGATCCAAAGGGAAGCTGGCGACAGTATGTCCATCAGGTACTGACTTTTCAAGCCACAAAACCAGCAAAAGACAGGATAGCAAAGATATCTGGTCGACAGTTACCAAAAGTGAATGAAGAATGGTAAAAATAAAATTGGAAAAAAAAATTGCAATCAAATGAAACCTCTGCAGTGTCAGTTTCAGATCCGACTTTATCATGCCTTCTCCCCACTTTTTAAGAGTCATTTTTGACATCAAATTAAAGATCCAAGTTTTCTTGGACTACACAAGGTTTCAGCAAACAGAAATGACGTGTGTTCCCACTGTGAAGGTGAATGACAAACTAGTCACCATCGCCAAGGACAAAACGGGAGTACTGAACGACGCTGTCTAGAAGACTTCGAGATAATAGGGAGACCTCAGCCCAGACGACAG
>CM031600.1:5132067-5172428 GCA_018398815.1 Conus ventricosus | reverse complement strand
CTGATGATAGGAAGATCTGTAATACATCTGTGATATGAAAAAAAAAAAATCTGTAATGAAGATTCAAGTCCTCCAGAATAATTGTTATACCAAATTTCTCAATAAAATGCAGACATGTCATGTTTACATGTCGTTAGCTACAAACAATTACATGAACCAAAATATCAATTCCTATGTCCAGCATCTTGCGTGTGCACGCACACACACACACACACACACATGCATGCACATGTAGCGCTGTACACACACATGCACATGCACACACTCACAGCATTTACATGTTTACACACATGCGCACACCACACACACGCGCATGCACACACACACACACACACACACGCACACACATACACATACACTGAGTGTAGCTCCCAACTGTTTTTGAGGATTTTCATGACTTGTTATTGAGAGACCCACTGGATTAGTATTAATAAAGACATGAGCATCTGCAATAATCATGGATCAGAAGCATATTCTGGGCAATGAACTATTTATTTGGTGAAGAGATTACAAGAATAAAGGATGATGACAGGTGGGATGGAATCTTCAGAATGAAACACACCACACACACACACACACACACACACACACACACACACACACAGTCACACACACACACACACACACACACACACACACACACACACACACACACACACACACACAAAATTACACACACTTTCTCTGTCTCCTCTCTCTCTCTCACTCTCTCTCTCTCATCCTCTCTCTCTCTCTCTCTCTCTCTCTCTCACACACACACACACACACACACACACACACACACACACACACACACACACGCACATAGCACACACACACACACACACACACACACACACACACACACACACACACACACACACACCAGTACTCAAACCAGGTACACTTGAGGATAAATCAATGATGTACAGAGACTGCAAATTATGCCAAGAAAAATCTGTGTATTACCTTTAGATGCAGGCTGGCTTGAGCCAGGGCGAAGGATTATTAATGAAAAACATTGAAAACTGTGTTCTCATTGCAGAAGGCTCAGGATTAGGCTTATCAGGTGCTGTTTGAGTGTTTTTTGACTTTGCCTCTCACTGACTGAGGCCTGTCTTCATCCACTGCAGGGTCTACCAATTTCTTCATTCATGGCATAATACCTGCTTTTTATGTGTTCACTTTTTTTGTTTGTTTTTTGTTTTGGTATCCTCTCAGTTTACTCCGTGCTGCTCATTTCGGCTCCCCCCCGTACATGTCCACACTCAGTGCGTACTGTTGCAGCCCCTGCATAGTGATCCACGGTGGGCAACTGTTATCAGATCAGTACATAATAATGATAAGACAGGCCACCAAAGGGACTCTGGACTGTGCTGAGCTTCTTCAGCGGGGTTCACAGTTTAGTGGTATTTGTTGCAATTCAGAGTAAGTGGAAGGCAGGATACCACCTTCTGATCCCACTGCAGATGAGAATGATGGCTTGGTCGAAGAATTAGTTTGAGCGAGTTTCCTCCTCAGGAGGCCCCATTACATCCGAACAGCAAGCATCCCCATGATGTGGAGACACTATTCATAAATAATTTTGATGTGAACTTACTACAGGTATGGTCATGGAGAGTAAATCAAACCTCAGGGCTTGACAAGAACAGTGCAGGAGGAGCCACAGAAGACAATGGATGAGGATTATGAAAGTGTTAAGTTATTCTGGTCTGACTTCATGATGGTGTTGTGCTCTATCGTATGCTTTCTTTTATCATATCCAGATGCCAGCCAGAACCGAGAAATACAGGCATCTTGAGGGTTAGTAAGGAAAGTTACCAACATTCTCAGAAAGTGAGAGATGCAACCATTACGTAAGTGGATGAAACGTGAGTGTGTGGTTCCAGTCGTCCAGTTTAACCCCATAAAAAATAAACTGTGTGGAAGCTAGCTGGGGAAAAAAAGAAAAACACCAGCAAATCATTACTCGAAATAGTGTGGATTGCGGTGAATGACCTCATGCATTGAAGTTTTGAACAGTTTTTTGTCATGGCCGATTAACCTTGCAGATTTTTGTAACATTTTCTTCCCATGTGGGGATCAGGTACTGAAAAAAAGCAAAAAAACCCCTTTAAAATTATCATTAGGGATGTGAAAATACCAAGGAAAAAACCAGTCTGCTACACTGATAAAGGCTGTATTTCTGTGTTTTTTTTAAAACTATTTTTTTGGTGTTTTATCTTTTTATTAAAAAAAAGTATAAAGTTTGGTGAAAGAAAATTCAGATAAGATAATGTTGCTTAAAGCCCAGCCGACCGCAAAGGCCACATCAGGCTTTTCAGATGAAGATGGGCAAAGTGATAATTTTGAAAGAACAGCAAGATTGCGAATGAATTGATTACAATATGAACTGCCCAGCTTGTCCAACTTGTAAAAGTTGCATTAACGAGCAGAGCTTATACCACGTGATGTTGGTGATACATCACTAGTGCTCTTGACCTTCCAGGCATGAGTTGCCCTCACTACTGTGCCTGAAGAAGATCTTGTTACACCTGGATCCATACCCATTGATGACTTAACATTTGGTTTGTAGTTTTTACCATTTTGGTGGGGTTCTCTAAATACATATCTATCTACTTGCAAAGTCAAGGGAAAAAAAATCAACAAACCTTCTGTCTCTTGAAATTGCCTGTATGCTTTAGGACTGTACATGAAGAGAGAGAACTTTCATTTTAACCCCATGGCTCCTGAACCTTTTTGACTGGTCAGTTACTCAGTGTGTACAGATTTCTGACTCCGTCTTAGGCCAGTCTTTTAGTCATTGACTTGATTTTTTTATATTTTAGTTTGTCATTCAGTTTGTAAACTTCTGGCGTTAGCTTTCTTGTAGTCCTGAAGAGGTCTGTATGCACGGCTGGCTATAAACAACATGAGTTGCCTTGACATAATTTGTGCACAGATCTGACGGAGAGCAACTTTGTGCAGACTGTATGCTTTCTGAGAGCAGTTAACAGTCGTATGCAGACGGGCACAAGACAGAGACACATGGTAACATGATCGTCTGCCCTGTCGTAGTATCACAAGGGTGTTAGTACTGTTACAGTCTCCTACAGATGGCTGTTCTCCTCATTAGCAGCCAAGCAGTTAATTGCCTTGCTTCTCTCTGACTGGAGGGACTCAGGTCATTTGACAGCCAGTGGGTGAACAGTTTACCTACTTGGGGAGGCAGTTTTTTTTTTTAGTATGATGGTTTATGCTAGCTGACACCCTTTACAAAATCACTCAATGTCATATTCGATGATACTGGACATAATTTGCAAGGTGAAAATTCAGGGAAGAATGTGTACCAATTAGACGATGTTGCTAGTATTACAGTGATGCGCTGAAAATAAAGTAATATGTATAATTAGAATGTTTTGTATCTTACTCTGGCCCTCATACAAAGACACCATTGATCATGTGTGTATCAAGTTAGATTATGAACAGAAAAAAGCTGAATCAAAGACTGGTTTATGGAAAGCTTCTCTCCCCGCTCCCTCTCTCTCACTCTCCCCCTCCCTCTCTCTCACTCTCTCTCTCTCTCTCTCTCTCTCCTCTCTTGATCAGCGTAAAGGAAAAAAATCTGAATCAAAGACTGTGCAAGGCTTCTTTTTACTTTTCATCTGTCTGTCTGTCTGTCTGTCTCTGTCTGTCTGTCTGTCTGTCTGTCTGTCTGTCTCTCTCTCTCTCTACTCTCCTCTCTCTCCTCTCTCTCTCTCTCTGTCTCTGTCTCTCTCTCTCTCTCTCTGATCAGCATAAAAGGAATTTGCAGAGTATTCTAAACTCTCTGATGATAGGTTTCTGTTTGGAGTGGCATAAACCTGTAATAAACAGGACCCCCCCCCCATCCTCCCTCCCCCCACCTCAACTCCCTTCCTTTCATCCTTATTTCTCAGCTAGAAGTAGAACTCTGCCATTCGCTGCTGGTCAGATTTGTGGACTATGGTTGTGTTTGTAATCCCACCATTAAGGTAACTATAACCAGTTGTTGGGGATTGTGTCTAATCATGATAGACATGTACATGGTTTGTTATCTTTTTGTTCTGTGTGTGTGTGCTATCGAGGTCACTGGTGCATGAGAGACTACTCTTCTTCAAAGGATGCAGTAGGATTTCATGTGCTTTAGAAAAATAAAAAATATGTGTTGCCAAATGGCGATTCTAGCCTGGAGGGCTTGGAGGGGTAAGAAGGTGCACTGAAGTTGTCTCCCCTGGCTGTCTCAGATGGGGATTGAGCCCATGACCTTTGGATCAGGTTTTCCCTGGGGTGCCTTGCATATATCTGTATATTTGTCTATCAGTCAGTCTGTCCACCTATCTATCTGTCTATCTAAATATCTATCAGTCAACCTATATATCTGTCTGTCTGTCTCTATCGATCCATCTATCTATCTATCTATCTGTCTGCCCGTCTGTCTGTCTTGTCTGTTGGCAAGGCAGCTGTTCCATTCAGCTGTGCCAGCACATGCAGCTGTCAGTGTAAAAAAGATTGCTCCCTTTCCCCTCAACAATGTAGTGGATGTAAATCACGTATTACACATAGTTTTAAGTCCTAGCTAAGAGAAAAACTTGTTTTGTGAGTGTATGTGTGTGTTTGTTTTTGTAATGCAGATGGTGGAGTTGATGTTAAGAGCTCACGGGAAAGGAGTGCTGGACATTTTCATGTCAAGCAGTTTCTTTTTTTTTCTTTCTTTTTTCTTTTAACGTCACAAAGGGTTTCAATATATATTACCTAAAGCAGTAAAAGGTATTCATTAGCATACTGAGTGCAAAGTTCAATGCTGTACCCTTCTTGTCAATTATGATCAAAGGCTATTTATTACTTCTGTGTTTAAAGGCATGAAAAATAAAATAAAAAGAAATTTAAGCGTTGCAAGGGAAAGAATTTGTCAAGGGTGTCTGTTGGAAAGAGAACAAAGCTTTCTCCATGAGGCTAACCATGGTCCCACTGCCTCACAGAAAAGTGTGTGTGAAGAGAGAGGAGAGAGAGAGAGAGAGAGAGAGAGAGAGAGAGAGAGAGGAGAGATAGGTAAGATAATGTTGCTTATAGCCCAGCCGACCGCAAAGGGCCACATCAGGCTGTCACCACGTTAAGAGAGAGAGAGAGAGTGTGTGTGCATGTGTGTATGTGTGTGAAGATGCAAATAAATTTTACTTGGGGTGTGGGAGAGCCCTTCCATGATGAAACCTTGATGTTTACTTGTACTTGGTGCATACAACAGTCCCAGTGATGGGCAGCTGCCTGGCAGCTAGTGATGATAGTAACAAGGCTAAAAGCCAAGTGTTGAAAACGAAAAAGGAAAGAAGAAGAAGAGACAGAAGAAGAAGAAGAAGAAGAAGAAGAAGAAACAAAAGAAGAAGAAGAAAAAAGAAGAAGAGACAGAAGAAGAAGAAGAAGAAGAAGAAACAGAAGAAGAAGAAGGAAAAAAGAAGAAAAAGGAATGAATGGTGGCTGCCAGGTCATGTGGTCCGGGAGAGGGTTTTTAATGAAGCGGCAGAGGTCAGTATTGACAGCGGTGCCCTAAGCAACAGCTTCCTGTTGACTAACTCTTTTGCTTGACTTAGCCTGGGCTCTGGCCCCAGTGTGCTGTGCACGGGCCCCTGTCTGATTTTTTTTCTTTTCTTTTTTAATTTTTTTTACCATGGTTCCTGTCAGGCTTGCTCTTGTTGGTCTTTCTTTATTGTGTCATTCAGCCCCTTTTCCCCCTCCCCCCCTAACCCTATCCCTTCCCTCCCTTCCCCCTGGAAAGAAAAGCAAAAAGACGGAAAACAAAACCACCACGAGAAGCAAAACAACTCCCAATAGCTTTAAAAAAAAGAAACTGTAACAAACAGAAACAAACAAAACAAAACAAACAAATTTCCTCTTTAATCAGCTTAACAATTAATAATAATAAAAAATAACCATGCTGTCTCTCCCTCTCTCTCACTCTTTCTCTCTCTCACTCTCTCTCTCTCTTTCTCTGTCTGTCTTCCCGTCTGGCCCCCCCCCCCCCCCCCCCCCCTTCCCCTCTCTTTCTCATATATCTTTTGTCGTCCTAACTCAATTTGATTTTCAGGATGAAACTTCTACAAAAGTTAAAAATATTGTACTGAACCCTCTGCCTGATATGAGAAACCGTTCTTACTCATGTTCCATCTCACTCTGTGTGCAAAAGCTGCGGGTGGGGTGGGGGTTTTCTTCTGGTTCAAAATCAAAATGCATGAGGAAGCTAAAATGTATTGTTATGTGCTTGTATACATCACGTGAGAACATGCCTCAGACATCTGTTAAGGTTATACTGGTAGTATACATATTGATCAATTCCCACTCAAGATTGAGTCATCCGTTTCCAGAACCTTGCTTCCTGCCAAGCTGGAAGACACAGAAAGCTGGTGGAATGCTCTGCATGCATTTGTGTGGGTGTGTGGGTGTGTCACTGTGTGGGTGTTTGTGTGTGCTTGGTGTGTGGATGTGTGTGTGTGTGTGTGTGTGTGTGGAGAGAGAGAGAGAGAGAGAGAGAGAGAAGAGAGAGAGAGAGAGAGTGAGTGAGTGAGTTTTCTGAGCTGCATTCTGCAGATGTTTTCTGGCCGTATAATTCGTTGTCTACAAACAGCGGCTGATCACCTGCTGCCAGGGAAAACAAGGTTGAGGAAGAAGGGGTGAGAGCATGGTGGCATTGGTGTGTGTGTGGTGTGTGGGGGGGGGGGGGGGGGTTGTGGGAGGAAAGTAAGATGATTGTGGATACAAGAAAGAAAGAGAAAGATTGAAAAAAAAAAAGGGAATGAAAAGAGCAAGGAAGAAAGGAAGAACTAATTAAGGAAGAAGCGGAAGAAAGTGTGAGCACAAATTGATGTTACTGGCAGCAACGCAGCTTGGTACATGTTTGCACATGGTGGTGTGTGTGCACAAATGTATACATACATGCACACAAACACACGCACACAAATGTGCACACATACACTCACTCACACACACACACCACACACACACACATGCGCACGCAGGTCACACAGAGCCCAAGCTGCCAGTAATAAGAGCCCATAAAAATCCAACGCCTCCTCACAGTGACAGCATTTAAGAGACTATAAATCTTGCACATGACTGCACCCAGACCCAGCCTTTTTGCATCCGGGGGATCCGCTTTCCAGGCTCTGATGAGCTGATAGGCTCAGGTTACCTCATCACTGACGGCATACTGAGCATGCTGGCTCCCTAGGTAGACGCTAACCCTATCTCTTCATCCACCTTAAACCTAACAATGCGGCATAACCAGGCGCTGAAGCTAGAGGTCGTCTTTTGTTTGTGATGTATCAATGTTTGTTTAAGTCAGCCGATGCGGTTTTTACTCTAAGGTTAAGTTCTTTTGAACGCTGCAACCCACAGTACGTTTCTGAGATGTTTTGCACTTGTTTCATTGTTATCTGTAAATTTAGAGATGGGGGATTGTTACGCTGTGTCTTTACACCACTAATAAGTGTAAGGCGGAATGGAAAGAGGAAGTGGAGGTGAGCTGTGGATGACAGTGGGTGGAAGGAGCGGGGAGGGAAGGACAGAGAGGAGAGTTGAGTCATGAAGTGGAAGGAATGACAGATGGCAAAGTCAGGAAATTAGAAGTGATTGTAGGAGGAAAATGGGGAAGCAGATAGGAAGTGGGGGTACAGCGGGGTGGGGAGGGGGAAGGTGAGCTGCAAGGAGGATGGCTGGGATGTGTGGTGGGGGCAGTAAAAAGTAAAAAAACAAAAGAATGGAATTAAGATAAAGGAAGAAGCAATAAAAGAAAAACATGTCCACCCAGCACAGCAAGTTTAATCACGAAAAAGGAAAGAATGTGAAGGAAGAAGCGATTAAAACAAAAAAAATGTCCACCCAGCATAGCAAGTTTAATCACAAGAAAAAGGAAATCACTATGAAGGAAGAAGCAATTGAAAAAACAACAACAACAACATGTCCACCTACTAATCAGACGTATGCCTCAACCACCCTCCACCTGTCCCCTTTACTCCGCCTCCTATCGTTCCTCACACCCACACTCACACTGTACACACTCAACTCACCTACCAATCACTCATAAATACTGCACTCACTAAGCCCCCTCTGGCTGCCCCTCTTCTGCCCCTCCCTCCTCCCGCATGCACACACAAAAACACCGCCATGCTCGAGATGACTAAGAACCCTGACGGTAGTATTCCATACCCCCCTCCCTTCACCCATTCTCTCCTCTTTGATAGGAAAAAAAATAATCAAATCCTGCACATGACCTGGCTCCTGCCGCCAGAATCTGTCTGATACATGTAGACAAGGCATTGGATATCAAGTTCCCTGATGAGCAGACACTAAGTAACACGCTCAGATTGCTCCTTCAGTGACAGTTTGATGTCAGTCTCCTGTGTTGAAACCAACTCTTATTCTCCCCTACAAACAACCTATCAGTGCAGCACAGCTGCCATCTGAGGCCGGGGGGGGGGGGGGGGGGGGGGGGATTTGTTGCATAAATGTTCTAACAAGTTGGCAGATGCTGCTTTTGTGTAACGTTATGTTCTGATATTGTCTTTTTTTTTCTTCTTCACTCTAATGGGCATTGTGTTTCAGTGGTCTGTCTGCAGAAGTGATGGAAGTGGAAAGCATTGTTGTGTTCAGTCTGATTACTGTCGCAGAGTGATGGTGTGGAAAGCGTTGCTGTATCAGTAACATTATTGTTAAGAGAGCGGTGTTTCTTTGTTTCGTTTTGTTTTTGTTTTGTTGCGCATTATAGTGTCGTGTTCTTTCTGATTTTCTCACAAAGACATCAGCAGGCAGAAGCATGTCTGTAGCTGCAGAGAAAAAGGAAAGGAGGGACTGGGTTTAGATTCTATTGAAATAGAACTAATGAACTTACTCTTGTCAGTTAAAATATGCAAGTTGTTTTTCAGTTCAGAACAGTGTTATGTATGCTTGGCATTTCATTTGTTTTCTATGATGTATACATGGTGTGTGGCGTGTGTGTGTGTGTGTGTGTGTGCTATAAAAGAAAAAGAAGAGAGGAAAGAAATGGACGCACAGAGGCTTTCTCTCACAGTATTGCACACACATGCATACATACACAGGCATGCGCTCTCATGTGTGCATGTACACTTATACACCCACAGACACCCCAGACATGCAGACACGCACGCACGCACGCACCACGCACCACGCACGCACGCACACACACACACACACACACACACACACACACACACACCACACACACAACACACACACACACACATACACACACACCACACACACACACTCACTCACTCTGAACAATTACCATGGTCTCTTCCATTTTTCCAATTCCTTTGGAGATGCTTGCATCATCTGTCATCGTGAATGGGGCAGACACAATCCATCAAGTGCTACACATATTTGATCTCCCTTTCCACCCAACGCCTAGGGACATGCATCGCGTTGCAGGAAAGAAACTGAGGTCAGAAATGATCTGAGTCGAGGAACTAAGGGCCAGAGGAAGGGTGCAAGGAAGAAATGCCTTAGGATTTTTCGCATGCATATTGTTGAATCAGTTTTTCACATGCATATGGGGGTTACATCAATGTGTGAAATGATATGGACAGTGTTGATGCTTTTTTCTGTTAATAAAAAAAACAAGATGCAAAGCATAAAGGTACTCACAGTTTTTTTGTGGAATACGCATGTAAAAAAAAGAAGTCATAATCAAACATGCGCACAATAAAAAAAACACGTGACAATCAACATGCGTCATAATGTATTTTGTCACTGGCCAAGTACTTTTGAGATATTCCATAAAGAAGAAAAAACGTTTGGGCCATTATAGCTGTATAACGGCTATTCTGGAAAAATAAATCATTGGACAACATCCTGACCCATATCCATAATGACCACACCTACAAATTTCAGAAAAGTCGGCCAGAAGTTTTATCTGGGGCGAGTGGGAAAACATTTTGACCACGGACAGACACACAACAGAACCCCAAAAACACAAGGGAAAACCACTTGTTTTTGGCTCGTCCTTCCAAGTGATTCAGAAGCCAGCTTGGCCGCTAAACGGTCTGGGATGGCTGAAGTTGCCAGGATGAGGCGCACCTCTCGGCGAAGTCATCCACGTCGCCATATCGCGCCATGAAAATTTACGCAGCTTGTAGAGTCTGAAGGGGTTGCTGTTTGCGTAACTGGTCGCCAGCAATCGTGTTGTGTTGATCTTGGGTTCGCCATGGTCATCACTCCTTCAATGATGTCCATAATCTAATCTGAAGAAACGGTCTGACCGCAGCCCCGGCCTTACTGATTCTGGTCAGCTGTACCATAGATAGGGCTTACTTCTATATTATGAATCCCCAATCCCACTTCTGACACCAAAAATCTGTGGCAAAGTGGACTTAGGGCAAAGGCAAGAGCTCGAATCGAAACCAAGGATTTTCAAAATTTTATCTCATCTCGTGCCAGCCACATGGCACAGATTAATCATGCAGACTAAATCTGCGGGTGGTGTTGTGGATCAATAGAAGTAGCAGAGACAGCAATCAACCCGCGCTCAATCAGGCCAGGCAAACAATCTTAGACAGACCAGAATCGATGTTTGCTCTTCTCTTTTATATCAGCAAGGATGGTCACAAGCATCTTCAGCGAGACCCGTCAGCAAGAACAGACGGTATGGACGCAAAACTGCGCAAGAAAAACAACGCAAGAACCACCCGAACACACAAACCCACTCTCCTTTTATACATGCTCGTCGTCAATTGATTCGGACGACCAACACTACCACATCACACCCTAACAACATAACATCGAAACAATCTAACGACCGCCTCTGTCGACATCATCCTACCACATGACATCGAAGCTAATAATTTATAACAAACTATCGATAAACGCAATATAATAAAACAAAATTCTAATCCAACAACTATTAATGAAACTTAATCAAGTTTCCGATGATTTGCTTGAATTCGTTCCGAAACGAAATGAAAACAAGCAAATCATCCGTAGCAACTAACCCTTTAGCAACTGTAATCTAAATTTATATTCCCAAATCATTGATTTCTCTTCTTTCGTTGAAATTTTCGTTATTATGTATATTTATGTGGAAACAAAAAAAACAGCTTAAAATGTTTGCTTTGTTTCGATATAACGTATTTTACCCTATCTCCCATGGAACAAATTCATATTGGATCTACAATCTGATCTTTATGATTACAGAGCGGTTGATGAAAACGTCATTTCGGTTTGTTTGTAAGAGTGATTTTTCCTGAATAATTTCTGAAACATCTAAATAACTTTTCTTTCACTTCTCGCACAGTGAGAATACCAAAATTTTCTTAGCTTTCAGTCCAGGGATTGGTTTTAATTATTTGAGCCGTGACTGACAGGTGAAGTATAACAAAGTTGGCCATGGTACAGAATCAAATAATAATACTAATAATAATAATCAGGAACCTTTAGTGCGCTCATCTTAAACACAAGCCCTAAGCCCTTCGAGCAATAAAGCCCTAACCCCCACACCCACCACACACACACACACACACACCCACAACCCACACGACACACACACACACACCCGTCCACACCAGCGCAGGAAGGCAGAAAAATTATGGTTTTGAAGAGAGTTGTTTTGAGGGAGGACTTGAAAGAAGAAGACTGTTTGAGTTTCGAGTGCAGAAGGAGATTGTTTCCAGCAGGAAGGAGACTGACAAAGTAAAATAACGTTCAGACCAAGTGTTTCTGGTTATTCTGGCGCCGAAAACGCGGGATCTGCATAAGCGAGTGTCAGAGGAAAGCGAAGCCTGTCTGGAAGGATCATAGTACGACAGAAGTATTAGAGAGGGTAAGTTGGAGCGAGGCCATCAAATGATGCTTGTAACCTAGCCACGCACCAGGGAAAGTTTGTAACTTGATGCGTTTTTCAACAAGGAGCCGGTGCTAAAGATTTAAGCAAGGAGAAACCTTAGCGGTTTTTCGGAGATTTTCGATGACAAGGCGATCAGCATTATTTTGGACCTTTTCTGCAATTTTGCAAGAAAGATTCTGTGGACCAGCACAGCAATACGAGAATTACAGTCGTCAAGTCTTGAAAGAATGAAAGCAGAAACCAAGTCTTGGTGGCTTCCTTCAGACATAGAAGGTGGCGCACAGAACTGATTCGCCGAAGCGCCAAGTAGCAAGCACGCAGATAGAAGAATCTATTTTGAAAGAAGAGTGTCGATCAAGTACAAACCGCCATAGTTTACGCACAGTGGTAGATGTCTGAATGAGAGCGGTACCAAGTTGGACAGAAGAGGAACCAAGATTGTAGAACATAGCCGTATTTTGGGTAGAATGAAGATCCGTTCAGTTTTGTCCTTGTTTATACTGAAGTTTGTTGGCAAGTCATCCATTCACATTATGTCAGAGTTGCGCGTAGAAGCGATCTGTGAGCGCTCAATGATGGCGGAGAGGAGAGAATGTCACCAGAAATGCAGATTTGCTTGTCAACCGTAGAAGTCAGTGTGTGAAATGTCATGATGGGCTACAATTTCAAGAGATGGGATGGGTATATAGAACAAACAGAATTGGGGAGCAAGGACAGAAGCCTTGGGGAACTACCATAATTCAAGTCAGCAGAGCTTGAAGAAAAACCAGTGACAGAGACAAATTGGGTCGACCAGAAAGGTAAAGATAAAACCATGCAAAGCGTGAGAAGAGATGCCAAAAGTATGTTGAAGTCTAGTGAGGAGGGTGGAGTGGATCAATGTATCAAAGCATGCGGCACAAAGTCAAGAAGAGACCTCCGTGAGAACCTGTACCATTATCCAGATCCAGAGCAGAATCGTTTATTATTTTCAGCAGAGCACGTTTTGTTCTGTACTGTGACCATGCGATAGGCGGACAGTCAACGAATAGAGCAAGTTGAATTTTTGGTCAAGAGGTTTTGGAGTTGAGAAGTTCTAGTCTTTTCAATTATCTTTGAAGAATAGACAAGTGGAGAACAGGTCGATAATTTTTTTAGGTTTTCAGGGTCCCAGAGAGGATTTCTTCAAAAAGGTCGACAACAGCAGCTTTTCAGTGCAGTGGAAACACCAGAAGTGAGAGATTCATTACCACACAACTAGTAATCTATGGCAACAAAACATCCATGCATGCAGATAACAAAGTCCCTCCCGGGGGTTGCAACCTTGCCGTGTCGAGGGCTTTCGTGGTCCTGTGATCCCATAGGCTTTTTGCTGGCGGGGGCATCAATACTTAAGATAGGCTTGTTTTTTTTAAAAACTGCTTTCAAGGCCAAAAGTCACGATGGCTGTCTGGCCTACGCATAACGTGGTAAGGAGTAGATGCCCCCTGGTAGGGCTTTCCCATGTCAGAAATAGGCTAATGGTGAGGATCCTGTCTAATAGTAACCCGCCTTTCTCCTTTTCTTGATTTCTGCCTTTTTTTTGCCCTTTTCTATCTTCTCGTACTCCCTCTTCAAGTCTTCTTTTCCACACATCCCCCCCCTTTTTCTCCTTTCTCTCTGTGGTCTCCTTAAGATCCGCCCGCGTTTGGCCGTGCGGTGCGACCCTGTGTCGGAGGGAATGAGATCCTGGTGATTGAGAGGGCCAGCGCTCCAACACATCATTTGCTCGGACCTCTCCAAGACAGGGAGTACACCTATGGCCCGTGGTACTAATCGCTCCCCTTCTGGGCAGGGTCAAGACGAGACAGTCACCCATGCTGGCCAAGTAAACCCCTCATGCTCAGACTCTCTGTTTCCCGGAGTTTTGAAGCATGATCAGGGGGATAGGGTTGGTGGTGGTCATGTGTGTTCGTATGACTCTCCCGAAGCCTGGACCGTTGTCAAGACATTGGTTTCTTGGCCCTGCCCCTATTGGACTCCAAGGTGGTGGGTAAAGGGAGAGATGGAATCACCATAATCTAAATATGACTTCTTTAAAAAAACATTCCCCCCAAAAGGAAGAGGAAGGCAGCATTCCCAATTTCAGGGATTGTCAAACAGATAGTGACTTCCGATACAGAAGTTCGACAGAAGTCAGGTTATTGGACTTCCTGGCTCGTGAATGGAGGGGACGGAGCGGAAAAGCACCCTTTCAGCTCTGAGCCCGTTTGCCATCAAAAAGGTTTTCAAGGAATACAAGGCGACCCTCGTCCATCAAGAGGTTGAGAAATGGGCTCATTACTCATTCAAAGCAAATCACAAAAACAATCTGAACAGCTGCAGAAAGCAACAAAACTTGTGGACAGGGAGATCAGGTAACCTCCCCACCAACAATTAAATTCATCGAAAGGCGTGATTCGTTGCCGGGATTTAATCATGTTTTCAGAGGCAGAAAATTCAGACGGAGCTGCGTCCCAGGGTTTGGACGGAGGTGCGCAGTGGTGACTATAAAGAAAGGTTCAGAGAGAGTGGCCACCAACACCTCCTCTTTTTACCCTTTCTGCAACCCTGTGCTGCTCCGGTCATCAAAGTCGGCTACTTTAATGTTCATAGTTCATCACTGTTCACGAGCGTCCCCATATGAGGTGCTTCAAGGTGCCAGAGGATTGGCCTGTCAGGGACCGCTTTCTGGAAGGAGTGTGGTGGTATTTGCTGTCACAGGCAACCCATGATGGGCCCCGGCATAGATCCGGCCCATTGTGGCTAACTACTGCGTTGCGACCATACCCTCCTCTTTCACAAACTGTCCTCTTTGGATGCAAGAATCTGCCATTCAACCGTCAAAACGGAAAAGAAGATCTCGTTTTTTGAAGCCCGGAAACTAGTTGTGGCAGTCCTGAACGCCGACAGAGCCTTCTTCATGCTTCGGCTGTCAAGAAAGCTCCATAGTTCCAACTCGGTCAGTCTGCTGCCAGACTGATGAATTCATAGTTTTTCTCGAAGACATTGCAAAGTAAGATCGTCAGTCTGTGGTAGCAAGTCCACCACCTCCAACCCAAATTGAATGCCCCTGGTGGAGCAAAAAATCCGCCACCACCTCAGACTGCCCAGTCAGTCTACAACATCTGCTGCTGGCCGATTAAAAAACCAGCACCCGCACCTCGACCTCCTCTGTCCACTGCCCGTGCGGGCAAGGGAGTTTCAAACCCATGTGGAAATGGTGGAGATAGAAAGAAGCCAATCCACCCGTCACCCAAATCCAGACCACCTACCACCTGTCGTGGCAAGTCCTGCCCAGCAGGTCTGAAGAACAACATAGTCCAGTCAAATTGCAAAATAAATCACTCCATTGGAAGCGGAAGTGAAGAGGAGATGACCTGAATTCTCTCCTTTTCGCCTCTGAACCCATGGATAGTACAATATTCCATGGAATATCCGTGTCCCTAAATTCAAACTTTGAGGAGCTGCAGCTTCTGTGTCAATCTCTAAAACCTTCCGTCGTGGCCTTAGGAAACTCTAATTCAAAGCCAGAAAAACCTTAACTCTTTCTGGCTCTTACATATTTTCAAAACGCTGACACAACCATCTACGTTAGGACTGTCGGGCGTGTTGCCCTTCTCAAGACCACAAAACTCTGCTGTATAGTCCTGTCGCTCTGTCTACCTCCCTTCAGGCTGTAGCTGCGGAGAGTCACCCTCACCCTCCACAAGACTGTGACAAATCTGTTCTCTTTATCTCCCCCCTTCTGGTCCCCGGTTTGTCCCGTCAGGACCTTGCAGCTGATTAAGGAGAACTTCCTCGACCTTTTTTTCTGTTGGGTGACTTTAAACGGTCACAATCCTCTTTGGGTAGTTGCCGTACGCACCCAAGGTCCTGCTGAATGAGGATGTCCTTTCAGCTGGATTAGTTTGTCTGAACGCGGATCTGCAACTTTACCTCCACTTTCCACAGTTCACTTTCGTGTTCTAGATTTGTCGGTCTGTGACCCCACCGCTGGTCCTGGGACTATGAGTGGTCTTCCATGACGATCTGCACGGAAGTGACCATTTACCCTGACCTTCTACAACCTGATATTAACTGAACCCGGTCTCTGTCCTCTCAGCATCTAAATTATAAGAAAGCAAACTGGGATCTATTTGCAGCCACTGTTTCTAAGGAGTTCCAGGACCCTGATTTTCTTCAGAGTCCGGACCCACATGAATCTCTGACTAATACTAATGATTAAATGTGCTATAGCCTGTTAATGCCAGTTTTTCCGCCAACTTCAAATGGCCAAAAACACCCAGGTTTGATTCAGATTGCCAACCTAATTCCAAAGTCCGCTAAACGGGCACAGCGTAAGGTATACCATCGACCTCTTCGGGTCCAACGCTCGAGCCATCAAAAACTCCGTGCCAAATCGAGAACACACTTTTAAAATCAGTAAACGTCGGTCCTGCGAAGTTTCTGCTCCAGGCTGACATCGAAAACTTCCAAGAAAAAAAGTGTGGAACATCATTAAGAAAATCAAAGGGAAGATAAGATAAGATAAGATAATGCTGCTTATAGCCCCACCGACCGCAGAGGGCCACTCAAGGGCTGTCACCGCCGACGTTCAAATCAACTCACCAGTCAAAAAAAAAAAAAAAAAAAAAAAAAAAAAAAAAAAAACCTTTCACACAGCTCGTTAATATGACATCGTCTACAAACGACCAGAAACTTTGTTAAAAAATCCTTCTTCCTGTAAAATCTCAAATCCGATGAAAAATGTTAATTTCTCTCACAAAAACCCAAGGAATCACGTCAGGCGGGACATCCCTGACCAGGATCTTCATGGAATTCCGCTTAAAATGTTTGTGTCTCACATCGTGCCCCCCCAAGTCCCAAACCCAAAAAAGAACATGTTTCATTGTGATTGGTGGCATGACATGGAATGCACCACATCAAAGGGAAGAACACCTGTCCCCCCCCCACTGTGAACCATCTCAAGTTTTCGACCTTTAATAACAAACAAAAAAGCAGTTGCTAATCTGCTTGCTCAACCATTGAAAGAATTCCTCCTCTTCTAACAAATCAGCCAACATATGACAAAAACAAAGCCCTTATAGAAAAAACACCCCTGCAAACTTTTCATCCGACAACACTGAAGACTACAAACATCCCTTCACGATAAACGAGCTGAAATCTGCCTTAACTTTCTTGCAGCGATTCCTTCTCCAGGTATAGATGACATTCATTATCAACTATTGAAACATCTCCGCACAAGGACTGAACATCTGTACCAGGGTATACAACCATGTGTGGATACAGGTTGCTTTCCACCCTCATGCGGAAAGCCCTCCATTATTCCCATCCTTCCAAAACCAGAAAAGATCTTCTAATCCATCTAATTACCGTCCCAAAGCTTGACACACTGTGTCTGTAAATTGATGAAAAAATGTCAAATGCAAGGCTCATGTGGAAATCTCGAAACACGATGGCCTTTTTGGCGAAAGAACAGTGTGGTTTCCGCAAACATCGGATTACAGTTGACCATTTGATTCAGCTGAATCTACACTAAGAACGCCTTTCTGGAACAAACAGCATGCAGTGGCAATTTTCTTTTGATTTAGAGAGGCCTACGATACCACCTGGAAGTCGGGGATACTTCATGATCTCCACGATCTGGTTTTCGAGGTCATCTTCCGCTTTTATTCAAAATATTTTGGCAGAACGACAGTTTCAGGTCCGGGTTGGCACCACTCTCTCTGATGTCCACGCGCAGGATTTGCTGTTTCCCCAGGGTAAGCCATACTGTCTCCTGCCCACTTTCGTATTAAAATCAACAACATTGTGAAATCATTTCAGCAGGGTTCAGACTGCTTCATTGTTTTGATGATGATTTCCTGTCTAAACGCAATTGGAAGCCTGTACCTCGAGTGTCCCAGCGCAGGCTCCAGCTATGCGTAGATAAAATCCATCGTATGGGCGGAAGAAAACGGTTTCACCTTTTTCTCCAACAAAGACGCAGTGTATTCACTTCCATAATTTCCTCAGTTTTTTCCAGACCCTGAACTTCATGTAGGGAAATCTCCCCAATCCAGCTGTTAAAGAGGCCAATTTCTGGGAGTCATTTTTGACCAAAAACTTAACTTTCTCAGCCGACATCAAAAACCTCAAAAACTTCTTTGCCAGAAAGCTCTGAATATTCTGCGGGTCGGACAGCGCACACCTGACTGGGCTCTGATAAGAAAACTTTGCTGGCACCTCAACAGAGCCTTGGTCCGTTCCAAACTGGACTATACGGTTTTGTGCTGGTCTACGCTCCGCAAGACCCTCTTACCTCAAACTCTTGGACACTATCCACCATCAAGGGCATTCGTCTCATCTTGGAGCGATCCGCACCAACCCTGTGTACAGACCTGAACGCAGAGGCGGGCGAACCCTCATTGTCCAACCGCAGGCTGAAACTGTCTTTAAATATTATATCCGACTTTCACAGAACCGCAAATCCAGGCCTATGACTGTTGTCTTGACCCTCCATTCCAAAGTAAAGTTTGAAAACAACCCTAAATGTATTCCGCCGATTGGTCTCGTATGCAGCCTCACGTGCGGAATCCAGGTCTAAACCTGGGAGTAGTTTCCGATAATTTCCAAGTTTCCGTATCAACCTCCGTGGACCTTTTCACAACCAAGATTCCGTTTCGATCTTGCAGCTTTTTTTCGCAAAGAGTCTACCACTCTCTGGCGTACAAGGCATTGTATCTGACCTCTGTTCGAAATCCCATCCATCAAAAAGTTTTTCACTGAACGTTTCCAAGTCTGAGGATGGTGAGTGGCCTGTGCAGCCAACAGCCCTGGGGCTCCTCTCAGATCAGTTGGAACATATCCAGACCTATGCTTCTGTCTATTTCTGCTGAACTTTTGCTCTGGACTGGCTTTGAAAGATAATCTCAACATTCTTCAAAGAGGACTATCTGGTTCTGTCGGATTCGCTGTCAGCTTTGGAAGCCAATAGCTGGCCGCCAACCTTCAGCATCCAGAACTTTTGCATTTCTAGAACATTTTAGCAGTAGAAAGCGGACTGGTACACCATTACTCTTGCTGGTTCCTGGGTCATGGTGGCAACGCGGGAAACGAAATGGTTGATGCGTTTAGCCAAGAACGCCACAAAAGAAACTTGTCCCAACATTTATATCCCCTGATCAGAAGTGAAACCCAAAATTAAACGCTTATGTGAGAGACCTCTGGCAGGAGGATTGGAACACACAGACGAGTAACAAACTCTTTCAGATCCGACCACACCTTAAGGACTTCCTCCCCCATCCACGTCGGGAGGTCGTAAAGAGGAAACGGTTCTGTGCCGGCTGCAACACACCGGCCATTCGAATTTTATAAACCCATGCTATTACCTTTTTAAAAGTGAAGAAGCTCCGTGGTGCATTCCATGTCCTGCGCCACTCACATGAAACATGTACTATTACAAGTGTTGGGACTTGCACGATTAGACCCAACCTTTTACAGCGTAGTCCATGAAAGATCCTGTTCAGGGATGTCCCCCTGAGTGATCCTTGAGTTTTTGAGAGAGATAACATTTATCAATGATTTTAAGATTTTAACGGGAAAGATTTTTAAACAAAGTTTCTGGTGCCGTTTGTAAGACGTGTCATTTAATAGAAGTGTGAAAGTGGTTTTTTTTTTTTGTTTTTGTTTTTTTTTTTATTATGACTGGTGGGTTGATTTAGGCGTGGTGACAGCCGCTGATGTGGGCCCTAAGCGAGTCGGCTGGTGCTATAAACAACATTATCTTATCTTATCTAGATAATAAAAGTAGATGGAAGAGATCCAGTACACAATTTTTGATAACAGTCTTGTCGATGACTTCTTGACAACAGCAAATGTCACAGTTCAAAGTCAGTCAAAGAAATGCCGAAAAAGAGTTGTATGGAATAATCAGGTTTCAACTACGACTGACGTCCAGACTTTCAACGGATAAGTCTAATTTTGCTCGTGAAAAAGTCACAAATTTCTGTTGGAAAATTCCAGAAGTGACAGACAGATGAAGGAAGTGGAGATGATTTTGTACTCCCCATGAGTGTATCAGTGACCTAAAACAATTGCTTGGTTGAAGTGCATGCTAATATTTTAGCATTGTAGAAGGCTGATTTTGCTTTTGAAACAATTTCATTCACAGTAACATTACTAGCAATTCGCAAAATTTGTTTGTGAATCTCGAGGTTTGTCTTTACCACAGCCTTTCGGCCCCAACGACTAACATGCGTTTAGCATCAAAGGAACTTCAGGGCCAACTGCTGGGAACCAGGGTGAGGTGTACGGCTGGAAATCTTGGTCTAAGTATTGGTCATGGTGATCAAGTCTGACAAACTTGAAGTAGGCCATGGAAATGCTCCGCAAGACTAGTGAAGGGTACAGATTGAAGGGAGGACAGCAGGTCAGCTCGGAAGATTCCAAGGTCGATGGAAGCAAGGTCCCTGGACTCGACGAACCTGGGAGCTTAATAGGAGCATATGTGTTCAATTAGCCAGTACCGCATGGTGGTCAGAAGTCAGGGTCAACTGGTGGTGGGGAGAGAGCTCGACCAGTCACATCAGAAGGCCAACCCCAGTCAAGGATGTGACCTGAACGTTGAGTATGGGGGAGGTGGACGGACTGGTTCAGACCCAAAGGACTAAGCAGAACCACAGTTTTTTGCTTGTATTGCAATTAGTTGGATTAGTCCCATGAAGTGAAGTCTCGCCGACCAGTAACAGAACGGCTTTAGGGACAGTTCATGTACTCCAGCAGATTCTGGAAACTCTTCCAGAAATATGGAGTCCTTTCAGTTTTTTTTCTTGCTGGGAGGGGGCGGTAAAGCAGAAGACGTGAAGAGAGGATTAGGGGAAGATACAGTTTAGTTGTACTATTCAAAAGAGGAGTGACAAAGAAGTAATGGAGGTATGGAAACAGAGGGGGGATATAGTGTCAGACACCACACAAGCGATGCCTCCCACCACGGGTTGTGCCTGGAAAAGCTGAGGGTGTGTATCCAAGGAGGGGAAAGGTTCACAGCCACTTACTTCCGTCAGCCCCGCTAGGTAGAGCCACGCTCCGTGATGCACATAATGTTGACGTGATTGTCAGCGATAAAATCGTTGATTGCAGTCCGTTTCCTACCTCCTTCGCAACCAACTGATTGGGCATTGAATAATGCAGAGCCAGTTTGCATGTGACACTAGAGACGGGAGGAGATTTGAGAAAGGGCACAGATAACAGGTTGGAAACAACGCAGAACGGGGGTGGTTTTTGTTTAGGGAGGAACGAGGACGCGGTGGACGGCATCTTTTTCTGCTTTCTCCTCCCTCCCCTGCCACCCTCGAACACGCGGCAAATCTACACCAATGCGTAACAGGCGCAACTTCAAGTTGAGGTGATGGGGTCAAGGGGCACAGGTTTTACTGCCACAGCTCGCCACGAAGTGTAGGCGAGAGGGGAGGGTGTTTTAAGGTAGACCTAGCAGCGCGATGAATGCTGAGGCAAGGTGTGTGGGGGGGAGAAGATGGTGTGAGTTCCACGCCTTCAGCGTGTAACGTAGCGGATAGGGAAAGGGGAGAGTGAGGTGGCGCGGCAACGGAAGACACGGGGGCAGGGAGATGATCCCTTGATGATGCACGTGCGCAGCACAGGCGGAATCACGTGGAGGGGCAGCCATTAAATTATCGTGGAGGTACAGTAACCACTGGTCTCACCACAAAATAAAAACCATAACACCCGAAATCCGTGGGAGAGAGGCACAAAACACAGACCAGAAAAGATCCACATCCTTTTTTTTTTTTTAAATTTTAAAAAAAAAATCATCAAGTACCACTTTTATTACAACAAACAAAGCACAACAGCCACAATAATCCATTCAAATAGGGAAGCGAGAAACTCAGCCTGTTATGCGAAGGGAAGAAAAACAAAGAATGGGTGCCGTAGTTTTCAAGTAAGCGTGTGGATCATGTCAAGTGAAATTTAAATCCTTGCAATTGTGTGTAGTGGCAGATATGATCAATGACTTTGCTACAATCCAAGCCTAAGTCATACTGTTTGGTATCTAACACTTGGGTTAAAGATACATGCTCTATCAACCACTCTCTGAAAGGGTACCTCCAATTGCAGGTCCGCAAATCCAGGAGAGATCTTAGATCTGAGCCTGCTTAACCACAGAGACAAGCAAAAAATCTTCAAAACAAATGAAAGCAGTACTCCTGACAGTGCAGAAAATGGCACAATGGTTTCGAGTCTCCCTGTCGACTTTAAGAGATCTGGAATCCAAATGCAAGCCAATTTCCTGAGTCCGATCTAGAGGACAGTATATTGTCACTGGTTTCTCAATTCACTTGGACAGGTCTGACATTGGTTGTTGAGCACGGGAACAGGTCGTCCAGTGTTGGGGTGACCAAAGTTTGCAAAATTCTACGCGTGATCACTGCATCTATGTGTGCATCTCTGTCTGTCTGTCTGTCTCTTCTCTCTATATAAATGGGACCAATTTTTATCTTTAACTCTGCGAGTTTGTGCGAAAGAGAGCATGAAGTGTGCATAAATGGTTAAAACAGGAAAAGATGTAGTTGACTTTATTAACTTAAAAGATAAACAAGACAAGGCGTCAAAGAGCCTTTCAAGAAGATGAATGATAAAGTAAGAAAAAGGAGCGGAAGGTATTGAGATATGAAATCTAAAAATGTCTTTTCCTTTGGTGAATTTTGCAGCGAGAAATGGAAACATGGCGACTGATGAATGTAGAGAGAGTTGGTGTACAAAAAGGCAAATCATAATATGAGAGTTTCTGTTTGGGTTTGTCTGCTGATGCAAGTTTCTTATAATTGATTATTTTCAGATTTTTTAAACAATATATCCTTTTGTTAGTGTTTACTGTTATCGTCTCTCTTTCACACAAACTTTACTGAAAAATAGTCAGTTGACCATTAAACTGCTGCTATGGTGGGTTTATTTCAACTTATACACATCCAATGACTAAGATAAGTCTAATCCTGCTGTTCTTAAATGCATAAACATAAAAATGTGGATTCATCATATACAAAGTGTTGCATGATACAAAACTATGTATTTCAATAGAAGGAAAGGGGGAAAGTGTTGATTTGTAGATTTGTTTTTGTCAGATTCTTGCTGTTTAGGTTGTTTTCTGTCATTTTCAAATATCTAAGCCCACATCGCTCAGTCTTTCACTTATTATCACCTATCAACCTTATTATCACCATCCCAGCGTCTTGAAGACCGTTGGGGAACCACAGACTTCGCAATCAAGCCACCTCCACTCCTCTTTCTCAGACGCTCTTAACTAGAGTCTTAGGCAGTTGCTGAGTGCAAGGGCAGTCCATGCACTTATGTTGTCCTCTGTCTTCCTCTCCTTCGCCTCTTGCACTGCGCCTTGTAAGAAACAGCCCAAACCCTCCACCTACCCACACCTGATATTTGTTACAGCAGCAAGAAATTTGTAGACAAATGTAAACCATTTGGTGATTGAGTGCAGTTGCCGCAGGAGGAATGTTTGCAGCGCAAGACCTGTGTTTGCGGCAATGTCCGTGGGAAAAGATGACCCCCTCAACACCACTTTCTGGGTGGCCCTGGCTACTGCAGTGACGAGTTGGAACTGCATGTAAGCAAGAGTTTTCATGAATCAGATTTAGGTTTTGAAAGTTACTTTTAATACAGATCAGAGTAGGTATCTTGCAGAATGATTGACTGATAGGTTTGCTAGAAGAAGAGGAAAGAAAGCATAAAAAAAAAAAAATGATTGAATTCCCACTTGGAAAAGCTTTGAAAAATGTAAAGTGTTCTGAGATTTGTTTTCACTTTGAAAGCTTTAAACAGCCGCTGCACCCTGCCCGTTTGTCCCCAAATGAACCATTTATTTAGTCTATATTTAGCAGCTAGGGAAATATCCCCCACCCAGTACAACCCCCCACCCACCCCACCTTCTTTGATCATCCACTCCCGTGACTATCAAATTTCTGGAAACAGGGTCTTTTAGTTGGTTCCCACCAAGGTATATAAAGTGCCTTAAGTTAATAAATGCAAAGCAAGTTCTTGTAAACCAATTGTGTCTGTAACGTGTACAGGAATAGTTTATTTATTATACATGCCAAACCAAGATGAAAGCATCACTGTTCATTGGGCACATCAATCCATAGCATGCAGAGCCTTAATGTTGAACAAAACTTAACTGTCGAACGAACTTTGAATTTATTTCATCCGACTTACAGAAGGATCCACCCAGCACCAGCTCACTGTTGATGCAGTGCCCATCATATTTTTAACCCTGGTGTATCTTGTGGAATTGGGCTATAAGAGAGAAACAAATGGTCAAAAACTGGATTTAAGTGCAGTGTGAAAATAGAGAAATAAAAGAGTTAAGATTTATGTCCGCTCATCATCAAAATGAAAGTGAATGACAGATAACTTCAGTCATGTCAAGGAAGATATGAGATTTCAGAAAATTGATTTATTTTCACTCTTTAAGACTGCAACATTTTTTATGTGTTTTTAAGAAAACATTTGACTCAAATTTTAGTAATAATTTTGACCTGGTCAGAGGAGCATTGGCATTGATTGTTGTGCACTTAGTTTGGCCTAGACTGCGATTCTGATGCAGCAAAACAAATTTAACATACTGCAATGCTCAAAATAGATCCTACTTTTCAAAAAATGCAGAGTTCCATTTTTATGTTTGGATGCCATATACATCGAAGATACAGAACTTTTAGTACATGGCATCTTACATCTTTCGCTTTGGCTGTGTAACCCGCCACCCCACTCAACCTCCACCTTTTGATCATTAATGTACTGGCTTTGAAGAAAAGAATCTAGTAGAGATTAGTCGTATAACTGAAGCAAGACGAGATTGAATGGCAATGACAAGAAACAGAAATAACCCAAGTTATATCCTGAAATAAAGGCCATTTCAAGTGTAAGGCGTCATGCAGCTTATGCCACTAATGTCCATCCAAACCAGAAATAACAAAGTTATAGCTATATCCTAAATAATAAAGCCATTTCAAGTGGTAAGCGGCAATGCAGGCTTATGCACTAATGTCCAACCAGAGATGCATCTGCTGTTTATTTGAAATTTTGATAAGCACAACATACGGTCATTACAGGTTTTATCTGTGGAAATCATGTTTGAGCTATGACCTCTTTAATTGGGAAATCTCTATAGAAGTTTTGAATTTCTGTCTCTGTATCGCTTCTCTTTTGTGACTCGAAAAGATAATACTATACTTACATACTGTTCAAAGTTATATTCCATTTACATAAGTTTGTAAGGAAGCCATGAAGTCTTTTTTATCGCCCAAAAGAAATAACAAAACCAATAGGATTTTTACTGTCCTTGGTTGAACTGATGGCGTTTTTTTGGTTTTCTTATCTTTTGTTTATGTTTATTCTTTTTGGATGGTTTGTTGGTTGCATAATGCTTAGCTAGGTCAGGTGGGGTGGGGTTGTTCATACTAACTTGTTTTTTAATTTTTGTTTTGATTTTTCTTAACTTTGTAAAGCTACAACAGTTTATTCCATTTTCAAAAATCTGTTTTCAATTGTGTGGTTTTAATCTATAAGCCATAACAGTTTATCCCATGTTCAAAAATGCTTTTATCATGTCCTTGATTAATTGATCTACAGTAGAGTTTGTTGAGGAAATTGTTTTTTCTGTTTCTTTAGCCATTATATCAGTTCTGTTTTTCAGTCAAGAGCAGAAACTTGGCTCGGACTGGGCTGTGCTTTGGGAATCCTGGCACATGATCATCTAGGCAGGAAAGATGCGGCTTTAGCCATATCAACCCAGTAAGAATATCGACGTGAAAAACTTATGGGAGCACATTCACGCAGCTACTTTGTAACACGTGCCGAATCCTGACGGAGATGAACGCATTAAGTGCGTCTGTGTGTCAGTTTCTTTTTAACTTTTTCTTTCTGGTCATTTGAATTATGGGTGTGCAGGACAAGTACCTTTCTAAATTACAGAAGGTTGCAAATGAATGGGAAGGAGGTGGAGGGAATGAATTGAGGGAAGAGAGTTAAAAAAAAAGAGGGGGGGGGGGGGGGGGGGACAGAAATAGTTTTAAACATTAGACAGAATATTTACATTGTAGAGAAGAACCGCCCTTTGACCTTTGTCCTGAAATAACTGATATTGAACAGTAAATCGCTCACAACTATGATCAGCGTGAAATTGTTTGTGCTTTCATATAAGAGATAAACCTTGGTGAGCGAATCAACCAAAGCAAAAGGTTTATGATAGTGCTGTGAGAGTGTGTGTCTGCTGTAGCAAATACCCAATAAAAACAAATAGGACATTACATTTAATCCAGGATTTTTGTGGTGTGTGTGAGTGTTGTGTGTGTGTGTGTGTGTGTGAAGGTGTGTGTGTGTGAGTGATGTTTTACACAACACAGTGCCTAACCAGAGACATGATCTAAAACCACTATTCTAAACACGTAATGATGTCGTAAAGCTTATTACTGTATGATGTTACCACCCTGCTCCTTACCATGAAATTCCATTTGAGTGTAGTGCGCAATGACCCCTTGTATTCATTTCTTGCAAGCTCATTATTTATGTTTTTATTTGAACATGATAAATTGAGCTGGGAGAAGTTCACTTTCAAGTTACGCTTTGCTGTAGTCCTAAAAAGTTAAGAAAACCGGAACGAAAAACCACAGTAAAGCATCTGGTATTTAATCATTTGCAAATGAACAAAAAACATGAGCCAATGTTATATGTAATACTCTCACTCTATCTGCTGAATCTTTCCGTTTTAGATAGAAAATTGTCATGCAAGCGTCCAGAATCAGAAAACAGTGGCAAAAATGTTTTGAAGTTAAAAGAAAAGAAGAAAGAAAAAGGGAAATGCAGCTGGAGCGAAGCAGATACTTAGGAAACAAGCAGGGAAGCTGGGGAGAAGATACACACCTTCCAGAGGAATTTGAAGTCTCTTAACACACACGTGCAACAAGCACCCATACAACTGAAGACCACCTAACTCGTCTATCTTCTGGAGACTAGACAACATATACAGTTCTAAATTTATCTGTTAAAAGCAAAAGATAACCAGCAAGCATTCTAAAATCAAGGGTTTTTGGTATTTGCAAGAGACCCTGCAAGCACATTTTCACCTAAGTTGAGATCAGGCCCATTAAATTTTTATACATTAGAGCAATGTGATGGCTTGTGTCTTAGTTCGTATAAGAAGCGATGAAAGGCAATCAGGAGAGGGAACAAATCCACCAAGGTTGAGAATTTACTGAAAATAAGTAGCATTTTCACATATCAGGATTTATTCATTGTTCTTAGATGGCTGAATTTACATAGTATTTGATGGCATGAATGGGGGTGTGTGGACTGGCAAAGTCCATGTGACAATTTTAGAGATTCTGCTGGGTCCATCTTGTTTTGTTTCTTTTGCAATGTCACAGAATGAATGTGATGGCATATCCGTCTGACTGAAACGTTGCAAGTTTGTATGAAACAGGGGGGGGGAAAGATGGCGCTGCACTGCCAATTCATCCGTAGATCGCAAGACAAGAGCTGGCCCTCAATGTTTATGCTTTCATCCCAGGGCCACATTCTGTTTAATTAATTAAATTTCATTATAGAAGGTTAATGTATTTTTCTTCTTACAAACCTACCAACCGACAGACACAGGTGAAAACACTTATGTGCAGATAATAAAGGTAAATCTGTTGATTGATGATACTGCAATCCAAGACTGACCAACGGACACTGACCACCATTTAAGTTGGAAGAGGGGGAGTGGGGCAGTATAAAGTAACTAATGTAATAAAGACATGGATTAACTACTCCAGATTTGGAAAAAAAAACAAAAAATTTTTTCAAAGGGATGGAGTCCTTTCCTCCAATTGTATTTTCACTGGAAAGTTCTACAGTTGTAAAAATCTTTTTACACTACTTATTCCCTTTATATATCCAGTTGTTGGTTTTCCCTAACCTCCCTGTAAAAATTAATCTGCAGTGAGTAAAAGAAAATACAAAAATATATGCGAGTCAATTATTGCAACATTTCATTATGATGTGTTAGAACATGCTAACAGTGAAATACCAATATCAAAGTACTCACACACACTTATAAGAGCCAACACAGAACGACACAAGAGCGACACAACGCCCCCATGGCAGCAGCAGTCACGCACACATACCCACACACTATTTCACAGAAATCTAAGTGTGCAGTTTTACTGTGTAGTCTGTGTTTTGTGTCAACATCAAAACAACATGCTTTCTATGGAACAGATGTTTGAACTAATACTAAGTGCTGAAAGAGAGCCTTTCAAATTGATTCATATTGTTAACCAATTCTGCACTCTAATTCAATCATATTGGTATTACAAAAAATAATGAAGTTCTTTCCAACACCGCATGACTGACTTTTGATAAAAGTTTTTCACATTCTTTAAAATTATAGATGATTGAACATTTTTTAGTTAAAGTGCAACTGGTTTATTCTTAATAAAGCACAATAGCATCTGTCCTTTTTTTTTTTAATGTAAGTTTTGAATCCTGCAGCTAAAAACTGAGAACCTGGCAGCTACATTTCAATCAAATACTGAAAGCAAATGAATAAGGAGGGGGTGGGGGAGCTACAGGAGCCCCAAACAGCTTACACAGCATCGCATAAATATTGGCACAAGTCAGGGCTGCAGTCAGCGGAATAATTGCTGATGGAGTACCTGCTCAGAATAGTCCGCTCCACCTGGAAAGCAAAAAACCAAACACGTTTTATACAACTTCAATGCCACTTGAATGGATTCATTGACAATGAAGACATAAATGTCACAGCAAAAATCTTGAAGTGGAGAAATTAATTATTTCCTTCCGCAATTCGTAATAAAAATAATTAAATATATACCCGTCAAAATGTGTGTGATACCTTAGATGATAAAAATCTAAGAAAGACGAAAGAGAAGGATCATTGTACACAATGTCTGTCAACCATGTATAAGATACCCTTGTGCTGTGACACATGATCTTGCTTTTTAACATCTCCTCAATTTGAGAGTTTCGCTGAGTACACTGTTTTTTTATTACAAACTCAAGCAAACTTTTTGGGTAAAATGTCAAGCATGACCAAATTGCAAAAAAAAAAGAAGAAAAAGAAAAAGAAGAAAAAAGAAAGAACTAATTTAAACAAGCAACATTTTCTCCTGATACACCAGTAATTTTGTCAATCAACAAAGTGATCCTTTTTTTTACATCTAAAGAGAAATTCTTGTGACAAGTCTATTATTCTTACAGGACTATTTTTTTTATTTTTTAAAAGGAAGTATGCAAACAAAATGTATATTATCTAGCCTGCAAAGACAGTCTCAGTATTTAGAAGTCGGGGTCAAACTAGTGACACTCCGGCCATAAAATTTGTTTTATTCTTTCAGCACTTAATAACCACACTATTATGTCAACTAGTGTCCGCACCCATCGCACTGTAAGACAATTCACCTTTTGATCTACAGTGTAAACAAAAACTATACATCATCCTACAATGCCTTTAACAACAAGACACCTCAATGCACACTTCAATGTAAAAACATTTATTTCTGTTTATACATGATTTAAAACCCATTCTTCAAAATAAAGCTAAAACCATACACTACCCATGAGCCATGGCCCCCACGACTAATGTGACGGGCTCAATTCCGCAGGAATCAAAGTTTTGGATCCACCACTTCATTGGCCTTGAAACTCAACACTATCTTCTTCACGACCCTGCAGGGAGCTGATTTGTGACCGGGTTTTTATTATCACCGTGTTGCAACAGACATATGATAATGAAGATGACTGAACAGGCAACATAATATATTGCTATCATACGGAAATTTTCAGACTAAAATTTGATGCATCACAATTATCGTTAACTAAGACTAAAACTCAACTCCCCCCTCCACCCCCACTATTTTACCAACATTCTGAGTGGGGGGGGGCTAACGCGAATGAGATGAGTAGACATTATATTAGGAAGCCTCACTGTTTAAGTACAATTTTGTAGCCAACTGGGTAGCCAAGTCCTCCTTTTTTATTTTTGACCCATCTTCCTGTGCCACTTTCTGTGACAGACAGTGCATCCACACCGTTTATTCCGACCCCCCAGTCCATAACTACAGTCGCGCCCTCGACCTGCACAGCCCCATCAAACATGATGATCTCTTGTGTTTAATGTCCAAGACAAAGCAGTTCATATTTTCCATCATCTAGCGCGCACATAACACCAGAACAATGAACCCCACATGTCAATTTTCTCTTGACACAGTATTACAGTAAGTTCACACTTACATTAATAGTATTATCGATGCAAAACTTCAACTCAGGATCACTTCCATCTTGAAATTAAGCAAATACTGTTACACATTGCTGCCAAATATACATCACTGTAAATACTATGTAGAATTTGAAATCTGGCCATTGATAAAAACCCAAAAAACAGCAACTGAAAAACTGAATAAAGCTGGAAATTTATTTTATAACGATTGTTTGGAATTAAAGAACAAGACATGCCACTTTGCATGGACTTTGCTGACAATCTGATTACATAGTTACAATTACACTTTCCTAGCCATCCCTTTGGGATTAGCCTAAGTACATGACCTGTCCAGATTATTCTTATTAACACAGGATAAGCATTGATCAATTCTGGGTACACTTTTACTCTGCTACTTTTTGTGTGAATTATTTGTCCACAATAATAAATAAGAATTTTGGCCTCATCAACGGCCCTACCAATGAAAGTTCAAATCATGACTAAAAATAGTGAAGATCTTGTTTCATAAGCAGCTATGACCATGTCCACATTTGGAAGTGCATATGAAAATGAATTTGATCCAAAAGAGATCCAGAATGTTGCACTTTGATCTAGAGCAACTTACAGACGAAAAACAACAGAAAATTCCAGAAGTTCTTACACCTCATGCTCCACAGCTCTCTTTCACACACCCACGTCATATACCGTCATGTAACACATTGTAACCAAGAATGCCTGATAAATTAAAAAAGAGACCCACAGCAACAAAATCATCGGGCTATTTTTTGCGACATTTTAATTTATCCCCCGACGATATAACTAAAAGAGGTATGATGAAAAGGAAAATATAGAATCCTTCCTTATCTTAACTAAATATTTTCATCGTAAAGATTTCCTGGTCAATTTAACACAGCATCCATACATTGGCAGCAACTTTCCAAATAGATCAAAATTCCTTACCAAAATATAACCAAAATTCTGCCTACATATGCATAATCATTTCATTGTCCCACACATCTTTATTTTGACCGGTGGAATACGCAGAAACTACTGCCACTATAGGGAGACCCTGACATCAATTTGATTAACTGTTAAACATCAGTTATGCTTAAATCTTGGTTCGAAAACATGAACTTACCTACATTTTGAAACCACCAAATCATGAAACAAACAACCCAACACACTCATGAACCCAGTCTTTAAGAAAAACTTATAAAGAAACACAGAGTGGAGAAAAAGGAACTCACTTTCAGCAGTATTTGTATTGTCTGTGCCCTATAGGGCAAATTTATGCAGGAGCTTGAACTGAAACACACACAAAAACACAAGCCAAGTAATAAGCCTGATTACAGATTAATCCATGGAATTAATGATAAATAAAATAATGTGAAAAAAAAAGTGGCAAATCTAAAAAGAACAGAGAAATGAAATTCAATATCAATCACACGCAAGGACCGTTGAGAAATGACTTTTCTATCTTTCTTTCTACAAATAAAAGTTTATTTAACAAAGACAAAAACATTATGGCACATTACATAACTACAACACATTACACATTCAACATCAACCCATTTGATACATATTATGAGAACACCTGGAAAATTTTATGAATGTTTAGTTAAATGTTCAGCCTTCTGACCAGTACATATCACTGAGGGGTTACATTTCCCTACCATTGAAAAAATTCCTGATCTAAATATTTTTGTTTCTAAGTCCTTCTAATCAATACATGATTGAAAAAAAAAAAAATAAATAAAAAAGAGACCTCAAAATATCAAAAGGAAACAGAACAACTTTATAGAAGTCCTGTGTCAAGGAGCTGAGAAACCTCTCAAAAAAGGCATTAGACGCATTGGAGGCAAGGTGACGTTGTACGTAGTATAACAAAAAGGTAATAGACCAATTAACCAGGTTACCAAACCCATCGCCCACGGCCGCACAGTGTGAAGGAGGCCGAAGTAGAGTCAGATAACCGATGACACCTAGGAAGAGGTTCGACCTGCCCGGTGGCGAAAGGGGAAGGGATGTAACCACTACGACCTTCGGCGCTCCAAGTGAGTCGCTAAAAGCTACATGTCAGCTGAGGAACATTTGTTACACAGGCAGTGAAGAGCAGGAGTCTTGGATTCGTTAGGATGGTATTTGCCGAGGTTCACTGTGTTGTTCTATAGTCATGCTGGATGAAAGTGTGTGGAGGTAGTAGTAAGCCCTCCTAAGATAATTACTGTGTTAAGTGACCACCGAAGTCGCGGGAATTTTCGATGTCCAATCTGGTTGGCTACGTGTGTGGTTGCTAATCAAATACGGGTAGTGGTGGAGTGCGTAAATGCTGAGTGGCGGTGAGAATGAACGAAGGAGAATTTCAGGGAACTTGTGAACTAGGGGTTTGAGAAGCCGCGTGGAACAAAGGCATGTCCCCGAAGGGAATCCTTTGTTTCCCATCCCACTATAAACTGAGGGAGAACAACTGAGAGAGAACATCCCCAGGAGAGAGAGAGAGAAGGCGAGAGGAAGAGAGAGAGAAGGAGTGAGCAGGACAGAGAAAGGGTCGAGAGAAACTGGTCTGGGGGAAATTTTAGAAGAGACAGCAAGTCTTAGAGTTAAAGACACGCCTGGAAGAGAAGGAAACTAAGGTTGAAGCCCAGAGGCGGGTGAAGACAGACAAACTGAATTTGACCCCAGAGTGTTGGTGAAGAAGACGAAGAAGAAAAGAGTTCTACGTCGCGAACCCAGAGACGACCACGAAGACCCAATCCTGAGCCTGGACCAGTCAACCAAGGGCATCAAATAAAAAATCACCCCAATTTTTTTTTCCCCCCAAGCAGTGCGATGAAGAAGACGTGAAGAGACTTTTTTTCAAGAACTGTGGTGTGGTGTGGAAAGTGAGTTGTGTGTGTGAAAACTGGCCAGGTAAGAATCATTTTATTATAACCCGGGGATTAGTAAGTTTAATTGCTCTTTTATGTTTTGAATTTCATTGTGTGTTGTGAATTGATTGATCATGATTAAATATAAGTAGCATAGCAATTGTTACTTTATTTGTTCTACGTCGTGATTAGGAGAGAAACCGTGAAATGCAGACATCCCATTCCCAGGAGAGAGGCGAATGTTTGATGAGGCGCATAGTGTGCCTATGCGTGTATGAGTGCAAGAGATAACCTAGGTGTGTTAAGCCTGACTAATAATACATCAACATTAAGTGCACTTAAACAATACCATCACGATTTCCCCCGTCCTGGACAAAGTGGCAGCCTGCCCAGGATAGCATGGCCCAAAAAAGTTTCAGGAGAAACAAAGTGAGTACAAGAGTAGATACTGGGGGCGAAGCGTCCACTAAAGGCAATTTTAATTAGCTCTTTCTGACTATTTCCTAAAGTTCTCTGATTGTTGAGTATTGCCTTGTGTGTAGGGGGGTGTAATAATCAAAGGACTGTCAGAGCAACGAAGAACAAGGTTCTAGTCTTAACACTACAGGAAGCTGTGGTTTACGATTAAGGCTCTCTTTGATGTTAGGAACATTAACCACCAAGTGTGAACTCGTAACGTATAGTAATAAACTGTGCCACTACTTTTTTTTTTCCGGGTCACTAACCGTAACTGTTTTTAGTGGTGCTTAAAACCTATCAAAAAGAAAATGGCTGAAGAAAGTTTTAACACCCCTATAGAGAAAACTAGTAAGTTTGGGGAACATATGGTATCTACAGGAGATAACTGCGTATATCATTGAAACTCAGCAGAAGAACAGAGAGAGATGAAAGGGCTGAAAGGAGAAATTTGAAAAGGAACGTATAAGAGCAGAAACCACTGCGACAAAACTAAGCAGATGCAGAGCGTGCAGCTGCCAAAGTGAGAGCAGATGCCGAGGGTCCGAGAGACTTTAGACATGAAACGTTTGCGTCAAAGGCTAAAGCAGATGCAGAAAGGGCCGAGAGCAGAAGCGGAATCTGCGATTTAGCCAAACAAATTGGAGTTTGGAAAGACTAAAATCTGAAATCGAAGTGAAATCGACACCAGTTCTGAGTCAGTAGGCCGCAACTAAGTTGCGCACACTAGACTAAACTCCCACGATCATAGAAGAAAACTGATTCGATCGATGCCTAAAACAGTCTTTTGAATCCGTTTGCCGAGCAACGAGGGCTGGCCCCGAAGAGGACTGGCAATTAACCTGTCTGGCCTTGTTGACAGGTCCGAGCCTTACACAGTTTCCACCTTCCCAACGGAGACCAAGCAGATTTTGACAAGGAGAAACAAGCGTGCTAAAGGGCATATGATTGACTGAAGAAGTTTTAAAGGTGTAAGTTTCGGCGAGGCGAGAATCGAGCAGGGGTGAGACAAACACACAGTTCGGAGTTGAACTAGATCCATACTTTAACAAGTGTGATAGACCTGAGTGAAGTAGGACTGTGATTTCAAGGCCCTCAAGACACGGTTATGAAAGAACATATACATACGGTTGTGGGCCGGCTCACAATACACCTCCAGAGAGGGGTTCGTGACAATAGCTGATCCTTGACGCAAGCAGAGGTTTACCGGGAAGCGAGGCGTGAATTTGCCTGATCAAGAGGATAGCAGGCCAGCACATTTACTCACGCAATGAGTCCAGGCATAACACACCCGTAGGCCCACAGCGTCACGATGGAGCAAACAAGGGTGAAAACCAATCGCCATGTGGCTAGGAATGAGCGTACCTGAGTATCTGTGCAATCAGACAGGGCACATGGCTAGGGATTTAATATATAAGGTCACAGACGGGCAGCAGCAATGAAGATCAGGCAAGTGAGAGACAAATAGAAAGAGATGGAAAAGATGACAGTGTTATTTTGTCTGGATTGTGCAGTGTGTTTCACCAGATATCAGGCTATAACATGATGTGCACAAAGGCAAGTAGGGACAATGTGGTTAATGACATGAGAGACTTCTGGTTGCAACTGGTGTATGGTGCAGGGTCCCCTTGTTGAAGAAGGGACAATTCACAGGTAAAACACAGAGGTGTTAGACAAATAGATGGAACATAGCAGAATTCAAAACGGCCGTGTTAATTGCTACAACCATTTATAGTGGAAGAGTACAGGCTTTTGGGCTGTTCCGAAGCCGGCCGTATGAATTTCTATTGGTAATTTGGGAACATTCCCGGAGCACGTGGGTACGGAAACCCAACGCTGACTTCTGTGTCGAATCAGAGAAAAGGAATCACGTGAGAAAAAAGGCCCCAGCAGTCAAACACTCCAGAAAGCACTGGAGCGTGACCGGTGCAGACTTAACCCCCACTCTCACTTACAAGCAGAACAAACAGGGCGACAACGTCTGCTCAGAAACTGGTAGGGTATGCACACCGAGGCCAGAAGAAAAAATGTATTAAAGAGGTACAATCATTTTTGAGTTAGAGAACGGCATATTGTACCGAAATTAACTTCACTCGCGTTCGGGAAAAACGAAGAACATGTTGTCGTTACCTAGGCAACGCAGACAGCGTGATGTTCGCCAAACATGTGATGTCAGCCTCGGGTCATCTCGGTAAGAAGGCCACACAGAAGATGGTGACGCGAGAGTACTAACTGGCCCGGATCCCTTGGTGATGGCAGGCGTTTCGTGCATCAATGCAGCACATGCCGCTGGTGTAGGCAAGGTGTGTGAGTACCGAAAGGGGTATCAGACAGGTCTTACCAAAAAGTTGGCCAAAATCAAATGTCGGTCGAGAAGTCAGGTAGTGGGTGCGTGTGACTTTTGCAGTGTCTGTAATGCGTGCACGTGGCTGGCTGCTTGGCCACAGTGTATGAAGAGAGGGGAGAGAATTTCCGTAGAAACATAATGGATTTTAATGCCACACGACTAGAGCTGTGGAGAATATCCAGAACTATGTAGATATTTGCTTGATAGTTGTATGTATTAGATTTTTCTCTAATTGTTGTTGCAAGACACCCTTGCGTGCGTATCTCTGCTGGTGTACGTAGCTTATAGAGAGGTCCGTTATTATCACTGTTTAAATGGGAAAATTATTAGAGTTTTCATCTCCTAGAATGTTAAGATTATTTAGCCAATGCAGGGAAGTCTTCGAGAGGGGGTGAAAATGTCAAGGAGCGAGAAACCTCTCACAAAAAGGCATTAGACGCTATGAGGCAAAGGGACGTTGTAATCGTAGTATACAAATAGGTAATAGACCAATTAACCAAGGTAACCTTACCCATCGCACACGCCGAACTTTGTGAAGGAGGCCGAAGTTGTCAGATAACAGATGACACCTAGAGAGAGTTTTGGACTGTCCCGGTGGCGAAAGGGGGAAGGATTAACCACTACGACCTCGGCCCCGAGTGAGCGCTAAATGCACAGTCAGCTGAGGTTCTTATGTAAACAGTCCAGTGAAGAGCAGGGTCTTGGATTCGTTTGGATGGTATTGCCGTTGGTCACTGGGTTGTGGTTCAATTGTCAGGCAGGTTTGAATGTGTGCGGAGGTTTAGATAGCCCTCCATACGATAATTACTGTGTTTAATGACCACCGCAGTCGGCGGGATTTTCGAAGTACATTCTGGGCATAAGTATGTGTTTGTGCCAAATCAATTAGGTCGGGGTTATGTCAATCAGATGATGTGGTGAGAATGTAGCGAATGGAGAATTCAGGGTTACTTGTGAACTAGGGGTTTGAGAAGCAGCGTGGACAAAGGCAAGTCCCGAAGGGTAATCCATTGTTTCCTCCGCTATCTAAACTGAGGGAGACAACGTGAGAGGAAACAACACCAGGAGAGAGAGAGAGAGAACGGCAAGAGGAGAAGAGAGAGGATAGGAGTGAGCAGGCAGAGAAAGGGTCGAGAGAAACGTGGTCTGGGAGATAGAAGAACAGCAAGTCTTAGAGATAAAGACAGCTGGAAGAGAAGAAACTAATTAAAGCCCAGAGGTGGTTTGAAGACAGACAAACGAATTTGAACCCAGAGATGTGAGAGAAGACGAAGAAGAAGATTCTACGTCGAAACCCCCAGAGACGACCACGAAGACCATTCCTGAACCTGGAGCCAGTCAACCAAGGGCAACACCATCAAGCAGGCTGAAGAAGCCCGAGAAGAGAACTTTTTTTCAAGAACTGTGGTGAGGAGTGAAAAGTTTGGTTGTGTAGTGAAAACCTGCCAGGTAAGAAGTCATTATTATACCCGGATTAGGAAGTATTGATCTTTATGTTTTGATATTTTCATGTGTATGAGATTTGATTGTTTCTGAAAAAATTATAAGTACATAGAAATTGTTATTTTTTGTTCTAAGTCGTTTAGGAAGAGACAACGAATGCGGACAACCCTTCCCAAGAGAGGCGAATGTTTGATGGTCGCATGAATGTGCATATGCGTGATGAGAGCAAAGATAACCTTGTGTTGTTAAGCCTGACTAATAATACATCAACTTAGAGCACTTCAGCAATACCATCACGATTTCGCCCCGTCCAGACATCCTAATATACAAAAGAAACCAAAACAACTTATGAAACCTGTCATCATAAAAGATGTATTTCTTTTTCTCACCCATGAGTCCACAAACACCCAAACGTTCGGGAATGCGTGTCTGTGGGTTGATTTCAAATAGGACAATCATTAGTTGTCTGAAGTAGACTGGATAAGCTGCTCTGTTGAGGGGACTGTCCATAAGCATGAGCAGACATTGATGAGTGATGTCCGGCCGGCACTGGGTGATGTCACGCTTGGCTTTCCTGCCCAGGTTTTTGTGTCGATCACAGTTCAGTAGTTCAAAAACCTTTCCCACCTGATGGACATATTACTGGTAGATTTATTTTCACGTCATCAGCAAATTAAGATTTTAACAAATGATAAGCAAAGCAACTCTCTTTTGAACAAGTTAATACACTATTTCTTGTTTCATCAAAGAGGCATCACAACATATGGACTAGACCATGAACCACCACCGCATCTGCTATGTCATGAACTACAGTGGATATGGATTACAGCTAATAAGTAAATGAGTGATTACATTTTGTGTGTGTGAGAGACAGAGAGAAAGAGAGTTCAGATAGGCAGTGCTGGATTAGGAGGGTGGCAGTTTGTGGAGAAGGAACAAGGTGAGGTTGGGACAGGGGGAAGAATGAAACTGAGTAAATGTTTTGGATTGGGAAGATTTTAGATCTTGAGACTGAGATAAAAGGAGGGCTGGAGGATGCAGAGTGGCGCTGCCCAAATGATGTAAAGTGGAATATGAAACCCTGTCATGAGTGAGATGGTCAAAAACTACCTTTTTGAAGGTGATGGAATTTAACATGTGCACATGAAGTTATAAATGCGTGTGAAGTTGTGTTCAGACAACAGGAATATCAATGACACAGGAATATCAATGACTGCCCCCAAAAGGTTAAAGACGACTGCTACAAAACACTGGTTAGACCAGTACTGGAATATGGTTGCTCAGTTTGGGATCCTTACCATCAAAAGGACATTGATAACCTTGAAAAGATTCAGAAGAGAGCAGCACGGTTCGTAACAGGGAACCACATCAGAGAAAAGGGGAATACTAGGAAGAACATGAGGAAATTAGAATGGAAACCCTCAGAAGAGAGAAGAGCTTTTATTAAACTTAACACCTTTTTCAAAGGCAGAGCTAAAGTAATTGATATTCCAATGGAACAACTAGTATTGAATAAAAGTAGCACCAGGAGTGGCGGTCAATGTTATACTATACCTGCATCAAATATTGACAGCCACTTACATTCTTTTTATCCCAGTTCTGTACGGCTGTGGAACTCACTGCCGGGTGCCATCAAGATTGCCACAAATGCAATCTCATTCAAGAAACAAATTATTCGACAGTTCTGAGATCTGCATATTGACGATTTTCTATTTTTACTTCCCTGATATTTTACTATTACCTGGGCCTGAATTTGGCCATTGCTTTTATCTTCTTGAATATCGAGTGCGACCCCTTGTTGCTAAATTTGCTCCAGGGGCCAACAGTCTGAGTCGCACTGTTTTATGGTATTTTATTTACTTTTTAACATGCGCGCTGGTGACCTACTCGTTTTTGAGTGAACCGGTGTTTGAGGAAGAAGAAGAAGAAGAAGAAGAATGAATATCAGTCTATAGTCTCGTGGAGTTTTTAGGGAATGAAGTCAGAACCAATGTTAATTCTGTGGGACAAATTCAACTGTAACAGAAGATACTCAAATCCCAAACATCAGGATCTACCTGATGAGCTATTAAAGTATATTATACAGATCTGTGTGTGTGGTGTGTGTGTGTGTGTGTGTGTGTGTGTGTGTGTGTGTGAGACGTCAGATGGAGAGAGTGAGAGAGAGATGTTTCTATGTCCCATTAGAATTTCCTTGACGACTCTGATTCTATGCTAATCTAATCAACAACTATTCCAAAGACTCTCATTTTCAGTCGGAAAACTCAAGACGTACACAAGGTAAATAATAACAATTAAAACCAAAAATTTATTGCCTACAGGATCGCTTAGAATCAGCGAGAAAATCATGACACTTCATCCCAGTAAATGCAATGCAATGCTTTCTCACCTTCACCGTCTCCAGACTGGCATTTTCTAAGATGACAATTAGTCGTTTCTGGTTATTTTTCGCTGCCATCCTCTTGCACGTGTTGCTGTCAACCGGAAGTGTGAAAGTCAACAGGAAGTTCACAACAATTTACCGAAATCGTACAGAACTGAGAACCCACTTCGACAGTCAAACTCTGCGGATATCTAAGACAAGGTGTATGATGGATTATCGGGCAAAAAATCATTAGCAATGCCAGAAGGGTTTTTTGTGCTTTTTTTTTAAATAAAGAAAACAAAAAGAATCATGCAATTCGCGTTGCAGTATAATTTTCAGGCTGTTTTAGCATCATGCGTTTCCAAACACTAACAGTTACAGTTACCATTATTTAGTATTCGTACGGATTCCGTCGGCGGAAATTGGAAAAAAATATAAAAAAAATTAATCAAAACATGAAAATTACTATGCCACCAAACGAAAGAAACAAACAAATAACCAGACAGAAATTCGACGCCTTTCACTTACCTGTGTATTATGTAAAGTATTAGAAAGCCTTGTGAGAGATACTATTGTTTCACACTTCACTGATAATGGACTCTATGCTGATTGCCAGCACGGTTTTAGGAAGAAAGGTCATGTGTGACGCAGTTATTACAAGTTATGGAAAGGCTTACATTTAATTTGGATGAAGGGGAACCTGTAGATATCATTTATCTTGACTTTAAAAAAGCTTTGACTCAGTCCACACAAGGTCTTCACTCCTCTACGGTAGGGTCAGATGACTCACA
>CM031600.1:5095147-5120587 GCA_018398815.1 Conus ventricosus | reverse complement strand
GTGGATGGGGGTTTGGAATAAACGTGTGGATGCACTGTCTGTCACAGAAGTGGCACAGAAGATGGGTCAAAAAAAAAGTAGGACTTGGCCTACCCAGTTGCTACAAAATTGTCATAAACAGTGGGCTTCATAATATAATGTCTACTCACTCATTCGCCCGATAGTCAGAATGTTGGTAAATAGTGGGGTGGAGGGGGAGTTGATTTTTAGTCTTAGTTAACGATAATTGTGATGCATCAAATTTTAGTCTGAAAATTTCCGTAATTGATAGCAATATATTATGTTGCCTGTTCAGTCATCTTCATTATCATATGTCTGTTGCACAGGTGATAAAAAACCCGGTCACAAATCATCTCCCTGCAGGTGTGAAGAAGATAGTGATGAGTTTCAAGGCCACTGAAGTGGTGGATCCCAAAACTTTGATCCCTGCGGATGAGCCCGTCACATTAGTCGTGGGGCCATGGCTCATGGCAGTGTAAGTTTTAGCTTTATTTTGAAGAATGGGTTTTAAAATCATGTATAACAGAAATAAAAGATATTACATTGAAGTGTGCATATGAGGTGTATAGTTGTAAAGGCAATGTCTGAAGATGTATAGTTATTGTTTACACTTTAGATCAAAAGTGAATTGTCTACAGTGCAGATGGGAGCAGACACAAGTTGACAAAAGTGTGTTATTAAGTGCTGAAAGAATAAAACAAATTAATTGCCGAGAGACACTCGTTTTGACCCCGACATCTTAATACTGAGACTGTCTTTGGCAGGCTAGTAATACATTTTGTTTGCATACTTCCTTTAAAAAGTCTGTAAAGCATAAAAAAACTTGTCACAAGAATATCTCTTTAGATGTAAAAAAAAGGATCACTTTGTTGGATTGACAAAAATACTGGAGTATCAGGAGAAAATGTGCTTGTTAAATTAGTTCTTTCTTTTTCTTCTTTTTCTTTTTTTTCTTTTTTTTTTTGCAATTGGTCCATGCTTGACATTTTACCCAAAAGTTTGCTGAGTATGCTAATAAAAACAGTGTACTCAGAAACTCTCAAAATGAGAGATGTTAAAAAGCAAGCACATGTGTCACAGCAAGGGTATCTTATGGTTGACAGACATTGAGTACAATGATCCTTCTCTTCGTCTTTCATAGATTTTTATCATCTAAGTACTCACACACATTTTGACGGGTATATATTTTATTATTTTAATTACAATTGCGGAAATAAATCATATCTCCACTCCAGATTTTTGCTGTGACATTTATGTCTTACATTGTCAAAGAATCCCATTCAAGTGGCATAGAAGATGTAAAACGGTGTTTCTGGTTTTTGCTTTCCAGGTGGAAGCGGACTATTCTGAAGCAGAGTACTCCATCAGCAATTATCCGCTGTCTGCAGCCCTGACTTGTGCCCAAATTATGCGATGCTGCAGAAGCTGTTTGGGGCATCCAGTAGCTCCCCCCCCCCCTCCATATCATTTTGCTTTCAGTATTTGATTGGAAATGTAGCTGCCAGGTTCTCATTTTTTAGCTGCAGGATTCAAAACTTACATTAAAAAAAAAAAGACAGATGATATTGTGCTTATTAAGAATAAACAGTAGCACTTTAAACTAAAAAATGTTTCAATCATCTATAATTCTTAAAGACTAGTGAAAAACTTTTATCAAAGTCAGTCATGCGTGTTTGGAAAGAACTTCAGTATTTTTGTAAAAAATATGATTGAATTAGAGTGAAGACATTGGTAAAATATGATCAAATGAAAGCTCTCTTTCAGCACTTAGTATTAGATCAACAGCTGTTCATAGAAAGCAAGTTGTATCTGATGTTGACACAAACACAGACTACATCAGAAAACTGCACACTTAAGATTTCTGTGCATAGTGTGTGTGTATGTGTGCGTGTGTGTGCATGGGCGTGTGTGCGCTCTTGTGTGTCTGTGTTTGCTCATATAAGTGTGTGTGAGATACTTTGTAATGAATTTCACTGTTCGCATGTTCAACACATCATAAATAAATGTTGCAAAATTGACTCGCATATTTTGTTTTTCTTTTACCTCACTGCAGATTAATTTTATACAGGGAGGATAGGGAAAACCAACAACTGGATATTATCAAAGGGAATAAGTAGTGTCAAAAGAATTACAACTGTAGAACTTTCCAGTGAAAACCATTGGAGTAAAGACTCCATCCCTTTGAAAAATTATGTTTTTTTTCCAAATCTGGAGTACGTTAATCCATGTCTTTATTACATTAGCTTACATTAATACTGCCCCCTCCCCTCTTCCAACTTAAAAGGTGTCAGTGACCGTTGGTCAGATCTTGGATTGCAGTATCATCAATCAACAAATTTACCATTATTATCTGCACCAAAGTGTTTTCACCTGTGTCTGTCGGTTGGTAGGTTTGTAAGAAGAAAAACTACTAAACCTACTATAATGAAATTTAATTAAAAACAGAATGTGGCCCTGGGATGAGCATAACATTTAGGGGCAGCACTGTCATGCCGATACGGATGAATTGCAGTGCAGCTCCATCATCCCCCCCCCCTGTTTCATACCAAAGACTTGCAAGTTACAGTCAGACGGAATGCATCACATTCATACTGTGACATTGCAAAGAAACAAACAAGTGACCGCAGACTCTCAAAAATGACACATGCACTTTGCAGTCACACACCCACCATTCAAGCCATCAAACTATGTAAATTCAAGCCATCAAACAATGTAAAAATCCTGATAATGTGAAAATGCAACTTATTTTCAGAAAACTTCTCAACCTTGGTGGAATTGTTCCCTCTCCTGATTGCCTTTCTATCGCTTCATATACGAACTAAGACACAAGCCATCACATGCACATAATGTATAAAAATTAAGGAGCCTGATCTCAACTTAGGTGAAAATGTGCTTGCAGGGTCATTGCAAATAACAAAACCCTTGATTTTAGAAAGCTTTGCTGGATATCTTTTGCTTTTAACAGATAAATTAGAACTTTATATTTTGTCTAGTCTCCAAGAAGACGAGTTAGGTGGTTCTTCATTGTATTTGTGCGTGCACGTGTGTGTTAAAGAGACTTCAAATTCCACTGGAAGGTGTCGTCTTCTCCCCAGCTTCCAGCTAGTTCAAGTCATCTGCTTCGCTCCAGCTGCATTTCCCTTTTTCTTCTTCTTTCATTTTAACATCAAAACATTTTGCCACTGTTTTCTGATTCTGACGCTTGCATGACAATTTTCTAAACCAGGAAAGATCAGCAGAAGAGTGAGAGTATTACAAATAACATTGGCTACATGTTATTTTTGTCATTTGCAAATGAATAACTACAAATGCTTACATCAGTTGTTTTTGTCCGTTTTTCTTAACTTTAGGACTACAGCAAAGCGTAACTTGAAAGTGAACTGTCTCTCCAAGCATTTATCATGTTCACATAAAAACATAAAAAATGAGCTTGCAAGTAAATGAATACAAGGGTCATTGCGCATCTACACTCAAAAGAATTCATGGTAAGGAGCAGGTGGTAACATCATACAGTAAGCTTTACGACATTACGTTGTTTAGAAAGAGGTTTTAGATCATGTCTCTGGTTAGTCACCAGTGTTGTGAAAACACACTCACACACACACACACACACACACACACACACACACACACACACACACAACCACACAAATCCTGGTAAATGTAATTTCCAATTTGTTTTTTATTGGTATTTGCTACAGCAGACAAACACTCTCACAGCACTATCATAAACCTTTTGCTTTGGTTGATTGCTCACCAAGTTTATCACATATATGAAAGCACAAACAATTTTCACGCTGATCATAGTTGTGAGGATTACTGTTTCAATATCAGTTATTTTCAGGACAAAGGTGCGGTCTTCTCTACAATGTAAAATATACTGTCTAATGTTTTAAAACTAATTCTGTCCCCCCCCCCCCCCTCTTTTTTTTTAACCTCTTCCCTCACATTCATTCCCACCCACCTCCTTCCCATCATTTGCAACCTTCTGAAATTTCAGAATGTACATGTCCTGGCACACCCTAATATTCAAAAGACATAAAGAAAAAGAAAAAGAAACTGACACACAGACGCACTTAAATGCGTTCATCTCCTTCAGGATTCGGCCGTGTTACAAAGTAGCTGCGTTCATGTGCTCCCAAAGTCTTTTCACGTCGAAATTCTACTGGGTTGACTATGGCAAAGCCCTCAATCTTTCCTGCCTTGATGATCATGGCCAGGATTCCAAAGCACAGCCCAGTCCCCAGCCAAGTTTCTGGCTCTTGACTGAAAAACAGAAATGATATAATGCAAAGAAACAGAAAAACAATTTAACTCACAAACTCTACTGTAGATACAATTAATCAAGGACATGATAAAAGCATTTTTGAACATGGGATAAACTGTTTTGGCTTATAGATTAAAACCAACAACTTGAAACAGATTTTTGAAAATGGAATAAATGTTGTAGCTTACAAATTAAAGAAAAATCAAAACAAAAAAATTAAAAAACAAGTTATAAGAACAACCCCCACCCCACCTGCCTAGCAAGCATGCAACCAACAAACCAACCAAAAGAATAAACAAACAAAAGATAAGAACAAAAAACCAGCCATCATCAACCACAGACAGTAAAAATCCTATTGGTTTTGTTATTTCTTTTGGGGAAAAAAAAGACTTCATGGCTTCTTACAAACTTATGTAAATGGAATAAACTTTGCACAGTATGTAAGTTATAGTATTATCTTTTCGAGACACAAAGAGAAGCGAACAGAGAACAGAATTCAAAACTTCTATAGAGAATTTCCCAATAAAGAGGTCATAAAGCTACAAACATGATTTCCACAGATAAACCTGAATGACCGATATGTTGTGCTCTATCAAAAGTCAAATAACAGCAGCTGATCTGGATGGACATTAGTGCATAAGCCTGCATGCCGCTTACCACTTGAAATGGCCTTATATTTCAGGATATAAGCTATAACTTTGTTATTTCTGGATGGACATTAGTGCATAAGCCTGCATGCCGCTTACCACTTGAAATGGCCTTATATTTCAGGATATAACTTGGTTATTTCTTTTCTCTTGTCACTGCCATCAATCCTAGTCTTGCTTCAGTTATACGACTAATCTCTACTAGAATTCTTTTCTTCAAGCCAGTACATTAATGACTCAAAAGGAGGGTTGAGTGGGGTGGGGTACACAGCCAAGCGAAAGATGTAGAAAGCCTGAACTAAAAGTTCTGTATCTTCGCTGTATATGGCATCCAAACATAAAAATGGAACCTCTGCATTTTTTGAAAAGTAGTATCTATTTTGAGCAGTGACAGTATGTTAAATTTTTTTGCTGCATCAGAACGCAGTCTATGGCCAAAACTAAGTGCACAACATCAAGCCAAAGCTCCTCTGACCAGGTCAAAATTATTACTCAAAATGAGTCAAATGTTTTCTTAAAAACACAAAAATGTTGCAGTCTTAAAGAGTGAAAATAAATCAAATTTCTGAAATCTCATATCATTCCTTGACATGACTGAAGTAATCTGTCATTCCACTTTCATTTTGATGATGAGCAGACATAAATCTTACTCTTTATTTCTCTATTTTCACACTGCACTTAAATCACGTTTTTAGACCATTAGTTTCTTTCTTATAGCCCAAATTCCACAAGATACACAGGGTACAAATATATTGGCACTGCATCAACAGTGACTGGGTGGATCTTTCTGTTAAGTCGGATGAAAAAATTCAAAGTTCGTTCGACAGTTAAGTTTTGTTCAACATTAAGGCTGCATGCTATGGATTGATGTGCCCAATGAACAGTGATGCTTTCATCTTTGTTGGCATGTATAATAAATAAACATATTCCTGTACAAGTTGACAGACACAATTGGTTTACAGAACTTGCTTTGCATTTATTAACTTAAGGCACCTTATCATACCTTGGAGGAAACAAAAAGCCCTGTATTCCAGAAATTTTGATAGTCACGGGGAGTGGATGATCAAAGAGGTGGGGGTGGGTGGGGGGTGTACTGGGTGGGGGGATATTTCCCTAGCAGCTAAATATGACTCAAAAATGGTTCATTTGGGGACAAACGGGCAGGGTGCAGCAGGCTGTTTAAAGCTTTCAAAGTGAAAACAAATCTCAGAACACTATACATTTTCAAAGCATTTTCAAATGTGGAAATCAATCACTTTTTTTTATGCTTTCTTTCCTCTTCTTCTAGCAAACCTATCAGTTCAATCATTCTGCAAGATACCTACTCTGATCTGTATTAAAAGAAACTATCCAAAACCTAAATCTGAATCATGAAAACTCTTGCTTACATGCAGTTCCAAAGACACTGCCAGTAGCCAGGCCACCCCAGAAGTGGTTGAGGGGGTCATCTTTCCCACGGACATTGGCAGCAACACAGGTTGCCGCTGCAAACATTCCTCCTGCGGCAACTGCACACCAATCACCAAATGGTTTACATTTGTCCTACAAATTCTTGCTGCTGTAACAATATCAGTGTGGGTCAGGTGGGGGTTTGGGCTGTTCTACAAGGAGCAGTGCAAAGAGGCAGAAGGAGAGGAAGACAGAGGACAACATCAGTGCATGGACTGCCCTTGCACTCAGCAACTGCCTAAGACTCTAGTAAGAGCGTCTGAGAACAGAGGAGTGGAGGAGGCTGATTGCGAAGTCTGTGGTTCCCCAACGGTCTTCAAGACTCTGGGATTGGTGATAATAAGGTGATAGGTGATAATAAAGTGACAGACTGAGCGATGTGGGCTTAGATATTTGAAAATGACAGAAACAACCTAAACAGCAAGAATCTGACAAAAAAAATCTACAATATCTCCTTCTATTGAAAACATAGTTTTGTAACATGCAACACTTTGTATATGATGAATCACATTTTATGTTATGCATTTAAGAACAGCAGGATTAGACATATCTTAGTCATTGATGTGTATAAAGTTGAAATAACCCACCATAGCGCAGTAAACTGGTCACTGACTATTTTCAGTAAAGTTTGTGTGAAAGAGACTATAACAGTAAACACTAACAAAAGGAATATTGTTTAAAAAATCTGAAAATAATAATAATATAAAACTTGCATCATGCAGACAAACCAAACCAGAAACTCTCATAAATGCTTTGCTTTTTGTACACCACCTCCTCTACATACCATCAGTCGCCATGTTTCCATTTCTCGCTGGCAAAAATTCACCAAAGGAAAAGACATTTTTAGAATCATATCTCAATACCTTCCGCTCCTTGTCTTACTTATCATCATCTCTATGAAGGCTCTTTGACTCCTTGTCTTGTTTATCTTTTAAGTTAATAAAGTCAACTACATCTTTTCCTGTTTAACCATATATGCACACTTCCATGCTCTCTTTCGCACAAACTCTCAGAGTTAAAGATAAAAATTTGTCCCATATATAGAGAGAGAGACAGACAGACAGACAGAGATGCACACATAGATGCAGTGATCACGCGAAGAATTTTGCAAACTGGTCCCAACACTGACTACCCTGCCCTGTGCTCAACAACCAATGTCAGACCTGGTCCAAGTGAAATGAGAAACCAGTGACAATATACAGACCTCTAGATCGGGACTCCAGGATTGGCTTGCATTTGATCCAGATCTCTTAAAAGTCGACAGGAGACTCGAACCATGTGCATTTTCTGCACTGTCAGAGTCTGCTTTCATTTGTTTGAAGATTTTTGCTTTTCTCTGTGGTAGCAGGCTCAGATCTAAGATCTCTTTGAGATTTGCGACCTGCAATTGGAGGGCTACCCTTCAGAGAGTGTAGAGCATGTCTCTTTAACCCAGTGTTAGAACCAAAAGAGTATGACTTAGGCTTGATGTAGCAAAGTCATGATCATATCTGCCACTACACACAATGCAAGGGATTTAAATTTCACTTGACCATGATCCACACGCTACTTGAAAACTAACGCACCCATTCTTTGTTATCTTCCCTTCGCCTAACAGGCTGAGTTTCCTCGCTCTCCCTATTTGAATGGATTATTGTGGCTGTTGTGCTTTGTTTGTTGTAAAAGTGGTACTGATGATTTTATAATGATGTGGACTCTTTTCTGGTCAGTGTTTTGTGCCTCTCTCCCTCCGGATCTTCGGGTGTTATGGTTTTTATTTCTGGTGAGACCAGCAGGTACTGTACTCCCGATAAATAATGGCTGCCCTCCACGTTATTCCGCCTTTGCTGCGCACGTGCTCACTCAAGGGATCATCTCCCTTCCCCCGTGTCTTCCGTTGCCGCGCCACCTCACTCTCTCCCTTTCCCCTCTCCTCTACTGTAACACCGCTGCAAGGCGTGAGAAATCTCACCCATCTTCTCCCTCCCACTCCACCTTGCCTCAGCAGTCATCGCGCTGCCATGTCTACCTTAAACACACCCTCCCCCTCTCTCCTACACTCGTGGCGAGCTGCTGGCAGTAAAACCTGTGCCCCTTGACCCCACCCTCAACTTGAAGTTGCGCCAGTTACGCATTGGTGTAGATTTGCCGCGTGTTCGAGGTGCAGGGAGGGAGGGGAAAAGCAGAAAAAGATTGCCGTCACCAGCCCCCTCCTTTGTTCCTCCCTAAACAAAAAACCACCCCGTTCTGCTGTTGTTTCCAACCTGATAACTGTGCCCTTCTCAAATCTCCTGTCTCAAGTCGTCACAGCAAACTGGCTCTGGCATTATTCAATGCCCAATCAGTTTGGTGCGAAGGAGAAAAGGACTGCAATCAACGATTTATCGCTGACAATCACGTCAACATTATGTGCATCACGGAGACGTGGCTTCTACCAAGCGGTGACGAAGCTAAGTGCTGTGACCTTTCCCTCCTGGCTACAAACCCCCCTCAGCTTTCCCAGGCCAACCCGTGGTGGAGCATCGCTTTTGTGGTGTCTGACACTATATCCCCCTCTGTTTCCACTACTCCAATTTCTTCTTTGTCACTACTCTTTTGAACTATTACAACTAAATGTATCTTCACCCAAATCTCTTTCACGTCTTTCTGCCTTTACCGCCCCCTCAGCAAGAAAAAACAAACTGAAAGGACTCATCTTTCTGAAGAGTTTCCAGATATGCTGGTGTACATGAACTGTCTAGAAAGGCGTTCAGTTGGTCTGCGGGATTTCAACTTCATTGGACAATCCAACTAATTGCAATTTACAGCAAATGATGGGGATCTGTTTTCAGTCCTTTGGTCTGAAACCAGTCGTCACCTCCCCAATCACGGTCAGGTCACATCCTTGTCTGGGTTGTCCATTATGTTGATGACCTGGTCGGCCACCCACCACCAGTCTGACCCTGACTTCTGTCCACCATGCGGTCCTGGCTAATTGAAACACATCTGTCCTGTTAAGCCTCCCAGGTACGTTCGAGTCCAGGGACTTGTCCTTCCATCGACCTTGACTCTTCCGAGCTGACTGCTTGTCCTCCTTCAATCTGTACTCTTCACTGTCTGCGGAGAAATTCCATGGCCTACTTCATAGAGGTCATTGATCTCCATGCCCAGTACTTAGGACGCAAGATTTCAGCGTTCCTCACTCACCCTGGTTCCCAGCAGTTGGCCCTGAAGTCTGATGCTAAACGTGTTGACGTAGGGCCGAAGGCAGTGGGCTAAGTCAAACCTCGAGATTCACAAACACATTTGCGGAATTGCTAGTAAATGCTGTGAATGAAGTTGTTCAAAAAAGCTAAATCAGATTACAATGCGAAGAATATTAGCATGCACAACAACAAGCAATTGTTTAAGGTCACTGATACACTCATGGGGAGACATAATCAACTCCTTCCTTCATCTGTCTGTCCCTTGACATTCACAGAACTTTTGTGATTTTTCACGAGCAAATTAGACTTATCCGTGATGAAAGTCTGGACGCTCAGTCAGTATCTGAACTGATATCCATACAACTCTTTTTTCCGGCTATTTCATTGACTGACTTTGAACTGTGATTTTGCTGTTGTCAAAGATGTCATCGACAAACTGTTATCAAAACATGTGGTACTGGATCTCTTCCATCTACTTTATTATCTAGATAAGATAAGATAATGTTTGTTTTTAGCCAGCGACGCAACAAAGGGCCACTATCAGGGCTGTCACCACGCCAAAATCAACCACCAGTCATTAAAAAAAACAAAAACAAAAAAAAAAACACATTAACATCTCATTAATGCTCGTCTAACAACGCACCGAAACTTTGGTAAAAATCTTTCCCGTAAAATCTTTAAATCATATGAAAAATGTTATCTCTCTTCAAAACTCAGGATCAATCAGGCGGGACATCCTGAAGGATCGTTCATGGACTCCGCTGTAAACTGTTTGTGTCTACAAGTTGCAGTCCCAACAATCTAAATGAACATGTTTAATTTTGATTGGCGCCTGACATGGAATGCACACGGAGCTTCTTCACTCTAAAGGTTAAGCTGGGTAAAATACGATTGGCCGATGTGTGAGCCGGCACAGAACCGTTTTCCTCTTCACGACCTTCCCGACGATGGACTGGGAGGAAGTCTATAGGTTTGGAAGATCTGATAGTGTTTTTGTTACTCGTATGTGTGTTCCAATCCTCTGCCAGAGGTCTTCAACTTTAATCGTTAATTTGGGTTTCACATCTGAACGGGGATATAAATGTTGGACCAGTTTCTCTTTGTGGCGTTCTTGGCTAAACGTATCAAACATTTCGTTCGTCGATGCCAAACATGACCAGGAACCCAAGCAAGAGTAAATGTTTTGTAACCGTCCGCTTTCAACTTGCTAAAAGTTCAAAGAAATGCAAAGTTCTGGATGCTGAAGGTTGCGGCCGCTATGGGCTTCCAAAGTGACAGCGAATCGACAGAACAGAAAGGTCCCTCTTTGTAGAATGTGAGTTATCTTCAAAGCCAGTACCAGAGCAGTAAGTTCAGCGAATAGGACAGAAGCATGGGAATGGAATATGTTCCACAGTATCTGAGAAGGTGCCCTGGGCAGTAGGCTAGCTCAGGCACTCCATCTCAGACTTGGAACCGTCAGTGAAACTTTTGAGAGGATGGGAATTTCGAACAGAGGTACAGCATACATATGCCTTGTCGCCAGAGAGTGTAGACTCTTTGCGAAAAGCTGCACGAATCGAAACGAATCTTGGTGTGAAAAGGTCACGGAGGTTGATCCGGAAACTTGGAAAATCGGGAAAACTACTCACAGGTTTTAGACTGCATTCCGCACGTGAGGTGCATACGATGACCAAACGGCGGAATACATTTAGGTTGTTTTCAAAACTTACTTGGATTGGAGGTCAAAGACACAGTTCTTAGGCAGGATTCTGCGGTTCTGAGAAACGTCGGATATAATATTTTAAGACAGTTTCACTGCGGTTGGACAATGAGGGTTCGCCCGCCTCTGCGTACTGGCTGTCAAAGGGGTTGGTGCGGAAACGCTCAAGACAGAGACGAAGCCCTTGATGGTGGATAGGGTCAAGAGTTTGAGGTAAGAGGTCTCTTGCGGAGCCGTTGGACAGCACAACCGTAGTCCAGTTGGAACGGACAAGGTTGTAGAGGTGAGCAAAGTTTTCTTATCAGCGCCCCAGTCAGTGTTGCGTACGAACGCAGTATTATCAGAGCTTTCTGGCAAGAAGTTTTGAGGTTTTTGATGTGGCTGAGAAAGTTAAGTTGTTGGGGTCAAAAATGACTCCAGAAATTTGGCCTCTTTACCGTGGATTGGGAGATTTCCTACATGAAGTTCAGGGTCTGGAAAAAAAACTGACGGAAATGATGGATGTGAAAATACACTGCGTCTTTGTGGAGAAAAGGTTGAAACGTTTTCATCGCCCATCGATGGATTTTATTCTACGCAAGCTGGAGCCTGCGTTGGAACACTCGGGTTAAGGTTCAGTTGCGTGGACAGCGAAATCATCCAAAACAATGAAGCAGTCTGAACCCTGCTGAAACTGATTTCACAATGTTGTTGATTTTTATACAATGAGGGCAGGAGACAGTATGCTCCCTGGGGATAAAACTAGCCAAATTCCGCTGTGGACATCAGAGAGAAGTGGTGCCAACCCGGACTGAAACTGTCGTTCTGCAAAAATTTTGTATAAAAATGCGGAAGATGACCTCGAAAACCCAGATCGTGGAGCACATGGAAGTATCCCGACTTCCAGGTGGTATCATAGGCCTTCTCCAAATCAAAGTAATATTGCCATGATTGCTGTTTTGTTCAGAAAGGCGTTCCTAAGTGTAGATTCCAGACGAATCAAATGGTTCAACTGTTCTCGATGTTTGCGGAAACCACTCTGTTCTTTCGCAAAAGGCCATCGGTTCGAGTTTCCACATGGAGCCTTGCATTGACCTTTTTTTCTTCCAATATACAGACACAGCTGGTCAAAGCTATGGGACGGTAATTAGATGATTAGAAAGATCTTTTCAGGTTGGGGATGGGAATAATGAGGGCTTTCGCCAGAGGGTGAAAGCAACCTGTAATCCTCCATGGTTGATAACCTGTAAACAGGGATGTTCAGACTTCTTGCGGAAGATGTTTAATAGTTGATAAATGAAGGTCATCTTTACTGGAGTGGAATCTGCTGCAAGAAAAGTAAGGCAGATTTCACGCTCGTTTAAGTCGAAGGGAAGATTGTAGCTTCGTGTTGTCGGATGAAAAGTTGCAGGGTGATTTTTCTTTAAGGGCGCTTTGTTTTTGACAAAAGTGGCTGATTGGTTAGAAGAGGAGGATTCTTTTCAATGGTTTGAGCAAGCGATTAGCAAAACTGCTTTTTTGTTTGTTATTAAAGAGTCCGAAAACTTGAGATGGTTCACAGGTGGGACAGGTGTCTTCCCCTTTGTTGTGGTGCCTTCCTATGTTATGCACATCACATTGAAACATGTTCTTTTAGAGTGTTGGGACTTGCACGATGATGAGGACACAAACATTTTACAGCGGAAGTCCATGAAATCTGTTCAGGGATGTCCGCCTGAGTGATCCTTGGGTTTTTGAGAGAAAATTAAATTTTTCATCTGATTTGAGATTTTACGGATGAAGGATTTTTAACCAAAGTTTCTGGTTCGTTTGTAGACGATGTCATTTAACGAGCTGTGTGAAAGGTTTTTTTTTTTTTTTTTTTTTTTTTTTTGACTGGTGAGTTGATTTTTACGTGGTGACAGCATGATGAGGTCCCTCTGCGGTCGGCTGGGCTATAAGCAAACATTATCTTATCTTATTATTATCTTCCCTTTGATTTTCTTAATGATGTTCACACTTTTTTCTTGGAAAGTTTTCGAGTCAGCTGGTGCAGAAACTTCTCCAGGTACCGCGTATACTGATTTTAAAAAGTGTGTCTCGATTTGGTCACGGAGTTTTGATTTTGATGGGCTCGAGCGTTTGGGACCGAAGGTCGATGGGATACCTGAGCTGAGCCCTGGGTTTTCGGAACTTTTGGAAATTTGTTGCAATCTGAATAAACAGGGTGTTTTTGGCTTTTGAAGTTTGTCGTGAAAACATGGCCATATGGCTTTAGCACATTTAATATTGTATTAGTCAGAGGAATTTGCTGGGTCCGGACTCTGAAGAAAATCGTGTCCTTGAACTCCTTAGAAAACAGTGGCTGCAAATAGATCCGTTTGCTTTCTTACTAATTTAGATGCTGAGAGCGTCAGAGAACGTGTTCAGTAATACAGGTTGTAGAAGGACAGGAGAAATGGTCACTCCGTGCAGATCGTCATGACAGACCATCATAGTCCAGGACCAGCGAGTGGGTCACAGTCCGACAATCTAAACACGAAAGTGAACTCTGTGGAAGAGTGGATGTAAGTTGCAGGGGATCCGTCGTTCAGACAACAACAAATCAAGTTCTGAAAGGACATCTCTCAATCAGCAGACCTCTGGGTGAGTTACCGGCACTACCCAAAGAGGATTGTGACCGTTAAAGTCACCCAACAGGCAAAAAAAGGTCGAGGAAGTTTCTCTATCAGACTGACATTGTCCTGACGACAAACGGGACAGAAAGGTGGGAGTTAAGAGACAGATTGTCAAGTTCTTGTGGAGGGTGACTCTCGCAGCTACCAGCTGACGGGAGTAGACAGAGCGACAGGAATTACAGCAGGAGTTTGTGTTTGAGAAGGGCACACGCCCGACAGTTTCCTAAGTGATGGGATTGTGCAGGTTTGAAAGATATTAAAGCCAGAAGAGTAAAAGGTCTTCTGGCTTTGAATTAGAGTTTCCTGAAGAGCCACGACGGGTAGGTTTTAGAGATTGACACAGAAGCTGCCAGTCCTCAAAGTTTGAATTTAGACCACGGATTATTCCAATGGAATATTGTATATCCATGGGTGCAGAGGCGAATGGAGAGATATCAGGTCATCTCCTCTTCAACTTCCGCTTCAATGGAGTGAATTTATTTTGCAATTTGACTGGACTATGTGGTCTTCAGACTGCTGCAGATTGCCAAAGGTGAGGTGGGTCTGGATTTGGGAGACGGTGGAGGCTTCTTTCTCATCTCAACCTTTCCACTCTGGGTTGAAACTCCTTGCCCGCACTGGGCACTGGACGAGGAGTTCGAGGTCGGGGTGCTGGTTTTTTAATGTGCCAAGCAGCAGATGTTGTGACTGATGGGCAGTATCTGAGGGGTGAGCGGATTTTTTGCCTCCACGGGGCATTCAATTTGGGTGGATGGTGGGTGACTTGCTGCCACAGAAACTGACATGATCCTTACTTGCTATGTATTCGAAAAATGAATTCAGCAGTCTGGCAGCAGACTGGACCGAGTAGGAACTATGGGAGCTTTCTTGACAGCGAGCATAGAAAGAAGCTGTCGGCGTCAGACTGCCCACAGCCTGTTTCGGGCTTCAAAAAACGAGCTCTTTCTTTTCCGTTTGAGCGTTGATGGAGATGTGAATCCAAAGAGGACAGTTTCGTGAAGAGGAGGGATTGGTCGCACGCAGTTAGCACAATGGGCGGGATCTTTGCACGGCCATCATGGGTTGCCTTGCAGCAAATACACAATCCTTCCCAGAACTGCGGGGTCCCTGACTTGGCAAAACCTCTGGCACCTGAAGCACCTCAACGGGGACGGCAGTACAGCTGAACAATGAATTAGGTAGCGACTTGATTGTCGGAGGCAGCCCAGGGTTGCAGAAGGTCAAAAAGAGGGTGTTTGGTGGCACTTCTCTGAACCTTTCTTTATCGTCACCCTGCGCTCCTCCGTCTACTCCTGGGGACGCCAGCTCGTCTGAATTTCTGCCTCTGAAACACCAGATAAATCCCGGCAACGAATCACGCCTTTCGATGAATTTAATTGTTTGTGGGGGAGTACCTGATCTCCCTGTCACAAGTTTTGTTTGCTATCTGCAGCTGTTCGATTGTTTTTGTGATTTGCCTTGAATGAGAAACTGAGCCATTCCTCAACCTCTTGATGGACGAGGGTCGCCTGATTTTCCTTGAAAAACACCTTTTGAATGGCAAACGGGGCAGAGCTGCGAAAGGGGTCTTTCAGCTCCGTCCCTCCATCACGACGCCAGAAGCCCAATAAACTGGTCTTCTGGTCGAACTTCGGTATCGGAGTCATATCTGTTTTGTCAATCCCTGAAATAGGGAATGCTGCCTTCTCTTCTTTTGGGGGGAATGTTTTTTTAAGAAGTCATATTTAGTTTATTGTGATTCATCTCTCCGTACCCACCACCTTGGAGTCCGACTAAGGGCAGGGTCCAGAATAGAAACATGTCTTGACCCTTCTGGCTTCGGGAAGAGACATACGACACAAAGGACACCACCCAAACCCTATCCCCCTGTTATGATCAAAACTCCGGGAAGAGAGTGAGCACTGCAGGGGTTTACTTGGCCAAGCAAGGGGATGTCTGTTTGACCCCAGCCAAGATGGGAGCCGATTAGTACACCGGGCCAAAGTGTACTCCCTGTTAGTGAGGTCGAGCAAAGTGATATGTGTTGAGAGCGGCTGGCCCTCTCAATCACCAGGATCTCATTCCCCTCGACACAGGTCGCACCGCACGGCATACGGTTTCAAACTTTGCACAGCGCGCAAAGGAGTGTGGAAAGAAGACTTGAAGGGGAGACGAAGATAGAAAAGGGCAAAAAAAGGCAGAAAACCAGGGTAAAGGTCGTAAGGCGGGTTACTCTTAGTCATGGATCCTCACCCTTAGAATATCTGACATGGTGAAAAAAAATATAGCCCTACAGGGGCATAAACTCTTACACCTCGTTAGGCGTAGCCAGACAGTGCATCGTGATTTTCAGGCCTAGAAGCAGTTTTAAAAAATACAGCAATTTAATTATTGATTCCCCGCCAGCAAAGCCTAAGGGATCACATGACCACGGCAAGCCCTCGACACGGCAGTTTGCAACCCCGGAGGGACTTTATTATCTGCATTGATGGATGTTTAGTTGCCATATATTCTAGTGTGGTAATTGAAAAATTTTCCAAAAAAAAAAAAATAAAAAAAAAAAAAAAAAATTTAATTTTTTAAGAAAAAATCCCTCCCCCCCCTCACTTTGGTTGTTTCCCACCTGCACTGAAGCTGCTGTTGTCCGACCTCCTTTGAAGAGAAACCCTTCTTGGACCTGAAAACTAAAAAATTATCGACCTGTCTCAATTGTCTTTTCTTTCAAGATAATTGATAAAGATGGCATTCTCCAACTCCAAAAACCCCACCTTGACCAAACAACTTGCTCTATTCGTTGCTGTCCGCTATCGAACTGGACACAGTACAGACTGCTCTGTGAAAATAATAACGATCTTCTCTCTGCTCTGGATATATGGTCAGGTTTCACTGATTTCGCTTCTTGACTTGGTCCGCGCTTTGTTACCATTGTTCACTCCACCCTCCTCATAGACTTCAAATACTTTTTGGGCATTCTTCTCACGCTTTGGCATGGTTTTATTCTGTCTTTCTGGTCGACAAATTGTTCTGTCAATGGTTTTCTTCTAGCTCTGCTGACTTGGAATTTTGGTGTTCCACAAGGCTTGTCCTTGGTCCATTCTGTTTTGTTTATATACCAACCCATCTCTGTACATTGTAGCCCATCATGCCATTTACAACTGTTCTCGATGACAATCAATCTACATTTCTGGTGACATCTCTCTCTCTCCTCCCTCATTGATCGCTCACAGCTCTGCATCTCTGACATAAAGGCATGGATGACTTGCACCAAACTCAGATAAACAATGACAAAACTGAATGATCTTCATTCTCCCAAAAGGCTTCATGTCTACATCTCTGTTCCTCTCTGTCAACTTGAGTACTCTTCATTCAGACCTCTACCACTGTGCGTAATATAGGCGTTGTACTTTCAGACACTCTCTTTTCAAAATCAGATTTCTTCTATCTGCCCGTGCTTGCTACTTGGAGACTTCGGCGAATCAGTTTTGTGCGCCACCTTCTGTCTGAAGAAGCCACCAAGACTTTGGTTTTCTGCTTTCTTCTTTCAAGGACATGACTTTCTGTAATTCTCTTCTTGTGGCTGTCCACAGAATTTCTTGCATAATTGCAGAAAGTCCAAAATAATGTGCACGCCTGGTATCGAAATCTCCGAAAACCTCTCAGTTTCTCCCGTGCTTAAATCTTTGCACTGGCTTTCTGTGAATAACGCATCAAGTACAAACTTTCTTTGCTCTGTTACAAGTGCATTGGATGCCTCGCTCCATCTTACCTTCTCTAAACTTCTTCGACCTATACTCCTTCCAGACAGTTCGCTCTTCTTTGACACTCGCATTTTGCGATCCTCGTTTTCGGGCCAGAACCTTGTGGTGAAGTTCTTTTACTTTTCAGCTCCTTCCGCTGGTACATTTCCTTCTGCACCTCCGAACATCAAACAGTCTTTCTTCTTTTCAAGTCCTCCCTCAAAAACAACTCTCTTCAAAACTATAATTTTTCTGCTCCTTGTGGTGTGTGCGTGTGTGTGTGTGTGTGTTGTGTGTGTGTGTGAGTGTGTGATGTGTGTGTGTGTGTGTGTGTGTGTGTGTTTGGGCTATTGCTGTAAGCGCTTCTTAGGGCTTTTTGTTTAAGATTAAGCGCACTAAATGTTTTCCCTTTTAAAAAATTATTATTATTATTATTATTATTGTTATTATGATGAAACCTTTGTTCTACTTCACCTGTCAGTCACGGGCAAAATTAAAACAATCCCTGGACTGAAAGCCTAAGGAAAATTTTGGTATTTACGGGAGAGTGAAGAAATGTTATTTACGATGTTCAGCACATTATTCAGGAAAAAATCACTTTAACAAACGAAGGACGTCAAACGTCTTAATCATAAAGATCAGATTGATTGATCCAAAAAGAATATGTTTCATGGAAGTAGGTTAAAAATTTGTTATATCGAAAAAGCCAAACATTTAGCTGTTTTTTTAGTTCAAACATAAATCATTACATTAATAACGAAAATATCAACGAAGTAAGAGATATCAATTATTTGGGTATATAAATTTTGATTACAGTTGCTAAGGGTTGTTGCTACGGATGATTTGCTTGTTTAATTTCGTCTTTCGCGAACGATTCAAGCAAATCATCGGAACTGATTAAGTTTCATTAATAGTTGTTGGTTAGAGTTAGATTGTTATATGGCGTTTATCGATAGTTTGTTATAATATTATTTTGCTTCGAAGTCATGTTGGGTAGGTTGATGTCGTTGAGAGTCGGTCGTTAGTTTTGTTCGATGTTATGTTGTTTGTTAGGGTGATGTGGTTGTGTTGGTCGTCGAATCAATTTGACGACGAGCAATGTATAAAAGGAGAGTGGGTTTGTGTGTTCGGGGTGGTTCTTGCGTTGTTGTTCGTGCGCAGTTCTTGCGCTTTGTTCTTGGGACGGGTCTCGCTGACAGATGCGTGCTGACATCCTTGTGATATAAAAGAGAAGAGAAAATCCGTTTCTGGTTTGGTCTTAAGATTGTTTGCCTGGGCTGAATCTGAGCGCTGGTGATTGCTGTCTCTGCTACTCTATTGATCAACAACACCACAGCAGATTTAGTCTGCAGGATTAATCTGTGCAAAGTGGCAGCACGAGATGAGATAAAAGTTGAAAATATCTTGGTTCGATCGAGCTCTTGCCTTTGCCTAAGTCCACTTTGCACAGATTTTTGGTGTCAGAAGTGGGAATTGTGGATAATTATATAGAGTAAGCTATAATTGACAGCAGACCAGAACTCAGTAAGCGGCTGCTGCGGTCCAGACAGTTTCTTCACGATGATTATGGACATCGATTGAGAGATGATGACCATTGGCGACCCAGATCAACACAACACCGTTGCTGGCCGAACCAGTTCCCAGCATCCAGCAACCTGGACTCTACCTAGTGCGTAAATTTTCAGGCGGTGGCGACGTGGAAGACTTCGCCCGAGAGGTGGCCTCATCCTGCAACTTCAGCCCATCCCAGGGACGTTTAGCGGCAAGCTGGCTTCTGAACTCATTGACGGGGACGAGCCAAACAAGAGTTCCTGAATCGGAAGAAGGGGAGATCAAAACTCAGTGCGAAAATAAATCAAGATTCTTGAACAAGAATGGGGGAACAAAAAAGATCTCGCAACACTGACGGCGGACCCTTCTTCAGGCGACAGCTTGGTAGGGGCGAATCTTTAGGCGAATACGCATCAACCACCTGCTGGTATGGGTTTCAGATCTACGAGGCGAATCATGACGCGCCTCTCGAGCCAACTTACTTGGGGACGCATTCGTCAACGGCCTGCACACGGCATCTTGAAGAGGACATGAAGCGGTTTTACAATGGGAAACAACCCCGGGATACCTTCATAGAAGCAACAAGGAAGTCCAACGAATGGATGAGGGTAAAGACTCCATCGCCCGGGCCGAGAATTGCCATCGATACAGTAACACTGGGCCCTGAATGCTGCAGCGGCTGAGGGAAATATCGGCGCTGACTTGAAGTCGAGAAGCCCTTCAAGCAAACCTACCCGGCAGCATAGAAGAGCAGCAGTCAAGGTCCCTAATGTCGCTGGCAACCAGCGATTGTCCCCTCCCTGAATGCATTCCATCAGCTTCCTTCACCACAGCAGTTTTCAGCTCTACACGGACGTGCCTGGTGGGCCAGGCAAGGGACAGTCACGCAAAACTGCCGGCATGACAAACAGTATCTCCAAAGGCAGCAAGACAAAATCAAAGGGTACAGGATGCAGGGAAGGAAACGAGTAACCCCGTGTTATGGAAACAGGCGCGGGGGGGAGGAAGAAGATGCAGTTCAACAACATAGAAGAAATCAATTTCGCAGCAACAGGCCATGCGATCCAAGAAGAAACGGAAGACAGACCTAGCGGAAGATGTCCGGACGACTGAATAAGATTAACGGCAGGACGACACAGGTCTCGTGGACCACGGGCAGCGAAAAGTAACGACTGTCACAGAGCATTGGGCTGCAGAAATCTCAAGAATCTGCGACAAGAAGTGCCCTCGTCAAATTGAGCATGTGAATGGGCCAGAGGTGCCCTACTCCGATCTACCTTGGTCGCATACAAGTTTCAATACCCTTTGCTCAAAACCCGGTCTTCAGTAGGTCAAATGCCCTACGGAGCCATTTATGAGGGAGAGAAGGAACGAAGTACAAGTATGTGAGGGATTGAACGTCTTGGGAAACCCTGCCTGAACAATGCTTCAAACCTTCCTCCAACCCTTTCAACCTCTTAGCGCAGAAATGCAAGAAGAAGAAGTGTCTACCAAGGGCATCGCTCGTTACGATCTCCGTCAACACTTCCTGCCTTCTCATTGCGACAATCAAGTCTCAAGCCGAAGACTGACTTCATTATCCCTGATGGCTCACTATCGATGCAACATTTCTCCTGGCACCGAAAAGGAAACCTATCTGCTGCTACAACCAGTTCTACTGCCTAGAAGATCCGTGTAAGATTGCAGCAAAGGCAAGACGTCTATTCTGATAAATCCAGTATTTTTTTGTAAGAAGGAAGAGGAAAAAAAAAAAGGAAAGACTCTTAACAGTGGTTAGGATTTGAAAAATAGCATTCGTAAAAACAAGAGACATTTGGAGAAAGGAAATAAGCAAAAGTCAGCAAGAACTTTATATTTTTTCGAGAATGTTTAGCTTTGATAACCAGTTTAAATTTTATTGTTCTTTTGACAATGTCCATTTTAGAAATATAGAAACATGTTTACTTTTTTATTCTCTTTTGAAACGTTCATTTTTTTTTTAGAATATTCCATGGAAGATAATATCTTATGTCTTTCGTGAGTGGGTGTGGTAAAGAATGTTAAGAATGACAGAAAATTCCTTCTCCTGTTCTCTTTTTGGATTCTCAGTGCCTTATTTCTAAAATAACGCACTCGAATCCAAATCTTCTCCTGAAATTAAAAAGTCATAAAGTGTTTTGTTAAATTGGCCTTTCTTCCTCTTGTTTCAAACTGCCTTATTTAAAAATACGCAGTTTGATGAATTTTCATTTCGGTTTGCCTTGTTTAAACCACCACGCATGTGAATGAAAAGGACAGATGTCTTTGAATAATTCGGGATTTTCCCTTCTATTTGATTATTTTTTGCTATTAAAGATAGCGAATATGATCAAATTGTCTAAACTCTTAAAAAGAATAAGATGTATAAATATATCTATTCTTTTCATTCAAGGAGGACCTTGAATAATCGAGAGAGGGAGGGAGAGGAGAAAAGTATTTGGAAGGGCAGTAACCTAATACAGGAATGTGACTAGGAAGTGGTGTTATATTACCATCCTAGCACCTGTCCCAACTTTCGATTCAATGAGGACATTGAAAAAACAAGATAGGGGGGAAATGTGGTGAAGTGAAGAAAATAGATATTTACGATGTTTTCAGCCATTATTACAGGAAAAATCACTATTAACAAACGAATGACGTTCAAACGCTCTTTATGCATAAAGATCAAGATTGTAGATCCAAAATAGAATATGTTTCCTTGGAAGTAGGTAAAAATAGTTATATCGAAACAAGCAAACATTTAGCTGTTTTTTTAGTTCAAACATAATCATACATTAATAAGAATAACAACGAAGAAGAGAAATCATTTATTTGGGAATATAAATTTTGATACAGTTGCTAAGGGTTAGTTGCCTCCGTTGATTTGCTTGTTTACATTTCGTTTTCGGAACGCATTCAGCCAATTCATCGAACTTGAGTACGTTTCTTTTAAGAGTTGTTGGTTAGAATTAGATTATTATATTGCGTTTATCGATATTTGTTATTAATTATTATTTTGCTTCGATGTCCCAATGTTTTGGTAGGATGTTGTCGTTGAGTCGGTCGTTAGATTTGTTTCGATGTTATGTTGTTAGGGTGATGTGGTAGTGACTTGGTCGTCCGATCAATTGACGACGGCATGTAAGAAAGGAGAGTGTGTTTGTGTTTCGGGGTGGTTCTTGCGTTGTTGTTCTTGCGCAGTTCTTGCGTTGTTCTCTGCTGACGGGTCTCGCTGACAGATTGCTTGCTGACCATCCTTGTGATTTAAAAGAAGAAGGAAACATCTGGATTTGGTTGGTCTTAAGATTGTTTTGCCCTGGCTGATCTGAGCGATTGGTATGCTTGCTGTCTCTGTACTTCTAGTGATCCACAACACCACCCAGCAGATTAGTTGTCATGATTTAATCTGTGCAAAGTGGCAGGCACGAGATGAGAATAAAAGTTGAAAATCTTTGTTCGATCGAGCTCTGGCTTTGCCTAGTCCCACTTTGCCACAACGTTACATGTAGTATATTGTAGGAAATAATCAGTTAATGCGATCATCATAATACCTATAAATTGATAGATAGATAAGAATAGAGAGATCGAATAGATATTGCTTTGTTTTCAGATGGAGTACATGGTCCCCATACGCAGCTAGTGAGGATTTTACACTTATAATCAAACGTCCAAATTTTTTCAATCCTGTTTTCTTTTTCTCTTACAGCCTTCCCTCTCCCTGGCATTTTTTTTTTACTTCTTAAAATTTTTGCCATGTCATTGTTGTGAAAAGTGATGGGCTAATAATTCCTCGTCATTCACAATGGAGAGGGAATTGTTTGTGCACTAGTTTTCCCTATGACTTACTTGTTCACATATTATAGTCTATTCTATCTGTATCTACCCATCAAATTATCTTAGTATCTATCTACATATTCTCTCTCTCTCTACACACACCACACACTAACACACACACACACACACACACATACAAACACACACATGCACCACACATGTCCAATACACTAGATACAAGTCATTTTCTATCTAAAAACTACTTCTGGAAAGTGACCCACTAGTTCTCTGAAAATCTGGTCGGTCTAAAAAACACTGAACAAAATCTGAATTAAAAAATACTGTTAGAATTCTCAAGTCACAATACAAAAACAAAACAAAACAACAACAAATGAACGCAATAAAAAAACTGAAGAAAAAAATTACTTACACATGGGCAGTCCATACTTGGCCAACCTGATCAGTATGTTGGAGACCAGTGCAGGGTTGTCTGCTGTAGTTGACGTCAACCCAGCCGTGAGAGCAAAAAGCGGTGCCTGCAAATAACAGTCATGAAAATGTTTTGTATGGTCATGGATCTTCAATAATGATAATGGAAAAAAAAGAAGAAGAGGGAGAAAGATGTGCATATGAAATATTAAGATAAGGATACAAAAACCGATGAAATGCTTCTATTTCATATTTGAAGAAATGCAGAAAATAAAACTGATTAAAACACGCACACTTACACACATACCCCTGCAAAGCTTGAAGGACTGTGATATAAGGAGGTGGCACACAGTGTGGATTTCTATATTTGACTGTGTTTTAGATACACTGCAGATGTATGAATAACTTGGTAATGCATGTTATCTTTTCATACATGCATGAAAATAAAACAATCAAAACTTGTTTGATCTCATTAACGCACAGCTGCGTAGAATTTATGAGCAGAGTAACAGCTTCCAAACAAAACTGCTTGTGCCAGCAGAAAGGAACTACTAAAGAAATGTTATGATTTAAGATCAACAAAACCACTTTTTCTTTCAAGAAAAGATGTTGGTTGTTCAAAACATGACCACATCAATCAGTATCCTGTTTTTCCATTTGGTATACAAATTAGGCAATCCAGCTTTTATACCGACACAACAATTTTTTTTTTCTCAATGAGTAATTTATTGTCAAAGTCCCCAAAATGTTGTTGGAATGCTAGAAAAGCGATGTTTTTGCATAATGGGTAACCTTGTTTTTCTCCAGATAATCAACCTTAATATTTCATGTGGAATTCATCAAACCATTTTAATTCTTAATCTGTAAAATGCTTTCATCTAGAATGACAACACCACCACCACCACCACCCATTTGTGCCTTGATTGTTTTAAAATGTTCTTTTATAAAAAAAAAAACTATAAGAAATTACAACATTCACTCATTTAGTGTCTTGTTTTCTGTTCCTGCTCTTTTCATCTTACTGACTGAAGTAAATCAATAATGACAGAGTAAATCACAATATTTATTAAAAAAAAGTTTAATGTCACTACATGAATTGTCCTGAACAACACATGAAACAACACACACCACACAACCACCATTGGAGGCCAACTGTCCCAATAGCCAATTTGTGATTAATGCCTTGTTTACATGACAGAAATGCACAGGAGAAGGGAAGTCTGGGCGGAGAACGATAAGAGGGGGGGGGGGGGGGGGGGGGGGGGGGGGGGGCAAGGACTTGGGAGGGGAGGGAGGGAAGGGGGTAAGAACGACTTGGGAGAGGAGGGAAGGAAGGTAGGTGGTATGTGGCAGGGAATTTATCAAGGTATGCAAGGAAGGGTGTGTGTGTGTTTCAAGCTGACACCCTGCAATGCTACCATAACAGTTGATTTCTTTTTTTAAGTAGTGGGACTTCTCTCTTAAATGCTACTGTTCATTTTTGTTTGTGACAGCGTGTCCCCAAAACATTTTAAGTTACTTTAAAAAGCAATTTTCTCGAGATTTTACGTTTTCAAAGGCCATAGTTTTAATGCACACCAGACTAATACTACAAGTACTGTTTGTAGCCCAAAGTTAACAGACTGAGAATCGAAGAATGAAGTGCTGCGAGCAAGTGTTGCTTCTTTTCTGCGTCCTCAAATAGTGAAGCACGCTACTTACCTGCTGCACCACTGTAACCTGCCAAGGTCAGAGTTTTTCTCAAGCAGTCGTCCCCATCTTTGACTTGATAAAAGGGATACTTAAGGGGGAAACTTGGGTCTTGGATAGTATCTCTGTTGATGCTCCTTGACATCTTTACCGCTGTGAAGGACACGGATGTGAGCAACCTGTCTTGGTTAGCTGACGTTACTGTACTGTTTGGAGTATCCATGAAACTGAGATTCATACACGTAGTTATTTCCTTGTTTACTAAAACGCATGCCAGGTAAAGTGGCCGTTATTGGAGGGTTTGAGCTTCTTGAATGTGGCATGCCCTTTCCAGCTACTTTTAGCGTCTTTCAGAATAAAGAACGTACATGATAAAATTTGCATTGAACAATCCAAAATAACTATGTATTTGGGATTAG
>CM031600.1:4965336-5082836 GCA_018398815.1 Conus ventricosus | reverse complement strand
CTAGAGGGTTGAAGACTACTGCCAAGATGTTTGCAGACGATACAAAGCTTTATGTGAGAAGTGATACTGAAAACGGTCCAACAGATCTCCAGGACGACTTGAACAACTTGCAAGAATGGTCCAACAAATGGCTACTGCGTTTTCACCCAGACAAATGCTGTGTTTTGAAGATTGGCCGGAACAATGAAAATGAGTATTACATGGGGAAAGAGTCAGATGGCAACAAACAAGAGTGAGACTAAAAGAAACTGAAAAGGGAAAAGACTTAGGCGTTGTAGTGGATAATAAACTTTCGTTCAAAGAGCAGGTTGCTCAGACCACATCAAGGGCCAACAGAATGGTTGGACTTATACGCCGATCTTTTGATTATCTGTCCGAGAGAACTTTTGTACTTTTGTTCAAGAGCATGGTCAGGCCACTGTTGGAATATGGTCACAGTGTCTGGCAACCACATTCCAAAGGTCTATGTAGTGACATTGAGGATGTGCAACGTCGTGCAACAAAGACACTGAGCCATCTCAAAGACAAACCCTACCCTGATAGATTGAAAATTTTGAAGCTTCCGAGTCTTGAGCACCGCCGTCTTCGGGGTGATATGATTGAAACTTATAAGTACCTCAATGGAATGTATAACACCCATGAACTTATGTTTGAAAAGGACAATAAAAGCCAGTTAAGAGGAAATTCAATGAAGCTGAAGAAAAGCAGAAGTAAATTAGCAGTTAGAGCAAATTTTTTCTCGAATAGGATCAACAATACTTGGAACAATCTCCCAGAGTCAGTGGTTTCTGCGCCATCAGTGGATGCTTTCAAGAGAAGACTGGATGAACATTGGAAAAATCTACCATCATTGTACAACCCTATTTGCCAAGAATAACTTCTGGAAAACTGAGCTTGCACGCAATGCTAGAAATCAAAGTTAGAATTAGATAGACGAATAGGCTCTTTAAAAGTAGAGCCTCAATCGCTCTATTACTAGTAGTAGTAGAGTAGTAGTAGAGTAGTAGTAGTAGTGTAGGGACGTAATCAATACATAGGCCGTTAAGCCTTTCAATGTCCCCTCGTGTTATTTTACTTTTATGACAGGGTTTTGAAAAAGCATGCAATATAAATTTTCCTTCTTATTCATCAAAGCTTCTAAACTGTACTTTAAATTTCAAGTCTTCATCCAGCAAATTCTTAAAACATTAGTATTTTTAGCAAATTTAAGTGCAGTTGTCAAACTGTTCCAGTTAGTAAATAACTCTGTTACTGAACTTGAATCTCCCCATGTTAGTATGAAACTGCTTAACAAAAATTTTGCCTTCCGAATTTCTGTTCTATCTGTTTTAACAGCCTCAAAAAAGTAGTCCCACTGTATGTCCGTTTGCTGGTGAAATTTTGAACACTTCAATCAATCCCCTCTAATACGTCTACCTTTTAGCTATACGTCCCCTCTAATACGTCTACCTTATACTATACTATACTATACTGTTATTTTGGGATTGTTCAATGCAAATTTTTTATCATGTACGTTCTTTATTCTTTGAAAGAGACGCTAAAAGTATGCTGGAAAGGGCAATGCCACATTCAAGAAGCTCATAACCCTCCAATAATCGGCCACTTTACCTGGGCATGGCGTTTTAGTAAACAAGGGAAATAACTACGTGTATGAATCTTCAGTTTCATGGATAGGCTACTCCAAACAGTACAGTAATCGTCAGCTAACCAAGACAGGTTGCTCACATCCGGTGTCCTTCACAGCGGTAAAGATGTCAGAGGAGCATCAACAGAGATACTATCCAAGACCCAAGTTTCCCCTTAAGTATCCCTTTTATCAAGTTAAAGATGGGACGACTGCTTGAGAAAAACTCTGACCTTGGCAGGTTACAGTGGTGCAGCAGGTAAGTGCGTGCTTCACTATTTGAGGACGCAGAAAAGAAGCAACACTTGCTCGCAGCACGGCATTCTTCGATTCTCAGTCTGTTACTTGGGCTACAAACAAGTACTTGTAGTATTAGTCTGGTGTGCATTAAACTATGGCCTTTGAAAACGTAAAATCTCGAGAAATTTGCTTTTTAAAGTAACTTAAAATGTTTTGGGGACACGCTGTCACAAACAAAAATGAACAGTAGCATTTAAGAGAGAAGTCCACTACTTAAAAAAAAGAAATCAACTGTTATGGTAGCATTGCAGGGTGTCAGCTTGAAACACACACACACCCTTCCTTGCATACCTTGATAAATTCCCTCCACATACCACCTTCCTTCCCTCCTCTCCCAAGTCGTTCTTACCCCCTTCCCTCCCTCCCTCTCCCAAGTCCTTGCCCCCCCCCCCCCCCCCCCCCCCCCCCCCCCCTTTGTGCATTTCTTGTCATGTAAACAAGGCATTAATCACAAATTGGCTATTGGGACAGTTGGCCTCCAATGGTGGTTGTGTGTGTGTGTGTATTGTTTCATGTGTTGTTCAGGACAATTTATGTAGCACTTGACATTAAACTTTTTTTTAATAAGATATTGTGATTTACTCTGTCATTATTGATTTACTTCAGTCAGTAAGATGAAAAGAGCAGGAACAGAAAACAAGACACTAAATGAGTGAATGTTGTAATTTCTTATAGTTTTTTTTTTTATAAAAGAACATTTTAAAACAATCAAGGCACGAAAATGGGGTGGTGGTGGTGGTGGTGGTTGTCATTCTAGATGAAAGCATTTTACAGATTAAGAATTAAAATGGTTTGATGAATTCCACATGAAATATTAAGGTTGATTATCTGGAGAAAAACAAGGTTACCCATTATGCAAAAACATCGCTTTTCTAGCATTCCAAACATTTTGGGGACTTTGACAATAAATTACTCATTGAGAAAAAAAAATTTGTTGTGTCAGTATAAAAGCTGGATTGCCTAATTTGTATACCAAATGGAAAAACAGGATACTGAATTGATGTGGTCATGTTTTGAACAACCAACATCTTTTCTTGAAAGAAAAAGTGGTTTTGTTGATCTTAAATCATAACATTTCTTTAGTAGTTCCTTTCTGCTGGCACAAGCAGTTTTGTTTGGAAGCTGTTACTCTGCTCATAAATTCTATGCAGCTGTGCGTTAATGAGATCAAGACAAGTTTTGATTGTTTTATTTTCATGCATGTATGAAAAGATAACATGCATTACCAAGTTATTCATACATCTGCAGTGTATCTAAAACACAGTCAAATATACAAATCCACACTGTGTGCCACCTCCTTATATCACAATCTTCAAGCTTTGCAGGGGTATGTGTGTAAGTGTGCGTGTTTTAATCAGTTTATTTTTTGCATTTCTTCAAATTATGAAATAGAAGCATTTCTCAGTTTTTGTATCCTTATCTTAATATCTTCATATGCACATCTTTCTCCCTCTTCTTCTTTTTTTTTCCATTATCATTATTGAAGATTCCATGACCATACAAAACATTTTCATGACTGTTATTTGCAGGCACCGCTTTTGCTCTCACGGCTGGGTTGACGTCAACTACAGCAGACAACCCTGCACTGGTCTCCAACATACTGATCAGGTTGGCCAAGTATGGACTGCCCATGTGTAAGTAATTTTTTTCTTCAGTTTCTTTTATTGCGTTCATTTGTTGTTGTTTTGTTTTGTTTCTGTATTGTGACTTGAGAATTTCTAACAGTATTTTTTTTAATTCAGATTTTGTTCAGTGTTTTTAGACCGACCAGATTTTCAGAGAACTAGTGGGTCACTTTCCAGAAGTAGTTTTTAGATAGAAAATGACTTGTATCTACTAATCTAGTGTATTGGACATGTGTGGTGCATGTGTGTGTTGTGTATGTGTGTGTGTGTGTGTGTGTGTAGAGAGAGAGAGATATTGTAGATAGATACTAAGATAATTTGATGGGTAGATACAGATAGATAGAGAGACTATATGTTGAACAAGTAAGTCATAGGGGAAAACTAGTGCAGGCAAACAATTCCTCCATTGTGATGACGGAGGAATTATTAGCCCTTCACTTGTCACAACAATGACATGGCAAAAATTTTAAGAAGTAAAATAAAATGCAAGGGAGAGGGGAAGGGCTGTAAGAGAAAGAAAACAGGAATTGAAAAATTTGGACGTTTGATTATAAGTGTAAAATCCTTCACTAGCTGCGTATGGGGACCATTGTACTCCATCCTAAAAACGGAAGCATATCTATTCATTTCTCTATGTCTTTATCTATCTGTCTTATCAATTTATATGTTTATGAATGATCGCATTAACTGATTATTTCCTACAACATACTACTTGTAAAAGTAGAATACCAAAATTTTCTTTGGCTTTCAGTCCCAGGGATTGGTTTTATTTTTTGCCGTGACTGACAGGTGAAGTAGAACAAAGGTTGCATCAGAATGAAACAAAGAATGGGTGCGTTAGTTTTCAAGTAGCGTGTGGATCATGGTCAAGTGAAATTTAAATCCCTTGCATTGTGTGTAGTGGCAGATATGATCATGACTTTGCTACATCAAGCCTAAGTCATACTCTTTTGGTTCTAACACTGGGTTAAAGAGACATGCTCTACACTCTCTGAAAGGGTAGCCCTACAATTGCAGGTCAGCAAATCTCAAAGAGATCTTAGATCTGAGCCTGCTACCACAGAGAAAAGCAAAAAATCTTCAAAACAAATGAAAGCAGACTCTGACAGTGCAGAAAATGCACATGGTTTGAGTCTCCTGTCGACTTTTAAGAGATCTGGATCAAATGCAAGCCAATCCTGGAGTCCCGATCTAGAGGTCTGTATATTGTCACTGGTTTCTCATTTCACTTGGACCAGGTCTTACATTGGTTGTTGAGCACAGGGCAGGGTAGTCAGTGTTGGGACCAGTTTGCAAAATTCTTCGCGTGATCACTGCATCTATGTATGCATCTCTGTCTGTCTGTCTGTCTCTCTCTCTATATATGGGACAAATTTTTGTCTTTAACTCTGAGAGTTTGTGCGAAAGAGAGCATGCAAGTGTGCATATATATGGTTAAACAGGAAAAGATGTAGTTGACTTTATTAACTTAAAAGATAAACAAGACAAAGAGTCAAAGAACCTTCATAGAGATGATGATAAGTAAGACAAGGAGCGGAAGGTATTGAGATATGATTCTAAAAATGTCTTTTCCTTTGGTGAATTTTTGCCAGCGAGAAATGGAAACATGGCGACTGATGGTATGTAGAGGAGGTGGTGTACAAAAAGCAAACCATTTATGAGAGTTTCTGGTTTGGTTTGTCTGCATGATGCAAGTTTTTATTATTTATTATTTTCAGATTTTTTAAACAATATTCCTTTTGTTAGTGTTTACTGTTATAGTCTCTTTCACACAAACTTTACTGAAAATAGTGTCAGTTGACCAGTTTGTTATTTCAACTTTATACACATCAGTGACTAAGATATGTCTAATTCTGCTGTTCTTAAATGCATAACATAAAGTGTGATTCATCATATACAAAGTGTTGCATGTTACAAAACTATGTTTTCAATAGAAGGAGATATTGTAGATTTTTTTTTGGTCAGATTCTTGCTGTTTAGGTTGTTTCTGTCATTTTCAAATATCTAAGCCCACATCGCTCAATCTGTCACTTTATTATCACCTATCACCTTATTATCACCAATCCCAGAGTCTTGAAGACCGTTGGGGAACCATAGACTTCGCAATCAGCCTCCTCCACTCCTCTGTTCTCAGACGCTCTTACTAGAGTCTTAGGCAGTTGCTGAGTGCAAGGCCAGTCCATGCACTGATGTTGTCCTGTCTTCCTCTCCTTCTGCCTCTTTGCACTGTTCCTTGTAGAACAGCCCAAAACCTCCACCTGACCCACACTGATATTGTTACAGCAGCAAGAATTTGTAGGACAAATGTAAACCATTTGGTGATTGGTGTGCAGTTGCCGCAGGAGGAATGTTTGCAGCGGCAACCTGTGTTGCTGCCAATGTCCGTGGGAAAGATGACCCCCTCAACCACTTCTGGGGTGGCCTGGCTACTGGCAGTGTCTTTGGAACTGCATGTAAGCAAGTTTTCATGATTCAGATTTAAGTTTTGGATAGTTTCTTTTAATACAGATTAGAGTAGGTATCTTGCAGAATGATTGAACTGATAGGTTTGCTAGAAGAAGAGGAAAGAAAGCATAAAAAAAGTGATTGATTTCCATATTTGAAAATGCTTTGAAAATGTATAGTGTTCTGAGATTTGTTTTCACTTTGAAAGCTTTAAACAGCCTGCTGCACCCTGCCCGTTTGTCCCCAAATGAACCATTTTTGAGTCATATTTAGCTGCTAGGGAAATATCCCCCCCCCCCCCCCCCCCCCCCAGTACCCCCCACCCCCCCACCTCTTTGATCATCCGCTCCCCGTGACTATCAAAATTTCTGGAATACAGGGCTTTTTGTTTCCTCCAAGGTATGATAAAGGTGCCTTAAGTTAATAAATGCAAAGCAAGTTCTGTAAACCAATTGTGTCTGTCAACTTGTACAGGAATATGTTTATTTATTATACATGCCAACAAAGATGAAAGCATCACTGTTCATTGGGCACATCAATCCATAGCATGCAGCCTTAATGTTAAACAAAACTAAACTGTCGAACGAACTTTGAATTTTTTCATCCGACTTAACAGAAAGATCCACCCAGTCACTGTTGATGCAGTGCCAATATATTTGTACCCTGTGTATCTTGTGGAATTTGGGCTATAAGAAAGAAACTAATGGTCTAAAACGTGATTTAAGTGCAGTGTGAAAATAGAGAAATAAAGAGCAAGATTTATGGCTGCTCATCATCAAAATGAAAGTGGAATGACAGATTACTTCAGTCATGTCAAGGAATGATATGAGATTTCAGAAATTTGATTTATTTTCACTCTTTAAGACTGCAACATTTTTGTGTGTTTTTAAGAAAACATTTGACTCATTTTGAGTAATAATTTTGACCTGGTCAGAGGAGCTTTGGCTTGATGTTGTGCACTTAGTTTTGGCCATAGACTGCGTTCTGATGCAGCAAAAAAATTTAAAGGTCTACTTTAGAGGTTTTCGATAATTGGTCAGCTTATGCAGAAATATGAAATGTTTGATAAATTGGTAAAATAAACATCCGATTCGCTCCCGATCCACACGAAATCGATCCGCGAAAGTGGGCATTTTCACCTGTAATCAAGAAAACGGGAGGTAATCAACTAAATCTTGGCATGGCTTAACTACTCTTGGATGTGACGTCACATGATGGACTGGCCGTCAGCTGCGACCTACACAATAAGCCAAGGGCGACAGAAAGCGATTTCTGATGGTTCTTGCACATCTCGATCGGTATTTAATTTATCATGTAAAAGCAGTGACTATGATTGCGACAGCCAATGTAACTCTGGGGGTGTTTCTGCAAGGCCTTTACCTTATCAGTTTGAACGCTAAGTTCTTTTTACCACGTCAGTTCCAGCTGGACCACGGAAACGAGCTATTCAGTTCCAGCTGGACGCCCGAACACATCATTCCGAAGGCGTACGGACTTTACCGAAGTCTCGAGGGAGGCTACCGACTGACTTCTTGATGCGATCACACGTGGACGGCGAGCGGAGATTCTCCTTCCTCAAGCCTTAACGTGTTCATTCAATTTAACAAGTGTGATCTGTCCATAGATAAGAACAGAATAAACGTGCGACTATCGTACTCATCTGTACGAGCTTACCACTCCGCCTTCAAAGTATACGTGCACAATGCAGACGAAGTTTTTGATCCACTCGAACGGGCTCGGCAATTGTCGGAACAGCTCGTTTCCGTGGTCCAGCTGGAACTGACGTGGTAAAAATAACTTAGTGGCCCGGCATGGTTGCACCAACCGAATCCACTTCTTTCGAGTATCTGGATCAGATGGAAATGTGTGCAAAGAATATCCGTCTCCTGCTGAGCTGCTGCACACGCCTACAGCACAATATCTGCCACCCCCTCGTGACTTTTTAGGCTGTGGGGGATCGCAACTCGTGTTGATTTCACTTGGCGTTGGCTTGTTGTGTAGGTCGCGGCTGACGGCCAGTCCAAGTGACGTCACGGTTTTCGGTCTACCGCGCGGGGTTTGAACGGGTGTGCAAAACTCGTTTTTTATCTGTTAAATTCTTCCGGCGACTTTTTTTGAAAAATGAATACCGTACTGTAGTTATATGACATGTAGACCTGTTTTTGACAAATTATCGAAAATCTCTAAAGTAGACCTTTAACATACTGTCACTGCTCAAAATAGATACTACTTTTCAAAAAATGCAGAGGTTCCATTTTTATGTTTGGATGCCATATACAGCGAAGATACAGAACTTGTAGTTCAGGCTTCTACATCTTTCGCTTTGGCTGTGTACCCCCACCCCACTCAACCCCTTCTTTCTGAGTCATTAATGTACTGGCTTGAAGAAAAGAATTCTAGTAGAGATTAGTCGTATGACTGAAGCAAGACTAGGATTGATGGCAGTGACAAGAGAAAAGAAATAACAAAGTTATAGCTTATATCCTGAAATATAAGGCCATTTCAAGTGGTAAGCGGCATGCAGGCTTATGCACTAATGTCCATCCAGATCAGCTGCTGTTATTTGACTTTTGATAGAGCGCAACATATCGGTCATTCAGGTTTATCTGTGGAAGTCATGTTTGTAGCTTTATGACCTCTTTATGGGGAAATTCTCTATAGAAGTTTTGAATTCTGTTCTCTGTTCGCTTCTCTTTGTGTCTCGAAAAGATAATACTATAACTTGCATACTGTGCAAAGTTTATTCCATTTATATAAGTTTGTAAGAAGCCATGAAGTCTTTTTTTTTTCCCCACAAGAAATAACAAAACCAATAGGATTTTTACTGTCTGTGGTTGATGATGGCTGGTGTTTTGTTCTTATCTTTTGTTTGTTTATTCTTTTGGTTGGTTTGTTGGTTGCATGCTTGCTAGGCAGGTGGGGTGGGGGTTGTTCTTACTAACTTGTTTTTTAATTTTTGTTTTGATTTTTCTTTAATTTGTAAGCTACAACAGTTTATTCCATTTTCAAAAATCTGTTTTCAAGTTGTTGGTTTTAATCTATAAGCCAAAACAGTTTATCCCATGTTCAAAAATGCTTTTATCATGTCCTTGATTAATTGTATCTACAGTAGAGTTTGCGAGTTAAATTGTTTTTCTGTTTCTTTGCATTATATCATTTCTGTTTTTCAGTCAAGAGCCAGAAACTTGGCTGGGGACTGGGCTGTGCTTTGGGAATCCTGGCCATGATCATCAAGGCAGGAAAGATTGAGGGCTTTGCCATAGTCAACCCAGTAGAATTTCGACGTGAAAAGACTTTGGGAGCACATGAACGCAGCTACTTTGTAACACGGCCGAATCCTGAAGGAGATGAACGCATTTAAATGCGTCTGTGTGTCAGTTTTTTTCTTTTTCTGTATGTCTTTTGAATTATGGGTGTGCCAGGACATGTACATTCTGAAATTTCAGAAAGTTGCAAATGATGGGAAGGAGGTGGGTGGGAATGAATGTGAGGGAAGAGGTTAAAAAAAAAAGGGGGGGGGGGGAGACAGAAATTAGTTTTAAAACATTAGACAGTATATTTACATTGTAGAGAAGACCGCACCTTTGTCCTGAAAATAACTGACATTGAACAGTAATCCTCACAACTACGATCAGCGTGAAAATTGTTTGTGCTTTCATATGTGTGATAAGCTTGGCGAGCAATCGACCAAAGCAAAAGGTTCATGATAGTGCTGTGAGAGTGTTTGTCTGCTGTAGCAAATACCAATAAAAAACAAATTGGAAATGACATTTATCCAGGAGTTGTGTGTGTGTGTGTTTTCACAACACTGGTGACTAACCAGAGACATGATCTAAAACCTCTTTCTAAACAACGTAATGTCGTAAAGCTTACTGTATGATGGTTACCACCTGCTCCTTACCATGAACGAGTGTAGATGCGCAATGACCATTGTATTCATTTACAATTTACATGCAAGCTCATTTGTTTTCGACCTCATCCAGAGACCTAAATATGGTTTGAAGAGGCACAGTTCAACATTTTGCAGATTCGGTCATACTTATATCTACGTCTGTATCTATTGATCTACCTGTCCATATCAATCTATCTGTCTAATATAAATGCTTTTTTTTTAAAGAAAATTTACATCAAATCTTCTCTGGTCATTGATGCACAGAAAAAGAGTTATTTGTTAACATGTATAAGAGTTTCCATGACAAATGCCGTAATATTTTGTTTCAGTAACGTTTCAATGATCTTGCATTAAACCATTTTAGTTTACATTTTTCCCCCAATGTTTTTTTCATTTTCATGCATTACTTATGTTTTTATGTGAACATGGTAAATGCTTGGGGGACAGTTCACTTTCAAGTTACGCTTTGCTGTCGTCCTAAAACAGTAAACAAGTGGGGTAACTTTTGCTCCCATAAGAAAACCTAAACACAGAGTAACCAGGCAATACAAGTATATCTGCCTTCAAAAGGGATTGCGATGGTTCCCTTATGCAGCTAGTGAAGAGTTTTCATATCTGTAATACATTTTCTTAATTTCATGTTCCCAGTTTCTCCATCTTCAAACCCCCCTCCTTAAGTCCAAATCTTTGCCAAGTCATTACTGTGAAGACAGTTCAGTTGTTGGCCTGCGCTTGTTTTTTCCCCCACTATTAGATTGTTCGTCTATGTATTTGTCTGACTTTATTCAAGTTTAAAAGGCTGTGCCAGTCTTGAATAAAAGTTACTCTGTATTAGGTTTTCTTATGGGAGCAAAAGTTACCCCACTTGTTTACTGTTTATTGTTTACTGTTCCCTGCCTCATTTCATTTCCAATGTAGTCCTAAAAGTTAAGAAAAAAGGACAAAAACAACTGATGTAAGCATTTGTACAGGGGGGAAAGTTGGGAATCCTGAAAATAAGGAAAATGTATGCCGGGGGTCCAGGGGGCCGCAGAGGCCCCCTGGCGGGGTCAAGGGCAGCGCCCCTTGTGGGGTTCAGGGGTGCAAAGCTGAAGCAAATTTTAAAATTGTACTACCATTTGGAGCAATTTCATGCTATTTCCAGCTAAAAAATACCAATAATATGAGTACCAATTATTTTAGGTAAAAGGTTAACTTCACTTGACCATACAGTAAGTCTTAAGATTTCCATATTTCCATAATTTCAATACTGCATTATTAACACAAATAAACCCTTACACTCGAGTCAACAGTCACACACACACACACTGATCCAACATGGATGACATAACCAATATTCACTTAAATTTTAATCCTCACACAGCCTATAAATGTGATTCCACAGAGTTGACTGATTAATTTGATTTCTCTGTAGAATAAAATTTACAAGATGTATAAGGATTGAGACATGTGAATCACTTTCTCCTCCCTTTTCATGCTCATACAAAACTTTCAGCAATATACAAATAACCTTTCTATTAGTATTACCAAATCATTTATTCATAAAAATATGACAAAATTAATATTAAAAAAAAATTAAAAAAAAATAAAAATTAATGATTTACATGCTATGAGTTCATGCACAAATGATCAAGATATATCTCCACATAAAACTAGACATCTACAGTATATGATTATAGAACACACCAAGATCCAACTCTTTAGAGTACAGTTTCTTAACTAAAAGCATACATCAATGATCAGTAACAAAAGTAGCTTGATTTTTAATACAGGTTCACATACAGTAACAAATTATAATTATAACTTGTACCTGAGCAGATACAGCATTTGTGACCTGTGAAGGTTTGGCTACTTGTCCATTCATTCCAATCTCAGACTCAGAGCTTGAACTACTTGAATGAAAGTCATAATAAAAAAAAAAGTCTCAGAGCTAGAACTTTAACTTAAATGAAGTCAAAATACAGAATAATTAATCAAGAAATGCATCAATTAATAAAGATGCTTTGTGGGCTTAGCTGACAGACATCATGAAATAATAAAGCATCTGCACAACATTATTCAGTTTTGCTACGTTTTTTGGAAAAGAAACTTCTTATATCAGACTCTTTTGTGACTGATTTTCTTTTACAGATTCCTTTTCTCTCAAGGTTGACCTTAGGTACCTGCTTCGGCAGACAAACCACAAAGTGGTTTGGTCCCCATCCTGTCTCAGGGACACGAGGGAGACCTGGCGGTTTTTGATGTGCTGGGGATGCTTGGAATGGTCCAAAAGCAGCCTTTTTCCAGTGCTGCTGTATTTGATAACCTTCCCGCACGTGACGCAAAAACACTCTCCGGGCCTTTCCGTTTTCCGACACCACACACGATGTTCCTGCCCTTTGCCGATTTCGCCGTCTTTGTTTGGGCCTCTCTCGTCCAGCCAATTCCACCTCCATTTGCTTTTTACGCCGCTATCCACTTCACTGGCTCGCTTGTCGCCTTCATTTATGTAAGGCATCGCGATTTTTCCGCGAAAGCATCCAACACATAGAAGAAACAGGCGAAGGAACACGTGTGGTGGTCACAGGCACTGGCGAAAACAAAACGGAAACCAACTTCCGGTCGGTCGATCGGATAATACGGAACGGCGCGAAGTCGAAACTTTGATTCGGTAGTGGAGTTGCTGGTCGGAAAACGGAACGGAATAAAAAAATTTTTTCGAAATTAAGGAAATTCCGATTTGTAAATTTCCAAAATAAGGATTTTCCGATTTCCGAGCGGTAACTTTCCCCCCTGATTTGTAGTTATTCATTTGCAAATGACAAAAATAACATGTAGCCAATGTTCTTTGTCATACTCTCACTCTTCTGCTGATCTTTCCTGGTTTAGAAAATTGTCATGCAAGCGTCAGAATCAGAAAACAGTGGCAAAATGTTTTGATGTTAAAATGAAAGAAGAAAGAAAAAGGGAAATGCAGCTGGAGGGAAGCAGATGACTTGAATAAGTGGAAGCTTGGGAGAAGACGACACCTTCCAGGGGAAATTTGAAGTCTCTTTAACACACACGTGCACGCACAAATACAACTGAAGACCACCTAACTCGTCTTCTTGGAGACTAGACAAAATACGAAGTTCTAATTTACCTGTTCAAAGCAAAAGATATCCAGCAAAGCTTTCTAAAATCAAGGGTTTTGTTATTTGCAATGACACTGCAAGCACATTTTCACATAAGTTGAGATCAGGCTCCTTACTTTTTGTACACTATGTGCATGTGTGATGGCTTTGTGTCTTTGTTCGTATTTGAGCGATAGGCATCAGAGAGGGAACCAATTCCACCCAAGGTTGAGGACGTTTTCTCGAAAATAAGTTGCATTTTCCATTTATCTGGATTTTACATTGTTTTGATGGCTTGAATGTACATTGTTTTGATGGCTTGAAATGGTGTGCTGTGTGATGCGACAAAAGTGCATGTGTCATGTTCGAGACTGTCTGCGGTACTTGTTTGTGTTTCTTTGCAATGTCACAGTATGAATGTGATGGCATGTTCCATCTGACTGTAACTTGCAGGTCTTAGGTAGAAATCAGGGGGGGATGTTGGAGCTGCACTGCCAATTCATCCGTTCGGCATGCCGTGCTGCCCTAAAATGTTTGCTTCATCCCAGGGCACATTCTAGTTATAATCAAATTTCATCTATAGTATGTTTAGTTGTTTTTCTTCTTACAATACCTACCACCCGAAGACACAGGTGAAACACTTCTTTGGTGCAGGCTGCAGGTAATATAATGGTATAAATTAGTTGATTGAGACTGCAACCAAGATCTAACGGTCACTGCGTTTTAGAGGGGGGATGGTGCAGAATGAAGGCAAGCTAATGTAATAAAGACATGGATTAAACATACTCCAGATTTTAAAAAAAAACATTTTAACAATGGGATGGAGACTTTTCTCCAATGGTTTTAACGGGGAAAGTTTTACAGTTGTAATTCTTTTGACACTACTGATTTCCTTTGATAATATCCAGTTGTTCGGTTTCCCTGTTCCTCCCTGTCAATAAAATTAATTGCAGTGAGGGTAAAAGAAAAACAAACATATGCGAGTCAATTTTGCAACATTTGTTCAGCAATTTATTTCTGATGTGTTGAACATGCGATGTGACCTTCAGTAAACAGTATCTCAACACACTTAATTGAGCAAACACAGACACACAAGTGCGCACACACGCCCATGCACACACACGCATAAATTACTACACACTATGCCCACAGAAATCTTAAGGTTTGCAGTTTCTGATGTTAGTTTGTGTCAACATAAGATCAATTGCTTTCTATTGAAAAGTTTGTTGTTATCAATACTAAGTGCTGAAAGAGAGTTTCATTTGATCATATTTTACCGATGTCTTTACTCTCATTCAGTACATAGTTTACAAGGCATTCCCTGAAGTTCTTTCCAAAACGCATGATGACTTTGACCCAAAGTTCTTTGCTAGTTTTCAAAATTATACATGATTGTAACACTTTTTTTTTAGTTTAACAGTGCTTACTGTTTTATTTTAGAATAAGCACAATTTCATCAGTCTTTTTTAATGTAAATTTTGAATCCCTGCCGCTCAAAATCGAGAACCGGCAGCTACATTTACATTCCAAAAAATTACTGGAAAGCCAAAATGATATGGGTGCGGGGGGTACTGGATGCCCAAACAGCTTCTGCAGCATCACATTAATTTGGCACAAGTCATGGTGCAGGACAGCGGATTAGTGCTGATGGCGTACTCGGCTTCGAATAGTCGCTTCCACTGGAACAAGCCCACCCACCAGAACACGGTTTACGTTTCTATGCCACTTGAATGGGATTCTTTGACAATGTAAGCCCATATATGTCACAGCAAAAATTGGATTGGGGACATGATTTATTTCTGGAATTGTAATAAAAATATAGAATACATACCTGTAAAAATGTGTGTGCGAGTATTAGGCTGATAAACAATCATGAAAGACGCAAGAGATGGCTCATTGTACCTCGATGTCTGTCAACCATAAAAAAAAGAAACCCTTGCAGTGACACATTGTGCTTGCTTTTTAACACTCTCATGTTGAGAGTTTCTGAGAGTACACTGTTTGCTTAGCATTTACTTAGCAAAACTTTTGGGAAAAACTGTTACGTTATGACAATTGCCAAAAAAAAAAAAAAAGAAGAAAAAAGAAAGAACTAATTTAACAGCACATTTCTTGATACTTGCGTATTTTTGTCAATCCAACAAACTGATCCTTTTTTTTAACATCTACAAGAGATTTTCTTGTGACAAGGTATTTTATGCTTCACAGATTTTTTTAAAGGAAGTATGCAAACAAAATACGTATTCCTAGCCTGCAAAGACGTCTCAGTATATAAGATGTCTGGGTCTAAACGACGTGTCTCTCCGGCAATTAATTTGTTTTATTCTTTCAGCGTTAATAACACCCTTTTGTCCTCTTGTGTTGCTCCATTTGCACTTGTAGACCAATTATAATATACAATGTTCAGCATTGCCTTACAACTATACACCTCATATGCACACTTCAAATGTATATCTTGTATTTTATTATAAATGATCTAAAACCATTCTCCAAAATAAAGCTAAAACTTACAATGCCATGAGCCATGGCCACGACTAATGTGACTGGCTCATCCGCAGGGATCAAAGTTTTGGGATCCACCATTCAGTGGCCTTGAAACTCACACTATCTTCTTCACACTGCAGGAGATGATTTGTGACGGGTTTTTTATACCTGATGCAACTGACATAGTTAATGAAGATGACTGAACAGGGCAACTTAATATATTGCTATCAATTACGGAATTCTTTTCAGGATAAAATTTGAATGCCTCACAATTATCGGTGAACCTAATGACTAAAAAATCAATCTCCGCACCACCGCCGTGGCGAAGTGGTTACGCGTCGCGGGACTCCGGCTGGGGAGGTCGTGGGTTCGAAAATCCCATCAGAAGTCATGTGGAGTTTTTTTCTGCCCGACCGGTCCTCCCCAGCGTTGCAGTTTGCTGCGGATAGTTGGGAAGACTGGGACCACACAGTTCGAGTTTATCCATTAATGGATGCCGATTCTTGAGAGTGTTGCTCAAATTTCCTGACAAACTGCAGGTGCCTCTATCTTCGGGCTGGTTGACGCCGGGATATATTATGAAAGGAAGCGTAGAGTACAGCTCCCTGTCATGTCGTCTCAGTGACCCGAATGGTCATCTGTAGCTCATTTAATCATCCTCTTCTATTGATCAGCATTTAACAAAAATGTCTCAAATTTGTGGGCACTTCCTGCCCTGCTCTCATGGTGACTCAATTTCGATGTCCTCTCCACGTCTGTGGCTTTGGTTTTGTTTCCGTCGGGCGTCACGGTAATCGGGGGTCCATGGGGTCTCCTTGTCGGTGGTAGGCCGTGGTGGCGCCCTCGGAGGGAGAGCTCCTCACGCCGGCTCCGCGATAAGCTTTATTGCATCAGTAGGTGGCTTAGTCGGTGGTGTCCTGCGTATGTTAGCATCAGAACAGGCGCCACTGAACACCACCGAAGTGACTTGGCATCAGTGCAGTGTTCTCTCCGGTGGAGTTGCCTCTTAACGGCACATGACATTGACTGCTCCTATGGATTGCTGGTGCCGGGGCTGCGGCGGGGATCCGACGGGCCGGCTGTGGGCAAGTGGACGGGGTGTCGGATGAGCGGGTGGGTACACTGCCTCTGAGCGGCGCAGAGGTTGGGACAGAAAATAAAGTATTTAAAAAAACCAACAAAAAACAATCAACTCCCTCCTCCCCCCCACTATTTACCAACATTCTGACTTATCGGCGACATGAGTGTGTAGACATAATATTATGCAGCTCACTGTTTATGACCAATTTTGTAGCAACTGGGTAGGCCAAGTCCTCTTTATGTTTTGGACCCATCTTCTGTGCCACTTCTGTGAAAGTTGCTTCACCACCGTTTTATTCGACGCCCATCCAAAACTACAGTCCGGCCCGACTGCCACAGCCCATCGTACTTGATGATCTCTTGGTGTTTAATGTCCATGTCAAAGCAGTTCATTAATGTCCATCTAATCAACCCAGCGAAATGAAACCAGAACAATGAACCCAGCATGTCATTTTCTCTTGACACAGTTTTACAGTAAGTTCACCACTTTACATTCATAGTTTCATTTCACTGCAAAACTTCACTGCAGGATGCACTTCCATCTTGAAATTATAGCAAATACTTCGTTAAACATTGCTGACACATTACATGCACTGTAAATACTATGTGGATTTGGAATCTCGCTATTGAATACGAAACAAAAAACAGCAACTGAAAATGAATATAGCTGGAATTATTTTATACGATTGTTTGGAATTAAAGAAACAGAGATGCCACTTTTGCATGGACTTGCTGGACAATCTGTTTACATCGTTACAATAACTTCTGCAGTCCTATTGGGTTTAGCCTAAGTACATGACCTGTCCAGTTATTTCTTATTACACTGATTAATGCATTGATCAATTCTGGGTTAACTTTTACTCTGCTACTTTTTGTTGTGGAATTTTTGTCACATTAATAATATGAATTTTGGCCTCATCAAGGCTTCCATGGAAGTTCAAATGCATTGACTAAAATTAGTGAAGATTCTTGTTTCAGAGCAGCTATGACCATGAGCCCACATTTGGAAGAGCAGTATGAAATGAATTTGATCCAAAAGAGATCAGAAAGTGTGATTTGATCTACGGGAGCAACTTAAGACTGAAAACAAACAGTAAATTTCCAGAAGTTCTTCACATTTGCTCCAGTGCTCTCTTCACACACACACGTCCATATACATGTAACACTTGTACACGGAACATGACCTGATAAATTAAATAAGAGGACACCACAGCAAACCAATCATCGTGCTTTTTTTTGCGACAGTTTAAATGTTGCCACGTTTAACTAAAGAGTATGATGAAGGAACATATTAGGATCCGTCTTTCTTTAACTCAAATCTTTTCATGTAGATAGATTTTCCTGTCAATTTTACAGCCATCATCATGGCAGCAACTTTCCAATTAAGGATCACCTTCTTACCCCAATATATTACACTATTCTGCCTACATATGATATACTTTTCATTTGTCACCCACATCTTTATTTTGACCGGTGGAATACCAGAATCTGCCACTATAGGGATACCCTGAACATGCAATTTGGATGTTGCTAATTGGTAAACATCAGTTATTGCTTTAAATCTTGGTTCGAAAACATGAAACTGACATACATTTGAAACACCAATCTGAAACAAACAACCGCCAATCTGAACCCAGTCATTTAAGAAACCTTGTAAAGTAACAGCAGTGTGTGGAAGAAAATGGAACTCACTTTCAGCAGTTTTGTCTTGTCTGTGCCTTGCATGGCAAATTTATGCAGGAGCTGAAACTGAACCACACACAAAAATCACAAGCACGTAATAAGCCTGTTTACAGTTAATCCATTGAATGATTGATAAAACAAAATAATGTGTAACAAAAATAGTAGGCAAATCTACAAAAGACAGAGAAATGAAATGCATTCAATTTCAAGCAAGGACCGTTGGTAAAATGACTTATCTTTCTTTCTTTCTACAAACTAAATGTTTATTTCAAGAGCAAAAACAAATTATTGCACATTACATAACTACTATACCTTACACATTTCTACATTAACCCATTTGATACATTTTATGAGAACACTGGAATTTTTTTATGAATGTTTTAGTTAAATATGTCTGCTTCTGACCAGAACATATCACTAGGGCTTACATTACCTACCATTGAAAAAATTCTTAGCTAAATATTTTTGTGTCTAAGTCTCTAATCTCTATACGATGCCACCCCCAAGAAATTAAAAAAAGTACTAAATCATCAAAAGGAAACCACAACAACTTATAATGTCCTGTGTCAAGGAGCGAGCAACCTCTCACAAAAAAGCAATAGAGTTGGAGGCAAAGGGGACGATAAGATTACGCATAATGTTGCTATTAGCGCCCAGCGACGTAAAAAAGGGCCATATCAGGGCTGTCACCACGTTAAAATTAAACATCACCAGTCATATAAAAAAAAAAAAAAAAAAAAAACACACTTTCATACATCTCATAAATGACATCGTTCAACGCACAGAAACTTAGTTAAAATCATTCTTCCGTACACTCTTAAATCGATTGAAAAAAATGTTAATCTCTCTCAAAACTAAGGATCACATCAGGCGGGACATCCTGAACAGGGATCTTCATGGACTCCGCTGTAAAATGTTTGTGTCTCAATCGTGCAAGCCAACACTTAAGAAACATGTGTCATGGTGCAGTGGGCTGACATGGATATGACACGAGCGTCTTCCACTTTTTAAAAGGCTAAGCATGGGTAAAATACGGAGATGGCGGTGTGCAGCGGGCACGAACCGTTTCCTCTTTCCGAACCTCTCCCGACTGGATGGGAGGAATTCTTAAGGTTTGGAGGATCTGAAAGATGTTTGCTTATCGTCTGTGTGTTCCAATCCTCACTGCCAGAGGTCTCTCACTAATCGTTTAATTTTGGGTTTACATTCTAACAGGGGATTATAAATGTTGGACAGTTTCTCTCTTGTGGCGTTCTGGCTAAAACGATCACCATTTCGTTCCGCTAATGCAACCTGACCAAGGCAACCCAGCAGAGTAATGTTTGTAACCGTCCGCTTTCAACTCGCTAAAAAGATCAACGAAATGCAAACAGTTCAGGCTGCTGAAGGTATGCGGCCAGCCTAGGCAAGGGTTGTAGAGTATACAACTAGGTCATCGCACCCCATAACCAGGGTACCTTACCATGCTCCATGGCGAACTGTGTGAGGAGGCCGAAGTGGTCAGATAAAGATGACAACACTAGGGAGTGAGTTCGGACCTGCCCGTGGCGACAGGGGAGGCGTGTAACCACTACGCCTCGGCGCTCCAAGTGAGCGCTAATGCTCAGTCAGCTGACGGTACTTTTGTAACCCGTAGTGACGAGAGGAGTATTGGATTCGTTCGGAAGGTTATTGCCCGTAGGGTCACTGTTGTTGGATTATTGTCAGGCTGGTTGAATGTGTGTGGAGGTTGTTAGATGCCTCTACAGATAATTACTGTGTTAAGTGACCTCGAAGTCGGCGGGAAATTTTCCGATGTCCATCTGGTGGCTAAGTGTGGGCTGTTTGCGAATCAATTAGGTAGGGGTGTGTGTAATGCTGAAGGTGTGGTGTGAACTGTAGCGAATGGAGTATTAAGGGTACTTGTGAACTAGGGGTTTGAGAAAGAAGCAGCGTGGACAAAGGCATGTCCCGAAGGGGAATCCTTTGTTTCCCCTCCTATATAAACTGAGGGAGAACAACGTGAGAGGAGAACAACACAAGGAGAGAGATGAGAGAAGGCAGAGCGCATGAGAGAGAGAGGAGAGGAGCCGTGAGCAGGGAAGAGAAAAGGGTCGAGAGAACGTGGTCTGGAGCGATAGAAGAGACAGCAACGGTCTTTAGAGTTAAAGACTAGCGGAGGCAGGAAAGCTAAGTTGAAGCCAGAGGCGGTCGTGTGAAGGACAGACAAAACTGAATTGAACCCAGAGGTGGGTGAAGAAGACCGAAGAAGAAGACGTTCTACGTCGAGATACAGAAGGTCGACACGAAGACCATCTGAAGCTAGGAGCAGTCAACAAGGCATCACATCCAGCAGTGCTGCAGAAAGATCGTGCAAGAGATTTTTTTCAAGAACTGTGGTGTGGTGTGATAGTGTTGTTGTGTGTGGAAAACGTGGCCAGGTAAGAAGTCAGTTTTTTATAACCGGGATTAGGAAATAGTATTGATCTTTTATGTTTTGATATTTCATTGTGTGTGTGATTTGGTGTTCCATGAATTACATATAAGTAGCATAGACATTGGTATTTTTTGTTCTACGGTGTGTTAGGCGAAGAAACGAATGCGTGACATCCCATTCCCAGAGGAGGCGAATGTTTGAATGGGCGCATGAGGGGCATATGCGTGTATGAGTGCCAGAGATAACCTAGGTTGTGTAAGCCTGACTATTATACATCCACATAGCTGCCACTTAAGCAATCCCATCGACGGATTTCCCCGTCCTGGACAAAGTGGCGGGCCTGCCAGATTGCATGCGCAAATTAGTTTCAGGACGGGAAACCAACAGTGAGTATCGAGTAGTATGGGGCGAAGCGTCCACTAAAGCAATTTTACTTCGCTCTTCTAATAATTCCTATCAGTTCTTTGAGTCGTTGGGAGTATTGACTTGTGTGTAGTGTGGGTGTATTTATCACAGGTCGTTCAGAGAAAACGAAGAACAAGGTTCTAGTCTAACTTCACAGAAGATGTGGTTTAAGATTTAAGGCTCCTTGGTGTAGGAACAATACCATAGTTGGTGTACTCCTTATCGTTTAGTAGATAATACTGTGCCATGCACTTTGTTTTTCCGGGTCTAGACGCGTAACTGTTTTAGTGGTGCTAAAAAATATCAGACAAGAAAATGGCTGCAGAACTGTTTTACCCCCATAGAGAAACTAGTAGTTGGGAAAAGAAATGGATATACAGGATGAACTGCGTATGTTTCATTGTGAAACTCAGAGGAAAGGACTTGAGAGGATGACAGGGGCTGAAAGAGGACAATTTGAAAAGGAACGTTATAGAGGCAGAAACCCTGCGTCAAAAGCTAAAGCCGATGCCGTAGTGTGCAGATGCAAAGTGAGAGCAGATGCGAGGCGGAGAGACTTAGGACTGAAACTGTTGCGTTAAAGGTAAAGCAGAAAGCTCCATCACCCCACCACCTCACCCCTCCCCCCACCCACGCCTGAGGGCCGGAGAGCAGAAGCGGAATCTGAGATTTTAGCCAACAAATTGGAGTTGAACGAATAAAATCTGAAAATCGTAGTGAACTCGACACCAGTTCTGAGTCAGATAGGACGACAGACCTAAGTGCGCACCCTAGCCCTAAACTCCCACTGTTCAGAGAAGAAACTGAATTTGATCGATGCCTATATCAGTCGGTTTGAAATCGTCTTGCGATGCACGAGGGCTGGCCCGATGGGACTGGGGCCATAACCTGTCTGGCTGGTTGAAGGTCGTGGTTACACCAGTTTCCACCTTACCAAAGGTGATCAGAGAGATTTTGACACGGTGAAAACAAGCGGTGCTATGGGCCATATGATTTGACTGAAGACAGGTTTTAGTGTAAGCTTTCGCGAGGCGAGAATCGGAGCCGGGTGAGACATACACACTGAGTTCGGGTTAGACTAGATCAGTACATTTAACAAGTGGATAGAATGAGTAAGTGGACTGTGATTTTGAAAGGCCTCAAGCACTGGTGATGAAAGAACAAGATACTTGACGGTTGTTGGCCGGGCCCTCACAAGACACCTCAAGGGTGGGGTGTCGTGACAATTGATGAAGTCCTTGACGCAGCAGAGGTTTAGGGACGCGAGGGTGATTTGCCCTGAACAGATGATAGCAGGCCAAGCCATGATCAGAATGCAGTCCGCAGTACACACCCGTAGGCCCACAGCGTCACGTGTGCAAACAGGGTGAAACAATAGAGTGGCTAGGACTGAGTACCCCCCATATGATTTCTTGTTGTACAATAAAGCAGGGCCACTTGGGCTAGGGATTGTATATTTAAGTCACAGACAGGCGCAGCAATGAAGATCAGGCAGTGAGAGGACAGATCGAAAAGAGATGGAAAAGTGACAGTGATATTTTGTTGGATTGAGCTGTGTGTTCAAGATTCATGCGATAACATGGATGTGCCAAAGGCAGAGTAGGAGGACAGGTGGTTAATGTCATTAGAGACTTGGGTGCATGGTGTTATGGTGCAAGGAGCTCCCTGGTTGAGAAGGGACAATTCACAGGTAAAACACAGAGGTGTAGACAACAAGGATGGAACAGTTCGCATAATTCAATAACGGCCCAGGTGTTTATTGCTACATCCATTTTATAGTGGAAGTTGTACAGGCTTTGGCTGTCCGGAAGCCGCCGTATGATTTCATTAGGTAATGGGAAACTTTCAGGGCAGTGAGTTACGGAAAACCCCGACGCTGACTTCCTGTCGTCGAATCAGAGAAAAGGAATCACGTGAGAAAAAGCCCCAGGCAGTAAAACTCCAGAAAGCCATGGAGCGTGTCGGTTGAGACTACCCACCTCACTTACAAGCAGAAACAAATGGCGACTACTCGCTCAGAAAATGGTTGGCTTTGTCACAGAGGGCAGAAGAAAAAATGTTTAAAGAGGGTCAATCAGTTTTGGAGTTAGAGAACGGCATAATTGTACCGAACTTTTTTTTACTCAACCTTTTCGCGTTCGGGGAAAACGAGAAGCAGGTTGTCGTCTCCTAGGCACGCAGACAGGTGGTGATGTTCGACAAATCATGTGATGTCAGCCTCGGGCATCTCGGTAGAAGGCCACACAGAGATGGTGAGCGAGGAGTTACTATGGCGGTTCTTGGTGATTGTCAGGGTTTCGAGTGCAAATGAGCACAGGCCGCGGGGTAGGCAAGGTGTGTGAACAGAAAGGGTATTCAGACTGGTCTTACCAAAAAGTTGGCAAAATAATTGGCTGGTCGGAAGTCAGGTAGTGGGTGAAATGACGTGTGTCTTTTGCAGGTGTCGTGTATGCGTGAGTGGTGGCTGCGTGGCCACGTGTATTAAGAGAGGGGAGAGAATTTCCGTAGAAAGAAAACCATAATGTTTTATGGCACACGACTTAGAGCTGTGGAGATTCCAGATCTATGTTTGATATTTGCTTGGATAGTGTGTATGATTATTTTTCTTAATTTTTGTTGGCAAGACACATCTTGGTGCGTTCTCTGGTTGTTAGGTAGGCTTATGAGAGGCGGTATTAGCACTGGTTTAAAATGGGAAAAAATTGTGAGAGTTTCATCTCTTGAATTGTTAAGTTTTGAGCCAATGCAGGGGCATTGTCTTCGAGTGGGGGGAGGAATTGTCAAGGAGCGAGAAACCTCTCACAAAATGGCATTAGACGTTTGAGGCAAAGGTACGTTGTACGTAGTATACAAATGGTAATAGCCAATTAACCAGGGTACTTTTACCCATCGACACGGCGAACTGTGATGACGGAGGCCGAGTGGTTCGAAAACAGATGACACCTTGGAGCGAAGAGAGTTCGGACCTGCCCGGTTGGGGGAAAAGGGGGAGGAAGGGATGTAAAAACCATACGACTCGGCGCTCCAAGTGTGAGCGCTAAGATGCTCAGTCAGCTGAGGTTCTTTTGTAACCGTCAGTGAAGAGCAGGAGTCTTGGATTCGTTCGGATGGTCTTGCGTGGGTCACCTGTGTTGGTTTATTGTCAGGCTGGTTGATGATGTGCTTCGCGGAGGTCGTAGTAGCCCCCTTAGTTAATTACTGTTGTTAAGTGACTACGAAGTCGGCGGGAATTTTCGATGTCCATTAGAGCTATGTGGTGTGTTGCTAATCATTAGGTAGGGTGGTGTAAATGCTGATGTGTTGGTGAGCATGTAGCGAATGGAGAAATTCAGGGGTACTAGTGAACTAGGGGTTTGAGAAGCCGTGGACAAGGCATGTTCCGGAAGGGGAATCTTTGTTTCCTCCCTATATAACTGAGGGAGAAAACGTGAGAGGAGGAACAAACCTGGAGAGGTGAGAGCGAAGGCAGCGGAGGAGAGAGAGGAGAGGAGTGTGAGCAGGACTGAGAAAGGGTCGAGAGAAACGTGGTTTATGGGAGATAGAAGGAGACAGCAAGGGTTTAGAGTTAAAGACAAGCTGGGAAAGAGAAGGAAAACTAAGTTTGAAGCAGAGGGTGGTTGAAGACAGACAAAATGATTTGAACCCACGAGGTGGGGAGAGAAGACGAGAAGAATGAGTTCTATGTCGGATCCCAGAGACGAACCCCAGAAGACAGTCCTGAAGCTGGAGCCAGTCAACCAAGGGCATCACCATCGCGCAGTTGCTGAGAAGACGTTGAAGCGACTTTTTTTCAAGAATGTGGTGTGGTGTGAAGTGTGTGGTTGTGTGTGTGAAAACCTGTCAGGTCAGAAGTCATTTTATCAATAACCCAGGGATTAGGAGTATGATCTTTATGTTTCGATATTTCTTTGTGTGTTGTGATTTGATGTTATGATTAATTTAAGTAGCATAGAAAAAGTATTTTTTGTTCTAAGTCGTGATGTTAGGATGAGAAGAAACGAATTGCGTGCCATCCCATTCCAGAGAGAGGCGAATGTTTGTTGGGCGCATGAGTGATGCCTATGGTGTATGAGTGAAAGATACTTGGGTGTTAAGCTGATAATAATACCATCAACTTAGTGCATCTTAAGTCATACCATACGATTTCCCCCATCCTGGACTTGTATATCAAAAGGAAATCAAACAACTTATGAAAGTCCTGTCTCATAAAAGTTGTATTTCTTTTTCACCATGAGTCCACAGGAATCTCTCAAAACGGTTGGGGAATGCGTGTCTGTGGGTTGATTTCAATTCGGGGACATTCTTTTTCTGTTCCTGAAGTTGACTTGGGAGATAAGCGCTCTGTTGAGGGGATGTCCATAGATGAGCAGACATTGATGAGTGTATGGCGGCCGGCACTGGGTGATGTCACGCTTGGTTACTGCAGGGTTTTTGTGTCGATCACAGTTCAGTAGTTCACAAACCTTTCCCACTGATGGAATATTTACTTGGTAGATTTAATTTTCACGTCATCAGCAATAAGAATTTTAAAAATGATAAGCAAAGCAACTCTTCTTTTGAACAAGTTTACTACAATATTTTTGTTTCATCAAAGAGGCTAACACAAATATGGGACTAGGACAGGCACCACACCGCATCTGCTATGTCATGAATACAGTGGGATATGGATTACAGCTAATAAGTAAATGAGTGATTACATTTTGTCGTGTGGAGAGACAGAGAGAAAGAGAGTTCAGATAGGCAGGTGCTGGATTAGGAGGGTGGCAGTTTGTGGAGAAGGAACCAGTGTGAGGTTGGGACAGGGGGAAGAATGAAACTGAGTAAATGTTTAGGATTGGGAAGATTTTTGATCTTGAGTATGAGATAAAAGGAGGGTGGGAGGTTGCAGAGTGGCGATGCCCTATGATGTAAAGTTGGAATATGAAACTTGTTCATGAGTGAGCTGGTCAAAAACTACCTTTTTGGCGGTGATTGAATTTAACATGTGCAATGAAGTTATAAATGCGCGGGAAAGTTGTGGTTCAGACAACAGGTATATCACTGACACAGGAAATATCAATGACTGGCCCAAAAGGTTTTAAGACGATGCTCAAACAAAACATGGTTTAGGACAGTATGGAATTGGTTGACTCAGTTTGAGATCTTCCATCAAAAGGACATTGATAACCTGAAAAGATTCAGGAAGAGAGCCAGCCGGTTGTAACAGGGGAACCACATCAGAGTATGGGGAATATAGGAAGAAAACATGCGGAAATTTAGAATGGAACCCTCACGAAGGGAGAAGAGAGAAGAGCTTTTATTAAATTAACACCTTTTTCAAGCAGAGCTAAAGAATTGATCTTCCAATGGAACAAACAAGTATTGAATAAAATAGCCCAGTGTGGAGGTCAATGATTTATATATCCTGCATCAAATATTGACGCCACTTACATTCTTTTTATCCAGTTCTGTAGGATGTGGCCTCATGGCGGGGTGCATCAAGATTGCCAAAATGCATCTAATTCATGCAACAAATTAATTCGACAGTTCTGAGATCTGCATATTGACGATTTTTCTATTTTTATTCCCTGTCTATTTTACTATTACCTGGGCCTGAATTTGGCATTGCTTTTATCTTCTTGAATATCGAGTGCGGACCCTTGTTGCTAAATATGTCCAGGGGCAACAGTCTGAGTCGCCCTGTTTTATGGTTGGGTTTATTTCTTATTAAACATGCGCGCTGGTGACTACTCGTTTTAGACGTGAACGGTGTTTGAGGAAGAAGAAGAAGAAGAAGAAGAATGAATTATCCGTCTATTAGTCGGTGGAGTTTTTAGGGAATGGAAAGTCGAACACTGTTTAATCTCTTGTGGGAAAATTCACCAGTAACAGAAGATATCAATCCAAAATCAGGATCTACCTGATGAGTATTAATGTATATTATAAGATTCTGTGTGTGTGTGTGTGTGTGTGTGTGTTGGTGTGTGTGTGTGTGTGTGTGTGTGAGACGTCAGATGGAGAGAGAGTGATGAGAGAAGAGATGTTTCTATGTCCATTAGATTTCCTTGACGACTCTGATTCTATGCTAATCTAATCAACAACTCTTCCCAAGACTTCATTTTGTCGGGAAACTAAGAGATACACAATGGTAAATAATAACAATTAAAACCAAAAAATTATTGCTACAGGATCGCTAGAATCAGCGAGGAAAATTGACACTTCATCCAGTCATGCAATGCAATGCTTTCTCCCTTCACGTCTCTCCAGACTTGCATTTTCAAGTGACAATTAGTCGTTTTGGTTATTTTCGCTGCTCCATCCTCTTGCAGTGTTTGCTGTCAACCGGACAGAAGTGTGAAAGTCAACAGGAGTCACAACAATTTACCGAAATCGTACAGAAACGAAGAACCCACTTCGACAGTCAAACTCTGCGGATATCTAAGACACGGTGTAATGTGATTATCGGGCAAAAAAAATCATTAGGCAATAGCCAGAGAAGGGTTTTTGTGCTTTTTTTTTAAATAAAGAAAAAAAAGGACTCATGCAATTCGCGTTGCAGTATAATTTTCAGGCTGTTCTTAGCTCATGCGTGTTCCAAACACGAACAGTTTTCGTTTCATTAATTAGTATTAGACGGATTCCGTCGGGCGGAAAATGGAAAAAAAATATAACAAAACATTACTCCCACAACATGAAATTACTAAGCAACAAAAACGAAAGAAGAAACCACAAAATAACAGACGAAATTTCGACGCTATTACTTTAACTGTGTTTATGTAAAGTAGTAGAACGCCTGTAGTGAGAGATATATTGTTTCACCTTCCTGATAATGGACTCAATGTGGTTGCCAGCCGTTTTAGGAAGAAAGGTCATGTTGGAGCAGTTATTACAAGTTATGGAAAGGCTTACATTAATTTGGATGAAGGGGAACTGTAGGATATCATTTATCTTGATTTAAAAAAGCTTTGACTCAGTCCACGAAAGGTTACTACAACATCGCTGCTTACGGAGTCTGTGGTTCCCATTTGAAATGGCTAGCGTTTCCTTAAAGGATGCCACAGAGAGTGAGGGTAGGTGATGCTAAGTCCGAAAATCAGAAGTACTGAGTGGTATCCCCAGGGTAGCATATTAGGTCCATTTCTTTACTGTTTTCATAAAAACGATCTGCCCTTACAATGAAAGTATGGGCAATCTTCGCTGACGATACCAAAATAATGAACATGCCAAAGGGCAAACTCACCATCCAAAAAGATAATCAACAACTTACAAGAGTGGTCAGAGACCTGGTGATATTTTTCAATGTGTCACAGTGCATGTTCTACATATGGGAATAAAATCCTGTAAATTGCGTATGTGAAATGATGCTGGGTAATAATGTTCAACAGATTACAAGGTAAACGAGCCAAGGATTTGGGTGTTACGTTTGATGATGGCCTGATTTTGACCCGCACATAAACCGATTGTTTGTAAGGCAAACCACGTATTTGGGAATGGTAAAGAGAGGGCCTTCACATTTTTAGACAAAGATACTTTCACTACATTACTATAAGTCCCTTGTGAGACGCATCTGGCATATGCAAATGTTATTGGTGTCTGCCCAACTAAGAGGCAATCCATCCTGATCGAAAGAGTTCAGAGGGTGCACCAGACTGCATGAGGAATGCAAAGAAATGAAACTACTATGATCGATTTAAAATTTTTGAACCTACATTCACTAAAGGGTAGAACGACTACGAGGTGATCTTATACAGCTGTTTAAGATTTTCCACGGATCTGATGATGTTGGACTTGCATCCTTGTTTTCTATGCACCTGTGAATGTTATAGGACTCTGCAGGAAAACTCGTTGTAATGCATGCAGAACTAACAAGCGCAAATACTCATTTTCTTTTGAGTTGTTAACCATGGAATGCATTCCCTTCATCAGTTAAATTTGGCAAAATCTGTGCCTGGTTCACGAAAACCTGATCGACAAAAATGCCAACTAGCAAGATCTATTTTCAGGCTATGACGAGTAGAAACCCATTAGTACGACAATCTAGATAAAATAACCCGACAAACTAGGAGGGGACAAATAAAGACATCTCGGTCTAGGAGTAATCAAAACGCGCGTCCTATTTCCTACTACTAATACTACTACCACTCCTACTATACTACTTTTATCTACTAGAAAGACAAATAAACGAAACACGAAAAGACAGGACGTTATTCTCCTCAAACATGGACAATGATGCATCCAGAAATAGGCTAGTGTTCCGGCCAGATTAGTTCGAGAGGAGGGAGAGGGGGGGAGGGTCCTAAAAGGGTCAGGGGACTTCTCCACTGTGGACCATGACCAATCGATGCATCCAAAAAGAGGCCTAGTGTTCACGGCATATCATTGCGATGTGGCGGGGAGGGGGTGGGGGGGGGGGTCCAGAAGGTCAGTGGGATCTTTCCACTGTTGACATGACCACTGATGCATCAAAATAGTGTTTCCAAGGCCAGGTCAGTTGCGAGGGAGAGGGGGTTCCAAAGGGCCGATGTCAGGAGATCTTCTCCAGCGGGGAAGATGGGTGCAAAGTGGTAAAAATGCAATTTTGTTGATCGGGGGTGGGTGGGGGGGGGGGGGGGGTGGGGAGGATTCTGGAAACCCCTTTTTCGCTCGGTCTTGGTGGTGTCAAGCTCGAATGAAAACGGGCATTGTCGATCAGGGTTTTGTTGTTGTTGTTTTAACTCTCTCTCTCTCCTCCCTCGCTTCTCTCTCCTCTCTCTCTCACTCTCCATCCTCTCTTCTCTTCAAAGAAAATAAATAATGATCATAACAATACATGCACGTGGCTATGACAACATGTGACTTCCTGCCCTGTGAATGTATAGGTGCTGTGGTTTGTGTGTGTGTGTGTGTGTGTGTGAGTGTGTGTGTGTGTGTGTGTGTGTGTGTACATTTGGAGTGCATGCTTATGTTTATTATGGTGTTATTTTCCGGCGTACGATCAGGGATCGTACAATATGGGAATGTGCGCTGCACGATATCCCTATGTAGCTTTGTCTAATATCTGATCAGTCATATTCTACACACCACAACACACACACACACAACACCCACACACAACACAACCTACCACACACACACACACGATGCACGCGCGCAGCGCATCACGCACGCACACACCCACCACACCACAACAAACACCCACACACCCACACACACACACATAAAAAACACACAAAACACACACGCCCGCACGGCACGCACGCCGCACGCACGCACACACACAAACCAACACACACACCACAATACACACCACACCCACATAATATTTATAGTATATATAATTATACCTTTAAGAATATATAACTGGCTACTAAGATATGGCAGTATCCACTCTGTGGATAATTGCATTTTGATGTGCCATTTATAAACGCGGCGATCCGCACATCTAACAATTATCGTGGACTTACTTTAAACTGCTGCTGAGTTGTTTCTGTCAAATTTAAACAATAGGATAACAAATTACATAGAAGCAGAGATTTATATATCAAAGAACGGGCCAGGATTCGACACTCTTTGAACAAAGCAGATATTCATTTGTAAAAAAGCTCATTGACAAGTGAAATAGAAAAAAGAATGGAGGACTATCTGTTGTTTTGTAGACTTTAGAAAAACATTTGCGTATGGCTATGACGCTTTTACTTCTGAAATTTACAATTAGGTATCACAGGCATTGTTCTCGGGTTATAAAAGATCTGTACAACGCGATGGTTTGTGGACAAATCAAATAATGGATTTTCAGATGAGTCCGGTTTCAAACAAGGACTTTTCAAGGCAGTTCGCTCTTAGCCCGACGCTGTTTAATATCTTTATAAATGATATCTCAAACTATTATTTATAATAATGATTTTCTGTTATAAACAAATTGAAAGAAACACGAATGTATCGCATTTATTTTATGTGATGGCTAGTTATATTGTCAAACACAAAATCGGGGATTACAAACAAACTTACTCGACTTATATATATTGTACAGAATGGGGCATGGAACTAACATAAAGATAAAATCAAATTTGTCATTTCACTAAAAATGACTCAAACTTTTCAACGCATTTACATTGGAAACGATTCTCTTGAGACAGTAAATGAATTCAAGTATTTAGCGGAATAATTCTTCCTAAAAGTGGGAGAGTACATTAAAGCACATGTCATCTTAGCAAAACAAGGTACAAAGCTGTACATCATTACTCGTAAGTAAAGGAGAGAAATAGTCAATGTACATCAATAGCACAAATTTTGATACTTTGATTTCACCAGTCATGCTGTATGGCGCAGAAGTTTGGTTTCATATAAAGGAAGATAGGACATGTTGAAGAGACTACAATGATCGTACATTTATACAAATCTTATCCAAATAATCGATCGAGAAGTACATGTCAAATTTTGCAGACTATATTAGGGTACAAGAAAGCAAATTGCCGTACTAGTGAATTGGAAGATTACCCTTGTGACAGAAATAAGAGTCAAGTAGGTCCTGTTTTGGATCATATAATGGAATCAAAGGAAGACTATATCTAAGATACGTTGTACGACGATCTGTCTATCATCTCCTTGGACAATCTGCTGTAAAGAAGATCTTAAGTAATATTGGAATGACACATGTATGGAATAAAGTACACTTAACCTAAAAAATGGTTATGCAATAGAGAGAAAGTTACAAGTGCTTTATACACTTTTGGAACAAGGAAAAAGAAAGAGCGCCAAGGTAACATTTTATAATGACCTCAGTAATAAATATAGCTTGAACCATACCTCATTAAATGCCCAAATTGCATTAAGGACAGAACTTGGTAAATTAAGAAATAGCGCCACTTGACTCGGCAGTATAGAAAAGAGGTAGATTAGATATTCCCTATTAAGCAGTGCGACAGGAAATGTACATATTGCAATATAATAGAGAAGACGAGGTACATTTTTAGACTCTTGTAAACGTTACGATAAAATCAAGAATACGTTTAAAATATACGTCTCATAAACAAAAAGGATATAACGAGTACCTCATTGAAAATTAAGGACTTTGATGTCTAATGTTGGACTTTCAGGTTGAAATTGCGAAGTATGTATTCTTTCTTCTTTCTGCGTACGCAGGGGATACTCCTGCGGACACTCCTGTATAGGCAGGCAGTGGAGTTTGTGTGTATGACCTTTTTCTATCCGCCATTAGGCAGCATACTATCTTCGGGGAACGAAGTTGTATATGACTGCGTTATATGATGATCTTTTATGTAAAATGAACAAATCATTATGGTCTTTGGATCGATGAGTTGTTTAACCATCGCCATCTTGTGTCCATAATCCTTTAACCTGGTGGTTTAGTGACAATAAAAAAGTTTCAAGTTTCACCACACTCCGACTTTGCATTGATGGTTTTACATCGTTAGCGTATCAGTCTCATCCTCCCCGTTTTCCGCCTCCCCCTCCCCTTCTCTGTCTCTTATGTTCTGTCTGTTGTCTCTCTCTCTCTTCACTCTCTCTTCTCTCTCTCTCTCTCTTTCTTCTCTCTCTCTCTTGTCTGCGCTAACGCGCATCTACTAGAAACCAAACGCACACACACACACCCACACCCACGCAGGACGCAGGCATCCGCACACACACACCACCCACACCCACACACCACACACAAAACACACACAACCTACACACACGCACGCACGCACCACGATGACGCCCGCGCGCTGTGGCACGCAACACACACACACAACACACACACACAACACACAACACCACACCACACATACACACACAACGTCAGGAAAGATGGGCAGTTAGAATAGTATCGCACAAGGCTTGAAAGGCAAGGGCCCAGAAACATTATCATCTTCCTACTGTGGTGCGCAGTTGCGCTGAACTGGCTGGTAGTGTCTCCTCATTCCCTTGTCGCACATCAGAAAGGTGTTACACAACCCTGTGCGGTTTGTGCTCACTGGTGGACGACAAGGATGACGATCCAGTGGATAACAACCAAAGATCTTGTAGACGGCGACGGTGCTTCCAAATTATCGTTTCAAAGCGTTTTTCATCTTCATTGTCTGAAAGTTTTTGTTGTACTCCAGTTCTTAATGAAGGGAGTCCTTTACAATGGGGAAACGAAAGAATTGCTGTGTGTGTGTGTGTGTGTGTGTGTGTGTTTGCTGTGTGTGTTGTGTGTGTGTGTGTGTGTGTGTGTGTGTCTGTTTACTCTGTTGTTGTCGTGGTCAAAATGTGGTCTGCTCAGACAAAAATACTGGGCTGATCTTTCTGAAATTTTGTAGGTTTGTTCACTGTGGGTCAAGGGATGATGCCGCTGTTTTAGTTTCCGTTTACAGCGTTACTAACGGCCTGTTAACGGCCTGTAAGGCTTTTTCTTTTACATGGAATTATTCAGTAAGTACCTGGCTGAATTTTGTGAAAACTAGCAGGTATCGTTCATTCTGGGACAAGGTATGATGCCGGACCTGGTTATAGGTTACCCCGTTACAGCGTTTCTAACGGCGGTCACAAGCCTGTAACGGTTTTTCTTTTTTTAGAATATCTCAAAAAAGTACTTGGCGATTTTACGCGGTTGGATGATTTGTGACAAATCGGAGCCTCTGTAAATATTGTAAGTGATTTAATGCTGAAAAATGGATTAAAACCCGTACAACCGTTATTCTGCCGTTATTTTTATATATAGGTGGATTTGAATGAAATTTGGTATATAGGAATTGGTTATCACACACAAATGGCATTTCTTTTTGTGTTTAAAATGTTGACGTTTAAAAAACGTTATTCTTGTCATATTGTCCGACTTGGATGAAATTTCTAGTACACAGGCCTTTGCCCAGTGCGGTACTACAATACCAGTTTCAAACGGGTTACATCGGTTAAAATAACCATTAAAACCGTTATTTTGCCGTTATTTTTTTATATAATGGTGGGGTTTAATGAAATTTTGTATATAGAAACGGTTACTCACCACAATTGGCACTTCCCATGTAGTGTTTCAAAATTGACCGTTAAAAACGTTTATTCTTGACATATTGTCGACTTGGATGAATTTGTATGTACAAGGCTTTAGCAGTGAGGCTTAACAATCCCCGTTTCAAAGGGTACATCGGTTACTAAAACCATTTAAAACCGTTATTTTGCGTTGATTCTCTTTTTTTATTGGTGGGGTTTAATGATAATTTTGTATATAGAAAGGTTATCACCACAATTGAACTTCCATGTAAGTGTTCAAATTGACGTTAAAAAACCGTTATTATTGACTTATTGTCGACTAGATGAAATTTGGTAAGTACAAGGTTAGCCAGTGAGGATAAAAATAAACAGTTTAAAAAGGGTACATGGTTTGTATATCCGTTTAAAACCGTTATTTTGTTTATTTCGTATTTCCAAATAGCACTTGGCCGATTTTTAAGCGGTTTGGAAAACTGGGGAGTACGTTATATGCTTAGCATCTTGTTTGTTTTGTTGTGCTTTTTGTACTCCCAGTTCTTATAGAAAGGGGAGTACTTTAGAATGGGAAGAAGAATGCTGCTGTGTGTGAGCTGTATGTGTGTCGTGTGTGTGTGTGTGTGTGTTGTGTGTGTGTGTGTGTGTGTCGTGTGTGTGTGTTGGATGTGTGTGTGTGCGTGTGTTGATGTGTGTGTGTGTGTGTGGTCCGTCGTGGTCAAAATGTGTTCCACTCGCTCAGAAAATTACTGGGAGCTTTCTCAAAATGTGTATGTATGTTCATTATGGTCAGCTGATGCCCAATGTTTTAGTTTACGTTACAGCGTTACAACGGCTGTAACGGCTGTACGCTTTTTCTTCTATATGGAAATATCTCAGAAAGTACGAGCCGCTTTTGTGCAAAATTAGCTAGGTATGTTCATTAGGGGTCACGTGTTGATACTGATGTTAAGTTTACCCGGATTATAGCCGTTACTACCGGGCACTGTAACGCCTGTAACGTTTTTCTTCTTTATAGGAATATTAAAGTACTGGCTGATCTTGTGAAATTTGTAGGTATATTCATTATGGGTCAGAATAATGCCGGTTGTTTCAGGTTTTCGTTATAGCCGTTACTTAACGGCTGTAACGGAATGAAGGTTTTTCTTCTTTTTAGAATATCCAGAAAGTACGTGGCTGATCTTTGTGAAACTTTGTAGGTATAATCAGTAAGGGTCTCGACAATGTCCGATGTTTAGTTTGTTTATAGCCGTTACTACGGCTGTCACGGCCTGTACTGGTTTTTATTCTTTATGGATATCTCCGAAAGTAATGCGATCTTTGTGAAATTGCAGTTGTTCTATTATGGTTCATGGATGATGCCCGGAAGTTTTAGGTTTCGTTATAGCGTTACTACGGCTGTAGCGGCCTGTAACGGTTTTTTTTCTTTATGGAAATATCTCAGAAGTACTCGGCCGACCTTTCTGTACATTTGTTAGGTACGTTCATTGTGGGTTCACGAATTATGCCCGCGTTTTAGTTTACCGTTTTAGCGTACTAACAGCTGTAATGGTCTGTAACGGTTGTTCTTCTTCATGGAATATCTCAGAAAGTACGTGGCCGATCTTTGTGAAAATTAGCAGGTATGTTCATTATGGGTCACGGATGATGCCCGATGTTTTAGTTTACCGTTATACCCGTTACTAACGACTGTAACGGTCTGTAACGGTTTTTCTTCTTCATGGAATATCTCAGAAAGTACTTGGCCGATCTTTGTGAAAATTAGCAGATATGTTCATTATGGGTCACGGTGATGTCTGATGTTAAGTTGACCCCGTTATAGCCGTTACTAACGGCTGTAACAGCCTGTAACGGTTTTTCTTCTTTATAGAATATCTCAGAAGTTCTTGGCCGATCTTTCTAAAATTTGTAGCTATGTTCATTATGGGTCACGAATAATGCCCGATGTTTTAGTTTACTGTTATAGCCGTTACTACGGCTACAACGACCCATAACAGTTTTTCTTTGTTATGGAATATCTCAGAAAGTTCGTGGCCGATCTTTCGAAAATTTGTAGGTATGTTCATTATGGGTCACGGATGATGCCCGACGTTTAAGTTTACCGTTATAGCCGTTACTAACGGCCCATAATGGTTTTCTTCTTTATGGAAAATTTCAGAACGTTCTCAGCCGATCTTTCTGAAAATTTGTAAGTATGTTCATTATAGGTCATAGATGATGGCCGATGTTTACCAGAATACCCATTACTAACGGTTACACCATCCCAAGACGCTGTTTTTTTCTTTATGGAATATCTCACGCGTATTCAGTATAAACTGAGAGTACGTTTATATGCTTTGCATCTTGGTCTCTGTGTGTGCGTGTGTGTGTGTGTGTGTGTGTGTGTGTGTGTGTGTGTGTGTGTGTGTGTGTGTGTGGTTTATTTGTCTGTTTGTTTGTTTTATCTGAAGAAGACCTAAGAGGTTGAAATGCATCGTGTTTTGTCCTGTAGGCCCTAATCTGTTTGTCTGGATTGTCTTGCGGAACCAACAACTTTTCTTTTTTAAATTTCCAAATTGAGCCTCGTGACTTTCTGCGCATTGCATGTGACCTCTGCACATGTGGATACCCTTGGCTTGTCTGCTTCAAGTCTTCGATTGGGCCGATTCTCTCTGCTGACATCCCTAACTCTCGCGGACAAATCAAGTTTGTCTTGTCGGTTTTAGAATTGAAAAGTGCATTCCAGTTTAAATGGAAAGCTGAATCAGAGACTCTTTAAAAATCGATCCTGTTTTTCAGGCTGGCTTTCCAAACAGACCGCCGTTGCTAGAAAATGTGTGTGTGCGCGTGCGTGCGTGCGTGCGCGTACGCATGTGCGCCGCGCGCGCGCGCGTGTGTGTGTGTGAACATTTTGCCTGTATTAGTACTCTTGTTGTATTGTATATAAACAACCGTAGATGAAAATATTATCTCCAGATAAAACCACAAACCTTCATGAAGAAGCCAAAAAGGTGACCCCTTGGTGCTGCCCAGGAGAAGTGTAATTCTTATAGCCAGCCGAACAAGGCATAAATACCATTTCCCGAAGATGAGGGGAAGCAAAAAAGGCCACACACCCGACCTGGTGGCTTACCAGTGTAGCACCAGTAGGTAAGTTGCAGCCTGCGACGCAAAAGAAACAGGGGTGTCACCACGCTGAAGTGTAGCACCAGACTTTACGCTTCCAGAGTAGGCCTCTGTATAAAGTGGCCTAATCCAGACTATGCAGCTGTATAACGTCGCTTAGTCCAGAACATGCCCCTGAGCAGACTGGCCTAGGCCTAGCTTAAGCTTCTTTATAGTGGGGTATAATTTGACCTACACCAGTTTATATCCTTCGGGCCATTTTATACACCCCTCCTCTCTTTTTTTTTCTTTGAAATACATTTGAAGGGTGTGAATATTACAATGAAATAGTTAATTATGCCCATCGCCCCACTGGGACATAGGCCGCCGACAACGTCCCTCCGGCTGACTCTGTCCTGGGACAGTCTCTCCAGCTGCCCGCATGTGTGGCCCATCTTGGCATCTGCGTCCAGGTCACGTCGCCATGTGTTCCTCTGCCGGCCTCTCTTCCTTTTTCCCTGGGGGTTCCACCTGAGGGCTTGTCTCGTGGTGTTGGTGGATGGCTTACGCAGAGTGTGCCTGTCCACCTTCAGCGGCGTTGTTGGATATCAGCCCCCGCCGGCTTCTGTCTTGTCTGCCGCCATAGTTCTTCATTGCTGATCTTGTCAGGCCACTTTATGTGGAGGATTCGTCGCAGGCAATTGTTGATGAATGTCTGGATCCTCTTGGTCGTTGTTAAGGTGGTTCTCCACGTCTCGCCTCCATATAGCAGGACTGACTTCACGTTGTGTTGAGGAGCCTGATCTTGGTGTTGACTGACAGATCTCTTTAACCCTAGACGTTCTTGAGCTGCAGGAAAGCTACCCTAGCCTTGTTGATTCTGGTCTTCACGTCTGCGCCTGTCCCTCCTTGCGTGTCAACGATGCTGTGCCGAGGAAAGTGAAACTGTCCACCTCCTCTAGTGCTTCGCCTTCAAGTGTGATGGGGGATGTGCTGGTGGCATTTACTTTCAGGGCCTTGCTCTTCCTTCGATGGATGTTCACGCCCAGCCAGGTGAGTTCTCTACCACGATCCTGGTCTTTTCCTGCATCTGCTGCTGGGCGTGCGAGGGTATATAACTAGGTCGTCAGCAAAGTCCAGGTCGTCCAACTGTGACCAGAGAATCCATTGGATGCCATGAATACAACCTTAGAAAACAGGCAAGGTGATGTGCAAGGCAAAAGTTTTACATCACATTAACCTTACCGATGAAAATTTTATTCGAAATGTGAACACTTTAAAGTGTACATGCTGCTTAGATGGAACTATTGCTCTTTATTAATCATAAAATTCCTTCAGACTTTAAAAAAAGAAAGAAAAAAGACGACTTACGGTCTGACCAGCGCGTTGGGCTAATGCGTAGGTAAGACATCAGCTGAGTCGTAGCCACAAGACCCTCTTCTTCAATTGTCTCATCTTTGTTGTTAATTCATTTATCCATCAGCTTCAAATCATGCGTAGTGTGGTCTCAAAACTTAGCGGATGTGGTGTAGCGTATATGGACTAGTCCGCACGCAGTGACGCCTCCTTGATGAAACTGAAACTGAAAAAAACGATCGGTGACAGCCACGCTGTATCTGTTGCCGCTGGCTGACTCCTGCTGATGTCTAGTTGTTGTTGTTGTTGTTGTCGTACCCTGGCTAAAAGACTCCAGGGATCATCCAAACAGCCGAAGTACTTGAACACTATGGTACAAATGCATCAGCTGGGGATGAGAACATTACGTGTGTGACCGTTTTTGATTACCCCGCCACATGGGCAGCCACACTCCGACTTCGGGGGATTTTAGAGACTGATAATGTTATGCTAGGAGCTTGTCACAACTGAAGACAATCCCCGCATAACTATGCAGAGCATAACAACATTTTGATGTAGCCTTGGTGTTCTAGCCTATGTCAATTAGCCTGACACAGCCTTAAGCCAAGGCAGCTGATGTTAGTGATATCAATACCAGTTAGGCACCACACCTGAAACATTCTCAAACTGTAAGCCTACGGAGTGTGCGTGCACACATGAGAGTTGTTGAGGAGATAAAAAGAGGAGACTGTACATGTGTGAGCATGCTTCTTCTTCGTCTTTGTTGTTTTCCTCTTTGTTTTGTTTTAGTTTGTTTGTTTTAACTCTTCTTCGCTGTCGTTGTCGATATTGTTATCGTCGTCATCATTATTATCATTTTCTTCATCCACTTCTTCTTCCTCGATCTCTTTCTCCTTCTCCGTATCAAAATCTTTTCCTCCTCCTCCTGCTACCTCTTCTTCTTCTTCTTTCCCTCCTTCTCGACAGCTCTTTGTTAAGATTAGTCATCTATCAGTCACTCAAACTGGACGAGTCTAGCCATTGCTTCTTTTGAAACCGAACTTTTAAAAGTTGTCTCACTGACGAGTCCGAATTAGAGGACGAAAGACCTCTGAGCAGGTGATATGGAGTTTTCAAGATGGATTATGGTGGTCCCTGTATGCTGCTAGTGAAGGATTTTACATGTATAACTTAACGCCTTGATTTTTCTTTCCCATTTTCTTTTTCTTCGAACGTCCCTTCCCAACCCACCCCTTCTCCCGCTTTTGTTTTCTATTTGAATCTTTGTGAGAGATAAAAAAAAAAAAAAAAAAAAAACTTGCTTTGAACTCGCACAGGGTACTGAGGAAGGGCCTTGCACGCAGTCTTTGCGTTTGTAGCTGAAACATTTTTCGCAGTTTTGCATATACATTTTGTTAAATCTCTCTTTACCTCCTTCCAGCAGGAGCGTTTAGCTGTTCTCGCCGATGTCTTGTCACGCCCGAAGTCCACCCTGTAAGCAGGATTACCATGGCAAGCTTGCCAAACTGATGGCGCTGGGCTTCGGGGTATTACTTATGAAAGATTATCATTCACTCTATACACCAGTGTTCCTGATTTGAGAGAGAATGGTTGGGCCAACTTCAGTGGCGAAATTTGAACTTGGCATTTTTCTTAGCAGCTGTGTCTGATATGTCATAAATGTATTGCGGGCATTTCCTCAATTCACTATTCCCTTCTGAACTGTAAAAAGTCAGAATTTGTATGTAAAGAACGTCATCCATATCTCAACCTCTGTGACAATAAACTGGAGAAGACTGACCAAAAGTGCATGAAAAATATACTTGACACTTGATATGTTAGGTGTTTGAGGCCTTTTTACAAGGCCTGTTCACCACTCCTGTTCAAAACTAGACTTGCGTGCGTGGCATGGCAAAAGCAGTCTAGTTATATAGGCTACTGCAGTGACTGGAAGATTGAAATTCATGCCTTTGGTCACAGCAACTGTCCGATAATCAGCAGCGATTTTTATTTGTGTTTTTGTTTTTATAAAATTGAACACTGTTCTTTTTGATCTAACAACATTGAAACATTACTCGTAGAACTGGAGCAGAGAAATGGCGAGCGTACGCAGAACTCGCTCTTGCACAATGAATGATTCAGACTAGGTGGGTGAGCGACGTGTATACAGTGGGAATATTCCGGCCAGGAGGGTTATGGTCGAAACTTGTTTCAACCCCGTGGGTAAAAGTATCCAAAGCTATTTCATACCCAGATATAAACTAGCCGGTGGGTAAGTTCGGCCTGTTACACCGTGTCACGACCGACCCCTGGAGGTCTGCCCTGACAGGATCGGTCTAGATGGGAGTGAAGGGAGTGACTGAACTCACACGCCCCGCAAGAGACCACACCAGAAAGATTACGATACAACACCCCATTTATTCACACCAACACACACATAGTCACAAATAAGCATTCCAACACACACAACATGCACATAATCATAAACAAGCCTTTCCAGCACACATTCCTTTCCGTGCTTCATGTGGTTCCCCCACACCCCTGCCTCTCCAAAGTCCACTGTGAGCACCGAGTCGCATCAGGTGCCCCAAACCGGGTCGGTTCTTGAACGAAGTGTCTTTCAATGCCAACACCATTGACACACACACACACCCAAATTGCACGACACAGAGCGAACCACACTGGTGTCACGGGCTGTAGGAAATCCCGGACAGGGGGTCGGGATCCTCCAGCAAAGTCCACGTGCTCCTCAACCAGTGCGCGGCCCCAACAGCGCAAGCTTCGGGTGAATCCCCCGGGAGGAGAGGAAACGGAAGGAACTGGAAGGAAAGAAGGAAGGGTACTGGAACCCCGCAGTCAGTACGGTCTGGCATATGCTGTTAAATCCTAACAGCCCCTCGCATGATGGGCGAGGGGAGGTTTGCTGAATAAATCAACAGCACCAGCTCAACACAGACCTGAGCATAACACAGTAAACAAACCAACTGAGGAATGTTCGCTAAAGGTCTCCTCACACGAAGCAGATAAGAGATTACATTCACAGGCTAAACACACGAATAGCAAATTATATCTTCATCCTTCCCTCACTCACGTTCAACATTTTCCTTTCTTAGGAACTGAACTAATACAGCAACCATTGCTTTATAACCGCCACCACATTTGCAAATAATTCAATGGCACAATTATCCCCACATTTTATAGCAACATTTCAAAATGACACAATTCTCCAACCACGCATCCAAACGACTAATCATGCGTACGCACGCTCGCAAACATAGAACTCGTTCCCCTTGCACACACAAACAGACGGTGGTCGCAGAATAAGAGACCGGTGATTGTGACAGCGGCGGACGAGCGAGACCAAGCAAGTACCAACCCTGAATCACCAGGTTCTCCCCCATCCCCACCGACTACCGCATCACCAGATGCATAAAAAGGAGAAAGACTTTTGGATATAATTTAGAACGGCCAGGTTAAAGATTGAATTAACCAGAGAAAAGTGGTCTCAAACAATATTTCTTTTATAATTTTTTAAAACAAAAAAGAAATTGCGCAAAAGAGAATTAGCCGGCTAACAACAAAAACAAAACAAAACAAACGAACCACGAAACTGATGCTTACCAGCTACCCGTGGGTGACCCAGAAGTGGCGGGTCAAGCGACTCTCTGCCCTCTGTCCAGTCGAGAGGACCAGCAGAGCAGATGCGGAAAAGATGACATGACGTCCCTCCCCTACAGGCCGACTGCAGGAATGAAGGTACCGACTGTACCTTCGACGACGTGGTATAGAACCAGAACCGGAGCGGGCGCTCCCAGGGACATCTTCCGCTCGAGTGAAGTGAAAACCTGCCTAAACGATGGCAGCCAACATGCCACCCTACGTCACAGTGAGAATAAAAAAACCCTAAAGGATTTGCACTGCGGCAGGAAAAAAGAAGGTGAGGGGCCCGAAGAGACGCTTTAAAGCGAAAGGTCCCAGCCACCGGAAACCTGCAGGTAAATTGCCAAAGGGAAAATTAAGAGAGAGAGAGAGAAAGTAAACCAAACCTGAGGAAAAACTTTAAAGGTGGGGACACACCAAACCACATTAAGGGACGGATACACGACAACAAAAAGAAAATACAAAAATGAATAATTCTACTCCCCTAATGGGAAAATCGTCTTGGCCCTCGTAAAAAAATCGTGACACCCCAAAGCCCGATGTTTAGCTCTAACCCCCCCGTCAATCTCTTTCCCCTTTTTCTTTGTGGCGCGTCTGCACGCGGTGTTTTTCAATCCTTTGACCGTGGTGTGGGGGGTGCGCGCCCCGGCCGGCGCGTTTTTGTTCAGTGCCCTGCCAAACTTTGATAAGAGGGGGTCTGGGGGGCGTATGAGGACCTTTTTTTCCTTTTTCTCTTCAACCCCCTCAGTTTCATTGGATAGGACTGGAAGGGGTTTCCCAAATGGTGATTGTTGTTTGGCTTGGTTTTCTGTTTTTTTGGGTTTTTGTGCATATCGCTGCGCTTCTCCGTTCGTCGGATTTGGGGCCTTCGGGGTTCACAGTCTGCTTTTTTTTTTATTCTTTTTTTTTTTTTTTCACTTTCAGGTGTGCCGGGTTTTCCATTGACTAGATGAAGTGAAAGTCAGAATCATAATTATGATGTATTTTTTGGGGTAAGTGAAAATTTTGTCAAAAGAATTTTGTCGATATTAAATTCCGATCTGGCCGGTTTTGGGGTTTCCCCACGGGTGCCGCTAGGGTAGTGGTTTGGCCTAAAAGGATATGAAAACGAGAAAGAAAATCTGTGCTATTACTGTTTAGTTTTTTTTTTTTGGGAGACCTAATTTGTTGTAATTTGCTTTTTTGTTTTTTACGCCTATTACTATCCTGTCTTGCTTTTCTTTTTCTTCTTTTTTTTTTTCTTCCCTTGCAATGCATGGCAAAAACGTGAAAGTTCATCATCGATACGTTTTTCTGGTTAATGACGAAACATTATACGAAAAAAAAATTTGTTTCCCCTTCTTCACTGCATTGGTGAGTTTTTTCCCCCTTTGGGAAACCCATATGATAATCTGGGCCCCGGGGTTAGGAAATGACGTCATGAAAGGGCCCTGATGCAGAAGTAGGCTTGTGACACCCACAGAAGTAAAAGACACCGTACGAGAGAACTGGGGCAGCATCGAGGACGTCTGTAATTCGCCCTTTCACTTTCTCCTGGTTTTTGCTCTCTGTCTGCGAGCGCTATCATTCACATTTTAGTTTGTGCTTTGAGTGCTAAAAAAAAGGGGGCTAAGAAAACATATGATTCCTTTTCAAATTGTTACTTATTGGCGTTCGGTGTCGGCAAAAACTGTTTGTTTATTTGGGTTTTTAGACGATCCTTAAACCAACATTCTTTTTCGACGAAAGGTAAGTTTTAAGATTATTGGGCATGCTTATTTTATTCTCCTTTATTAAATGAAAACTAATTCATGTTGCTTTTCTTGAGATTTCTAGAGGAGATCTGGAGAAGGGTACGGGGATGGAAATGACTGACTAAAGAAAATGGTGAGGTTTGAAATAAAAGCTAAAGGAAAAATCCACAAGTACACTTTTCTGTGGGAGTTCTGCTTTAAGACGTAGGGAAAAAAAAGTTTTGCTTTAAGTACGAAGGGAAAAAAAAAATTTTATAAATGGAGATGATGCATGGGGGGGAATGGGAAGTTTTAGAAAAAAAAACTGAAGAAGTGCAGTTCTTTGTTAAATGAGCAGCGAAAAAGGGCTCTGTGTGTGTGTGGTCTGAAATTGAAGTAAAGCGAGTTTGTGCAGTCTAATACTATAAAAATACGTAGATTACTTGCTGTGCATTAAGGGTGCTATTTTGCACGCTGATGCTAAAAAAAATTTTTTTTAAAGGGACAGAACAAGTAGAACTCTTAAAATTTTTTTTCTTATCAACTTAAGGGTTGGCAAGAGAGTTTTGGGATGTTTTTTTAATGAGCTTTCAGCACTCTTTTTAGAAGGTTTTAAGATTTGTTAATGGCACACATAATTACATTACATTTTTTCCCTTTTATTGAAAAAAAACTTTATTCTGATGGCTTTCTTGAGACAATCAGTGAGAGAAAAGGAGGATGAAGGTATTGGAGTGGCAGACAGAAGGATGAAAAAAGCGATAAAATTTTTGCGTAAAATAATAGCAAAATATTCGGTATCTTTTTTCTTTTGGAAGGGGGGTTTTGGGCAAACTAGCAATGTATGCATTGGGGTGCGTGTAACTTAGAAAAATTCTGAAACAAAGTGAAATAGATGAGGGGGGAGAAAGGGGGTTTTTTGTGTTGGGTGTTCACTGTGTGTGTGGGTGTGTGGTTGTGTGAAATACGGTCAAATAAAAGTGTAGTCAATGATACAGTACTTATACTTTGTTAAAATCTTGGAGAAAATTTTTTTTTTATTTTTGGATGTACCAAAGAGTCAAATCATGACAAATTTTTTGGAAAATCCTTCCTTTTTCTATGGGTTGTGTCAATGCACCCTAAGACTTGACCATGGTAAATTGTACTTTGTTTTTGTAACGTGAGGACCCAAACCCTAGAAGTGAGGGTTTTGATTTGTAGTAAACTATTTAACTGAGGGGTTCAGGGTTTCAGTTTGAAGTAATTTTTTTTTTTTTTTTTACTTTAAAATTTGATGATTTTTAATTGAGGTCTAAAGTTTTAATAGAAAAAGATGTCAAGCCCCAAGGTTTCTTTCCCTATATCAAAGATTTACTTTTATATCTAGGCTTTTTTTTGCCTTTTTTCCTGATATTCAGAATGATAAGATTTTTTTTCCTTTTTTTAAAAGTAGCCCTTTTCTTATGTGATGGCTAGTAAAAAAGTTCCCAGTAATGTGTTGGGCTGGTTAACCATTTCTGTTATCTAAAGTATTTTAAACATGGCAGTGTGATTAGGGAGATTGTTCCACAAGTTTATTATTCCTTTTCCATACGTTTGTAAATCTGTCAGTAAAAGTGCACAAGAGGGTTAGATGTAGAGAAAGGTTTTGACAGTTTTAGTGGGTGGCCCCTGATGTGCATGTTTGTCTTTAATTAAAATGAAAAAAAGATTTGTGTGTTGCTGTGATTATAATGTAACAGCCATGCAGAATTCTAGGGATCTCAGTCATGTCATCTTGAGCCTCAGATAGTGATACGCAGGGCTCAGGAGTTGTAGGTTACTTATCTCAATGTGTATGTCAGATTACTCATACCTGAAATTTGCAAGGTAAATCTTCTCTGAATGTTTTCTATACGGTTAATATGCTCTCTAAGATAAATGAACTACACCACATTTCCGTACCTTTGGATTGGTCAAAGCAGTGATTGAATAATGGAATCGTCATTTTTTTAAACTGGATAAAATGGGTGTCAGCCTGCTAAGCCATGCTAAAATGCCACTAAGGTTTGCATGATTAATTTTTATGTCCAAAAGTTAGATTTTTGTCTACCAAAACACTCAAATCCTTTTCGTTTCTGTACTTTCCAGTTCAAGAGGTTTATTTGATAGGTATAATTAAGGTTATTATTACACACATGAAGTATTTATCACATTAGCAGTTTTTGTTTGTTGTTGTTTTTTTTACCAGCATGTAGCATTTATCACTGTTGAATGTTATCTTCCACCTCTCTGTCCGTCTAAATAATTCCTCAGTACTGTCTTGGAGCTGAATTTGCTTTTCTTTTTTAGTTATTCATCAGTCATGAGCTAGAATTTTGATTAAACACTGAAGTATATTGGACATTTCATTTGTAAAATAAATTAATAGTGTCGGCCCCTAGATACACTGTCCTAAGGAACATCATTTGTCACCTTTGCTGTACCTGACTTTTCATCTACTTATATTGGCTTCAGTTATGAAAAAAAGTCGCTGGCCTGGTTAAGTATTTTGCCCCAAATTCCATAATCTTCCATAATGACTTGGTCTGTTGTGAGGGACTTTATCAAAGGCCTTTTGGAGATCAAGGTAAACAATATCTACTGAGTGTTATCATTAATTATTGTCTTTCAGGACTGAACAGCACTTGATAATTGTGTAACAAGAGCTTCCTGATGTAAATCCATACTAAAAATTTATTTTCTTTGTTCAAATAGGTTTTTTGACCTGTGCTACTTTCCAGAAGTCCAGTAGTATGCCTTCATTTAAACTAATTTAGAAATTGGTCCTGAAATCTCAATTTAAAAAAAAATGTCCCATCTTCTATGCCACCTCAGTGACATTACATCCACACTGCTAATTCTGAATCCCTATCCACAGCCACAGACCGACCCATCCCACCTCAGCCCCACACCTGCAATCCACAGGAGTAGTTAATGTCTGTTAAGGGGCAACCCACAGAAGAGACACTGCACTGCTGACCAGTCACTTCACTGGTGTTCAGTGGTGCCTGTTCTCATCCAACATACACAGGACTCCACCTACTACTGACGACAATAATTGCTTAGTTATGGAGCTGGCATGAGTGAGCTGCCCCAGAGAGCACCATTAAGTCCGTCCAGTGACAGCCGTCATGAATTTTCCAATACCAGTGACCTCGACAGAATCAAACCAAGGCAATGGATGTGGAGAGGACATTGAAACTGAGATCATTATGAGAGCAGGACATGAAGAGCCACAGAATTTGAGATATCTTTTTTAATGCTGATCAGTGAGGATGATGATGATGGAACAGATTTCCATTCGGTCATAGACTGCATAGTGCATGACAGAGCTGTACTTAAAAAAACTTACTTTCATAATATATTCCAGCATCAACAGGCCCGAGAGACACAGAGAAGACACCTGCAGTGTTGGTCAGGAAATTAGAGCAACACTCTCAGAGGTGCACTCGTTAAGTGGATGAAACTTGACTGTGTAGTTTCAATCTTTCTAAATGAGACAGTAGTGAACAAATTCTGGGCAGAAGTTGGTCTGGGAACAAAAATCCTACAAATAAACGGCTGTGATGATAAATCAAACCCAAGACCTCCCAGCCAGTATTTTGCAATGCTAACCCTATCGCATGGGGGCTAGTCTGAAATCTCAAATTTACTAGAGAAAAAAATCCAGAATTTCAAAAATCTGTTCATAAATATGGGACTTTGAGCGTCATTGTTAAATAGGGATGGTAAAGTAGCATAGGAATGTATAACATACTACATGTATTTCCTGTTGCAACATATTCTGCTTTCGGCCCTTAAATTTGGAAATGGAAAGTGTTGGGGATCCCTGAACTAAACGGCATAACGACATTGATGAATTGTCCTGCATTGTTAAGGTATAGAATGATTTGAATAGTTCACCCTTTTAATGGTAAGACCCCTCAGTATACTTCCACAATATGATTATTACAGTACTTTAGTTTATCTCTGCAATGCCCAGATGTTACAACACACTTAAAAGGGAAAAAATTAAAATATTGTTCAATAACCATATATGTATATTTCTGCAATACATAGTGATCCCATTTTTATGAAATCTTTTTTTAATGTCCAGTACTATGTTACGGCCAGGTATATCAAAAGTCCAGTGTAAGTAAATGTTATTTTTCCTTTTTTTTTTTTTTTTTTTCTTTTTTCTGTCCCAACCTCTGCGCCACCTCAGAGGCAGTGCACCCACACCGCTCATTCCGACACCCCGTCCACAGCCATAGTCCGACTGGCCCCGCCGCCGCCCCGGCACCAGCAATCCACAGGGAGCAGTCAATGTCAAGTCGTCAAGAGGCAACCCACCGGAGGAGACACTGCACTGCTGCCGAGTCACTTCGGTGGTGTTCAGTGGCGCCTGTTCTGATCTAACATACGCAGGACACCACCTACTAAGCCCCCTACTGACGACAATAATTGCTTAGTCGCGGAGCCGGCGTGAGTGAGCTCTCCCTCCGGAGGGCGCCACCACGTCCGTCCAACGACAGCCCCCATGGACTCGCCGATACCGGTGACCCCGACGGAAGCAAACCAAGGCCACAGACGTGGAGAGGACATCGAAATTGAGGTCACCATGAGAGCAGGGCATGAAGGGCCACAGAACTTGAGACTTTTTTTTTTAATGCTGATCAATGAGAATGAGGATGATTAAGATGATGCTACGGATTTCCATTTCGGTCTGAGACTACATGACAGGGCTGTACTCTACGCTTCCTTTCATAATATATCCCGGCGTCAACCAGGCCCGAGAGATACAGGCACCTGCAGTGTTGGTCAGGAAATTTGAGCAACACTCTCAGAAACGCATCCATGAAGTGGATGAAACTCGACTGTGTGGTCCCAGTCTTCCCAACTGAGTCCGCAGCAAACTCAACTCTGGGTAGGAGCCGGTCGGGGCAGAAAACCCCCCACATGACTTCTGATGGGATTCGAACCCACGACCTCCCAGCCGGGAGTCCGCGACGCTAACCACTTCGCCACGGCGGCTGGTTTATTTTTCCTTTTTAATTCATTGTTTTGAAATGAAAAACAAAGTGTTCTAGAGTTTTGAAATGAAAAATGAAATATATTTTAGTCTAAGGCTCTGTCGATCACTGTTTGGAAATGGGTTAATCTTTTTCTAAATGAAAAATGCTATATTTTAAGACTGCTGGTCATTTTAAAATGAAAAATTAGATATTTTAAGACTGTTAACAGTTTGTAATTCATTCCCTTGTCCTTGTGAAAAATATCGCTAAAGAGTATTGCCTGTAGCATTAATAGAAAAAAGCAACATGTGTTAAATAATGTTATCTTAATATCAGCAGATCAGTCAGGCGCATGTATCTTAATCATATCATATTGCATTAATTTGATTATATTTAGAGCCCTGATGTGGCCCCTCAGATCAGCTGGGCTATAAATAAACATGACTTCAGTTGTGAATAATTTGAAGAGTTACTGACCAATTTCATCCATGTGATGTATAATGATATGAATCTTGATTAGTTCTAAAAATATGAATGCCACCTCGTGTATAATGGTAAATATATGAATCATAGCAGCAACACTTATCAGGAGATGTTCAAGAGCCATGGAATGTCATCTAGTGAAGTGCACATACTTGAGAAAGGAATTAGGACATCTGTGCTGTGCTGAGTTTTGTTGGTGAACTACATATGGATGTGCCACAGAGCAGGAACTGCCGTAATGCAGAACACAATACATTTATTTATGGAGCCTTGTATACATACAGTGTATTTAGGCTGTAAGGAACTTTGTTAAAAAAAAATTTTGTATTGTAGATCTATGCCAGACAAATTAGAGGCAGTTTGAAGTGCTGTTGAAAGCAGTTTAGTGTGAAAATGTAGAGTAAAACTAGAATTCCATATTCAGAGTTCTGAGGGGGAAAACAAAAAACGTAAAGAAAACCCCACTTGTGGTGACCTATAGATGTATGACAGAGTACTTGCATAGCAGACAGAGGTGTGTATGTGTTATTGTGTTAGAGTGTGTTAGTGTGTGTGTGTGTGTGTGTGTGTGTGTGTGTGTGTGGTGTGTGTTTGACGTGTGTGTGTGTGTGTGTGTGTGTGTGTGCTTGACTGTGTGTGTGTATGTGTTTCTGTATGTGTATGTGTTTGAGTTTCAAATGCACACACATAAGCTATTACCCAAAAAAAAAAAAGACAAAAGCAGAGAAAAGAAATGTTGTTCAGTCAACAAGGCAGACTGTGTGGTCAGCAGATGTATGTCATTCCTGGAAGTATGATCATGGAATTAAGCTTGGTGACACCGATGCAGTTTCAGATAAGACCATTGATATAATTTGGTGGTAAAGGCACTGGATCTTGATTTTTCCTTCTTACTATGATATGGAGGGTTTTTTTTTTCTTTCTTGCTATCTGTTTTTCTTCTTGTTTTTAAAATCATTTGTAATGGTTTTAGACACTGTGGGCTGGATTAGCCCTAAAACTCCTTGCATAAATTATGTAATAGACCATGCTGACATCATTGTGGGTTAACTTTGTATGTGGACAGAAATTTTATGAAAAAAAGTGGATGCTGAAAAAACAAAGAGAATGTGATTGTAATCCTTCAGTTATCAGTCACTTCAGAATTGTGATCTCCATCTGATAGTAAACAGCCCTCTCTCCCTCTCTCTTTCTCTCTCTCTCTCTCTCTCTCTCTCTTTGCATGTGTGTGTGTGTGTGTGGGCACACGGGTGCGTGCGTGCGTGTGTGCATGCATGCATGCGTGCGTGTCACTGACCTTGTTTCTCAGCACACTTTGTCTCACCGTAGCTTTTGTGATAATCAACTTTGTAAGTCTGGTGAATTGTCCCAGCTAGTATGATTAGAATACCAAACATACATTTTTGACATGAAAGTTAGATGACACATGATCAGCTCCATTTGAATAATGGCAAGACTTTTAAACAGAATGATTTTTCTTATTGCAGACAGAAAGGTTCTTTCCTCAGAATTTTTGTTCCAACATCTGACCAGTTGGACAACTGCTGTATTTGTGCATTTAAGTCTGTTGGTAATCTTGGTGCTACGCTAGATGAAACACTATCATTCCAGTGATACATCTCCTTGGTCTGTGTGTTATCTGGAAGTGGAAGTTGGTGGCACCAATCTTCAACTCAAATGTGAAACCTGTCCTTCTGTATGGTTCTGAAACGTGGCGAACAACAAAGACAAACACCCACAAACTCCAAACATTTATCAACAGATGTCTGCGAAACATTGTGAACATCAGATGGCCAGATGTTATTGCCAACGCAGAACTGTGGAACAAGACCCAGCAAGTTCCAATAGAAATAGAAATCAGAAAACGGAAGTGGGGATGGATTGGCCACACCCTCAGAAAGTCTCCATCCAACATCACAAGACAAGCCCTTGAATGGAACCCTCAGGGCAAAAGAAGAGTGGGAAGACCAAGACAGACATGGCGAAGGAGTACCGACGCAGAAGTGAAGGCCACCGGAATGACGTGGGCCAAGCTGAAGGAGATCTCCCAAAACCGTGTCCGCTGGAAGAGTGTGGTTGCGGCCCTATGTTCCACAGGGAATTCAGAGGACTAAATGAAATGAAATGACCCCAAACCCTACTCTGTATCTTTGTTCTTTGACGGCTAGATTACAGTACTACTTTTCTTTGGGGCTGTTCGAAACGTCATATTCACCAACTGCAGAAAGTACAGATTAATGCAGCTGGAATCATTTTCAGGTCTTCTATGTCTGCTCATGCTTCTCCAGCCCGTTCTCTTCACTGTCTTCCTGTTCACATAGGGATTGATTGCAAACTGTCTTTGCCCAGTTTCATGTCTCTGAATGGTCAGCTCCATCAAATCTTTAAGACCTTTTCCAGCTGTACACTCGGGCCAAGACGATTCATTCATGAGTGATTGAGTCTGTTGATACTAGGTCCTTCAGTTACTCTGTTTCCATATCAAGACTATCGCAAAGAGTTCTTCTCTTCTTAAGTGCTCTCTGAATGGAGTCAACTTCCTCATTTCATTGTATTTTGATCTCTCTGTGTGAGTGTGCTTGTGTGTGTGTGTGTGTGTATGTGTGCGCATGTGTGTGTGTGTTGCGTGCGTGCGCATTAGCACACATGTGTGTTTTGTGTGGTGTGTGTGTGTGTGTGTGTGTGTGTGTGTGTGTGTGTGTGGTGTGTGTGTGTGTGTGTGAGTGAGTGAGTGTGCGTGCGTGCACATTAGCACATGTGTGTTTTGTGGTGTGTGACTCTGTTGCGCGTGCACGCGCGCGTGTGTGTGCGTGCATGTATGCATGCGTGCGTACGTGCATGCATGCCCGCGCGCTAACAACTTGACAGTTGTTTAGGGTTATTTGAAAGCACCTATATATCCACTATTATGACTATTATCACTACAAGCTAATTTGTTGCTGTGATGTCTGAAATCTCTTTGGTAATATTCTACTTGAATGACTTGTTACAGGCATTGATTTCAAGATCAAGACTGTTGAACTTGGTGGAAAGAGGATAAAGCTACAAATCTGGTAACTTTTGTTTGTGTTTTGTTTGTTTTTTTTGTTGTTGGTTTTTTTTGGAGGGGAGGGGGGGTGGGGGGGGGGCAGGGTTGATTTGTTTGTCATCAATTGATAGAAATACATGTCATTGGTTTTGTAAGTGTAAACCTTTAGGTTTTGTAAGTGTAAACATCTAAGAGTGCTCTTTTATTCCATACTTGGTTTAATAGAGAATGATATGTTTTTTTAAAGTTAAATGTTCATACAAGTCTGCTTTTCAATTTTCACACCCCTATGAATTATCTCCCTTCGGTCTCTCTCTCTCTCTCTCTCTCTCTCTCTGTCTCTCTCTCTCTCTCTTTCTCTCTCACCCAACTTCAAACATCTTACTTAGCAGTAAATCTTTTATTCCTGATTTGTATTTAACTCTGCAGGTTACTTTTACAGTTTACGTAATTATACATTTTGCAATATTATTGATCTTTTGAATGGTGCTATTGGTTTTGTTTTCTTTCTTTTTATACTTAACTTTGAGCTTATCTTGGAGCATTCTGTTTTACAGTTGGAGTGTTTATTTAAGTGTTGTTATAATATTGCATATGTGGTGGTGGTTTGTGGTGGTGATGTGTGCACCTCTGTGTGTGTGTGTGTGTGTGTGTGTGTGTGTGTGTGTGTGTGTGTGTGTGTGTGTGTGTGATTCTGTATTGGTGTGGTGTGTGTGATTCTGTATTGGTGTGGTGTGTGTGTGTGTGACTGGGGGGTGGGGGATGGGGAAAGAGGGTGGTAGGGTGTGTGTGTGCATGTGTTAGTATTTATATATAGAGAGTGACACAAGATGGATAAATGAATTGACAAGGAATGACTGAGCACAGTGCAAAGAGTGGAATATTTTTAATGATATACTAGTTTATAAGTTGTTGCAATATGTGAATTTTGATAATGGCACCACAAACAAATTTTCCTTGTATTCTATGAGGACAAATAAAATATCGTGTATCGTGTGTATCGTGTATCGTGTTTGTGTCTTTGTGAGAAGACATTGCATCATGTGTGCATGCTTTCAAAGATGCTGATGTGTTCTAAGAAAACTTAGCCATTGTTCCTTTACAGGAACACTGAGTACTAGATCAGTAGCTGTATGATGGTGATTGAAAAGAAAAATTGATGCAGAAATCCTTCAATTGCTTTGTTTTTTTAATAGTTTCGGCTTCAACCAAAGTGAAGATTTCAGTAATGAATTAAACATCTTTGAAACTGAAAACATCATGTTTTTGAAATTTAGGATTTTTGTGATTGACGAATCTCTGCATGCTTCTTAATGGAAAAAAATTTCTGGATCAAGATGAACTTCTTATATGGCTTTTTTCTTACTAGAAGGGCAAGTAGGTGTTTTGCCAGTGTTTGTTATCAGTGTCAGTTCTGAGATGTGCCATCATGTATGGTTCCACATTATCCATGACTGGATTCAGACCATGGTTGCACTGAGTCTAGTTTCCAATTCTGTGATGTTTCAGGGACACCGCTGGTCAGGAGCGGTTCCACACCATCACCACCTCCTACTACAGAGGAGCCATGGGCATCATGCTGGTCTATGACATCACAAATGCCAAGACCTTTGAGAACATTTCCAAATGGTTGAGGAACATAGATGAGGTAATCTGCAAGTGTATCACGAGTCTGACAGGAAGGGAGATAGGAGTGGAGTTGGGGTGTAAAATAAGCTTTTTGTCTGATCCAAGATTAAGTGAAGAAATGTCGTAGTGGAAAATCAAGTCTGACTTTGATTTGTTTGCGTCTAACAGTTACTGTTGTTTCTATTTTTACAAAAGTCTTATTGTTGTACAGTTTCAGTCTCAGTTTCCTTGTGGTATGCATTACATTAGTACAGTGATAAGAACGTGTACTACAACATGAAAAGAACAGCGGATGTTGGCCTGGTTTTTCACCCTGTTCTCCCCGTCTCCTTTTTCTCACACATGTAGAAATAGATGGTTCAGTCAAGACACATAGCTCTACCACAGAGAGGTTTGAAGGAGAAGCATTGATTTGCTCCTGTTTAACCAGTCAAGACACATAGCTCTACCACAGAGAGGTTTGAAGGAGAAGCATTGATTTGCTCCTGTTTAACCCGAAGAAACGCCCTGTCCTCCAGTTCATTCCTGACCCACCTCCTCCCCTCTGTTCTTCCCCCCCCCCCTCCCCCCCCCCCCCCCCCCCCCCCCCCCCCCCCCCCCCCCCCCCCACGTTCACCTCAGCCATTGGACCAACACTTGCTGAGAGCATTTAAGTACTTGCTGAAAGGGAGTGGATGTACACAAAATGTTCTGCTATTGACTGCACAACAAAAAGATGATGCAATTTAATGTTGTGGTGCAAAATAGATTGTGTGTGTGTGTGTGTGTGCGTGTGTGTGTGTGTGTGTGTGCCTACTTTTTATGTATGTACACTTTGTGTGTGTATGTGCCTACTGTATGTGCATGTGTGTCAGTTATGTGCTTCAAGCTGGAAAATCTGTCTCTTCAAAATGCAGGGTGGTACAAAAGTCCTGGTACTTTGTCTATGTCTTCAAAGTTCAGGGTGGTACAAAAGTCCTGGTACTTTATCGGTGTCTTCAAAGTTCAGGGTGGTACAAAAGTCCTGGCACTTTATCTGTGTCTTCAAAGTTCAGGGTGGTACAAAAGTCCTGGTACTTTATCGGTGTCTTCAAAGTTCACGGTGGTACAAAAGTCCTGGCACTTTATCTGTGTCTTCAAAGTTCAGGGTGGTACAAAAGTCCTGGTACTTTGTCTGTGTCTTCAAAGTTCACGGTGGTACAAAAGTCCTGGTACTTTGTCGGTGTCTTCAAAGTTCACGGTGGTACAAAAGTCCTGGTACTTTGTCGGTGTCTTCAAAGTTCAGGGTGGCACAAAAGTTCTGACACATTATTCTCTCTCTCTGTCTGTCTCTCTCTCTGTGCTATTTTTGCACTTGAAATGGAAGCTTTCTTCCTCAGTTTGGCATGGTTGTTGCAGCATGCAAATGAAGATGTAGAGAAGATGATTCTTGTTGCAGCATGCAAATGAAGATGTAGAGAAGATGATTCTTGTTGCAGCATGCAAATGAAGATGTAGAGAAGATGATTCTTGTTGCAGCATGCAAATGAAGATGTAGAGAAGATGATCCTTGTTGCAGCATGCAAATGAAGATGTAGAGAAGATGATCCTTGGCAACAAATGTGACATGGAGGACAAACGGCAAGTGGGCACCAACAGGGGAGAGGCGGTATGTATGTGTTATATATTATATATATAATATATATAATATATATATATATATATATATATATATATATATATATATCATTTTGGTTTTCCCTCACCCACCTTTAAGTGTCCTCCCTCGTATGTCTGTTGTCTGTCTCACTCTCGTTTTCTGAATTGGTGAAAACAAAAGATTAATTTATCCCAGGACATCTACAGACTCATTTTGCCCAGTATGTAGATATTCTGCTGATAGGATGGAAAACATTATTTTTTCATTTGGATTTAGAATGTTTGTGGATGTCGATGAAACACTGTTTACACTAGACAAGACCTTCCTGGTGTAACGTCTTTGGAAAATAAAACAATTATACACTCTGTTGCAAAATTTGTGTGGTGTATTAGAAGGAAAGAGATAAAGTATGAGTATAACGTCTTTGGAAAATAAAACAATTATACAGTCTGTTGCAAAATTTGTGTGGTGTATTAGAAGGAAAGAGATAAAGTATGAGTAATAATATTCATAATGTAGGATGATTTCTCTGGGAAGAGGAGAATAAAGTGTCTTACCATTTTCAGGAGGTTGAGCTGTTTTAGATTGTTTTTTACGCCCAGAAATAAACATGAAGAATCATTGTGTCATATCTAATGTCATTAGTTGATGTTTAGATAAACGTCTTTTTTCGGGTGTGATTGAGATTACATATGAATGTTATTTACTTTGGTTTGTTTGTTGATTTTTTTTTTCTTCTAAGTGTTATCATTTGCTTTGTTTTTGTTTGTGGTGATACCTCTCATCCTTGTCACAAGAACTACTTGGCAATGGCAAGACAATACTAGAGTGTCAAGAGTTTCTCTCCAGTCCTTAAAGGGCTCGGTGTGTTGGCTGGGCTCTAATGAAACTCACTGAAGCCTACTCTTACAGTTTCTGTGTCTGTAAAAGAAATGATTAATGAAACTTGCTGAAGCCTACTCTTACAGTTTCTGTGTCTGTAAAAGAAATGATTAATGAAACTCACTGAAGCCTACTCTTACAGTTTCTGTGTCTGTAAAAGAAATGATTAATGAAACTCACTGAAGCCTACTCTTACAGTTTCTGTGTCTGTAAAAGAAATGATTAATGAAACTCACTGAAGCCTACTCTTACAGTTTCTGTGTCTGTAAAAGAAATGATTAATGAAACTTGCTGAAGCCTACTCTTACAGTTTCTGTGTCTGTAAAAGAAATGATTAATGAAACTCACTGAAGCCTACTCTTACAGTTTCTGTGTCTGTAAAAGAAATGATTAATGAAACTCACTGAAGCCTACTCTTACAGTTTCTGTGTCAGTAAAAGAAATGATTAATGAAACTCACTGAAGCCTACTCTTACAGTTTCTGTGTCTGTAAAAGAAATGATTAATGAAACTCACTGAAGCCTACTCTTACAGTTTCTGTGTCTGTAAAAGAAATGATTATTGTCATAACCATTTCATGTCATGCATGAAATAATGTTAGGGTCATTATTGAGTTTGGAAATTGTGATTCGCATGAAAGACATTTAGTTTTGAGAATATTTGGCCAAAGTTGGCTTCTCTCCAGAGTTCAGACTTAAATGGCAAGTCTTTTACAACAATATTGAATTTACGTAATAATATCTTCGTCACCCTCATTTTCATTGATCAGCATTTTCTGAGTGTATTAAAACTGAATGCTTCCCAGCTGCAAACCAAAAATAATAATAACTGACCATCTCATTTTTTTAATATGAAAAGTTGTTCTGTTTGTGGACTTTGTATCTCAGTATTTCTATTTGGGGCTAGTGATCAACAGTTCATTGTGATACAGTGTCATTGCTTATTTGCAGATTGCAAAAGAACACTGTATTCCATTCCTGGAGACCAGTGCAAAGGCCAACATCAATGTAGAGAGAGCATTCATGGACCTGGCCCAGGCAATTTTAAATAAGGTATTGGCTGTTTAGTAGGTGTCATGGGGAGATACCTGTCCATGGGATGGAAGGGAGGGAGTGATGGGAGTTTGGAAAAGACCAAACTTAGGCGCTTATCAGCATCATTGTCCTGTGACTGTTAGATACAGGTGTGTGCGACTGTTGTAGGCGTGTTGTGGCCACATATCGATAGCCAGGGACCTTCTTAGCTCCATGACCAGTCATATGCCACAGGATGTAGATGTCATGCTGTCCTCTGTGTTTCAGGCAATGTTTTATTTTTTTCCCTCCAGGTTTTTACAACTTGGTTTAACATGACCTATTGTGCGTGGATGGTACATGCTGTTGTTCATTGTCATTTGACCATGATCCAGAAGAGTGGATCAGTGTAACTGAAAGCAATAACTTTTCTGCTGTTCACACATACTAAGGAAATGATACTTGAATATTTGTGGAATGTATATCTCTGGCTATCTGTAAAAAAAATAATTTGAGGCATTGAAATTTTGAATTCAGAAATGGTCCCCATTTTCAGGCTTTTGTGTAGATTAAGAAATGTGGATTGAGTTTTGGTCCACTTTTAGAATGGTTTCATATATCTTCCAGGTTATGCATTTGTTCATATTTGATCCACAGCTCTTTGCTGAAGTGAATGAAGGGTTGAGAGAGACTGGGACTTGGGGTAAGAAACTGGGTTAGGAGTAAGTTTCGTTTTTCTTATTGTAAGGCTATGTATTTCAAAATACAGGTTATGCTGTTTTAAGTATTTGGTTAAAACATCTGTAATACCTTGAAACCTATTATTTATATACTTTAATCATTATCATACTTCTTTTTTTTTACAGACGCCTGGCCGAGTAGCAGAACCCGGAAACGTCAATGTGAATAGTCAAGACACAGGGAGCAAGAAATGCTGTTGATGTAGGATCCTGTATACCCCTGACTTAGTATTTGAACCTCCAGATTCAATGTTTGAAATTACCACAGTCTGCTATATGCCTGTTCCACACAAGCACTCACCGCATGCCTCAGCTTCATTTGTTTGGTCAGCCATGGGAAGAACCTGGCTTCAGTTCGGCACTGTCTTGCATCTGTGTGTCAGTGTTTGCCAGCAGTGTTCATTATGTGGTGTCCTGGCTGTCGTTTAAGGCAGTATGCCTGTGAAGACTGAGAGAGAGGGACATTTAGTGGTGGGGGATGTTGGTGCACTTGTCTTCAAATGAATTAAAAAAGCTTGGGTGTAGTAGGGCTGCTTTGCCTCTGTCCTTTTGTGTCTCATTCAGATTGATGTTCTACAGTGACTGAGTGGGAGAACAGTAGGTCCAAAAATGCACAGTTGGACAGTTTTCACATTGTTAGGAAAGTAGAGGAGGGTGGGATAGGGACCTGTGCACTTTAGCTTGGAAGAAAAAAACGTTATATGTATGACTTATACCTGCATCTTTTAGTAGTAGTAATGTTCTGATTGAATTCCATTTCATGCTTCCATAACCTTTGATGATAGTAAGTCATGACCTTTTTTTGTATATTCATTGCTATTGCATGTCTGATTCTTGTTTACTTGTCATTTCACAGAGATAAGAGTATCTGTGTTCAGTTAGGTGTTGGATAGGAACAGTAACCCAAACATAAGAGAGGTTGATGGCAGTGGGCAGGTGAAAGGGAATCAGTACATTTTGACAATATGTTAAATATGTACAGGTGGATTTAATCAAGAAAATGTCTTCACTGTGTTTATGGAAGGAATCAGCTTCTTTCAGTGTCATCTGAAATTAATGTGCCCATTGATGTGTGCTTGATAGGAAACTTATTTTGGAGTCTGCTAGAATCATCAAGTTGTTAACTGGCATCATGATTTTGTTTAGAAAACAGTTTCAGCACTCATTAGACAGGGGAAAAAACCTACAACAACCAACTCTGATAGTTTTGTATTTAAGCGCATATAGAAGAAAAAAGAAAGCTGTGAGTAAACTGAAAACTCCAGCCAGTGAATGTATCTATCTTTGGATGAATCTGACCGACAAAGAGCACAGTGCTAAACAGTAGTAGTGCAGTATCACTCAGACTGTTCCATCTGCTGCATCTGGGTTTGTATAGAACAGGGATTAAGATGAGTTTTTTTCCATGCTGATAATTGTTGTGGTATGCCCACTCTTTTATACTTAAGCGTCTTTCTTGTTTTGCGTGTCTTCCTCCAAACCACCTAGGTTGTCTTGGTGCACCAAGTGGGTGAATGCATTGAGCCTTGTGGGAAAAGTGAATATGAAGTAGGCCCTCTTGATTGCCTGTTCATTTACAACAAGGGTGTCTCAAAACACCTGAGTTTACATGATAGACCAGACGTAGTTGGAATTGTTGATTTTCAATCTGATCTCCCTCTTCTTTCCTTCACATTTGCATTTATAACAAATGAGAAAAGCTCAAAATGTGTCAGTTGGTATGCATGATTTATGTTAGACAAAATGATTTCATGTTACTATTGTTGCTTAGAACTGATCTCTTCAATGTCCTCCTCCTCCAGTCTGGAATTAGATTTAGAAAATGATCTCTGAACTGTTCATGCAACGTTGAGCATTTTAGTGTTACTATTTTTGATTTCTTGTGAAACTTATTTCCTTGTTGATCACTTTCCGACAGGAGGAAGGGGGTTTTAGAAGCTGAGTTTGAGGTTTAGAAATGATTCTGCTGATATTGGCAGCATGTCTGTTTGCTATTAGTGTTTAAACTGCCACCGTAATGGCTAGCATTGTATAGTCTAACACTATAAGCCCATGACTGCCTTGACTACAGTGCTGAACCAGAGACAGTAAACTTTTTTTTTAATTAGCATTTTAGGCTGTAAAAGAATGGGTCTTACTGTACTGGAAACAGGGATTTAGTAAAAAGCTTGGAATGTCTTGCTGTGATACTGTGTAGAGCTATACTGCAAAGCCCCTGTCAAAAAAAAAGAGAAAGAAAAAGAAAAAAAAGAAAATCATTGGTGTGCTGCACAGTGCACTAAAACCAACTTAAATTAAAAAACGCAATAACCTTGTGAATCCTGACATGTAAAGATAGATTGGTTTTCCTTTCATAAAAAGGTGGCCAAAACAGAAATTCAAGGTGCTGTTTAGTGTTGGTGGTGAGTCAAACATCTATGTTGTTTGGTCAGTGTTGTTGGCTTCCCCGGCCCCCACTTGAACGTCTCCTTGGTAAATGGTAAAAGCTACGTGCGCAGCAGCTGTGAACTGTGATCAGCCTATTCGTGATTCAACAGTGATGCAAGCGTTTGTAATGTGGTGTTCACTTTGAGGACAACATTGTTTCCTTTTGTCTTTTCTCTTTGTTGCTTGAAGACAGACAGATAAATGGGTCACCTTTGAATAAGCCATGTTTTTCTGTTTTTTCTCTTCATGAACATGGAACTTGCCTTCAATGTGGATTATTTTTACATGTATTTTCAGGTAGAGTATGCTTGTCAGCCAGCCTTTGGACTCGTTAAACATGATATTTACGTAATTGTACACAGTATACCCTGAGAAAAAAACCAACATCACATCACAATACTGAAGATTCTGTACACAGTTTACTCTGACAATAAAACCAAGTAGTGGTGGTACTGAATCTTGTGCATGTGATTTAATCTTGTTTTTCGGTTCCTTTTCTGCATATTGTGTCGTTCTTGAATTGAACTGGTACAATCATATTTATTTCTTCACATGTGCATGCTGTGTATCAAAGTTTGCCTTTTTTCCCTTTATGACATTGATGTGCATGTGTACATACTGTTCACTAATGTAATAAGGAATCTGAAAATATGTATACGGAACAATGATGTTCAGACAATAATTATGCAAGAAAAATTCTGTTTGTTAAAAATCAGGCAATATTTTAAAGTTCCTATATCAAGCAGTGCAAGTCATACAGCTCCAGTATCATATCATGCATAATACATAATTGCCAGTGAATGCTTGTTTTTTATTTCAAAGACTTTCAGAGTTAGGTATACAAAACTATCGTTTTCTTTGACACTTTGCTAAAATGAGGTTAAAAAAGATGAAGAGAAAGAAAGCTGGGATTTGGGGGGATTAAGCAGAGATGCTAAGTGCAACACTTTATGGACTTAATGGCAGCTAAAACAGAACAGATACAATGTTGATTTTAGACTGTAAACTTGTTAAGAAATGGCCAACTTCAGTAAGGAAAGGATGAAAAAGTAGAAGAAAAATCCACAAAGATGATCGTGATTTTGTTGTTGACTTGGTTCATTGTCGACCATTTTGATTTTTTTTGTAGGTCAAGTCAAAACCATGCGATAACTAGCAGGATTTCTGACTTTAGTCCACTGTCAAATTGTGTGTGAAGCAAAGGGCAACTGAAAGTGCTGCTGAGTCTGCTTGAATGGTATGCGAAGGCAGTGCCAAGATTTGGAGTACTCCACTTTTAATACCAGAATGCTACTCTTTGCGCTTTCGAGACCTTGGCAGCTCCCAGTGCTTGAAAAGAAAACCCCAAACAGCGTTGATTTACTGTGGATCCGTACGTCGTAATCTGCGCTTGTGCTAAGCTTTTCTCTCAATCCATGTCATGAAAAGGCAGTGTATCCATTGCCCACTGATGTGATGCTAGCAGGGAACTCATCCTCCCACTGAACATGCCACTCCCGTGAGGACTGATTTCATTGCCCAGAGATTGTCAGCTGTGATCGGTGATAAAAACCAAATGAACAACCTCTCAAACTTTGAAGTTAATGCAAAAAAATGATCCGGACTGTATCAGACACTACTAAGATCAGCATCAAGACACAAGCAGACCTAGGGGAGATAAAGGTGGCTGTGGTAACGGGCTCATTTATTTGGTAAGAACATTATGATATAGTTGAGAGTCTGTAGATTTCATGATGGTACGAATGTCATGCCACTGGTAAGGAAAGCCTTGCATAAGACTTTGAGTAGGCTTTTAGATTGTCTGTAGAAGAAAATAAGTGTATAGCATTTTAAAAGAAACGGTTGTTTTGTTTTGTTTTGTACATACAGTGTAAACTGTAGCTTGTTTTCTTTTTTGTTGTTGTGCACAGAATTTAGTGTACATAGGTAATGTTTCATTCTTTATCTTTACTACTCATCATGCCTAGGTCCAGTTTCACATGTTCAACAGTTGGTATACATTGACCTTTAAGGTTGAACTAATGTATAACCCGTTTATTCGTTTTCTTTATGTTTCTTTTCATCTGATAGTTGATGAATTTTGTTGATTGTGTTATTTGTTTGCTTGTTTTATTATCATCCTGTTCCATATTGGTAGTTGGATTTTTTTATTTTTTTTTTTTTTTTTATAGTTTTGTGCTTGCTTTGCATAGGGGAAAAACACTGATACAGGAAGTACTTGGAGAGGTTTTCTTTGCTAAGTTTTAAAAGTGGTGCACTGTGAATATTTTTTGTAGATGGAAGCTAAGAAAACCACAGTTATGCATGTCATTAACATTGTGTTTTGTGTGTTAATTTTTGAAAACTTTTAGGTTATTGGTGTTATGACTTTTTTTTTATTTGATCAGCTTGTACATTTTAAGGCTTTTCTGTCCTTTTCAGAATGTTGGTGATGCATTCAAGTTCAGTCAGTAGATTGAAAATGAAAGATACCCTTGATTGGTGTTTATGTATTGTAAAGCTGTCAGAAATTTTGTTGTAAGTAGATTCACACAGCAGAGCAGTATCCGGCAGAAGATCTTCAAGTTAAAAGTGGCAATTTTCAAAGTATTCACCTTTTTTTCTATTCCTATGACTAGAAAAAAAATGGTGATATACTGACAAATTATGTGACTAAATGAAAAGAAAAAAGGTCCCGCAGCTTTACAGCTGATGCTGTGGTGGATATGCAACAGCTTTTGAAGTTAATCAGGGTAGTTGGTGAAATGTTCACCAAGATTGCAAAAAGCATATGGAATGGATGGACATTAGTTTAAACATTAACCAAGAAAATATTGATTTGTCCATGTATGTATGTGTGTATATTGCGGTCTCCTTAAATCCTTTATTTCTGTAGAAATATCTTTAGTAACTATAGCATGTGTAACATTTTGCTTACCATGTGCGGAGTATGTTCAGTCTTCTGTGAGAAGGAAACATGCATTTATGATTTATGTCGTAAATTTACTTTAGTGTGAGGGTGTGAATGCATGTGTGTGTTGTGTGTGTGCGCGTGAGCATGCATGCATGCTTTCACACGTGTAAATACGAAGATCGGAAGAGAAAGGGGGTTTCTTGTTTTTTGCTCCAGCTTGTGTTGTTTCATTGTGATAAAGATTGGGCATGCACATTGTTTCATAAAATTGGTCAGTCGGATGTTTGGAATACCCAAATTTTAATAGAATGCTTTTAAAGTGGAATTTGGGACAGTATGGGATTGTTTAAGGACCTATGATGATGGCTAATACAGATGACAAGAATGAAAGCAATGATAAATATTGTAGAGGTGAGGCATTGTTGAGCCACCATTCGTACTTGTCTCTTTAAATATAATGTTTACATGTGCACATTAGCGTACCTTATCTTCTTTCATACTGTCCTAATCGTTGTCAGTATTTGTGGTAAGAAATATAGCATTGTTGATTTTTTTTTTTTCACATTTGAAATTATGAGGTCTACTGACTGTAGTCTGTAGTGCTTTAAATTTTGGTTGGGGATTTATTGAATACTCGTCCAGTTTCTATAAAAAAAAAAAGGCATACATAAGCATCATCACTGACATGCATGCATTTCTAGTTTCCCAACTTTTTCAGCAATTCTTGAACTTTGAATATATCCATGGTTAGGAGTGAAACTAAGGGTTAAACATTTTTTTTTTTTTAAAGGAAAAATGGAGCAGTTACCATATGACAACTGCCTTGAAGGCCCTTTTATTTGAATTATGACAGTGTCTGACACGACAAGACAGGAGGTTTTTCTTCTGATTTCTAAGGTCAACATGTACAAACCGACTGATAGGTTGATCCCTATTGTTTGTATACTTTGGCCGAAGTGTCTCTGTTTGTAGAGAGTTATGGAAACGACACAAAGTCAACCAGACATGCTTACTGTTCCCTGTATTTGTTGTGAAAAGTAAAATGACTGACAAGGTCACAGATCGCATGTTACTGGTGGGAAAAAAAAGGATGCATCGATTTTTTGCAGGGTGACAAACGTGACAGCAGATGGCACGTTATAATTTATTCTGTGCATAGGCGAAGTCTTTAAGTGTCTGTGGAAGAGACCAAACTGAGCCAGATGTAAGTAGAGCTGAACCAGTAGCTAGTTGTAGCAAACAAATTGGAATGTGGAGACTGTTGAAGAAGACAGAAATCCTGTGGGGTAAAAAAATCAACTGAAAACATTACCAGACATTATGGAGATGATACAGTGAACGGTAGCCATGTTCACTACAAGGAAAGAAAGGGGAAAACTGTGTGCACATCTACTCCATTAGTCAAGATGGCTGTGATGATGTGAGTGTATGACCATGCATATATACATTTGCATAGCATCATATTTGTAAGAATATAGTGTGCTCCTGAAAATTCTTGACTTTACATCACCTATACATCATCTGTTCTTGGTGAAAAGTTTTGGTGTATGACCCATCAAACGTCCTCCCCATGCAGTCCTCTCCCAACAGACTGTGGATGTTTAGATTTTGGATTTTGAATAGTAATGCCTCTAAATCACATTTAGAATGGGTGAACACTGTTTATATCCCAGGAATAATAGATGGCGGCTTGCTGAAAAATTGTTATAAAAAAGGAAATGGTAATGTGCTTGGGACACCAGTATTCTGAACAAAGAAAATACATTGTTAGGGCAGAGTTTGAAGAAGCTGGACTTGTTTCATTCAGTTCAATGGCATTCCAAACTTGTGATGCAGTAGTTCATTTGTTGTTATATATGTGGTGTATTTTGCATGCAGTTGTAGTGTGTGCGTTTATGTGTGTGAGAGAGAGAGACGGACAGAACTTGTATGCTGGTTTGTGGATGTCTTTTTCTATTTAATAGCTATCTAACATTTACAGGATAATCTGAATACTGATTTTTGGTTTAACAATGGGTTGTTGTAGGGATGGAAACTCTTCACATTTTCACACAATTTTGTGCAACTTTAGGATTTGGGGGGGGGGGGGGGGGGGGGGGGGGGGGGGGGGGGGGGGGGGGGGGGGACATTCCGAAAAACAACAAATAACTAAAAATCTGTCTACTCTTCAACAGAAGGTTAAACTGTCAGATGAAATTAAACACGAGACTTTACAGTGATTGTTAATGTGAGATTTTTACATTGACAGTTGTTTAAGGGTAAATATATATGTATATGTAATGATTAGGAAATTGAGAATGGAAACCATGTGCTTCACCAGTGTAGTAGCAAGTGTGTATAAATGATGTTTGTCATCATGCTGGATTTAATTTAATGCATTTATGTTGTAAATAACATGGAATTTCCAGAAATTTGCTGGAAAATGCTTTGAAATTCAAATGAATATATAGTATATGCTGAACAATCCTTGTACGTGTCACACTACATCATGAGAGACAAATAAAGAAAATATTCTGAGTGTTGGTATGTCATTCTCAAATAATATGCATAATTGTATGTGTACAATGCAGATTTTTAGTTTTTAACCTTACGATTTTGCCGTAATGTTACGGAAAAAAAAAGTAAAAAATTACGAGAATTATCCCCCCCCCCCCCCCCCCCCCAAAAAAAAAAAAAAAAAATTACAGGAAAAAAATCCCAGAAAGAAATTGTTAAAGCAATAGTTTCTTCCACCATTTCGGTCCAGACGCATAAAAGAGGTTTCCAGCGGTTGCATCTTACCATTGTCAAAGTGGCGACGAAGCAATCCACGTGTCACGGCCCCCGCTTTCTCTCCCAAATCTTCAAAAGTTGTGAAAGTATTGCGATATTGAATTATGAAATTACAGGTTTTTGTCCGAGATATTACAGGTACACTATTTTGGGGGTAAACAGTGTGATAATGACAATCCTCATAATCAGACAGCTACATTAATAGTGAGAGGACAATGACAGAAATCAAGCTGGTTGCAGTGGTGGAAGATTAACACAGTGTCTTTGATTACACACTTAACAGCTTCTTACACCCACAAAGTTTTACAAAAGAAGCTCCAAGGCAAGCATAATGTGACTGCTGCCAAGTGTGAACTTTCACTTGTGCTCCATACTGTTTGCCCATAAATACAGTCATCCATTATATTTAAAATGCTTCACAATGAAAGCTGGAGGGGGAAAAAACAAAAAAACCTTGCAATCTCGCTTTCATGCTCAAATTTGAACAGAGATAGTTTATAAACTTGCCTTTAATACCCCCGGCTTTTAATTTCTGCCCTGTTCATTTTCAGACCACTGAAACTTGTACCCTGCATGTAAAGCTTTAAGAGTAGCATGTTTTGAATGAGAAATGGACAACAGAGAAAAAAAAAAAAAAGCTGAACCACACCAGATCCTTTACTGATGGCATAATTTGTTTCACTGAAAGGTAAACAACAATTTGTAGCTCTCATGTGAATTTACAAACTACAGATGAAACTCCTGCTCAATCCTTCCACTTTGTCACTCGTCCTCCATTCAGTGCGCAGATGAATTTCACACTTTTGCCCATTCATTCAAGCACTGCATGTATGGCCTCCACATAATGAAAAGCATACAAGGGTAAGAAAACAAAGGAGTGGACAAAATCAACCATCGATGACCTGAATACAATCTTGAGACGGCAAGCACACAAAGGAGCAGGAAAAAGCTGTTCTTTCACGTGTTGTCAAGACACACTGATACCCAGCCCATCCACTTCAATTTACACACTATTCCATGTCAATACAAAAAGCAGTACATTTGTGATACATGTAATGATGACAGATTAAATACAATACATATTTGTGATAATTATCATGACAAAAGTACAACAAGGTATTCCACATGCATTCTTTCATAGGTGAAGATATCTTAAGATGCATGGCTAAGAGTGAATCTGTGTTAAAGCTAATGAATTTGCATACGTATGGTGAACATGTATGTTTGCATCATGTGTGTGTGCATGTGTACGCATATATGTGTGTTGTGTAACTTCATGCATATGAATATAGATAGCTGGCTCATTGAAGTTGAAATATGTTGTTTTCAGAGCTGAGATACATATATACTGATTATCTCTTCTCTTTTGTAAACATAAAAGAACACCACACAAAAAGATATTACTAATAGGAGTTCAACAGCTGTACAAAAAAAGAAAATGACGCCACCCAACGTTAAAAGTGCTTTGAAGCAATTATAATAGAATACTTTGCTTCAAAGGAACACGCATGACAAATTTAACTCTTCATTGAGAATATATTTTCAAGACAATCAGTTACACATTAAATCATGATTAAAAGAAAAGATCACAGAACATAGCATCATACAGGCCATCATGAACATTTATCTTGATCATACATCTTGATTTGGACACAAATAGTGATTCACCAATCTCCATCATTCATCGTTACACACTTGCCATTCATTACACATACACAAAAGGGAAAAAAAGGGAAAGAACTGAAAAATACTCCTTCAAACCAAACCAAAGGGGGGAGCAGAAGGGCGAAAGATAGATTGGGGGGGGGGGGGGGGGGTAGGAGAGATCACCAACATGCTCATGAAATTGAAGTCAGACTTTGTAATATCTGGACATCAGCTGTTGTTTTTGTATGTGCATATAAATTCAAATACCAGCTTTTATGCAGCTGGGGCAAAAAACAAGCAGACATGGACTGTCACCATTTTTCAACTGAAGAACAACTCTAATTTAATTAACACACCAGAAAAGACACTCTAAAACACGACGACACCATTTTAAAAGACACTGCTGCGTATCTGTCCCACTGAATACCAGCTGAAAAAAAAAGTCTCTAAAACAACAGAGGTAGTAAAATATCACATATATAGCATAGCATGCAATATTATATGCATTAAAAAATCAAGTTACATCAAACAATGGCAAGAACATAAACATTTAGCACACTGACAATGATTAGATCTGTTAATAAGTTTTTTTTTTCTCTTCAAAACAAAAGGTACAAAATTTGCTTTTTTTTTTTTTTTGGGCGCTTTTTTGTTCAGGTGAAGCACTAGGGAAAAGGAAAGCATTCTGTTTATAAATCTTTGACTATATTCTGACTATTCCTCTTAGTGAGAGACTAATATATCTGTAGTGTCACTTCTGTTCAGGAGCAGTTATGTCCCTTGATATCTTAATGGAGTGTCCTGCGTGTGCCTGTACCCATCGTCAACACAGCGCAGGCCTCCAGGGGTGGTACAGGACTGCTCTAAGGGCAGGTGAAGACAGTGCTTCTCTGGGTCCTCCCCAGCACCTTCGGGTGTTTCTTTTTCTTCTATATTCTATGACTATTCCTCTTAGTGAGAGACTAATATATCTGTAGTGTCACAAATAAGAAGTGTTATAAACACTGTTTCTTAAAATCCTATCCAGCTGTTCACATGAAATTACAAATTCAAAATTTTACCTATTGCTGTGTATCCTTAAACTTAACTGGTGATAAATCTGTATGTTCAAGGGCAATTTACAGGGCCATGGTTTATTTAAGAAGCAAAGCGAAAGATGGGTATGAAAATATTGCACAAAAAGAGACAAAGGATTCTAATAAATAATATTAATAACAACAGAAAGGTAATAGAAAATTACAAGACCATTATCTGCAAATACTCATTGACAACATGCACAGAACCCCAGGAAAGAAGCAAGTTCATGCATGCAAGTTCAGCATGTCTTCGTTTCACAGCCACATGGACGGTAAGAAAAGCAGGACAAGAGGAACCTTCTGACTCTGACAGCTGGTGATGAGCTTGCGCTGAAGCCATGCTCACTTCGTCATTGACCATGAGAACAGCCTGGAAAAGCAAGGGTATAAACCACCAGCGCCATACCAAACCGATCAAGCATTGCATACAGTGCTAATACAATGCCAACAGTCCACTGAATTCATCAAGCAACCAACATGTTTCAATATACAGATGAAGTTCCTGTATAATTTGATATAGTTGTGTATGAAAGAAACGGTGGTTTTAATTGTGAGGCAAAACCAGTACCTCATTGACTCTGTACACAGCAGATCACTCAATAACAAAGCAGCCAATCAACCCGATGTTTTTATCACTGAGCTGACCTCAGAGTCATCTCAAGTCTTTAAGAATGGTTGAAAACCAAATTATTTACAAACTAATGAAATCAAGTCTTGATCTAACGTCGCAACACTCTCCAAATACTTTGACCATGACCAAGCCAATTTTTCAGCAGAAACTGCGAAAAATCAGATATATATATATACATATACTGGCCAGAAACAAATATCTGACAAGACGTGTGTATGTGTGATGTTATATGTCTTGGTACCACCTCCTCCAAATACTCCACACACAAAAATAAAGAAAGAAGGTAGACGAACAATGGAAAGGACAGCAAGTAACCAAGCTCAACTCCAATGGCGCTGTGCTGGACTTTACAGTTTAGCATGCTGTCAACAAATGGGAATTTCTGTTGATGCACACCGAGCCATAAGTTTGATCATTGAAATATACTCTTGTTTCTGCAGACCGAAAACGCTATAGTTTTCTTTCAGATAAAGTTTTGCTATGAGAAACGTCAAGTCACTCTTTTTCCAGACATGACAGAATGAAGGTTGGTTGTCTGTCGACACGACGAAGACCATCTAGTCATCCTGGGATCGGGGCGAGTGCGTAGATGGCTGGTCAGGCCGATCTGCGCCCGGAAAGACCCATCACAGTATGGACAGGGATGGTGGCAGAAAGACCCATCACAGTACGGACAGGGGATGGTGGCAGAAAGACCCATCACAGTATGGACAGGGGATGGTGGCAGAAAGACCCATCACAGTACGGACAGGGGATGGTGGCAGAAAGACCCATCACAGTACGGACAGGGGATGGTGGCAGAAAGACCCATCACAGTACGGACAGGGGATAGGGATGGTGGTGGCAGTTGGAGATCTGTTGACACTGGTCTTCCTGATCATCCTGCACTGCTCAGCTGCAGCAATTCTGTTACTTTCACAGGTTTCTGCACCTCTGAGGACAACTGATCGCCACCCATCTCTGTCCTGGGCAGTCTGCTCCCATGTTGTGTGGCTGAGGTGAATGCCCGGCTCGCCAAAGCTAGTGCCGCTTTTGGCAGACTCCACAAGAACATATGGAACAGGAGAGGCATCACCCTAGAGACCAAGATCAAGGTGTATCGGGCCATAGTCCTCACCACACTGCTCTATGGCTGTGAAACATGGACGGTTTACCAGCATCATGCAAGGAAACTGAACCATTTCCACACCACCTGCCCCAGAAGATTCATGGGCATTAAGTGGCAAGATAAGATTCTGGACACTGAAGTCCTCACTTGTGCTGGCCTGCCTAGCATCTTCACCATCCTGATGCAGTCACAGCTTCACTGGGCAGTCACGTAGTTCGCATGCCATACCATCGGCTGCCAAAGAAACTATTGTTTGGTGAACTACAACAAGGAAAACGCTCTCATGGAGAATGAAGGTAATTTGGTTTCAAGGGATGATTGACAAGGGTATGCATCTAACCTATTTTTGACCATTTACAGCAGTAAAATAGTAAACGAAGGAGTTTAACAAGTTACCAGCTCACAGGAAATCCTGAAGCTACCTCATGCTAGAAAATTGCAAATTAAAAAAAAAAATTAAGGCTTAAAACCATATTACAACCTACCAACAACAACAACAACAACAAAAGTAAAAACTCAAAACATGCACACCTCATCACCAAAATCTCAGATGCTCTCCTGATTGCTGAAACGCTGCATTTAGAAATGCTGGAGATATGAATCCAATAACATCACATATATTCACGTACATACCCGCCTACAGAAAGTACCCATCCAATCAAGTTTCTGAAAATGTGGGAATGTTAGCAAACATACACATGCCCTTTATTCCCATGTAAATAGAGGGAAAAACATCCAAAGTCTAAAAATGATATAGTTTGAGCTTTTCAAAATGCTCTTCTCCTGTTGAAATGGGCCAGAAGCCTGCATGGACCTGTACAGCTGGTTGTTTTCCATTGTACACACATACAGATTTCATTTACCCCAACTGGAAAAAAATGAATCCAAAGCCTAAGAAATGGTATGACCGAGCTTTTCAAAATACGCTTCTATTCAAAAGGGCCAGCAGCTTGCATGAAGACATACTGCTGGTTGTTTTCATCTTTCTTTCCCATTTTTTTTTAAAAAAGGGAATAAAAAAAATATCCAAAAGCTAAAAAATGGGATGTTTGAGCTTTTGAAAGTGCTCCTCCATTCGAACGGCCAGCAGCCTTCATGAAGACATACTGCAGGTAAATGATCGTGTTTGTTTCCACAAAATGTGCACTTAAATGCCAGCTTGAAGGTTACTCTAGGCCATTCTATATGTCATTGCCATAGTAACATGGAAAGACACAAAAAATGCAGAATTATATACACAGCACTCACGCTAAATCTTTTTGAGCACTTTAAAAAGTAAACAAAATTTTTTTTCAAATGATTGAAAAATTGTATGCTTTGGTTATTTTGTGCAGGTCTGTTGAATTTTCAAAATATAGCCAAATCAGGAGATAACAATGACTCTGTCTTTAGTGTGTCATTCCTTAGTCATCAACTATCTCTTTCTAGTATTTCCACCTTTAATCGGTAAGACTTTCCACTTTGTTCCAACCATGTTAAAAGATCCACAAAGGATGCCGGGTGACCTCTGCTTTAATTTCATATTTTCAGTTCACAAAGACAGTCTTACATTAAAAATGACCACCCGTGCACACAGACACACAATCACAAAAACAATCAGTAAACTTTCACAATATTTACGCTTGCGTGCATGTATTTGTGCGATAAATTCTGGATTCAACACATGCATTGCTCACACACACACACAAACACACAACCATTTATGCACATGCGCGCGCGCGCGCACACAACCACACACCACACACACACACACACACACACACACACACACGCATGCATAGTACAGAGTGAAACCAATATATTTTAAATCGTTACTATCACTGATCCCTTAAAAAGATATCACATGCAAATAACAGCTTACCCAAACACTTACCATACCAACATCAGTCCCAATGAATAAAATGCTCATAACATAAACCATCACAGATCAATCACCAACATGAAACATGGGCTGAGCATGAAGTTATCCTTTCATGCTTACCCTAAGTTTTCAGAACAGTTAAGAAACAAACATGCAACATGATGTCAAACATGATGTCAAACATGACTGAGAGTTCTCATATCTGAATGCAGTTCATTCATATAGTAACACAGTTCTGATTTTAGTTTCTCTTTATCGCTTGCCCGACATGGATTTCTTTTCTCTACAATCCCTAAATAAATTCTTTGTCTAAAGTGTTTGTTTTTTTTTCACTACAATCCCTAAACTAATTTTGTTGTTGTTATGATGGATTTCACAGAAGAAAGCAGATTGAAAGTTAGAAATGAATTTTCAGTTCTGCCTCAACATTTGTAGCACTGTCCTCCCTGCCTTTTCTTTTCTCCCCTTCCTCTCTCCTTTTCTCATTTTTCTTCTTCCCTTTATTCATACAGCCGGCTTTTTTTAAATATGAATATACCACACTTACCTAAGAAAGGATCTCTGTGACCAACCAAAATGCATATAAATAATCACCCCCCCCCCCCCCCCCCCCCCTTTCTGTAACAAAACAATGAAACCAGGGATTGTGGTTACCTCACTAAAGCAGAAGTGAACACTCTAATGTCCTATCACCAAGCAGCTGATTCAAGAATTGACAGCTCCACAAAAGCTAGACCTAGCAGTCACATGACTTGACCTAAAACTATCCCGACTGGCTAGTCCGGGTCATGTGACCGTGGTTCTCTTACTCAATCAAATCCCACTTCGCTGTGAGCAATTTCAATTGATATTTGATATTCACTTCAGCTTTTCTTTTAATTTGAAAGATTCAAATGCAATGCACACAAGAAAAGAAAATTCAGGATATTTTCATGTTCAGGAGGGGAAGAAGGAAGAAGAAAACAGGGAGCACTTCACAGCCTGAAAAAAAAAAAGAAGACAAAAACAACAACAAATGTTACTCCATGAAGTCTAATGCATCATGTTCAACAGAGAAATCTGCTGCTCTATACCTTCAGCTATAATAAAGTAACAGCTTTCACTTAGATGTTGCATGGATACTGGGCTACTTTGAAACCAGAAAGCGAAAGTTGAAAGAGCCAAGTGATTCCATCATGTCTGCTCCACTGAAGCGAAAGAAGAGAAAAGAGAAGTCAGCAAAGACTGAAAACTACAGCCATCACCATCCACAGAGGGCAGCATCTCTGACAGCTACACTTCACTGTTCTTCTCCAGACAAGCAAGGGTAAACAAGCAAAGAAATCACACTTTACAATCTTACTGAATTTCACCTGCAAATATGTGAAAAGAGCACAAGTCAATCGCTCAATGTTTTTTAAGGGATCTGAAAATCTGCTTTGCCACTACCACACAGTCCCCATTTGAATATCATATCTGCATTTCCCTACCCTGGATAGCATAGGATCTTAGACACGAATGCCTGTGTAAACAGATCAGGTGCAGCCAGGATTTGAACCATGAACCATAAATACCCCATCAAGATATGTGTCCAAAGTGCTATCATGCCTATCAATGAGATTCATACGGGTCATTTGTTTCCCCTCTCTCTCTTTGACCGGCAACTGGCAGCAGCACCGTAGTTTTCTAATGCTGCAAAATAAACTGCTCTATTCTCAGTTTTGTTTGACACGTCTTCATGCAAAAATGAGTTCAATGTTAAGTACAACTGTTAACTGAATGTTGATAACCAAACTTTTGTTCAAAATTGAAGGAAATGAAAACACGTTAAGGAGAACTGATCTGATCTGTAAGTAACAGAAAACCTTCAGCAGTGAACTTCATCCAAAGCACTGCAGACTTATGTACAGTTATAGTGTGATTCTGTGAGGAAACAGAGTCAGTCAGTCTGGGATCCACAAATCTCCGTCTCCTCAAGTTCGGAGAGATTGTCTTTTGCCGATTCTGGGGGCAGATGAGTTGAGATTGAAATTCCTCAAGCTGACTTGCCATTTCACAGGAGATCTTGTGCATCTTCAGGACTTCAGATACCTGGCAACAAACGTAACAAGAAAACAGTCACCTTGAAGACACACAAGATCAAACACAGCACTGTTAGTTGCAAAAGAGGCAGGTACAAAGGCATGCTTGCTGTGTGTGGTGTGTGTGTGTGTGTGTGTGTGTGTGTGTGTGTGTGCATGCATGCATGTATAATGTGAATGCAAGTGCATAAAAGTGCATCTCTTTAAGTGCATGGGCATACGCAACATAAGGAACATTTTCATTTTAATTCTATACCTTTCCCTTAACTGAATGCAAATAAGAGCATTAAAGATGCTTATCTGCCTTGGCTTAAGGCTGTGTCAGGCCAACTGACAAAGGCTAGAACACCAAGGCTACATTAAAATGTTGTTATGCTCTGCATAGTTATGCGAGGATTGTCTTTAGTTGTGACAAGCTCCTAGCATAACATTATCAGTCTCCAAAATCCCCCCAAGTCAGAGTGTGGCTGCCCACGTGGCGGGGTGATCAAAAACGGTACACATATAATGTTCTCATCCCCAGCTGATGCATTTGTACCATAGTGTTCAAGTACTTTGGCTGTTCGGATGATCCCTGGAGTCTTTCAGCCAGGGTACGACAACAACAAGATGGTTATCCGTTTGTTGCCATCTCCATTTCTATTACAATGTGCAACTGATGGAAAACCACAAGTTGCACTGTCAAGTGTGCACTCTGTTTAGGAGCTATAATTACAGCTTGCTGTTTGTAATCCTACAGAATGCATGCACATCTGCTCACTTCAACTGACGAAGCAGTTGCTTTTTCTTGGAATAATCATTTTTATAACTGTGAAATGTGTGAAGATACATCAGACTGTCAAAGACTGTGTGTGTGTGTGTGTGTGGTGTGTGTGTGTGTGGTGTGTGTTGTGTGTGTGTGTGTGTGTCTGTGTGTGTGTGTGTGTGTGTGTGTGTAGGGCTGCGAATGTCACAGCTTTCATAACATTACTGGTCAATTCTCAGAGGAGGAAAAAGGACTCCAGTTTTCTTCCACTTTTCTGAAGAAAAAAAAGATCTTTAAATTGCTGCTAATAAGTATGAACTAACATTAATATTTCAATTAATTCATTCATAATCCAGCAGTCTAGTATCAGCAGTACAGAATGAAAGAAAAGTTTAAACTTAAACATCTTCTAAATTTGTAACAGATAAGGATCTTGAAATCGGAACAGAAGAACATCAAACCAAGTGTAAACAAAACAAAAAAGATTTTGCTCAAGATTTTCTGTTCACACAACAAACAATAAACTTTACAAATGAAAAAAAAACCCAACTCTGAACAGCAACAACTGACTCAAAATCAAATGAACAGAAACAACTGACTCAAAATCAAATGAACACTAACAACTGACTCAAAATCAAATGAACAGTAACAACTGACTCAAAATCAAATGAACACTAACAACTGACTCAAAATCAAATGAACACTAACAACTGACTCAAAATCAAATGAACACTAACAACTGACTCAAAATCAAATGTATGCTTCCACTTTGTCTCTATTAACATTCTTAAAAAGTGATGTCACACAACCACTGACCATCCACTTTACTTTTGACACCCAAGCACACTCACTAGGGCTACTTCTATTTCTTAGCCATCTCCCCCTATGTTGTTCAGTCTTGTTGATCAATTCTATCCACCTAGGAGGCTATGTTTTCATAACACCTGTTGGCTGGCTTGTCTGTCAGCCAGATTACCTAACAACGACTGATCTGCATTCCACCAAACTTGGTGGGCAGGCGGAATGTGGCTTCAGGATCAGGTCGTTCAGTCTGCATGCAGATCTGAGGCAGGGGGAATGTGGCTTATGGATCAGGTCATTCAGTCTGCACACAGATCTGAGGCAGGTGGAATGTGGCTTAAGGATCAGGTCATTCTGTCTGCACGCAGATCTGAGGCAGGCGGAATGTGGCTTAAGGATCAGGTCATTCAGTCTGCACGCAGATCTGAGGCAGGCGGAATGTGGCTTAAGGATCAGGTCGTTCAGTCTGCATGCAGATCTGAGGCAGGCGGAATGTGGCTTAAGGATCAGTTCCTTCAGTCTGCATGCAGATCTGAGGCAGGTGGAATGTGGCGGTAGGATCAGGTCGTTCAGTCTGCATGCAGATCTGAGGCAGCGATCCAGATCAAAGGGAGATGCGAGGATGTGTTTGACCTTGGCGGAGGTCAGCACTCTCCCAGGTGTCCTAGTTTTCTCCGTTTTCACTCAGCTGTCTGTCTGTCAAGGGTTTCATAATCACACTTTGTGATGACTGTCTGTCTCTCAAGGGTTGTATAATCACACTCTGTGATGCTCTGGAACCCTCTGGCCTCCTTGGAGCAGAACCCTGAGATTCAGAGGACCAAACCTCTATGGCTTCTTGGTGACTCCCTGTGCAAGCATTGCAATCCATCCACCCCCTTCTGTACTTGTGGACGATCTGACATCGAGTGCAGCCAAGAAGGTTATCAGAAAGAGCAATTTAAATTCCCCCACTTTTAAACGGAAAAAACTCTTCTCTCTTTTTCTTTTTTTTAAAGAATTCATTCTACCAGGAAAACCAGTCTATATTATATTTTCCCTTTATTTTTGTTCTTCAAATTTTACCTCTCAAACTTTGCAGTAATGTTCTGTTTTAATCATTAAAGATTTGCGCGACACTCTAACACTGGATTAAAACATAAACAGAATTGTCTTTTCATGGCCTGAAACTAGAATATAAATCATCAGACAAATCTGCATGAACAATAAAGTCAATAAATTAAGCATCATTATAAATCATCATACAAATCTGCATGAACAATAAAGTCGATAAATTAAGCATCAATATAAATCATCATACAAATCTGCATGAACAATAAAGTCAATAAATTAAGCATCAATATAAATCATCATACAAATCTGCATGAACAATAAAGTCAATCAATTAAGCATCAATGACAAATGAACAGTAACACCCCCATCGCAAACAGGTCAATCAAATTTGGGGTCAAAGACAAAATTTAATGAAAAGAAAAGACCTATGTTACCTTCAGGAACAACAGGTTTACTTCCGTTTGTGACGATACAAGCTATTAAGATGGCACAATAAAGCATCACAACGAATTAAAGGTTCACACTGCAAACATACAAGATGTTTTAATGGAAAAAATAGACTGACAGATGAATAATGAGATCAATGAAAAGGCAATGAATCAGTCAGGTTGATTTAAATAAGATGTTTGTAAAGGAAAAAATAGACAGACTGACAGATGAATAATGAGATCAATGAAAAGGCAATGAATCAGTCAGGTTGATTTAAATAAGATGTTTGTAAAGGAAAAAATAGACAGACTGACAGATGAATAATGAGATCAATGAAAAGGCAATGAATCAGTCAGGTTGATTTAAATAAGATGTTTGTAAAGGAAAAAATAGACAGACTGACAGATGAATAATGAGATCAATGAAAAGGCAATGAATCAGTCAGGTTGATTTAAATAAGATGTTTGTAAAGGAAAAAATAGACAGACTGACAGATGAATAATGAGATCAATGAAAAGGCAATGAATCAGTCAGGTTGATTTAAATAAGATGTTTGAAAAGGAAAAAATAGACAGACTGACAGATGAATAATGAGATCAATGAAAAGGCAATGAATCAGTCAGGTTGATTTAAATAAGATGTTTGAAAAGGAAAAAAGCAGACCGACTGACAGATGAATAATGAGATCAATAAATAAAAAGGCAATGAATCAGTCAGGTTGATATAAATAAGACTTGTACATAGGCTGACTGTTTGACAGATTAAAAAACTGACAGGAAAGTGTACTAATAAATGTTAATAACAGCATGACAAAATTCTATGTCTGCTCATTGGTTAAGTGGCTACACACACACACACACACACACACACACACACACACACACAAGGCAAAAAATGCACAAACAGACTCTAAAAGTTAGTCCTGGGCTATTTGCCAGACTATGATATGTGACAGTCTGTGCGTCACTATTACAGCAAAATGAAAGTCAACAATAAATCATATCCATCCCCATCTAGTGCTGACAAAGTCAAATGCTGTCAAAGCTCATCAAATTAAGGCATCAGCATTCACCTCACCAAATCCAGCAAGAGAAAGCTGGTCATCACACAGAGTGGACTTTCCATGTCATGTCAGGTGGACTCTAAAGTCACCATAGAAAATAATGTGTACAAAATCAGTGTGTTCAGACCATCAGGCTTCCTCCATCTCCACAACGCTGGGTCTGTGGTCTGCATCCCAATAGAGTCTAATGGCCCAAAGGTACAAGTTAACAAAAAATCCCCCAGTTACGGAGAAATGCTGCAACAGATAATCAGTGCCGAATGGACCCAAAGAAGAATCATAAATGAAGAATTTGAATGTAGAGCTATGCCAGAGACCATCCAAAAGGACACCATCAGAATCTGAACATGGAAATGGATTGAATACACCCTGTGCAGAGGGCCAAATAACACTGCACATCATGCACTGGACTGGAATCTGGAGGGAAAACAATGGTCTGTAACACCATGGCAAAGGACCCTGGACAAAGAGCTGAAAACAGCCAGAATATCCTCGGGGAGGTGAAACTGAGAGCCCAAGACTGATCATGCTGGAGATCTACAGTGAAGGCCCGATGATCCAGCAGAAATGAAGATGGCCAAGTCAAGCCAATGGAGAAATGTGAACATCTAGCTGCTTCATTTCCTTCAAGCGTACTGCTACCAGACCACACACACATACTTAGCAGCCTTCATTTCCTTCAAGCGTACTGCTACCAGATCACACACACATACTCAGCAGCCTTCATTTCCTCCAAGCGTACTGCTACCAGACCACACACACACATACTTGGCAGCCTTCATTTCCTTCAAGTGTACTGCTACCAGACACACACACACATACTTGGCAGCCTTCATTTCCTTCAAGCGTGCTGCTACCAGACCACACACACACACATACTTGGCAGCCTTCATTTCCTTCAAGTGTACTGCTACCAGACCACACACACATACTTAGCAGCCTTCATTTCCTTCAAGTGTACTGCTACCAGACCACACACACATACTTAGCAGCCTTCAATTCCTTCCAGTTTGCTACATCCAGACAACTGAACACAAGTACTTAGCAGCCTTCATTTCCTTCAAGTGTACTACATCCAGTAGGTCAGACACGCTAAGATCAAAGGAATTATACAAAAGTTACCTTATTCAAAATCTATAAACCCTCCAAAAATGGAATGCAACTGCCTGAACACAACTGGAGGGGATGGGATGGGTGGGGGGGAGGGGAGGGGGGAACAGTAATAAGCATGAAGATCAATCAACCATAGAATAATGAGATGTATAGCCCATGAAAACAGATGAAGATAGCACACAGAAAACATAGGCCTTGTCCTCTTCAGCAACACACAAATGCACCCCCCCCCCCCCCCCCCCCCCCCTCCCTCATGAAAAACGCTAGTTCCTCTCTGATCTGTCAGTCTCTCTCTCTGTCACAGTCACAACCCCCACACAGTGCAACTCACTTGGAGGCCCAGTCTGTGCGTCCAATGGCCTAGAGGTTTGCTGAAGTTGCCCCCTGGACTGTTGCTGAGGGCAGAGGCTGAGCCCTCTTCCAGTTCATGTTGCCTCCCTGAGCTGCTGCACACACCACACAATGCACACCATGTTGCCTCCCTGAGCTGCTGCACACACCACACAATGCACACCATGTTGCCTCCCTGAGCTGCTGCACACACCACACAATGCACACCATGTTGCCTCCCTGAGCTGCTGCACACACCACACAATGCACACCTTGTTGCCTCCCTGAGCTGCTGCACACACCACACAATGCACACCTTGTTGCCTCCCTGAGCTGCTGCACACACCACACAATGCACACCATGGTGCCTCCCTGAGCTGCTGCACACACCACACAATGCACACCTTGTTGCCTCCCTGAGCTGCTGCACACACCACACAATGCACACCTTGTTGCCTCCCTGAGCTGCTGCACACACCACACAATGCACACCATGTTGCCTCCCTGAGCTGCTGCACACACCACACAATGCACACCTTGTTGCCTCCCTGAGCTGCTGCACACACCACACAATGCACACCATGTTGCCTCCCTGAGCTGCTGCACACACCACACAATGCACACCTTGTTGCCTCCCTGAGCTGCTGCACACACCACACAATGCACACCATGTTGCCTCCCTGAGCTGCTGCACACACCACACAATGCACACCATGTTGCCTCCCTGAGCTGCTGCACACACCACACAATGCACACCATGTTGCCTCCCTGAGCTGCTGCACACACCACACAATGCACACCATGTTGCCTCCCTGAGCTGCTGCACACACCACACAATGCACACCTTGTTTGGACACACCACACAATGCACACCTTGTTTGACACACCACACAATGCACACCTTGTTTGGACACACCACAACAATGCACACCTTGTTTGGGGATGGACATCACTCGTACTTGGTCAAGCGTTGCTGAAGCCAGAAACCCATTCAAGTCTTTCTCTTTGAACTGATCTTGAAGGTACACGTGTGCCATTCTGATTTATTGCATGGCCCTGTGGTATGCTAAGTTACCTGGCCTGGATGCCTTTGGTATGACAGACTTACTGTATAGTTTCATTTACATCTCTGTTTCTGCAAATGTTTAAATACATGAACTGGTGGGGTGGGGTGGGATATTTTTCTTCAGACTAACTAACTGACATTAAAAAGCAAATACTACTGTGACTAAGCAACACAAACAAAACAGTATTGTCCAAGAAAACTTTTTTTTTTAAATAGATAAAATAACAAACAAGTCTTTCCGGTAATTCAGAACATATTGTCTTGCACATGTTACCTATCAACATCAGACATAACCTCTGAATTGTTACAACTAAGAGCTACTGCACTGCTAATCTCTTGTACATTCATGTCAAAATTAAAGCTGTGGTTCAACCTTCCTTATTTTCATATGGAAAACAGTTGCTTCAATCTTGCAGAACAGCCATAACAGTCCCTGAGGGACTTCTGTAAAAATCCGTCCATCTTCTACGCGAGAGCAGTTCGCACTCCTAAAATCCATTTTGATTTCTACCACACAGAAAACACCACAGACAAAAAACATTGTGGATGGTGAAAAACTGTCAACAGCAGGTGGCCCCTTACCAGTAATGCAGTCCAGGTCTGGAATAGTGTAAGGAACATGCAGGTTCTACAGTGCATGTAATATGTGAGGACGGCCGTGGGTTGGAGTGCACCAAGGAAATCTACTTCTGGCTCCCAAAGTTCTGACTTTTCGCAAGTGAACAGGAAAACTGCTCACGTCTAATTTCAACAAGCTTGAGGTTCTCGCTGTGCCATTGACTGCACGGCTCAGAAAGTGAAAAACAGTGACCTTTCCTTCCATTCCATGCCAAACAAAGGGGAATAAACTGATCAACGGTCAGACACACTGTTGGGGAAGATGAGTCAAGTTATGTGTCGTCTGCTAAAGGAGCCTCAGCCATCCCAGAGTCAATTTCATCAGCCAATCAGAACAGACAGCATATTCTGACCAACTGGAATGCAGCTTTGTACAGATGTGGGGTGACTCTTTACAACATGTGCTACACCAGTCGTAAGACTTTCAATGTGGATTTCAGTCTTCTTGTCACACTTTTCCTTACCATTGCAAACAAATCATCATACCACAACAACAACACACGAGGAAGGTCATCTTCCACTTTTATTTTATGATGGGCTTGTTCTGAAAACAGGGGTTGTTGTTTTTTCCTTCTTTTAATTTGTCTATTTCTGACTTACCTCAGCAAGCAAGCTGATCAACTCACTCTATACAGTAAAACTTCATAACCAGTCGGCTAAATGACCTTGTCCACAAGTTCACAAACGCCCAGTGAAGCATGCTTGCCACAGGTGGCCATCACTCTTACTATGGTCTGTTCATGTACTATTGTCTGTCTTGTGTGTGATTGTCCTAGTGCACCTGTTTACATACTGGTATGTGTGCCTTAGCCTTATTGTATTTAACAGGAATGAAATCAAAATGATAAATCAATGACTCATCTGCTCTCTGTCTCACACCCACACCCACACCGAGTGGTCATCTGTCATTACCTTTATTACTGGAGAGGAAGGAGGGGACATAAGCACCTCACCACTAGGAGCTGCCTTGGCGCCTGTAAGGGCTGTACTTGTGAGTGTTGGGAGAGCCGCCACCTGCGATAGCACAAACACCATGCCCATGCCCCACCTCCTTCAACCCCCAGTGCAATGTGCCCAATCCAGGTGCAGGTCTTCATTAATGATCAAACAAAACCTATCTGTAAGGCTAATTCATAAACCACCCTAAACTTTCTACCATTTTTTGGTGAATACTTAAAGTACAGTTTTTATCTGTTTCACTAATATCACTTTCTTATCAAACCTTTTCATTCCTCCTCCCCTACTTCCCTTCTTTGCACATTTTTGGTCCTGATAAACTGCACATGTATGATGAATTGATCAAATCTGTCACTGATACCAGAATGAAAGGCATGCCCTACTTCCCTTCTTTGCACATTTTTGGCCTGATAAACTGCACATGTATGATGAATTGATAAAATCTGTCACTGATACCAGAATGAAAGGCATGCCCTACTTCCCTTCTTTGCACATTTTTGGTCCTGATAAACTGCACATGTATGATGAATTGATCAAATCTGTCACTGATACCAGAATGAAAGGCATGCGTGTCCGGGAAAAGTTATATGCAAATGCGCTGGAATTAAGCACCACACCGACTTAATTTCATCAAATTTTTTACTATTAATAGTACTGTTAAAGGAATCTCAACAAGTAATACTCTTCTGAAAGTGTCAACACAGCTTTATTTTTCTGTCCCATTCGAGACACTTAGTTATAGGGCCGAACAAACAAGCCTTACACATTTCTGACCCAACATTTTTGTTGTTGTAGTCCAAGCAGAGGCATGTATCAAACTTGTGTACTAGTTAACTAGGGAAAATTAAGTTCCCAGAAAGTGATGATGTCATTCTTGCACAATTGTGTGTGTGTGTGTTGTCATTGTTTGAATATCCTGACCTCTTGTGTACAAGCTTTCATGCCGTATCTACATTATCTACAGGAAAATAAACCTAGTCGAGTTTGGTATTAAAAGAATTGTCGGGAATTCGCCTATTCAGTCATCTCAAGAGCACAGATATATTACATTTTTCATGACAACCACTGATTATCAAACTAAGAGCCCCATTTGTAATGGCCGCTCATCAATGCCGACCACATTGCTGCCAGACCAGCTGTACACAGATGACATTCAGTTCACCGAGTACAGCACGGTTAGCTGGCTGGTGGGGAGCAGCCTGCAGAAAACACCCCTTTCCTTGACCTGCATTCACGGCTTGGCCTCTGCAGCTGTGGGAGAGCTGTAAACTCCCCTGCCTCTCAGAACTAAGTGGCTTGCTCTGAACAGCCGTGTCAACCAAAAATGTTTTCCCCCACTACTTAATGATTCACCAGAAATGCTTTATTTCCAGTTCTTAATCCCTACCCACCCCCCCCCCCCCCCCCCCCCCCCCCCCCCCCCCCCTGTTTAGTCACTTCTTCACTATCGTAAAAATTTGTTTCATTTGTTTTAATCCTTTTTTTTTCCATGAAAACAAACACCTCACAAACATACTTTTGAAACTGATGTCATCACTAACAGGTTCCATACAACTTGTCACAGGATACTAGAGTACACTTTTATATTCCACACAAAATTATCATGCATGTGTTCAAACTTTCTATTTCACATGAATACATTCTGGAGTCATGTCAGTCCCCGACGACACAATCATCATCATTTAAAAAGTGAAGTTTGTATTTCAATGGATTTACCAATCTTTTCATGAACTTCTAGCAAAGTATAATTGTAACGGCTGTGAAGATTTGTTAGTGGAACTTGGTGAAGTGCAATGGCATGTTAAACCAAACCACTCAGTGGTGACATAACAAATCACAGATACCTGAAGATGCACAGTCAGTATGTTACCTTGTCACTCTGGGAGCTTTTCAAGTGGTATTCTATTGTGTATTCTACAGTCCCAAGTCATGCTCAGTTCTGCTATGCATTCTAATGTGTGAAGTCACTTTGAATTTGTGTGTAAGTGCTGCGCTGCACTGCACTGTGATGTAGGAACAAGTACTGCATCGTGTTGTTCTGTACAGCACTGTGATGTAGGAACAAGTACTGCATCGTGTTGTTCTGTACAGCACTGTGATGTAGAACAAGTACTGCATCGTGTTGTTCTGTACAGCACTGTGATGTAGGAACAAGTACTGCATCGTGTTGTTCTGTACAGCACTGTGATGTAGGAACAAGTACTGCATCGTGTTGTTCTGTACAGCACTGTGATGTAGGAACAAGTACTGCATCGTGTTGTTCTGTACAGCACAAGCTGAGATTTCAGTCAGCATAACTCTGCAAGTCTCATGTTCTGATGAAAGGCTGAACCAGTCAGCCACAACAGAGCTCACACAGAAACAAGGACAGACACAGAGAGAAAAAGAGACAGGCAGAAAAGAGGACAGTGCTGTTATCTCACACACCAAAATCAAAACCACCACCAGGACCGAACTTGTGAGCTCCACCCCCGCCACCTGTGCATGAACAGAACGGACCAGTGAAGTAACCTTAACACACAACTCTACACACAGTGAAGTAACGTTAACACACAGCTCGAGTCAGCAAGATGGACCAGTGAAGTAACGTTAACACACAGCTCTAGTCAACAAGATGGAAGACCTTATGGGCACATCCCATTGAAAACTTAGCATTTTCAGCCATCTCCTTACTGACAGTATTTCTTGGGTCTCAGGGGTGCCCAACAGATTTCTGCCATCAGACATTTGCAGACCTGTTCACCCTAAACCTGCTAGTGGCTTACTGTTCAACAACAAAGAGCGTTTCTCCTACAAACAGTATGTACAACATTCTACATTTTGGTGAAAGTGCAGGGGGAAGGGCATTCATTTCATTTTCCTCTGCCATTACACAGCACAGGCTTTCTCCAGGCAGTATCCACCTTCTCTTCAATCAACTACATCCAAATTCACTTCTTTCTGACACAAAGTAATTCTAAACATCATTTATCACCATACTTTGGCTCAAACTCATGCTCTCTCATTTTTGTTTTTTTGTTACATAATTTTTCCGGGCATGTTGTCGAAGAAACCGACACAACCCGATACAATTTCACGTAAGGAAGATGGGGAGAGATGCTGCTTGTTGGTCAAAGGCCCATTCATGGTTACATATACCTAAAATGCCATTATCACGTATGAATTCAGTCTCTAAGATTTTTTTTTCTACACATTTTTTTTCAGTTCACTGTATTTGTCATATGTTTGCCAAAAATGTGCACAAAATACAGTGAAATCAGGTCAGCATTTGGACAGCCTGCCAAGGAGGAGCTGAACATCTGAAACGTGCCCAGCCTTGGCACCAATAATAGGTTCCTCATGTGCAGGATTGTTTATGCACCAAAGTGTGTCTTCTCCTTCTGGTGAAGCGACAGGATACTCAAGAAGTCATCTCGCTCTGGGGGGACTTTGATGTTCATAATAGACTATCCACAAAAAAAGTTTAGAACTGTCTTTCTCTCACTCTTTTATATCTAATTTTCTAACATTATAGATTATTAAGAAAGAAGTACTGACAGGTGAACATTCAGTTTATTACATGTTCTTTGGTCCTTAGTATGTAAGCCCTTCTAACATTGCTTAAGGAGCATCACTTCAGAGTTAAAGGCCCATCACTTATGTATGAAAATGTTCATACCTTGATCCACTCTCACATTACCGTTATAAACAGCATATCACTAACGAGTTCTCTGTCTGTTGGGTGCAAAAAGCCAGTGCCAGTACAAAATGAAATCAAACCACAATTTGCAAGGAAAACATTGTTTACTTACATTCAAGACAGATATCATAACAAAAAAAAGGAAAACAAGTTGTCTGAATCTACTTCGATTTCTAACACTTTCTTTCTTTGCTGCCGGAACAGGGTTAGGTAGCAGAGCATGTATGTGTCTACAACCGAATCATCTGGCGCAGCTGCTACATTCACATTTGCATTGCTATGTTTGAATCATTGTATCAGAATTCTTTCCTCCCTCCATACCATCTTTCTCAAGAGCAGCCAAAGAATCAACAGACGGGTTACCAATGTCAGGGCATCAAATCAACAGCCAGTGCACAACACACAAGATGTGTCATCAACTCAAATCCTTCTGAACACCAGACATGTAACCAAGATAACCTTATCCCTTTCCACAAAGAACAGGTGGAGTGGTGTGATTTTTGATACCTTTGCCAGTACCCAATGGAGACTTTACTGGCTCTCCTGTGCCTGTGATGGTAGTGCATGGTTAGCAACAAAAGGCAAACATCATTCATCTGCTGCACATGTTTGTATGCATGCATGAATGTGCATGGGGTACGTGTACATGTATATTTGTGCACACATGTGCATACATGTGGGTGGATGGGTAGGTAGGTCAGTGGATGCATGCATGCACGTGTGTGTGTGTGTGTGTGTGTGTGTGTGTGTGTGTGTGTGTGTGTGTGTGTGTGTGTGTGTGTGTATTTGCATGTACAAAAGTTGCTCTTGTAAGTGGAGATAAAAAACAAAAATGTCTTGGTACATATATGTGAGCATCTGTGCGCATCAGAGTGTATGTGTACATGTCAGTCTGTGTGCGAGTGCTTGAAAGTAAGACAAAACAACATATTATAAAAAAAAGGCAAAAAGTGTATGTTACACACATGAAGAGACGAAAGTGAAAATTAGTGAGTTCCAGAACCTCTAAACTTACACAAACCAACAGGTCTTTGTAGACTAGTGATAGATGATCAAAATATTCCTCAAACAAATTTGGTGAAGATCAATGCAAAACCAAGTCAGATTATACACTTACAATGAAAATTGTAAACAGACTTTCTGCTATTCCCACCTCTCCCAATACCTGTCCTCCCTTCTCAAAACAATGACAGGTGCAACACCCAACTGCTAACATTTTCTGCTTCCCTTCTGGAAATCCATAAGTTCTAAACTTGAGAGCAGCTCATGAGATATTGAGCGACGTTCTTTCTGATCTCCCATAGCAGTATGTGCAGACATTGTGATACCTTCATCATTTTTGTGTTTGTGTATGCAGGGGAAAAAAGCAAATCGCACACGATAGATTAAACTACTGATATTGAAGTTTAGCTGGTTTTGGACATATTAGCATACCCAGCCTGGACCATACTTGTAAGCAGCATGGCTGTCTGGAACACAGGCCCTTATAGATACAGCACTCAAAGCCAATGTGTTGAAATAAGAGAATGTGGAATTGTTATCTAGAAGAATATGATAGGAAAACAACCAAAACAACAACAATCAATAAGAGTCTGGTTAATTCTATGGGAAAAAACAGCAAGATAAACAAAATTACACTGCAAATGGTTTTCTATTAATTCATATTTCATCAAACTCTTCTCTGATCTTTCTCCACATACAACCAGAAAGAAGAAATCCTTCAGATGAATCGGAGTCCTGAATGAGACTGGCTTCCCATGTTTACTGCACCGTTTTAGAATAACTGGCTTTGTGTTCATTGCTTTACCTTCTACGATGCACTGATGTGATATATGAGCACCAATATTCTCAACAAGGAGCTTAAACCCTATGGAATATAATCTTAAATTCCACAGTGATATGGTAAAAGTGCTTGTATTAAACTAATTTCCATGCCCATTTTCCATCACTAACAGTATGTAGGACAAATGACGCAGTCACTGTCAAGCGCCGCCTACCTAAGCTGGCCAGCTGTGTGTTCCTGGGCTTGCCCAAATCACCCGGGCTCTTCGACAACCAGTCGGCACCCAGACTGTCTCTGCGGGCACTGTTCTTGGGGTTGATGCCTGCACACACACACAGCAGCATATCAGTCAATGGAAGATCACTCACACACACACACACATACGGCAGCATACAGTCAATGGAAGATCACTCACACACACACACACACAGCAGCATACACTGATACAGTCAATGGAAGATCACTCACACACACACACACAGAGCAGCATACAGTCAATGGAAGATCACTCCACACACACACACACACACACACACACACACACACACAACACACACACACACACACACACAGCAGCATACAGTCAATGGAAGATCACTCACACACACACACACACGGCAGCATACAGTAAATGGAAGATCACTCACACACACACACACAGAGCAGCATACAGTCAATGGAAGATCACTCACACACACACACACACGGCAGCATACAGTCAATGGAAGATCACTCACACACAAACACACAGCAGCATACAGTCAATGTAGAAAGAAACTCGTGGAGAGCGTGGCAGCAGAGAGTCCTCAGAAGAGAAGCCCCCTTCAAGCAAGTGTTTCGGCCCTTATCTCCTGACACTCTAGGGGGGTTGGGCCACACCCGGTTCATGACTCCGGATGTCCCTCTGCTGCCCCTTTTTTTTTTTGTTTCCCATCTTGGGAGGAGCCATGGCTGGGATTCGAACCCATGACCCTCTGGAGATGCTCATTTTTCCACTTAATGACTCGCGCTTTAACCACTGAGCCACAGGGCACCTGATATTTGTAGGGAAATTAAGCCTTATGATGTTCACTTTTGTTCCTCCTTGACCAGATCCAGCTTGAACACCTCTCTGCCGCTTCTGCCATGCTTTCAGGGCTCTGGTTTTTTCCTTCCCTGCAACTGAGAGCTGTTTCATGAGGCTGTATGCAGACGTTCCTACAAATCCCCTAGCTCCAATTTCTGCAGTGAGGACTTTGACCTGATAGCCTTCTCTCCTCAGGCTGTTTGCCAGATCAGCATACTTTTCAGTCTTGTAGATTTGAGCTGCCTCCATTCTGTTTTCATATGGCACCGTGAGCTCGATCATGATCAGCTGCTTGGTTGACTTAGAGTGGACTACTATGTCTGGTCTCATGCCACTCTTGCTGATGATTTCTGGGTGACTCTTCCATTCTGGGAGGTCTGCAGTGCACTCCCAGTCATCTGCCCCGTCCAGCAGACTCTGCCTGCATGTTTCGAGTGGCACTGTTGTTCTTGGCCATGATTTGCTGCCTCCTGCCATGAAGAATGTTGCGGGTGCTTTTGGAGTCCTGATTCTCCCTTTTGTGGTGTTGGTACTGGCCCAGACTACTTGTACAATCTCTTACAATGGAAGATCACTCACACACACACACACACACACACGGCAGCATTCAGTCAATGGAAGATCACTCACACACACACACGGCAGCATACAGTCAATGGAAGATCACTCACACACACACACACAGCAGCATACAGTCAATGGAATATCACTCACACACACACACACACAGCGCAGCATACAGTCAATGGAAGATCACTCATACACACACACACACACACACACACCACACACACACACACACACACACACAGCATACAGTCAATGGAAGATCACTCACACACACACACACACGGCAGCATACAGTCAATGGAAGATCACTCACACACACACACACACACACACAGCAGCATACAGTCAATGGAAGATCACTCACACAAACACACACAGCAGCATACAGTCAATGGAAGATCACGCACACACACACACACACGGCAGCATACAGTCAATGGAAGATCACTACACACACACACACACACACACAACGGCAGCATACAGTCAATGGAAGATCACTCACACACACACACACACACACACACACACACACACACACACACACACGGCAGCATACAGTCAATATAAGATCACTCACACACACACACACGGCAGCATACAGTCAATGGAAGATCACTCACACACACACACACACGGCAGCATACAGTCAATGGAAGATCACTCACACACACACAGCAGCATACAGTCAATGGAAGATCACTCACACACACACACACACACAGCAGCATACAGTCAATGGAAGATCACTCACACACACACACACACACACACACGGCAGCATACAGTCAATGGAAGATCACTCACACACACGCACACAGCAGCATACAGTCAATGGAAGATCACTAACCACAACACACACGGCAGTATACAGTCAATGGAAGATCACTCACACACACACAGTCAATGGAAGATCACTCACACACGCACACACACAGCAGCATACAGTCAATGGAAGATCACTCACACACACACACACACACGGCAGCATACAGTCAATGGAAGATCACTCACACACACACCACACACACACACACACACACACACACACACACACACACACACCATTGTACGAGCACACAGACACACACACACACAATCACTGCACCATAAACCACACAAACAAGCACACGCGAACACACACACACACACACACACAGCAGCATACAGTCAATGGAAGATCACTCACACACACACACACACACGGCAGCATACAGTCAATGGAAGATCACTCACACACACACACACACAGCAGCATACAGTCAATGGAAGATCACTCACACACACACACACACACACACGGCAGCATTCAGTCAATGGAAAATCACTCACACACACACACACACGGCAGCATACAGTCAATGGAAGATCACTCCACACACACACACACGGCAGCATACAGTCAATGGAAGATCACTCACTCACACACACACACCGGCAGCATACAGTCAATGGAAGATCACTCACACACACACACACACACACGGCAGCATACAGTCAATGGAAGATCACTCACACACACATACACACACACACACACGGCAGCATACAGTCAATGGAAGATCACTCACACACACACACACACACACACACGGCAGCATACAGTCAATGGAAGATCACTCACACACACACAGTCAATGGAAGATCACTCACACACAACACCCCGGCAGCATACAGTCAATGGACGATCACTCAAACACACACACACACGGCAGCATACAGTCAATGGATGATCACTCAAACACACACACACACGGCAGCATGCAGTCAATGGAAGATCACTCAAACACACACACACAGCAGCATACAGTCAATGGGAAGATCACTCAAACACATACACACACAGCAGCATACAGTCAATGGAAGATCACTCACACACACACACACGGCAGCATACAGTCAATAGAAGATCACTCAAACACACACACACGGCAGCATATAGTCAATGGAAGATCACACACACACACACGGCAGCATACAGTCAATGGAAGATCACTCACACACACACACACACACACACGGCAGCATACAGTCAATGGAAGATCACTCACACACACACGGCAGCATTCAGTCAATGGAAGATCACTCACACAGACACACACACATACACACACGGCAGCATACAGTCAATGGAAGATCACTCACACACACACACACACGGCAGCATACAGTCAATGGAAGATCACTCAAACACACACACACGGCAGCATACAGTCAAGGGAAGATCACTCAAACACACACACACAGCAGCATACAGTCAATGGAAGATCACTCAAACACATACACACACAGCAGCATACAGTCAATGGAAGATCACTCAAACACACACACACACACAGCAGCATACAGTCAATGGAAGATCACTCAAACACACACACACGGCAGCATACAGTCAATGGAAGATCACTCACACACACACACACACACAGCAGCATACAGTCAATGGAAGATCACTCAAACACACACGGCAGCATACAGTCAATGGAAGATCACTCACACACACACACACACGGCAGCATACAGTCAATGGAAGATCACTCAAACACACACACACACAGCAGCATACAGTCAATGGAAGATCACTCACACAGACACACCCCACACGGCAGCATACATCAATGGAAGATCACTCACACACACACACACACGGCAGCATACAGTCAATGGAAGATCACTCAAACACACACACACACACACGGCAGCATACAGTCAATGGAAGATCACTCAAACACACACACACGGCAGCATACAGTCAATGGAAGATCACTCAAACACACACAGCAGCATACAGTCAATGGAAGATCACTCAAACACACACACACACAGCAGCATACAGTCAATGGAAGATCACTCACACCACACACACACACAGCAGCATACAGTCAATGGAAGATCACTCAAACACACACACACGGCAGCATACAGTCAATGGAAGATCACTCACACACACACACACAGCAGCATACAGTCAATGGAAGATCACTCAAACACACACGGCAGCATACAGTCAATGGAAGATCACTCACACACACACACACACACTGCCTTGGCTTAAAGCTGTGTCAGGCCAATTGACATGGGATAGAACACCAAGGCTACATCAAAATGTTGTTATGCTCTGCATAGTTATGCGGGGATTGTCTTCAGTTGTGACAAGCTCCTAGCATAACATTATCAGACTTCAACATCCCCCGAAGTCGGAGTGTGGCTGCCCACGTGGCGGGGTAATCAAAAACGGTCACACACGTAATGTTCTCATCCCAGCTGATGCATTTGTACCATAGTGTTCAAGTGCTTCGGCTGTTTGGATGATCCCTGGAGTCTTTTAGCCAGGGTACGACAACAACAACAACAACACACACCACACACACACACACACACACACGGCAGAATACAGTCAATGGAAGATCACTCACACACACACACACACACACACGGCAGCATACAGTCAATGGAAGATCACTCAAACAGAGATGCACAGCAACAAAATAGTCAGGTCATTCATCAGCAGTTAAATATACACAACAGATAGTTTCCTACAAGTTCACACATTATTTAAAAGAAAAAGTAGCTGGGTCATTTACCAGCAGTTTATAACACATTACAGATGGTTAGGTACGCACATTTAAATACCCTTTAACATCCGACTGCTTTGATTGTTTTTCTACACTGAAAAAAAAAGAAGTTTATTGGGCAAAGTTTTTCCATCCACACAAATAAAGATATTCTTATAATGACTGTTACCCATCTGAGCCAGGGACTCACCTGGCAAGTATCTAGCCTTGGTCATATAGTGCTGTTTTGCAGAGCTGTTTGAAGTACGCTGTCCTGAGTTGATTTTGACGGCAGGTTTGGGGGCAGGCTTCTTGCTCAAGATGCTCCTGGAACCAACGCATACAACACTTCATGTTACTCACACCATTCTATCAAAATGTTTCAGATCCATCTCTGTGAAAGGTGTACTTAAGCCCTTTTCTAGAAAACTAGGGGTATCATACCACCTGCAAAATGAGTATCCATCTTTAAATGCCCAAAGTTACACTTGGTTCCCCATCATGAACACTTCAGTTCTCAGGCGAGGAAGTTGTAACAGGGAATTTATTCTCATGGTACTGGATACAGTTTTAGGTGCAAAGGACCTGAGGCCAAATCATTTTCACTAAGCCAGCATTTGTGTTCATTAATGGCTCACTGACTGCAAGGTTTCTGGCTTGTGGCAAAAAAACAACCAACTAATTCAAATGTTGTGAATCTGATTGAGCTTATACAATTCTGTGAAAACCATCTGCCTCCACACCCAATAGTCAGTATGAAATGACATCTCTGAGAAATAATATAGCACACAGTTTCCACCTTTTCATGACTTCCAGCTTCAATAGGGACAATACCCCTATTTCTATTTGATCTAGAACACTGTATTCTCTCTGTATTCATGACAAAGTATGCTGGCAGCCCCATCATGGCCTCTGTGGTGCGCTGGACTTTAAACAACAAGACCTGATTCTATATAAAAAAAGAGAAAGAACATCCAAATGTTCCGCAATATACATTTATCAGTGTGAACAGAGAAATACACAAACTGTACTGTATTCTGTTATGGCTGGTTCCGTAATATTCATTTTTTTCCCCTGCATTCAGGTTTCCATAGAAATAACTGCTGAACAGATATCCATTCTTTTTCTGTCGACAATTCTTAGCAGTATTAGACTAGTCATGAAAGAGCAGAATTCAGATCAACAGAATAAAGTAAACAAGCCAGATTTGCACAACTTTCCAGGTTTTACTCTGATAATAAGAAAGATATGACAGAATAAAACCATAATCTCCCAATATTAGACAAAGAAAACTCACTCTATTTCTCTCATACACACACACATACACATGCAATACATAGAAACAACCACACAGCTACAAACACACAGACACACACACACAACCAGATAAACTTTGCCATATAATTTCTTTACCTAAGCAGAACAGACACCTTTCAAAGCGAGATTCATGACGCCTTTCACTACTTCCACTAGTACACAACCCACAGCAGCAACGGCACTCTGCCAGCCACTCACCCAAAGAAATCATCGTCGTCTTCATTTTCCTTGTTCTTGGTTGCAATGGCTGGGACTTTCTTGGTGGTCTTGCTTGGACTGCTAAAGTCAAAGTCGTTCCAGTCATCCCAGGTATCCGACAGGCCACCCCCTCCACCCCACCGTTTTCGACCGCTTTGTTTCTTTGTGACTGTCATGGCAAATGTGTCCTGGCAATGAAGAAAAGACATGTTCACTTCACCATGAAGTGTTTCCATCTGTACTTAAGAAAAGATAGTACTGAGTTAACTTTGCTGTGTACTCTCTTAAGAAAAGGAATGATTGAAAAATATTCAAAATAAGGGCAACAACAAATATGAGATTCGAGCCTTTGAAATGTTGATATGAACAAACTTGCTTGCTCTGTTTAACAAATGAACACCTTGAGAATTAAAGACTTGTTTCAAACTTGCTGATAATACTGCTTCAAGTCAGCTGCCTTTGGAATCAGGTAAAACCAAAACAGACTTCTCTACCCCACAGTTCACTTCTCACAGCTTCTCTGAACTATGATTCACTGCACAATACATTTTGCATAATGTAGTGGATATCTAAACTGTCTAAAACGTCCTATAACCATGAATAGTTTTGAAAATAAACAAGAAAAAAATGTGTCTTTGTAGGCACCTAGATCCATAGCTAAAGCATTAAATAAATGCCAGTCATTATAATCAGTATCATTATTACTATATTCTCTAAATCCAATGTCCGATGTTCCCAAGGCAAAAGTTCCCATTCTAATGATTAACTAGTTGGCTCATATCTATCTTCTTCAGAAATCTAAAATACAAAAAAAAAAAAAAAATTAAATCAGAAGAAAAGGGGCCTTTTTTTTCGTAACTCCCATTTTTTGTAAGAATGGAACAGCTCTTCTGCACAGACTTCACTAACAAATCTGATGTATGTATTCCACCATGATCAGGGACCCACTGAGTCATTCTGCCGAAGGCCCTGGTTGGGTATGGCAGGCAAGACGCTGTCCTGTAATATGGATGGTTCCTTGAAGCGGAGAGGGGCGGGGCGGGACTCGGGGAATGTCTTGGGCTGCGGCTCTGTCTTCCTCGGTTCTGGTTTGACCAGGGCGGTGGCTGGGGAGGGGTTGCTGACATTGTCCGTTGCTCTGGACATGGATCCCATCCCCAGGTTGTTGCCCACTTGGAAGAAGGAGTACCGTAAACACTGAAAAATAAGGTTTGGTTAAGTTCATATATACAACAAAAACAAAAAAAGAAATTTACCAATATAAAGGCTGTTAGTTTCTAGGTTGCTACTGAACTCTAGCTGTTATGAAAACAGGCTGAAAACCACTCTGATATTTTTCTAACAAATGTTACAAAGCTTTGTATCAACAAAACAGGCTACTTGAAACGTACCAACCATACTGAGTGATGAAAGTGAGGTCTGGTATGGTTTGCTTGAAAAACAGAATGAAAACTATCAAACAAGCACCTTTTATCCACAATGTCCTATGACCCTATGTTCACAGTCTCTTTCCATTCTTTCCTTACCACATCTTTCTTCATCTAACCCTTTTATTTTCAGTATGCTCAAAAGTGAAGGACATTAACATCCCTGTGACTGGACTGGGCACACGCATCACATCATGTGACATCACCGTTTGCAAAAGCCTTCTCATGGGACTGAATGACTTTATTCAACCGACATAAGTGCACACTTATCCACTTCACAGAGTATAGTTCCTGCCTTCCTCTTCTTCTTCTTCTGCGTACGCAGGCTGATACTCCTGCGGACACCCCTGTACAGGGAGTGGAATTTTGTGTGTATGACCGTTTTTTATCCCGCCATTAAGGCAGCCATACTCCAACTTCGGGGAAGGTGCATGCTAAGTGTAACGTGTCATCTATACCAATGGCCAAACTGGCCTTCTCTTCCAGAAGTTGTGCAAAAGTTACATGTGTGCAAGGTGTTATGCGTGTGTTCACACACAGAACCTCGGTTTATAGTCTCATTCGAAGGACCGTATGGGAAATGGAGTCAGACCCAATGTTAACTCAGAGGGAAAAATCCACCTGTACCGAAACGGCCCGGCGGAGATTTGAACCCGCAACCCCAAGATAACGAGTCCGGCGCTCTACCACTGAGCTATTCCGGCCCCCTCCTGTCTTCCAATCCATACATAATCATCCATTTTGTAGGCAATAACACAGATCTGCAAAGAAAACATGTACGACTCCACTGCAACAGCTGCAATGGGGCAAACCTGGATGAGGATGTGTATGGCCAGGTATCAGAAGAGCAGCATGGGAACATGGCCACCAAGAGGGCACTGGAGCATTAGCAAATGAAAGTCAGAAAGACAAAAGAATGTATCGCATACCAGTGCACTCAGTTTAGAGTCACTGGCAAGTATGTGGTCCATGTATAGCCACATTTCTCTTCCCCAATTCCAAGACATGGACTCTAACACAAACATTCCACTTCTTCTTTCCTTGAATCAGGTCATCTGGACTTCCTCTCTAATAACCACCATGATAATCAAAAGAAAAACAAATGGAAAGAGAAATCATCATCTGGCTAACTCCCCATAAACATTCACTCTGACAACCTTTCTCAACAACAGCATACTTTAATTTAAAATGGAAGGAATTACCTAACTGTTATACACATCCCAGCGGGTAATTTTCGATACATGATTAAAGCAATAAAAGTCATCACATTCAATCCACACTATAAGCATTCTCAAAAGGTAAACAGAACAGGAGGAGAAGATAGGGGTGAGACAGGAACCATTTCAACGTACCTGAGCTGCAGTGGGTCGCTTGTGGGGGTTCCAGGAAAGCATGTCCCGCATGACCTGAATGCCTTCGTTGCTGGCGTTGGGGATGAGGCTCCGCAGGTTGGTGGCCACACACTGGGGCCATCGGAAATTCATGGCCGCTGCCAGTCTGAACCCCTCCTCCCAGTCCTCCTGCACTCAAGTCATGGCAACAGGTTTTACTTCTGTGCTTGTGGGTGTGTGTTGGTGTTTGATGAGTGTATTAGAGTCCTTTTGAGTACACCATTGTTAAAAAAAAAAAAATTTGCAGTAAATGATTTTCAAATCAATCACATTCATAGTTGTTATGCATGAGTGCGTGTTTGTGTGCGTGCATGCGTGCGTGTGTGTGTAGTGTTGTGTGTGTGTGTGTGTTTAAACAATCTTAATTCAGACAGCAGTCTTGTACAAGAACAAGAATTCATCATCGGTCTAAACACTTCAGTCTGTCTCTCTCTTTTAATTAAATTTTTAGTACAACCGGATAACTACAAAAAGAATATATCTCTCAACCCCAGTGATTTCTGTGGGGCGCCTTAACCAAACCACTGTGTTGTACAAACTAACACACTGATCTCATTACCTTCTTTGGTGTGCCTAGAACGGAACAAATCTTGAAAATCTCATCGATCTCCGAGCTGCCAGGAAGAGGGGGCGGAGAGTATACAGTTCAGCCATGATGCAGCCAATGGCCCACATGTCGATGGGAGAGCTGTAGCTGGTGGAACGTAGCAACACCTCAGGGGCACGATACCTGCAGCAACAAACACAGACCATGGAAAACTTCACTACATCCATGACACGTGGAACACACACACACACACACACACACACACACACACACACACACACACACACACACACTCACACACACACACACACACACACACATACACACTCACACTCACACACATACACACACACACACACACACACATACAATCAAACAAAATGAATCAACTGAAATTTTTTTTACTGCAAGGCATGTCAAGCGGGTGACACTTCAAAACAAAACTAAACAAAATGATAATATATCATTTTGGCAGACAATACCTAAATATTAAGGTTGTTGTCGCAAATGTTTAATGTTCAACTTGATTTGGTCTTAACTGTTTTTTCTGCCAAAAAAATCATAAGTAATCACTAGCTGCCATTATTTAGTCATCAAAAAAGTGCATCCTTTATATCATAAGCAAATTATATGACATGTCTCATTAATCCCTATGTCACCTAGATCTTCAATGGTATTCTTTACAAAATAACTTTTTCATGATCAGCACATAGAGCACATAACGACTGACTGAACAGAACGTTAACAATGGAACAGGGCCCTGCTTTACACAGGTCACTGCAGATCTGACCATCGTGTGGAAACGTAGTCTGTATATGGAGGCCGTGAGCGTGTTTCTCGTGCCAACCCAAAGTCAGCCAGTTTGACCAGATCGGTGCCATTACACAGCAGATTCTCCGGTTTCAAGTCTCTGTGAAAGAACCCTGGAAAACCACACACACACCACCTCCGTCAAAACTGTGTCATCAGTGGGGCAGCCAGAGCTTAGGGGAATCACAATGCAGATTCAAAGCCATTCTAGCATGCCATCTCTGTCAAAATTCATGTAAAATCATTTTACCACTTATCCAAATTTAAGAACCACTGATATTTAAAGTGCAGCCTACAGTCTTATTCAAAACAAGGGATGGAAAAGATACAGCAACTTTAGCCGCAACTAGATAATTATCAGCGACAAACGAAAAGAAAAAAAAAGATAGACGAAGGAAAGCAACAACAAGAGGGGAAAAACCCTGATCACATCAAAGCAGATGAAAGCCATGAATATGCAGACCCTTTACTATCACCTCCTAAACATCACCCAATACCAATGTGAAGCTTCCACATCTGAGCCTTTTAAACATCAATCTGAAAGTAGATGGACAGCAGTCATGGGCTAGATCTTTCATAATTTTCAACTTACAATACAGAAAACTTATCATAAATTCTGTTGAAAAGTATTTTGGCTGTGTAGCTTACACCCGTTGCACTGCCTATATATTAAAGGATTACACTCTGTTAATCTTTATTTCCTTCATTTTCACAGTGTCAAATTGCTCAACAACACATTTACTCAATTACACACAGTCACTCAAATTTAGTGATAGTACTAGGGTAAAGATTTCCAACTCGATCTGATGTGAGATAAAATAAATCAATACAGATATAACTTCTGGCTGACAAGAGCACATCAGCCTTAGAATCTAACTGAAAACATGTATAAGCATGAGCATATTTAGTGCACATGTATGTAAGTATGTGTGTTTGTGTCTGTGTATCTGTTTGTAAGAGGGAGTGCATGAGTCTGTACGTCTGTGTGTCTGTCAGCGTGTGTGTCTCTACATGTATGTATGCGTGTGCATGATTTTTCTTCTTCTGCAGTCAATGTTTTTGGCTGCGTCATCTTCAGTCTTGTTGCCATGAAGAAACCCATGTGTGCATGATCAGCCCGCATGCTTGCATGCGTGTATGTGTATGTGAGAAAGTGAGTGTCACGCATGTATGCATGCATTCATGCAGACTTACATGTGCACGTATTCATGTTTGTATAAATGCATTCAAACACATTAAGATTGGTGTGGCCACAAATGTCACATCCAGAACACCAAACACTGCACACAATATTCTCTGCTACCTTTAGAAACCCACGACAGACTACGACCTGTGCAATGACTGCAGTAATCAGTGTCAAAGTAAACAGCACACCATGGAAAGCAACAGGCACACCACCACTTGCCACGACAGACTACGACCTGTGCAATGACTGCAGTAATCAGTGTCAAAGTAAACAGCACACCATGGAAAGCAACAGGCACACCACCACTTGCCACGACAGACTACGACCTGTGCAATGACTGCAGTAATCAGTGTCAAAGCAACAGGCACACCACCACTTGCCACGACAGACTACGACCTGTGCAATGACTGCAGTAATCAGTGTCAAAGTAAACAGCACACCATGGAAAGCAACAGGCACACCACCACTTGCCACTCACCATGTTTGTGCATGAAAGACAGACCCTGCAGAACCTGGTACATAATATTCCGTAACACAGACTCCGGTATCAACTTGTCCCTGAAACACACAGCGCCAACACACATAAGTGTATGAGCACGCGCACGCACACACACACACACACACACACACACACACACACACACACACACACACACACAAAGAGACACACACACCCAGATTTAAGCATCTTTAAGTATTCTTCCCACACCGAGCGTAATAAATGTGCACCAGCTCTATCTTTAGGGATGGGAAAGATCTTTCAGTAAAGCAGAAGAAATGGGCACCCCTCATAATCCTGGCTTTGAAAGAAAATGAGGTTTCCAGCATCTCAATCTCCAATGGCCACTTTGGCCATCAGATCATCTTTTTGACCTGACAGCAAACATCACTTTACTTTGGCTCTTTTATATTACAATACAAAGCTGGCATGTCATAAATTGTGACCCAAATAAAAAAAAAAAAGGAAAACTTTTCCAGATCAAATAAAGAAAAAAATCGGTTCACAAAGTAACAGTAGAAAACAGTTTAAAAAAAAAATCCAAGAAATTTAAAATCGTTAGTTACCCAATTAATTAAAAAAGAACTTTGTTTCAGTTTTGCAGTATCAAACACATAAACGTTGACAGCATGCATATGGAGAGTGACAACGGTCAACACAAGCTGTACTTGTATGTAACATGGGAGTGCAAAGGAGTAAAGCATCAAGTGCATATGAATGAATAGACATTAAACTTAGAAAAATACACACACAACATACTTTCTCTCTCTCTCTCTCTCTCTCTCTCTCTCTCTCTCTCTCTCACACACACACACACACACACACAATCCAACATACTCATGTCAAATGGCCGCCATTACTACAATCCCACAACATAACTGGGGAGTGTGAAACATGCTAGGTAAGGGGTGACTGGGTCTAAAGAGTCACTGTCTTGATGGCATAAAAAAAAATTTAAAAAAAGCTATTCTTCAGGTGGCTTGTCTTGCACTGAAAATAGTGCTAACTTTTGCCTTAGGGAAGAAGTTGAGACAGATGGCTGGATGGGTGTGTGTTATTGGATATGGAAAAAAATGACAGAAATAAACAAATGCAGATTCAAAGAGAGAAAAGGAAATTGAACACACAACCTCCCAGCTGGGAATCTGCAACATTAATCAGTAATTCGCCACAGCAGTTGGTATATTTTTTGCATTTGTCTACACCAGGTTCACTCCCCCCCCCCCCCCCCCCCCCTCCCCCCCCCCCCCCCCCAAGAAAGGCTCCATCCCTTTAAAAGACTTCTTTTTCCTGGAATTTTCTTTTATACCTGTCTTCAAGACTTTCTTCCTAGAACCCCTCTATTAAAGACCTCAATCTTTAAAAGATTTTGTATGTCATTATTAAGAGGTTCCACTGTACAATATACATAAAGTTCTGACAAGACAAAACAGAACAAACTGTCCACAAATGGTCATTCACCACAAAACCATACACAATCAGGCTCTGACTGAACCAGGATAGGGGTTGGGGATGGGGGCGCAAACTGAGGTGTAGAATTAGTCGGTGTGTGGGATGGTAGCACATTAGAAGTTTGCACTGCATTTTTTCACACGCACGCACCGCACGCATGCATGCACGCATGCACGCACACACACACACACACACACACACACACACACACACACACACACACACACACACAGCTGCACCTCCCTCCCTCTCCTTCATCCCTTAACAACTTCAGTATGACTTTTCACAAACGCAGACATTCCTCCTTTCTCTCTGTGAGATCCCTCTTACATGCACCAGCATATACTCTGACTCCCTCTCTCTTATTCTTTCACTGATTCACGGATCACACACACACCCACACAAACTGATGGGCACTGACCTGTCTTTCATCATCTGGTACAGATTCTCCTTCATGAACTCAAACACAAAGTACAGCATGTCATTCTCTCTGATCACCTCCTTCAGCTTCACGATGTTGGGGTGATTCAGCTTTCTCAAAGACTGGAACACAGAAAGCAGGGACATGTCAAGACATGACATGACACTTGTATGTAATGAAGAATATACTTTCTGTGATTTTATTATTTTCCCTCCTGTCAGAAAAACTCCAAATTTTAATACTAAACTACATACGCCAATGCATGTGATATTCATTTATGAGTCAACTCATAAAGAAGTACACACTTACAGATACAAAAGAAGCTAAAAGCGCTGAAGCAAAAAAAAAAAGTGAAAAAAAATTCACCATATCATTCAAAATGTGCTTACTCAAAGCACCACATACTACAAGAAAGAAACAGCTACAAAATACTCTGTGTACTTGGGAAAAACAAAAGGGAAAAAAAAATTCACTGCCTTTGGTGCTCCATTGATCTGGTAACTGATGCCACAAAAAAACAACAACGACAACAACAAAAAACCCTTTGTGTACTGAATGTTTTTTGCATGGAGTAACAGATATCCAAGAATCGAACTGGGACTGACACCTGACCTCTGGGTGGACACAGGCCACCATATGCAGAGGTTGGGTGACAGGTGGATGATGTCAATAGTTACACAGGGTTCATGCAGTCCTTGAAAGTCCTTAAAAGTCCTTAATTTTGGGGGCCCCCTTGAAAGGCCTTAAAAATCAGGCTTTTGCTCATAGGTCCTTAAACAGTGCTTGAATTTTGTCATTGCTAATGGTTTTGAATAGTCTGTGTAAAAAAACTTGAGGCTTTTCTTTTTTTTTTAAATCTGAAATTGAATTTTTGTTTTAAATATGAAAGTAAAAAGTGCAAGTTGGAGTTGACCAACGATCTCTCCGATAAGTAATCTGCTACAGGTAAAACCACCAGAGTTGCTGGCCTTCATGGAGCCTGTGTACATGACAGAATGATCCGCCATTTTGAAATCGAGAAGCCAACATGCAGGAGAAGTGTTTGTTTAGCATCGTTTGGATGGAGAGAAAAGAAAAAAAAACAAAGAATGGTTGCAGGCAGACCCAGGTGGAGACAAAACAAGGCCTTTTGCCGCATATGCAAAAAGATCCTAGACAGTGAAGAATTTGATTTGTGTCAGTATTTCTGGATTATTTTTCTTAAAGTTACCCTTGAAAATTTTTTTAAGTACTTGAAAGGTCCTTAAAAAGTCCTTGATTTTTTTTTTTGGAACCCTGTACACTTTAATGCCAATTTCTTCAACATTACTCCATCCCCATTCACCATCTTCTTTTTAACCTTATTCCATAATGGCTGATGAACTGTTTACCTCTTCTTGTTTTCTACCACCAGCTATCTGTTCTAAATGATTTCTCATTTCAGTTTCAAAATGATTTCATGATTATGGCAATGGTATGCAATTCAATAATCATTCAATTGATGAAAAAAAAAAAAAAAAGTTTGGCTAGTGCTTGTGTGTTGCTAGTTTCCATTAATCTATGTCTGCACAGTTTTCTTATTCATATTTTGCAAATTCATTTAAACTTTCCCCCTTCATTTCAGAACTGTGCGTATTAAAAGGAAAGCTTAACAGTTAAATTACTGTTCCGCTGAACACAAGAGACAAACAAATTTCAAGACACAACACTGCGTGTTTCGACCTCTCGATGTGGACATCCATTTTGCGTTCAATTTGAAGAGATAAGTGACTAATCCTTCATTTTCACTGTCTTGAATGCAGTTAGTCCCGCCTGCAGAAGACCAAAGAGGTCAAAATGTTTCGTGTTTTGTCTTGTCATTTGTTTGCCTCTTTCAATCGGTGGAACAGTAATTCAATTTTTAAGTTTGTTTTAATTTCTGCCTGCACTCACTCACTTTGAAACTAACTTAAGAGAAAAAGGCCAGTTTGTGCTTATTTTGTTTTTTTCTCAATTAAAATTCTCTCTCCCTTTCTTTGTGTGTGTGTGGGTGTGTGCGTGTGCATGTGCGCGTGTGTGTGTGCATGCGTGCATGCATGTGTGTGTGGACTGGTGGGTGGATAAGTGGATGAGTGGGTGAGTGGATGCGTGCGTGCGTGTTCATGCGTGTAATTGTTCACTTGTTATTTACTTCCTCATTCTCTCTGCAAACACACCAGTCTCTATGTGTAAAAATCCTTTATGGTTTTTTTAGCACCCTACCCCAGCCCCACCTAAACCCTTCTTCCCTTCTGTTCTCCCACTTGCCATAGAAGTCTCTTATGTACATATGTTATGCTTAGGCTCAAGTAAATGAACAGTACACCAACTCTTTTCGTTTTTCCTTTACGCAATCTCTGCCTACTTTAGTCTTTCTCTCTGTATGTGCATGCATGTGTAAATATGTGTGTGTGTGCGTGTTGTGTGTGTTATGTGAGTGTGGTGTGTGTGTGTGTGTGTGTGTGTGTGTGTGTGTGTGTGGGGTTGTGTGTGTGTGTGTGTGCGTGTGTGTGCATTTATGTATGTGTGTGTGTGTACATGTGTGTGAGTGCACGTGTACAAGCAACAGAGAAATACTGAAATGCAGAGAGAGAGAGAGAGATACAGAGACAGATACATAAAGAGAGAGAGAGAGAGAGAAAAAGAGAAGGAGAGAGTGTGTGTGTGTGTGTTATGTGTGTGTGTGTGTATGTGTGTGAGTGTGTGTATAATGTGTGTGCGTGTGTGTGTGTGTGTGTGTGTGTGTGTGTGTGTGTGTGTGTGTGTGTGTGTGTGTGTGTGTGTGTATGTTGTGTGTGTGTGTGTGTGTGTGTGTGTGTGTGTGTGTGTGTGTGTGTGTGTGTGTGTGTGTGTGTGTGAGTGAGTGAGTGAGACTGTTTAGGCAGGTATCTGTGGTTTGTGTGTGTTTATGTCTGATAGTTTGGCCCCATTCTGCACAATTTCTTTGCTTAAATCCTTAGTAAGTACCTTAGATACTCAGCACACTCTCACTGTTTTCAGAAAGACAAGCTGCCACTTAAGAGCACTCAGACTGTCAAAAGACACACACACACACACTCATACACAGACTAACTCTCTCTCTCTCTCTTTAAAACCAAAAGGCAGCAAAGAATAATATCATAGCACAAAAGCAAATATCAGTACAAAAGCAAAAGTTTTCAGGCTTCCCAGTGATGGCACATCTTTTCCTGCTTTCCATGATAGATGTAAGACTGTAGGTTCTGTCAGCAACTTTCCCCATACTGCATGTGTTCAAATGTCCAACCTGCACCAGGCTTACAAACAAGAGTCTGTACAGTTCTGTGCTTGTGTGTGTGTGTGTGTGTGTGTGTGTGTGTGTGTGTGTGTGTGTGTGTGTGGTGTGTGTGTGTGTTTGTGTGTGTGTGTGTGTGTGTGCATGCAAGCGTGCGTGCGTGACGTGCATGCACGTGAGTGAGAGAGAATCTGTGCATGTACGCACATACATGTGTGCAAGCATGCATGCATGCCTGTGTGTGTGTGTGTGCACGCGCGTGTGTATGTGTGTGTGTAAGAGAGAGAGAGAGAGAGAGAGAGAGAGAGAGAGAGAGAGAGAGAGAGAGAGAGAGAGAGAGAGATGTGGATCTGTGAGTGAAAATGCTGATATAACCGATACACAGAACCAACAACATTTAAAACACATATTTCAGCGCAGGATCTGTTCACACAATACAAAAAACACATAACTATATCCAGCAGGTACACCAGGGTTCTGCGCCCATTTAAAAAAAGTACTCCCCAATTCAGAAAGAATGTCTTTGTGAGCTGCTCCGAGCCAAGTGGACCGACAGTCAGCTCCAGTGCACCCTTTTCAAGCTCCCCAGAAATTCAATCCCCTGACAATTCTTCTCCAAGCTCAGCGTGTACACCATAAAAGAGGGCTGCTACATGAATGAAAGTACTGTTGTGTGTGATCAAATTGTCTGGAGCTTCGAGGTGAACGCCCAAACCACAATGGCAGGCATGGAAGGCGTCTCTGCAAAGGTACACCTCAAGTCTGTGTGGTGGTGGTTGTGGCATTGGCAAAAGAAAGAAAAACAATGCATGCGTGCAAACGTCTGCAAGCACATGCAGGGGACACATGCAGGGAATATTTTTTCACTCACCTTTACTTCTCGCAGATTCAGGCATTCATCCCATGAGTAGTACTTCTTCTTCATTCTGAAAAGAACAAATATACAAAATCAAAGAATCATGGAAGAAGATTTTTTCTTTTTATGTTCTGTTCCTAAAATCAATAGCCTGTGATGTGAGGAAAGTGAAAAAGGGGAAAACTTTGAACAAAGGAAACCTACAGGTGGTTGGCAAAAAACAGAAGATCTAAAAATGAGTTATGGGTTCATGTGGGGTTACCTGGGTCTCTTTCAATACAAACAGCTTTTCTGTCTTCTGCAAGCTCTGTGCTAATTACTCCCTCTCTTATGCCACTTTCCCTGCCTTTTTTTTTTTCAAGTTCATTTTTGTCCTTCTTTATTGTCATCGACTCGTTTTCTGCCTTTGTGGATCTTTCTGTTGTCTTCATTCTGGAAACTCTTGCAAATGTCTTTATGTAACAGTACTTTATTACATGCCAGCTTTTCTGTTGTTTTCTGGTAATTTGAGAGTGAAAAATTGTACACGCTGTCCAGAATGAAGAATGCAGTATCTTTTCGCCATTTTGGATTCAAAGTTAATTTTTCATTGAAATGTTTTCATTTATTTTTCACTTTTTTTTTTTACCTGGGACTCCAAAATCAAGGGGTATGCTCAGTACTCTCGGCACAGCCTATGTGGACATGCTTTAAGACGGTCAGTAATTCAGCTACCATGTCATGATTCTTCTTAAATTCTCTTATCTTAGTCATTAATTCATTTACCCATCAGCCTTAAATCACGCACAGCATGGTTTTAAAACTCAAGAGTGGTGTAGTGTACATGGACTAGTGTGTATGCAATCACACCACCTTGATGAAATCAAAACTTAAAACTCGTAACTGTTTATGTTGTTTCTCTTTCATGGTACCTTTGTTTGTTTGGTTTATGGTCACACAAGAAAAGAAACTGTCATATTACTTATTTTGTAATGCAACTTTTTGTGTGTGTGTGAGTTTGACAGCCATGAAAAGGCTGTGTGTGGCCAGCTGGGTTATGATAAATGCAATTTAAACTTAATCTGAAGGGGGGGGGGGGGGGTAGATGGAGAAGGAGGAGATGAGAGAGAGAGAGAGAGAGATGAGAGAGAGAGAGAGAGAAGAGGAGAGAGAGGGGAGAGAGAGAGAGAGAGAGAGATGAGAGAGAGAGAGAGAGAAGAAAAGAGAAGAGAGAGAGAATCAAAGTTGAATCAGTCTTATCTCAAATTCAGCTGATGTATATTTCAAATCCACATCTTTGACAAAAGCCAGATGAATGTTGACAAAGTGAATTTTAGACAGAAAAAACCTGAATCAGATTTCAGGTCGCATTCAGTAAGTCTTTGCTAAGCTAACATACTGGCAAGAACTAGGCTGCTTGATATATTAAAGCATGTCTCAGCTAAGCTCACATACTGGCAAAGTTTTACAAAATGCTGAACAATTGAATGCTGAACAAGTTTTACAAAATGTGAGCATTGCACAGGAACATGGATCAAGCCAAATATGCACACATAGAACCACTGTTTCCACACACACACACACACACAATGCGCAGTTACTGGCAAAAGAACAGATCTACCTTTCACACAGACACACATACAAATTAAACGTGATATCAAAGGCAAAGGCTCTCTGCTGACAAAGACTGAACAAACTGACCAACTGGTTCAAAGGAAACTTCATGGATGAAGAAGAGGAGGGGGTGGGGTGGGGGGGGTGGTAACAAAGAAACCAGGCATGGAGATAAAGACAGCATGCACACGCGAGAAAAGAGAAAAGAGGGGGGAGGGGGATTGCAGAGAGACAGAGAGATGGGAGAGAGACAGAGAGAAGGGTGAGAAAGGAGAGAGCAAGAGGAGAGAGGAGTTTGCCGAATGTTCCCCTCATAAGATTTGTATGAACACATTTGATAATCTCTCTCTCTCTCTCTCTCTCTCTCTCTACTCTCTCTCTCTTCTCTCAGTCTCCTTGTATACACAAACAGATGTACAGATAGGCAGAGAGACAAGACAAAACAAATGGATTAACACAGATTAATCCACAAATATTTGTTACAGGACTATCTAACTGCTTGGCAATCTTTCTGTCAATGCAACATCTTCTAATCCAGGAAAAAAATGTGGATATTGCCAAGTGTTTCACATATGATATAATTACACTGAAAAAAAAACAATTTTTTTTCTTGAAAATCTGGAATAAAACAATAAACAAACAAAAACAGCTTCATTGAAAACCTATTCAAAAAGTAAACGTTTGCAATATACACTTTTATATCAAATTCCTACCCGACATCCGGCCAATAAGCCTTCCGCTGTAGGGCAACCCACATCATTAACTTCAAAGGAAAGCAGAAAAAATTTTCGTGTGGCGGTGCACAAAACACCATGGCTGCAGGGCAGTCAATCAATGATAATAATGATTAAAACATGTCAGATCAATATCATACCACACAATGCCTTCTTCCCCCACCTCAGCCAGTCAATAACAGGCGCCAGACTGCCAGTCCCCAGTAACCCTGCCGGGTTCAGCCACAAGCTCTGACTGTATATGTATACAAAGCATAGAGCTTTCTGGTGTAAGGTTGGCGGTGGTATTCATCGCCCAAACAAAAGACCAGCTCTCACGCTCTCTCTCTTTCTCTTTAATTTTTAAACAAAGTCAACAGATCTCGTGGGAAACACAGGCACTAAATGTGTGCCTGTAAAGAGGAAGCTGTAAAGAGGAGCTGGCCTAGTGTAACAAGCTGGGCACGGTCAGCCTGGGGTTGTTATTCCATTTAAAAATGAATATATATACATATACACACACGCTGAAGGATCTACCCAATTTTGTGGAAGTGCTTTACATCAGCACATAACCAGGAGCCCAAAACAAGCCTGATCAGTTCTTCACAGAGTGAAACGGCTGTCACCTGCTGGTCCTGCTGAGCTCCACATTGGAGAAACTTTAAAACACAGAGGGCACTGACTGGAGAACAGTTCCTCAAAGAACTGTCTTCCCCTTAAAAGTGGATTTACCTGATCTAAAGTTTTGAGATGGCCTCTCAACATTTGCATACCCTATCTACGGGGATGAAAGGCATCAGGGCCAGGTTTTACTATGGTATCTATTTGTGTGTGTGAATATATATCTGATTTGGCAAGAGTATGTATGTGTGTATACATGTGTGTTTGTAAGTGCATATGTGCAGACATGCATGGATGGGAGTGGGGGAGAGGTATGAGTAACCTCTATTTGATTCCCTTTCATGTTCACAATAATGCCATGTTTCCATGGAAATCTATATATGTTTTTTTGTTACAGCCACTGAAACAGCCTTTGACAGCCCCTGAAACCGCCTTTGTAATGCAAAAAAATTCTACACACATATAGACACATACAATTAGGCTCACACGATTCAATATGCTAACATCAAAAGCACACAACTAGACAAAGATCTTGGGAAATCTAATGGAAACATCTAAAATTTAACTTAGCCATTTCGAATCATCATTTGAAAAATACTAGAAAAAAAATGAACCAAGGGATCTCTTTACCCCTTCTCTCTCTCACACACACACACACACGCACGCGCACACACACACACACTGATGTGCGTGCGCACACTCACACACACACTGCCACGCTATTTTCAACCTGCACATAATCTAGTGCTGTTTTCGGTGTGTGTGTGTGTGTGTGTGTGTGTGTGTGTGTGTGTGTGTGTGTGTGTGTGTGTGTGTGCGCGCGCGTGCGTGCATGTCTGTCTGTATGTCTATGCATGTACATATGCATGTGTGTGTGGGCGTGCACATGCACACAGACGCGCGTGCATGTGTGTGTGTGTGTGTGTGTGTGTGTGTGTGTGTGTGGTGTGTGTGTGTGTGTGTGTGTGCGCGCGCTGTGCGTGTATGTGTGTGTGAGTGCATGTACATATAAATGCTTGCAGCTCTGTGTGTGTGTGTGTGTGGAGAGAGAGAGAGAGAGAGAGAGAGAGAGAGAGGAGAGAGAGTGTGTGTGTGTGTGTGGTGTGTGTGTGTGTGTTGTGTGTGTGTGTGTGTGTGTGTGTGTGTGTGTGTGTGTGTGTCTGTGTGTGTGCGTGTGTGTGTGCATGCATGCGTGCATGTGTGTGCATGCATGTGTGTGTGTGTGTGAGTGAAACAGAGATGAAAGGAAGTGGAAGAAAAACAATCATGTTTGTTAATTATCAGAAATACATAAGGCTAATTTGACTGCAGGCTGATTACAGTTGGTCAGTGTGTGCAAGTGTGTGTGTGTGTGTGTGTGTGTGTGTGTGTGTGTGTGTGTGTGTGTGTGTGTGTGTGTGTGGTGTGGTGTGTGTGTTGGAGCGGTGTAGTGTGTGTGTGCATGTGTGCGTACATGAATGTGTGGGCACAGGACTAAAGAAATGTTAAAGTGAAGGGATCTGTGAGTACACACATGTACTTGTTTGCCTATAGTCAAAACAAGCATCATTAACAGCTTGCTTATCAATACATTCATACAATGCATGTGTGCTTGCATAACTGCGAACCACTACATCTGTATTCCCCTTAATGAGCACAGCAGCATGCATGGATCTGGATGAATGTGGTGAATGCATGCACGTGCCCCACCTAACAGTAAGCCAGTCACCTTCAGTAATTCAGTCAGGTTCAATAATGTACAGTACCTGAAGCTGACAGCTACCGTTTAAAGTAGGCTTCATGCCCACTAAATGACCATTTCTGGACAGGTGCCACTATGGTTCTGGCACAGGTGACTACTTCCCTGAACCTCTGCTGCATGGTCAATCTTCCATTATGTAACACCAGGGTTCATGGTGCCAAGAACCAGAGTCACTGTTTGCAGTTTTACTTCTGCACAGTTGGGAATACTCTACAACCTTTTTTTTCTTCTTTATTCTTTTTTGTACTATTACTCCATGCATTTAATTAAATGGTACCAGAAGATTTCACAACATTTTGCACAAACTGTAATCTGGAGTAAATGCATGTGTGTGTGTGTTTGTATTTAGATACTGGCGGTGAAAAACTTGCTGTTATTATTGCATTAAATCAAGGTGCATCAAAGAGAAGGAAAAAAAAAGGCATCGCCAGCCAGGCTCCATCGACACACCTGCTGAGCACCAAATTCAAAATCACATTGCAAAAGGTGACCAGGAAAGCTCTTTCCACGTCATCCTACAGCAAGCGCATTGTGCTTCTTCCCTGTTCTTCCAATTCAACCACTGGGAGAGATGTCGCCAATTCTGGACTGGGCGACACCAAATTTTACCGCAAACAACCTCACCTGAGGCTTGCCACCTCATTACTGTCTGTAAGGTAAGTCATCAAGCGACCAACCATCTATTAGTGAAACATCAGTGCCTGTTCCTATCATCAAAACCTTCACCGCTGTAGCTAATCCTAGCTGTCATGTGGAACAGTCGCAGTGACAAGTATTTCTGACTGTACATTTTTACTGACCCAGTGGGGTTGATGTCTTAGTAATTGCTTCAGTAACCGGACACAGTGTCTAATAACTCCTTCTGCCACCAGACACAGTGTTTAACTACCTAATCAGCAGGTCGTCATCAGTGACTGACAACTACCCCAGTCCTCCAACTGGAGTGGGCGACGAATTATATTCTCTCATGAGCTGATCACCTTGGTCATTAATGTCTTGATGGCATGGTGAGAATGACATACAGCATGGTTTTCAAATTACCTGTTTACCTCTTTTGTTTCAAAGTTTAATCATACTGACGGGGGAATCTAACAGAAAACTGCCAAGATGTGTCCATATACACAGCTCTCTGTGGGTCTAAGCACAATCTGTGAACAGTGAGAAATGCTTCCACTTCAGTTTTACAACCGTCATACCAATGTCTCCATGCTGTACAGTTTATTTTGTTTGTTAACTTTCATGAGTTGGGAGTGATGATTACATTTTATTTAAAGAATAGAGTTGATCATGCATATCTGCTGGAGACACTCTTTATCCAATGTTTGCATTGTAAAAATGTGATTTATCTAAATACATTTATGATACATAATAAAAGTTGATAGAGTGGTCAACAAAGATATATTACATGTTCTGAAAAGGCTGCCTTTGAAAACAAGCAAACAGTGTAATCTATCAATTAATTTCTTAACAGATGCTTGAGTTTTTTTCGTTTTCTTTTAAGGGGCGCTTTTTGTTTGACAAGGCTTCGTTTTCTTAAATCACATAAGCACACTTGTGGAAAAAAAAAGATACAAAACAGTGCTCACTAATATTATTCATCAACAGTTTTACAGACTCCCGTTGACTGAAAAGGATAATTTCATCTTGGTCTTAAGAATGTCATACATGAGAAGTCATTTAAATTCTTGGTCATCTGTTCAATCAAGTAACACATCCAAACCAGTTGTACTGAATAAAATGCACTTCCCAATTTGTTGATACTGTTTAATTCTATGTTGATGTTATTAGCTGACTTTCAGTTTCATGAAACTCTTCTGTGAATGACAACATTCTTTTCACAACTGAAGCTTAAGGCAGGCAATCAAGGGTACTCCCAAAATGCACTCCATTGCCCTCATCACTAGGAACCCAAATCACTGTGAATGCACACTGTGACAGCTTTTTCACATCCATTTCTCAAATATCCTGAAACGTCACAACTGTACTTATTTTCTTTTTATAAATCAAAGATCACTGACACAATCATGCAAAATTATTGACCTAAATATCGAGTACAAAAATACACAGTATGCACAAGTTGTTCAATTCAATGAACATTCGCCTTTCAAGTTTCATCTTTTGTAAATTAGACAAATTATTTTGCTAAAAAACAAATTGGGGACCATCAAAAATGGGTTAGTGTTTAAAAGAAAAAATTTGCTGAGAAAAATTCAGTCTTCTAGTCATAAAACATCATACACTGATACAGAAAAATCAGTATGAGTCACTGCCATAATGTGGAGCATACTTACTTTTTTATGGCCACTTTTTCTCCAGTTTCTGTGGCGGTGGCGAGCAAGACACAGCCATAGGTACCATCGCCCAGCTGTTTTTGAATGTTGTAGCGATTCATTTTCAGTGTCTTTTATGTCACGAAGCTCAACTTTCCACAACACTTCAGGCAGATGCACAGTCAAACTCATACAAGGCTTTCAAAGGCCTGCAGTTGTTACATATTGTTGCTGTCTTGTCTTTGTTGTGTCTTAATTCTCTTTGTCTCCTGTTTTGCTGGGTCTGATCTCCCAAGCAGAATCTGTAACATAGTGAACCAACTCAAAAAATATCCTTGCAAGCAAAATACTTGAGTTTCACACACACAACACACACACACACACAACACACACACACACACACACACACATACCAATGACTATAGGCAAACAGAAAATAGAAAGGATAATATTAGGCCAGTATCTAAACATATGTCTGATTTTATCATCTTAGTGTCAAGACTCACTCATAGCAAAGTGTTTGAATCTGTACAACGTAGGAAACTGTTGAGATCAAATGCTTTCCTGAAGTCGAGGTACATCATAATGATCTGCTTTAACATCATCCGCCATTTTACTAACAGGAGGACCTTCTGAGTATCATTAACCTCCAACAGTTGTCTTCTTTTTGCCTCATTCCAGGCAGGCCTTTGCCAAACAATTTTTTTTCATGTCAATGTAGTTCAGTGGCATTTCTTGCAACAGATTCTTGAAAGATCCTTCCTTCACCTTCACCTATCCTTTGACATCGTCTGTTGTCATTGAGACACCCCTGATAATCTGGCCACCACTCTCCTCCATCCATCCCTATCCTCCACCGCTCGCTGAGATTCTGCTAGGCTCATTCCAGTCCACTCTCGGATATTGTCCCCCCACCTCTTCCTTTGTCTTCCTCTGTTGCAGCTTCCTCTGACTGTTCCTCACAGGACTGTCTTTGCAAGGCCTGCTGAATGGGACACATGTCCGTACCACTTGATTTTCCGCTTCTTGACGACTGTCAGTAGGTCTTCTTGGGGTCCAATTGCTTGTTGAATTTTCCTATGGACTTCTTCATTTGTCACGTGGTCTGTGTAATGGACGCCCAAGATCTTTCAGTAGCATCTCATTTCAGTTGCCAGAATTCTTCTTTGTAACTCTGCTGTGAGTGTCCAAGTTTCACATGCATACACAAAAAAAAAGAAAAATCTTGAAAGATACGATTTTACAAATCGCAAAAACCAAATATACTAATACTAGACTTCAACAGCTACCTAATAACGTTTTTAGCTTTTTCTTTTTAAATGGTAGACATCTCCACTTTTTCCCTTGAATATTGGATACTCTGCAAACCAGATGTGAAGGTACATTCAAATTTAACCTCCGCAGCCACAAATGTGATGCAGACAAGGGATAACAATCTGAGAAGCATGGGCCCAGGTACCCATCTCATACTATACTGACATGACCAGAATGACAACATATCATAATGAACAGCAAAAATGGCAATCTATATACTGGCACCAGGGATTCAAACTCATAATGTCCAACAGCAAACTCAGTGCTCATCAACTGAGTCACTGAACCAGGCATCCAAGATAGAGCAAATGCATAGCTCATGTCCATATGTACACATTAAAATCTTAAAGAAAAAGACCTAGTCTTGCTTACGGGGGACACTGACAACATACATGTGCAAACTATGGCAGTCTCCAAAACACACTGAAAATAAAATATCATTTCTGTATGCTCCTTAGGATCTGGTTCATTCCTTAATTCTCATTATCTTTTTTTAATACATTAAAAAAAAATTCAAACTTATGTACAGCTACACTGATATCCAGTCTTTTTAGGGTATGATTCCAACACTAACACTGTAACAGTTTTCACCGATAACAGTTGTAAATGATGTTGAGATTCTGCTTGCAATAAAAATAATTTCTTTTTGATGTAATTTTTTAAACAGTCCTTATCCATCCTTTCTCAACAGAACTGATCTATCCTGGATCTGCATGCTCTGATTCAGTTGTCTTTCTTTCATTATTAAGATTTTGTAGCTTTTCGCAATCTCTCCTGAGACTGTTTTCTTTTTTCTTTCTTTTTTGAGAGTGGGGATGGGGTGAGGGCTATCTATAACGAGAATTTAGAACCATTTTGTTGTTGCTACTGATGTTCTTGGTGCCTTATACATTTCTACAGTGCAATAAATCCTTGACTTTGGTTTGAACAACAATTATTCACCACCTTTAACATTGTCATTACCTAACCAAGCAAATATTCTTGTTACCTCACCAAGCAATACTTTAGGATGATTTTCTCACTGGTTCAAGCACTCCTACATTCAATATTGCATTTACGAAATTATATTCTTTAGGTGCATCGATTTTTCACCATGAATATGCAGTTCCAGCACAGCACCGTTACCATGGTAACTTTTTTCGCCCGGTTAAACCAGGGTGATCGATGGACTGAAGCAATCAATATACAGGTCTATTTATATATTAGAAAAATAAATTACACACACACACACACACACACACACACACACACACACACCACACAAACACACATGCATACAATTACAAACATACACATAAACTGTCGAAGTCTAAATTTTGGCATCCCATTTATTATAGACTCACTGATGCACAGAAATTTGAAATGACCCACAGAACTCACCTTTAGAAACAAAATACTGCTCAATCAACAGATATAAAGAATACAAACATGCACTTCATGTATTTTTTCTGCCACATTTTTTTTCTCTTGCTTAGTATTAAACTGGTATCATCACACCTGTCCACACTACTCTTGTCTGTTAAATCTCCATCTCATCCTCTCTCCTCCTTCATAAAGTTCTTCCTTCTAAAAATTTTCTAATTTAACACATTCTCAAGTCACACATGACAGCAATGTTCAAATTCAATACAAATAAAATGCACCTGTCTCACACTCCACTATTTTAATATCAATCACAAATGTTGCCTTGAATCACATACTGAGTAGTATGGTGGTTACCATCCAAACACTGTGAGTGAGTGTGTGTGTGTGTGTGTGTGTGTGTGTGTGTGTGTGTGTGTGTGTGTGTGTGTGTGTGTGTGCGTGCATGTGTGTATGCACGTGCGTGCATGCGTGTGTGCACATGTATGTGTGTGGGCACATGCATGTGTGTGTGTGTGTGTGTGTGTGTGTGTGTGTGTGTGTGTGTGGTGTGTGTGTGCATATTTTCTTTAACAGTTTAGAATACAATTATTCCTCAAGTTTATGTTACTAAATTAAATATATTCTGTCTTCTAATTGGTCTTCTCACTCAAAACAGAATTTCACACCACACACACACACACACAATTTCCAAGTCAATGATATATACACTCTGACAAAAGTTCATGTACAAGGGATGTCATGAATGAGCTTTTTTATAATGTAAGTTATGTTTCAGAAAAGTTTGGATCGACACTGAAACTAATTTTTCAGTAAATAAAAATTAACCAGGAAAGGTAGACATTTCATTTTGTCCAATCATTTTGTTTCTGGTAACCAAGTCAAATTACCTCAATCTCAGTCAAATTACCTTGATGTCTAATACTACATAAAGGGTGCTGATCAAACTTCAAACATGTCCAATTTCTGGATTGAGAAAGTTTTTAAATTCCACTGCTGTATGAACCATAAGGCCTACTTATATTATTATAACAATGAAATCCACACACACACACACACACACACACACAACACACACA
>CM031600.1:4915336-4960336 GCA_018398815.1 Conus ventricosus | reverse complement strand
TAACAAACTCACATATCTTCACAAATGCATTAAAACTCGATAAGTTGTTCATCCATTAACATTTTTAAGGCATAGATGACTTTGAAGGACAAAAAAAAAAAAAAAAAAAAAAAGAAAGAAAGAAAGCAATTGCAACAACAAACATAAATAAAGAAATAAATTTCATAGAAGAGAAAAAAAAAAATCAGCACACACAACATAGAATAAGCGATCCTCCTATCGAAGAGAAAGAGAGGGGAGAGAGGGGGGGGGAGACAGAGAGAGAGAGAGAGAGAGGAGAGAGAGAGAGAGAGAGAGAGAGAGAGTTACATTCCTTTTGTAAAATATTAACATACAGCAAGCTGCTAAGGATAATAATTAGACAACTACAATGCATCAGTAATATCAACTTTTTTGTTTGTTTGTTTGTTTCTTTAACAATTATATAATATGGTTACAAGGCAAGACAAGAACGAGCAGTACTACAATCAATTATCAGTTAGCAACAATAAAGTCCAAGCGTCAATAGTCATAACGCTCATTATCATGGTGTGTATATGTGTGCGTGTGCGTGTGCAAGCGCGCGGGCACGTGCGCTCGCGCTTGTGTGCGTGCGTGCGTTGTGTGTGTGTGTGTGTGTGTGTGTGTGTGTGTGTGTGTGTGTGTGTGTGTGTGTGTGTGTGTGTGTGCGAGAGAGAGAGAGAGAGAGAGAGAGAGAGAGAGATGCCATCATAATCTTTCTCCCCCTTCCCTCATCTTTTCTTCTTCTTCTTCTTCTTGAACTGTTCATACACTACCCAAGACCATAATTACAAACTTAGTGACAATACATCAATACGCAGCCGTAAATACGGAGAGAGAGAGAGAGAGAGAGAGAGAGAGAGAGAGAGAGAGAGAGAGAGAGAGAGAGAATGATATTTCCTTTTCTTTCATCCAAAATAATATATACTAAACATTACTATAAAATTTGAAAAACAAACAACAATACATCAATATAATCAACAGTTACCAGGGCAGGGCACGCATTTATCATCATATAGATACAATGCTTCAATAAATCAAAAATATTAGGACATCAATCAGTTAGTGACAATGCATCAATAAAATCAGTGATCACAACATTCATTCATCATGATATAATTACAGTCATTAACAAAACCAATGTAACCGAAGCGGCGTATCAGTTTAATATGCAGCAAAACAAAGGGTGTGGTCTGGTATATGTATTTTATCCCTACTAGTAATGACCTACTGTGAAATGTGTAATTAGTTTTTCCCTGAAGGATTCTGCATTTTGGGTGCATCGGAAATATAGTGGAAGTGAATTCCAAACCACACTACCAGAGTAAGATAAGCTTGATTTAAATAGATCTATTCTAGGTGTGGGAATCTGGAATTTGGTTGAATCCCTCGGGTTTTTGTTAAATCTAGACTGAAGAGTTTGTGGTGCTAAAGCCGACGCAATTTTCTGCATTAACAAACATTTGTTGACAGCAAACATTTCTTTTAGCGGAAGGGCCCCTGCTTTAGTATAATCCCCTTTAGTAAGACTGGACGATTTTAATAGAACTGCTTTAAGTGCTCTTTTGTAGACACTCGTAAGAGGTTTCATGGCATTAGCACTAGCAGAATCAAATAGTGTTGAACAATAATTAATTGAAGAGAGAATATATGCATGTAGGAATAATTTCCTGGCATGAAGGTTTAAGAAATGCTTAATCCTGCACAGCTGATATGTTTGTCTGGATATTGATTTACATAAACTGCGAAGGTGATAAGACCAAGAGAGATTATTATCAACATTACGCCTAGAACTCGATGGTTATCCACCACTTCAATTTCCTGATTATTGATAAAAACAGGTGGAGGCTGTGTGGTTATGTTTTGTCTTCTTTGCCTAGTTGTTATCAGCATTAGTTTTGTTTTGTTGGGAGAGAGAGAGGAGAGAGAGAGAGAGAGAGAGAGAGAGAGAGAGAGAGAGAGAGAGAGAGAGGCGTGTATGTATGTGTGTCCGGGCTCGTGCGTCCGTGCGTGCATGCATATGTGTGTGTGTGTGTGTGTGTGTGTGTGTGTGTGTGTGTGTGTGGAGAGAGAGAGAGAGAGAGAAAGAGAGAGAGACAGAGAGAGAGAGAAGGGTGGGGGGGGGGGGGGCGGGCAGAGACAAAAGTAAAATCTGCAGGGTAAGTGAAGAGTGTACGAAATCGAAATAACAGCGTACGGAGGGCGTAACATTAGCGTAGTTCCGTTTGTGCTGGAGGTTAGATCGATCGACCGAGCAAGCGTGCTCTTGACCAGTCCATGTTGGCCACACTGAAACACGAAATTTCTGCATTAAAGTACGTTTACATACCGCTTCAGCTTCCCCGCGAACTCATTATTCTCATGTTGTGTTTTAGTATGTGGCACAAGTGTATACCAGTTAACCTTTTCACTCATGCACTGTAGACAATCTGCCTTGAGCACACGCACGCATTCATACGCGCGCGCGCGCGCACACACACACATGCGCGAGCACACGAAACTTGAACCACACACACACACACGTGCGCGCGCGCACACACACACACACATACACACGCAGGCACACACGCGCGCGCGTGCGCGCGCATGTAATGGACTTTTCGTCACTCTTACAAGGATTTCTACATTTTCATTTACGAAGTTCTCCGGGCAAGTCGAAACATCCAATATGTCGGACTTGCCGGGTCTCCTGTGTCAATATGGCATGTGTGGGTGCGTGCGTGTGTGTATAAGTGGGTGCGTGCGTGCGTGCGTGCATGTAATCGTGCGTGCGTGTGTATGTGCGCGTTTCCTTGCTGATGCGTTTTCGTGCATGTGTATGTGCGAGTGCTTCTCTCTGAACGTTTCTTCAAACATTATCAGAGGATCCACCCAAAGGACACCGGAAAAGTTGTGAAAACTGAATTATCTCATCACTGTTTCTTACTGAACTTGTTTCTAAATATTCGATTCGCTGATTTTCTTTATGTATAGACAACCGTCATCTTGTGCTGACCTCACAAACGATGCTGTGACACCCCCCCCCCCCCCCCCCCCCCCTCCCCCTTTATTTTCTAGCACCATGAAGATCTGAATCTTGACTGGATGCACTGCTCAAGATTCAGGCGGCTAACAGTTACTACACAGATTCTGTTATTTGGTGGACGTCGAGGAAATTTTCGTCCAGTTTTTGAACCTCGGGACCACAGTTGATTTCCGACAGCTAAAGAGTGCCTGTGCCTTTTTTTTCTCTTCTTTCTTCTTTTCTTTCAAATACATGTACTCTTTAACTTGTGCTTTTGCTGGTGTTTTTATTTGTGCATCGTGCTCATATCACCCTTCATATTTGTAACGCTCCCCACTTTGGCTTGTTCATCTTTTCGTATTATTATTATTATTATTTACCTTTCTGAGCTAAATCAGTTGCTTGTGTTTCTTTGTGTGTAAGCTAATTCGCTACAACTCTGTCGCATTAACTGCCCTTGCTTTCTATTTACTGTAATGTTTTTCGTGCGCGTTTGCAATCATTCCGTTAGATTCATTACCCTTGCGTGTTCTTGACCGTTTTAGAGGCATATTGATTTTTTTTTTTTTTTTGGTCTCCATTAATGGATTATTTTGTCTGTCTGTATTCTGTGTGCAAACTCCTATTTTTAGTCAATGAACGCTTTAAAACTGAAAGATTATCAGGCATTTGACCTTTAAATATCTGCAGTATAGGAAACCATACCCAATCAAAGTTTGCTGGATGGTCCCGCAGATAATTCAGTAGCCTATAGGTTTTGCCCAGTCACAGTCAGAGACAGATATAAAGACAAACAAAAATGTGCTTGATTATTTAAAATGAAATGGCTGCTTTGTTTTAATTTTCAACCTCTAATAACGTACCCATAGTGATTATAAAACACTCTTCGATTGTAAATCTCTCTCTTTCCACACACACACACACACACACAAAGTGATACTCAAGCCGTGCAACACCTCAACAACAAAAACTCTTTACTTTTTTTTTTTATACAAGAGAAAGTTTTACACACACACACGCGCGCGCGCACGCGCACACACACACACACACACACACTCACTCACTCCACCCTCGCCCCTCCCCCTCTCCACACGCACACAATTAACCCCATCCTCACCCCCTACACACACGTAGTATTCCAAAACATATTGGTTGAAATTGTAAAACAAAACTATTTTGTTCTCTGTTTACAACACAAACAGGCCAGGATCATGGTATTGACTCAAGAGTCAAGACTCTTAAAAACAAGAAACGGGGCTTAGATACGGCCAGTGGAGTCCTGAAGTGTTAAGTGTAAGTGAAATAAGATTAGTTTCTCGCATCATAGATAATCTTATCAATGCTTCTCAATACACAACACGACAGCAATCAGCCCCGACACACTAACCTAGCTGTGTACATTCGTCAGTAAAGGGCTACCGCCGTAGAATAAGTGTTAAAACTTACTCTGTTGAATGTAGGCTATCTGGATGAAATGAAGAATTCCAGATTACCACCGTGATTAATCGGAAATTTATCCAGAAACCCATCCTGTACATATGAATGGTATGACAATTTTGTTCACGTGATACATCAGATATTTCACTAAAAAAATCAAATATTCTGTGATTAGGAGGCTTTTACACTGACCTGTTAAAACAACAACCAGTCTGAACAAGTGCACTGTCACCTCATGCACACTATCAGTCAGTTGAAACCGAAACAAAGAATATCTAAAACAACGAACTCTCATTGATCATATACGTAGAAGCAACAAGTGAGTAATGTCAGATGTATCAGTGGTACATTCAAGCATTGGCCACGCTTCTGCATATGACTTTGACTTTGACTTTGAAGATACAGGATTCAGGTCCTTTCATAGGACCATGTTCAGGTTCTCAACTAAACTGATTGGCCTGGGTGGTTTGAGGATGGTGCCAATCAGATCATCTACTGAACAATTTAACTAGGCATTCTGGGTCGTACACTGAAGGTTGTGCTGCCCAGTGCTTGTCCAGTCTTCTCTTGAAGGCGTCTACCGATGGCGCTGTTACCACATCATCCGGGAGGCTATTCCAGAGGTTCACAACTCTGTTTGCAAAGTAGTTGCCCCGTACGTTGAGACGATGCCTTGGTTTCTGAAGTTTCTGGGAGTTGCCTCTGGTGGATCTCAGTTCATTTGTCCCCAAGGATTCCCAAACCACCACCAAAAGGCTACACAGCAGCTCAGTTCCAGTCTGTTAAAAAGCTTACGAAACATGAATCTCTTTGACTTCCCATACCAGTTACTTTGTAATGATGCAAACGTCATCAAAGTACCGGACACATATATTGGGATAGAAGACGCGAAGAAGTTGCCACAGACTTGAACTCTGCCAATGCTGAAGACCAGACTGCTCACAGTAGTGTTAAGAAAAGCCGTGCCACGCTTTTGCTCTAGTCCTGTGGAGTATCTTTCATCGTTACTTGGATTTGGAGATCAATCCCGGAATGGCTCTCTAAACTGTTTACTGTGGTTTCAAGCAGGATGGATAATACTTAACCCCAAATTACTGTCCCATTTCCGTGACGCTGGTCTACTGTATTCTTGAATATATCATTTGCTGTCACCTACTGTATTTGTTGGACTAGCACGCACCCTGAGCAGTGGCGCTGGAAGCTATTTTGCAATGGAGGAAAGGGGTAGCGTGGGCGGCCTGAACTGACAAAAACATTTCCAGTTTATCCGCTAAATCTTTTTTTGTTTGTTTGTTTGTTATAACAGCAGGAGGATGGAGTGAATGGAGAGTTGGGGGAGAGTGTTCGGTTGGAGAATTTTCATCATGAAATTCTAAACTTTTCATACAAACGAAGAGGGAGGGGGATGGAGGAGGAAAATGGGAGCTCTCGTTTTCCAAATTCTTGTAGAGGTAGTGGAGGGCAGAGGAGGGGTGGTGGTGCTGACGCTACCTGTGCCTAGATATTGCGCCTAATAAATCTCACCAAAATACCGTTCAGGATGACACAAGCAATGTCATGACACCTAGATATTACGCCTAATAAATCTCACCAAAATACCGTTCAGGATGACACAAGCAATGTCATGACACCTAGATATTGCGCCTAATAAATCTCACCAAAATACCGTTCAGGATGACACAAGCAATGTCATGACACCTAGATATTGCGCCTAATAAATCTCACCAAAATACCGTTCAGGATGACACAAGCAATGTCATGACACCTAGATATTGCGCCTAATAAATCTCACCAAAATACCGTTCAGGATGACACAAGCAATGTCATGACATATAAGAGTGTTACTCACCCCCCCCCCCCCCCCTCCCCTTTTTTTGTCTCCTTTTTTCAACTTAGTTTTTCAGTGTGTCTTTAGCTTCAAATAAGAGGGGCGGGGGGGGGGGGGGGGGGGGGGGGGGAGGAAAGTAGACAGAAGGCAGTTTGACCCTCCAATATTTTCCGACGCCACTGCTGGCTTCCCTCAACCATGACTTCAGAGTTGAATTATCCTGTGAGACACAACACATCGATGTGTGACAGAATCTCTACACAGAACGCAGGCTGAAACGGCGATACTAGACTTCGGCAAGACATTTAAGACTGTCCCCAACCAAAAACTCCTACACAAGTTGACCAACTACAGTGTGAAAGGAATCATCAACAAGTGGATGAAAAATATCTTGACAAACCGAATTATAAAGATTGCCCTGGATGTCAAAGAATCTCGGGGAAGGAGGAGGAGGAGGACAAGGTAGAATCTGGCGTCCTACAAGGCACAGTCTTAGGCACATTGCTGTTTCTGTGCCATATTAACAGTCTGCCAACATCAATCAAATGGAGCTGTCTTTATTTACAGAATATGTGCCTCTGTTCTCCTGAAATGTCAAGACAGTCAGTGACCACCTTATCCCAAGAAGACATCAAGCACTTCGAAGATTTAGCCCACCGGCGACTAGGTTATGTGCTTCAGTGCAAGGAAATGCTGCAACATCAGCATAAAAAAAAAAGACTAACTTCATGCACATTCTGTGATGCGAGTTTCTCAAGCAAGTCAGCAGACACCTATACATTGACATGATAATACCTGAAGATCTGAAGTGACACACACACAAAACCACACACACACACACACACAGCCAAGACAGTCGTGGGCTTACTGCAACAAAATTGTCCCTACTCTAGTAAGAGTACACACCACCTTTTCACGACTTACGTTAGAGTACTTTGTGATCGCACAGGATGCACACCATCGAGGAGGCAAAGAGAAGCTATGTAGAGTGCAACATCTAGCTGTAAGATGCAGCACAGGGGAGTACAGGTTAAAAGAGCCAGATTGTGTCTCCACCACGCTCGAAGAGCTGACGTGAGGAGTCAGTCTACTGAGACCAACAATTCTTTATCCACATCAAGTGGTTGAGAAATCAGTGCTGGTCTTGTCACCAGACCGCTTAATTCAACTACAGAGGGCTGATAGATGCCACTATACTTTATACATTATGACTACAAATCAGGTACAAATTTCAGCCAGGAACAACAGAAGAGCTCTTGAGATTCCAGTCACCAGAACAGACTGATTTAGATTTTTTACTCTTTCCTTTCTTTCCTTCTTTCTTCTTTTATATTTTCTTTTTGTTGTTGATGTTGTTATTGTTGTTGAGGCCAATAATAGACTGGGACAATCTTAGTCCAGACTGGGCCAATTTCCGAGATTACATCATCAACATTGCCGGACTATCAGCATATCATATTGTTCAACCTCCTACTGTGTTTATAGTCGAAATTGGCTCCCACAAAGTATTTATCCAGATACAAATATACTCTAAGCGCGCTAGACAAGACCTTGCATTAAATGTCCATTGATGTATGATACTAAAACAGATGGGGCGTTTTAAAGCCTTTTAAAGGTAATCACTGAACATGGACCTGTTTTTAGTGTGCAAGCATAATCTGCATGACCCTCCTTCTATATTGACTGCTGCACATTTCATTCCCCGATCCTTGGACCTCATCAATGGCATGGGAACACAAGGAGTCCACAGTTGAAGCATATTTTCAGGATCAGGATCAGGATCAGGATCAGGGGCGTTGTATCAAATACAGCTTAGCCCATTTAGGCTTTTTACGCCCCTTCTGTATGTATATATCCTTTTTTTTTTCGTAACCGTTGGTCCAGTCATAGGCTAGCTCAGACCTATTATCCATCAAATTCATATCTAATTTTTGTTAATAATTCATGTTTATCTATGAGGTTCTTAAAAACATTAATACTAGGTGCACGTTTGATGTTAAGTGTTAGTTTATTCCAAAAGTTGGTTACTCTATTAGTAAAAGTAAATTTTCTTAAATTCGTTCTAGAATATTGTTTAAATATTTTATCTTCACTGTTCCTTGTAACATTCTTCTGCGGAGTACAAAAAAAGCATGCTTTATCAACATCATCAATTTCATTAAATATCTTGTATGCTTGAATCAAGTCTCCTCTTATTCTTCTTGCCTTAAGTGTTGGAAGTTGCAGATATTTTAATCTTTCCTGATATGAGTAATCTTTTATATTATGAATCATCTTGGTTGCTCTTCTTTGTACCTGTTCTAGAGCTTCTGATTGTCTCTTTAGCATTGGATACCATACAGTGTTGCCATATTCAAGAACAGGTCTAACTAGTGTCTTATATAATTGCAAAAAAGTGTCCTTTTCCATAAATGTAAAGGTTCTTTTTATTATTCCAATCATTCTGTTAGCCTTATTAATACTATTTACAATATGATTCTCAAATAGTAAATTTTTGTCAAAAGTCACACCTAGGTCTTTCTCTTCTTCACATTTAGATATTTTTATTTCCTTGCCCCAATTTTCATTATATACTCCTTTTGTGGGTTTGTTTTACCAATATGAAGTACTTTACATTTTTCTGCATTAAAATATAGGTTCCAAGTATCAGACCACTGTACTAATGTTTCAATATCCTTTTGTAATTCCTTATGCAATTTTGGAGAGTTATACAGTTTTGTGTCATCTGCAAAGACTTTACATGTACTCTTTAATTCTACAGGAAGATCATTTATAAACACCGTAAATAATATTTCACAGCCCTTTCTCTGACATGGCACTGAGCTAAATAATTAATAAAAAATAACACAACGAAATGGTCTTTTTCAATTTTATTCATCTTCACACAAGCATGGCGGTTTGCAGCTATTCAGATGACTCCTTTACTATATGCCGAGACACCACTTGTCTGTAACTCTGAACTCTGACCTCAGTCATGTTACATTCGGGAGTTGTCTTTTCATGGCTCAAGGTGTGCAAAGAAAACAGATTCAGGATTGTTGTCCTCTGTAAAAACAGGGTCAGTTAAAACAGATTAAAAGAAAGGAACTTCGCCTTTATTTTCTTATTTGGGATGCTATGAGAAGCCTGTCATTAAAAAAAAAAAGAAGACTCCAAACAGTCCACTAGTGTAGTGTGTCACCGGTGTCCTCTTCAAAGGCGCCGCCTGCTTGACAACATCAAACTATTAATTAAACCTTGTGCACATTGCGACATAGATGTCCGGTCTTTCATCGACGCTGTAACATTGACAATGACAGACTAAAAGCTAGTCCATGTAAAACTGGATTGTAGTGTTGTATTCCAACAGTTTGTCATATCTGTTGAGGGCAAGCAGGAAATAAGCAAATCACAAGAGAGAATTTGATTTTGCTGTTAAATTTGTGAAATCCATTTGATGAAAAGTGAAAGAGCAGGATGTCGCTGACAAAATATCTGCTGTCCTGTAGACTCGGCATCCGCTATGTACCAAAGTACAGCTCAACGATACTGACTACTCGGAGAACTATTGGTTGCTCAGGATCCTCACTCATACATGTGCATACTGCATTGTTAAAAACCAGCCGGTCATCAGCAGTCTCATTGTCACGATTGTGTTTGCAAACCTGTCACTGCCACAGCTCAAAGTCATATCATGCTCACCGTGCAGCTGAGAGAACGTTAGCAGGATGGCCCAAGGCATCATTTAACCAGATCAGATATTTTCACATCTCACCAAAGCGGAATATTCCACCAGTACTCTGGTTCATCGTCAAACCTGTGGCTAAACTTGGAGCTATATTATCCGGGAGAGGTGAGTGGAAGGGATTTTTTGTTTTTGAACACTACATATGAGTTCAAACTTAACCTGGCATGATCCCGCAATTGCAGGCATACTTGTAATTATTGCATCAAACTTTTCATTTTGTATAGTTACTAATCTTTACTGCTCTTATTGATTAACTGACAACATTATAGAAAATAAAGAGTAAAAGATCAGTGCTTCCTATACATTTCAATGTGATGGAGATGTATGATTTATCATTTTTAGAATAATTTATTTGGTTTTAGTGAATGCATTGTTCGAGATCATACTCATGGTCAATAAGGATCGATTGATATGCGTGCTAAAAGTAGAAATGTGAACAGTTCTGTCATTTCATTGTGGGTTTTTTATGTATGCTGTGTGTGTGTGTGTGTGTGTGTGTGTGTGTGTGTGTGTGTGTGGTGTGAGAGTAAAATAGAGAGAGAGAGAGAGAGTAAGGGAGAGAAAATCATAGGTCTAGCATTTTGAGAGGGAATGGGTTGGGGGGTGGGGGATGGAGAAAGATTGATGAGCAAGTGAGAGAGAAAGGGGATAAGAAAGGCAGAAATAAAGAGTGAATGTGAAGGAGGGGCAGAGAGGGAGGGAGGAATGCAAGGAAAGAAGTGGGATAAGGATTATATGAGCAACATAGATATACCAAGGAGAAATTTCCTGTACTACTCATCAAAAGACATTTTTCTTGTTCTCAGGACTGTTAAATTTTCCTTAATTGTACTCTGAGTGATAAACAGAATTAGAAACAGATTCAAACATGAAGTGATATATGAAAAACAAATGTATACACAGAAACAAGGTAAGTGCACTTTACTTTTGTGCACACAATTGAAATACAAAATATGTATACTTCAGTGAAATTCATTCTGTCTTCTCTTGGGTTGGCCTTTCCCACTTTATCTCATCATAAAAAGGGTGACTGTAAGGTTTGGTGTTGCCCCTAAGAGATGTGAACAGATCTCTCTCCAGTTGTGTAGATGTCATCACAAGGTGTAGGCCTGCTGGAGAGTCGGATGCCTGGCCATGTGGCAGCATGGATTCTTGTTCTTGTGCTGGGCCAGGTGTTGTGGACGATAAGGTCCCAGGGTCTTTTGAGGTAGTAGAACCTGGTTTTTAGATGAAAGGCAAAGATTCTGGCTCGAAGAGTCTGGGGCGCCCACTGCGGCGCGCTAATATCTGAGCCACAAACGTTATACATTTTAAAAATGAGTACAGAGGTATCTGGTTCTGGCTCTGATTTGTCCTAACTGATCTTTCAGGAAAGGGTGAGGTCTCAGCTGGCATAAGTGAGACTAACCTAAATGTATTGCCATTAGCTTTCTGTCTTCACTTTAGTTTCTTCATGCAGGTGTTAGGCAGATTTGAGCAAGTGGTGTCAGATGGTAAGAAACTGCTAAACAACTAGAAAATAGTTCTTCAAAGTAGTCAAATTCTCAGATAGGGTAATTACCTACATGCTTGCAGTTAAGGTATACTTGCAATTAAAGCGAACAGAAGTATTGAATTTGTTGCTTACTACAAACCATTAACACAATCAACAGCAGTCATAAATCATCTGAACAAATTTTACCAAATATTGGCATAAGGTTATCATATTAAGATGTAAGGCAGAAATACAAACAATACATAGTCTCAAAACTTGGACACTAGATTCTCCTTGCTTTCCTTCTGGGTCAGCCAGTGAGACTTGACACAAGATCTTAGAAAAGGAGCCATTTCCTCCTCTCTGGCATGCATTGTTATCGAGTCTTACACATTGAAAGTGACTGCTTTCAATATACCTATGGAAGGTCTGAATTTTTGGAGTTTGATCTCCCTTTTTAGAAGGTTAAGCCTATCATCATGCTTCTGATGTCTGTCAGATTGACCAGTTCACAGAGGTTGCCAGAAGAACAGGAGAGCCAGTGGAATTTATTATCAAACAAAGGTCTAATCATCTCAAAGGAGGTAGAGACTTCTCAACATGTGCAGTGTGACATAGTGCAGTTTAGAGGAAGAATTGTTTGAAGAATTGTTAACCTGCACTTGTTTTCCCCCACTACTTAATTGTTCAGCATAGTGCAGTTTAGAGGATCAAACATGACATTCTCTCAGATCTTGGCATTTTTTCAGTCTTTGATGCTGATGCATGAAAGAACATTGTCCACCATGTGCATGACCTGTGTGAGATCCTTGAACACATGAGGGGTGTCATGGCTGCTGGCATCCTTTGCAGCAGTGTTAGTGGCAAAGGAAATACTTGACCTTTCACAACCATTATTTCTCTGTCACATAACAAGGGCTATCATTACGTCTAAATTTTCTACAACAGAGTTGCATCTTATCATTGTCTTAGCGCTAATGCAACAAAGCCAGATAGATGGACTTAGGGAAGGGAGTGAAAGGAAAGGGGGTGAAGATGAGCATCGGAAAATGAGGTCAACTGATAATGCTAAGGAATGTGTGATAGAGAGTGAGAGATACAGAGAGAGAGGGTGTGAGAGGGTGGATAATAGTGGCTGTTGATATCACATCACAACTATACTCACACTCACAGACACACACAGACACACACACACGCACGCACACCACACACACACACACACACACACACACACACACACACACACACACACACACACACACACACACGTTGCTGAATGAAGTAAAGTTTTGCACCCAGACAAAGTTTAATCTCATTATTTATTCAACCCGAAAGCTTCTTGTCAGTATTTCAGTATTAATACTATTACCGTGAGTTTTGTGAATTATTGTTTTGCAGAACAGTTCGGAAGTGGTGGCAGTCATTATCAACGAAGAAGCGGGAACATTTCTGGGTGAAAGTACGGGAGCGGTGGTACATCATTGCTTTTGCAGCGGCAGGACTTTGTGGTCTAGGACTGCTGTACTACAGTTCTCACGTGGAGGAGACCCCTTTGACAGGGCGACAACGATTTATCGCTGTCACTCATGAACAGTTCATGAAAATTGCCTCCTCTGAAGCCGCACAAGTAAGAGAATGGAATGTTCAACGTTTCACTCTGTGTTAGAACCTATGCTTGCAACCTAGATGTAATTTGTGGGTCATAAACAACCAGGTTGTTTTTGACAAATGTGTGAGAAACGACAGTATTTCTTACAAATTTATTTTCATTGAAAGATGTTGTTTGTCCAGCCGCAGGACCTCTGTTGTGTAATGTTTATGTGTTGTTGTTTTTAATAGGATAGTAATACTAAAGTTTTTGATGGTTTACCAACTGACAATACTGAAAATGATGATCTAAATGCTTGGATTTATTCATTGTGTTGGATGCATTGTTTCAAGATGGAATGTCACTGAAGTCAGAGCAGAGATCACGCCAATATATCACTTGTGCATCATCTTCATTGTTTACCTAGAACATTTTTGTGAACTTTTTGCACTTGAGAAATGTGTTATGTATAAATGAACATATTTCTGCTTACAACCTTGAGTTAATCTTACAATAAATTGGTTTCAGTCAGTCAGGCAGTCATATTTCTGCTTTCAAATGGAAGAAAAAATGATGTGTATAATGAACATATTTCTACCTTCAGAGAGAATATGAGTAGACTGAAGAATAGAAAGACTGAGTTTGTTTTTATGTTCATACATTAAAAAAAAAGGTTTGAATATGTTACCATAGATAAAAGTTGGAGACATTGTATGAATAACTGGTGAACTGTTTTGTTTCTCTGTAGCACCTGTTGAAGTATGAAGACAAGCTAGTGCCAGGAAACCACCCATACTTTGAGCGTGTGCTGCGGGTGGCAAACAGACTGCTGAGTTCCAATCCTGAGGTCAGCTCACTGATGGCATCAGATGGCTGGAGGTGTTATGTCATTGACAGTCCCACCACCATCAATGCTTTTGTCTTGCCAGTGAGTATCACAGACAGTTAGGTTTGAGTGTAGAGAGCATGACTCCAGAGTGCTGATTTTCTTTTAAGTTAAATTGTGTGATGGTTTCTTTGCATTTTTGTTATTTTCCCATGATTGTAAATGTTTGATGTGACTGATGGTAACGGCAAGGGATCTCCACAGTCATGGGCAACATGATAGAGGTGCTGTAACTTGTCCAGTCCTGAAGGTTGTCCTTTCAGAACTTGCTTGATTCGCCCCTGGGGCATCCAGCCTCCAGTTTACCCAGTTCAGTTAATGGTCTTGGACGGGAAGTGATGGCATGATTCATGCAATGCCAGACTAGGTTGTGGGGCTTGACAGCTATGAGGAGAGGTTCTTGTTTGTGTTGAATGTGTTGGCTTGCTGTCTGGTGTGGGAGTTTCAGTTGTCCTGTTTCCTGTGATACGAGATGTGGAGAATCCTTCATTGCAGAATGAGATTTTTGTTTAGTATTTTTCAGAAAACGTACATACATTGACACCACATACGCACACACGCATGCATGTATGATGTACACATGCACGCACGCAGGTACGAACAAGTACGCACGCATGCACGCACACTACACCACCCACCACACCACACACACCACACCCACCACACACACCACAATACACTACACTACACTTCACACACTACACTACACTACACTACACCACACCACACCACACCACACCACACCACACTACACTTCACACACAACACTACACCACACCACACACACCACACCACACCACACCACACACCACACTACACTACACTACACTACACTACACTACACTACACTTCACACACAACACTTCACACACAGCACTACACTACACTACACTACACTACACTACACACACTACACACACTCTCTCTTGCACACACCCGCACACGCTCTAATGATAATTTTATTTAATGTTTTTCAGAAAATTGAAAACACCTTGATTACTTACACACACACACACACACACACACACACACACACACACACACACACCACACACCACACACATCGCACACCCACTACGCACACACACACACACATTCTCTCTCTCTCTCTCACACACGCACTAATGATAATTTCATTGTTTTTCAGAAAATTGAAAACACCTTGATCACTCACACACACATGCACACACACACACACAAGAAGTTTGCATGCACACACACGCACAAAGACACACACTTTCACACACACACCACACACACACACACACACACACACACACACGCACACACACACATCCATACCTACACATACCACTCTCAGACAAAAACATGCATATACTTGTGGGCAAACATACATGCACACACTCATTGCACGCATGCACACGCACGCACCACACACATACACACACACACACACACACACACACACACACACTGTCACATGCTTGCAGTTTGCGCACGTGTGTGTGTGAAAATATTTGTTCCAGACCGGCCATATATTTGTGTTCAGTGGAATTCTTGATTTTGCCCAAAACGATGACCAGCTGGCTATTATCATTGCCCATGAAATGGCCCATGCTCTTCTGAACCATGGGGTAAGTGTGTGCACACTCTTTCGTATCAACTCTTTCTTTTTTCTTTTTTTTTTCTTTTTCTTCTGCAATAAGGAAGAGGAAAAGTGAAAGGGAAATGGCAAGAAAGAGCATGCAGGCGTGAGCAGGTCATGTCAGTTTGAAAAGTGAAAGCTTTATTGATAGGACATTAAGACATGTCATGACCAATAAATTTTCATTTTCAGCCATTTAGAGGACATGATGTCCTATCATAATAGAATCAGAAGAGCAAGGTAAATGTTTGCGTGTCGTAGTTATCTGAAAATCAGAAAAATATGTACATTTTTCAGAAGAGTCAGCTGCATTTATTCAAACCAGATATCGCCTATTCAAGCGATGAAGTCATTTCAGCTAGCGTAAGGAGTATAAAAAGGCATAAATTGGTTCAAATTTTTATTTATTTTTTTTTTTAAAGTCTTGTCTCTTTTTGATGCTGTGCTGAATTTTAGATAGGATTTTAGTATGCGAGGTGTGGTTAACTTATTTTAGAAACCCACCTCTTGCCTGTGTTGGGAGATTTACTGTACATTTGAGAACCGTTTTTGGCAAACCCTGAAGAGTCTTCCCAGCGCAAGATGATCATGGCTAGCTTTGATCTGAATGAATGATCTTTTTCTCCCTTTTGGAGAACTTCAATTGAACAGAGTATCCATTCAAGTTCAGGCTCGTATTGTCTTACCTCCCTTTCTTGTGAAAGACCTGATCTGTCTGTCAGCTTTGTTTTCATTTCTTGGCTAAAAACAATCTTCAAGACACAGAGCTGACATGAAAACATGTTGTTTGCAGACTGCGGTTTAGTGGAATTCTCACTGATGAAATAGTTTTTAAAGATTGGTGTCTTGCAATCTGTGTAAAGATTTCCACTCAGTTGATTGATTTGCTTTTGCAAACTATAGAACACAATTCTTATTATTCATATTAAACCTAATTGAATCAGTGTTGATTCACGAAATACATGGCAGTTTTTAAGGCATAGCATGTGTGTTATATTTAAAGATGGCATGGTGAATTTATATTATACATGTTATTTCAGTCACATCCAAGAACTGATAAGGATTTTTAAAATGCACAACCATTAAAATGAATTAAAGGAATAAAGTGTGGAATTATTTATTGCTTTTATTCTCCAGATTGAACAAATCAGCTATGTGCAACTGCTGGATTTCTTCATCATCGTTGCCATGGCAGCCATCTGGTGTATCGTGCCCAGTGATGGCATTTCCCTCATCACCCAGTGGTTCTATGAGAAGTTTATACTGTAAGGAAATACTGATTTTACTGTTCTTTGTCAGATGTTTTACTACTGCAACTTAAGTTTAGTCTTGCCGGCTTTTAGAAAACTGCTATAGGTTTTGAACCAGTCATTATGTAGTTCGGTGGAATTTATTTGACATGATAGATGAAAAAAAAGTCCCATAGACTTTTGCATGCTTTATTTCTTTAGAAGTAATATAAATAATATGGCCATGAATATTTGCATTAGTTGTCACAGTCCGATTATTATTTTTTCTTTATGGCATGAAATATAAAAACCAAAGTGTATCCTGTGCTATCATTATGATCCTCTTTGTCAAACAAAAAAAAAAAAAAAAAAAAAAAAAGACAAGACTCAACTTCTGAAATTCTCCGTGCCCTGCACTCCCAATTTCCTTTCCCAGTACTGCTGTTACTGTTAGTTTGTGTCAGTCGTAAATAGAATGGGCAAAATTTAGAAGAGGGGACAGTGGTAACCTGCTTGGTGCAGCTCTGCAATTAAGTAGTTATCACAAACAGTGGGAGGCCTAGTAGATGATGTCAGTGCATGTGGAGCAAGCTCCGCTGGATAGCGTTGAAGTGAGTCAGCAGCAGTGCAGAGTCTCCTCTGGGTGGTGGCCTGATGGAGACCTGACACTGACACTCTTCTGTGGACTGGTCACACTGGGCTGAAACAGGACAAGTCTTCCCCCCAAAATACTCGCCCATTATAATTTGAACGTTTGGCATACCAACGAAAGTACTCGCCCATTATAATTTGAACAGTTCTGGCATACCAACAGAAAATACTCGCCCATTATAATTTGAACAGTTCTGGCATACCAACAGAAAATACTCGCCCATTATAATTTGAACAGTTCTGGCATACCAACAGAAAATACTCGCCCATTATAATTTGAACAGTTCTGGCATACCAACAGAAAATACTCGCCCATTATAATTTGAACAGTTCTGGCATACCAACAGAAAGGTTTCGTTTTCCTTTTGCTTCTGGTAAATGCTTGCGTTTTGTATGTGGACAAACTTGCACATCCCAGCCAAGCTTGGTGTATTTGTGAGTTAGTAGGATAAGCATGTGCTTTCTGGAAGCACATCTGTGGTGCTTGGTTCCACGTATGTTGGTCCCAGTGCCCACTGATCCCACAGAGGGTGGAGCCATCGAGTTGTAGTTCTGAAAGACTTGGTGACCAGAGTGGTAGGGCCATGGAGGTAGGGAACATGTACGTTTTGTCTTTTGTTTTTAAAACGTTCATTTTTCTTTTCAATTTCACATGCCTGGTGTGTTGGTGTGTGATTATGCAAATACACTTCTTGTGATTAAAATTCCAGGATAGTCACAGCCTTCTTTTTTGTAAGTTGAGCAAAGCTTCCATCTGTGGACTTTCAAAACTTTCCATGCCAGGGTCTTGATTGCTTAGCCGACTTGTTTGTGTTAAAATATTGGTGGCTTGAAAGTTTTATCAATTTCTTTAAGTAAAATGCAGTAGTACTTTGCTTATAACACCAAACAAACCTCAAAATACTTATGATGAAAAACTTTTTTGTACAGTTACATTTGTATAGATGTGCATTTTTCTGTATGTGTTTCAGATCATGCTACACATGCCATACAGTCGCATGCTGGAAAAAGAGGCAGACAAAGTGGGACTGGAACTGGCAGCCAGGGTGTGAATTTGTCGTTTATTGCTTATCTGTAGCTTGTCTGTCTACACTCACACCCTTTCCTTCTTCTTCTTCATTCAAACAAAGGACACATGATTCTTGAATCACCACATTTCAGTAGTAAAACGTGTGTTGCAAGAACTGCATTGATGTTCATATTTGATATCAGGGTTTCAAAATATGAACATCAGTCCTTGTAACAAAGGGACTGCGATTTTACAAACCGGGATACGACTGTGAACGGAGACCAGAATGAGCGTGTGGGAATTACACTTCCGGAGCAGGTTAGACAGTTAAAAAGAAGGCACAAATTTTTTCTTTAGCACAAAAAAGGCAGGTTGCACAGGGTCCTTGATAAGGCAGAGGCCAGCAGTTCAAAATGCTTTGTGTTTATTCATGGCCAAGTAAGAGGTAAGGAGTGAAGCGTAAAGTCACACTACATAGGTGGATTGGTAAGAAACAGAAAGAGTGATAGGGAAACTGGTAGTAAAATGATGAGCAAGGCATTTGTGTCCACAGGTTAAGTGCATTTGGTTTGAGGTCAGCTGCAGTAAGTGATAAATGGGTTTTCTCATGAACAGTGATATGGATGCTGGAAGAGTAAATCATGATGAACAGATTACTACAAGAATGTCTCACACTGACTGATCGAGGTCATCCCGTAATCATCAACTCTTCATTATTTGTCAGCGTTTCTACGCTTAATGAAGGCCCCCTTTAAAAAAAAAAAAAAATTATGAAGACTTCATATTTTTAACCCTGCTTTTTTTTTTCAATCAGTAATTGCATTTTACATATGAAATGTACTGGGTGTATGTGTGTGTGTGTGCATGTTCATACCTATTTCTAATTTAATAAGTACACAAAGACAGAGCACAGTTTGTATGTAAAAGGGAAGAAAGACTGATGTAATATCTTGTGTTTAGGCCTGCTATGATGTACGAGAGGGCAGTGTGTTTTGGTCCCGCATGGGTCTCAAAGAAGACATCACGGCCTCTGATGATTCTATACCAGAGTGGTTGTCTACTCATCCGTCATATGAGAAACGTGTTGAATTGTTTGATTTCATGGTACCAAAGGTTGGTTGGTTCTTTCTTTTTCTTTTATTTTTGTACTGTAATTAAAAGAAGAAAAAAAGAGGAAAGGAATATTGTGCGTCAACATCTTGTTTTTATTAGCAGTGTGCTAAATAGTTCACAAGTCAATGGGACAAAAGATTTTCAATGCATAAAATTATTGTAATGAATGAAATGTTCATTTATGTTGCACTGTCAAAAACTAATGGAGTGGAAATCATGTTGGAAACGCATTAGTCTTTTGTGCAATGTTACAGCATAACTGCTGTCTTTGAAACTGTCATGATTATGTTCATAAATGATTGGAAAACTACAAGCATCATATGACTTGAACAGAAAAAGCGGTTCTGCCAAGTTATTTCATGATTTGCATGTTGAGTACTCTCAAACATGCTCGTTAAAAGTGGGAACTTAAATGGTTTGAAATAGCACTGGTAATTGGGCAACAGAAGTGATAGCTGTAATTCTCAGGTAAGTTATGCTGTGTAAATAGTCGAGTATTGATGGGTTGCAGTTTAATTCAGCAAACTTCTAAAAACCAAATCTGACTGAATGTACTGCGCATCTTTTTTGTCTTGAAAGGCAATAGAACTTCGAGAAGGCGCACGATGTTCCCCATTGCCCAAGAAAGATCCTCGAGAGAGCATCAAAGCTCTGTCTGCCATGGTGGACGAATACGTGACAGCAAAGAGAACAGGGCAGAACCTCTCCAGAGTGCAAGTGAAGATTCCCCATCCGGATGTTGCCAAGTCACCTTGATCTCCTGTACCTCGCCCCCCCCCCCCCCCCCCCCTTTTGTTTTGTTTTTTTGTATTTTTAACTATCATTAATTTGTACTTAAAGCAAGAGAGGCATTGTACCTACATTTGACAGATGTGATGCAATTATGTGACAACAAAAATTTAGTTGAAGAAAGACGTCAGGTTGTTTTCACTCTTTGAAGGTAACAAAAACCTCTGGCAAGAGGGAGGAAATTCACAAACGGACTGCAAACTTTTCATCCAGACCATAAGGAATTCCTGTCATCTGTCTCCAGAAACAGTAAACCGCATTTGTACAAACTGCATACTGGTCAAACCCATTTTATTCATTTTTGTCTTATCAAAGAGCAAGGAGGCTCCAAAGTTATGTTGTACAATCATTTTACATCTTTTTATTGACTGTGGGGATGTGTATGATCAAAGATACAAACATTTTTCTGTGGATTTTATGAAGTCTTTGTTCCAAGATGTTTCACCTGATCTACTATTTTTGAAGGAAATCAGTATTTTTCATTTGATCTGAGTTAAATGTGCTTGGTGAAATACTTTATTTTAAATCAGTCTTGTAATTCAAGCACTTCATTTAAATCAGTCTTGTAATTCAAGCACTTCGTTTTGATGATTCAGTCTTGGCCTTTAAACCTGTACATAATTTGATTTTTAACTCGTTTGCAGCTCTCATGTAGGGCCTGTGGTTGGCTGGGCTTTAAACTTCATAATTAGTGAATTATATTATAATGATTTGGCTAACTAACATCAAAGAAACGAGGTGTATGTGAGAGAGAGAGTCTGTTGCATATTTTTTACACATTAATGGCCAAACAAAGTGTATTTACAAAAAGCTGGGCATGACCAATAACATCAAGACTTCTTAAGATCAGTTTCAGAACTTCCAAGATATAGCAGGAGATTAATAAACAGTATTTTGTGGTAGTGCATGCACACTGGAAAACATTTTGTTGTTGTTGAAAGCGTGTAGACTTTCATACAGTTTATCATTCGTCAGGTTTGTTAAATTCTGTGGTGTCCCCCCACCCCTCCTTTCCCCACTCCGTTATGATAATGGTATTTGCACAGGTGGTGGATTTGGTGCATGTTTGCTTGTGTGTACATGTAAAATTGTGTCACTATGCAAGTGATGTTAACTAATATCCTGCAAACTGGACAAGGGAATTGTTATTTTAGATTTTTGTTGTTTTTTGTTGTTTTTTTTAATTTTTACCTCACTTTTTTTTACAAATACAGTGTAGAATACAAATACAGTCATTTACAGTCAGAAATCTGATATTGCATCAGTCAAATGTTGTTGTTTTTAAAAAGTTTTACAATTTAAAACATTTTTATGTACCGTCGCTCACAAGTTTCTACAATCTAGAGGAACTTTTTGTCTCTGTGAAGTGTAGGAATCTGTTCACTTGTATCACCTCAGGACCTCTAGGCCTTAGGGGCGACAGGGCAAACACCTGACTCACAACAGTGTTGCTCTGTCCAGCTAGTCAGTCCTATCATTTCAGCGGGAAGTCCTTGGCATTGCACATCAAGTATCCTGGTGCTTGCTGCATATTTTTGTGATGCTGTAGCCTGTATTCCAGACGTACATTACGGGATCTTGCATACATCTCATCTTCGGGTCGGATATATTTATGTGAAAGATTCGAAATTTTGTTTTGTATCTTCACCTTGTCGGATAAGAAAAGTCCTGCTCTACATACGTTGCCATAATTTCAGGATGAATGAATTTTTTTTCATCACATCTGTATATATATTAATTGAAATAGAAAAAAAGAAACTATGATTGTTCTGATTGTATCAGTAAAGTAAGAAAATTCCTGCTCTATACATGTTGCCATAAATTCAGGACAAGTAAAATCGTTTTATCAAGGGTATATAAGCTAGTCACAAAAAGTTAAGGGCCGCCTTAGATTTTTGGGGTACTCTAAGTAATGGGTCTGAATGCTCGTAAAACAAAGCGCAGCGTGTTTCATTCTGAGCTATTCTGACAGCTCACACACCACACTGTATGACCGAAATAATCTTTCAGACGACGCATTTTTCGGGTCGAGAATATGCGCTCAGCCAAAACACCAAAAATCCGTGAATAATGCATGAAGTTTGGCCAGGCGCAGATTACACAGCAGTTTTGAATTGAGAAATCGGCACAGTGCACTTGCAAGGCCTGCCTATGTTGAACACTTTTCAATGACAATTTGCCTGCGGTGGGTATAAAATGACCGCTAATCGGGGCTGCAATAACCATGCCTCCAAGACGAAAACTGTCAACACTAGATCGCGGCCGGGCTCTGGGATGGCTCCAAGATGGCATTTCTGGAAGAGAGGTGGCAAGACGTCTGGGAGTGAGCCACTCAGTCATTCAACGCCTTCACCAGCGATACCAAGACACTGGAAGAGCCGAGGAACGACCACGCTCAGGGCGGCTAAGAATCGCCAATGGGCAAGACGATCGCTACTTGATGCTGACAGTAGTCCGCAGCAGAACCATCAATGCAACCACTCTGAGACAGGAGCTGAGAAGAACGACCAACATCAACGTAAGTCGCCAGACCGTCCGAGGTCGCCTTCACAGTTTCAACCTCCACTCAAGAAGGCCCGCCGTCCATCTCCCACTAACACAGCACCATCGACAGGCCAGAAGGAGGTGGTGTCGACGTCATCAGCGATGGACGAGGCAGCAATGGAGCACCATCCTCTTCACCGATGAGTCAAGATTCTCCCTGTCCCGAAATGATGGCCGGGTACGCGTCTGGCGTCGTTTAGGGGAGAGGCTTGCTGATGGCTGTGTTCGTGAGCACGATCGCTATGGAGGCGGCTCCCTGATGGTATGGGGAGGCATCCACCTTCATGGCAGGACACCCTTCACCTTGTGCCAGGCAGACTTACTGGCGTAAGGTACAGAGATGAAATCGTGAGGCCGTTGATTATCCCCACTCTGCAAGCCATGGGACCGGTGCCACCCTCATGGACGACAACGCCACTCCACACCGCGCCCGTGTGGTGAACGACTACCTGAGGAAGCAGCAGGTTCCACGACTGGACTGGCCATCGCGTTCGCCTGATTTGAACCCTATTGAGAACTTTTGGGACCATCTGGAACGCCGCGTCCACGACAACCACCCTCCTCCTGTTGACCTCCACCAACTGTTCCAATTTCTGCTGCAGGAGTGGAACGCCATGCCTCAACAGACCCTTGTGGACTCTGATCCAGTCCATGAGGCCTAGATGCGTGGAATGTGTGGGTGCAAATGGCGGACATACGCACTACTGAAACTTTTCAATAAACTTCTTGTGAATTGTCAATTTTGTGTGATTTCAAAAAGAGGGGTTATGATGTTTGATCCTTGATTTTGTCCGGAAAAATTGAATTGACACAATTGCAATGGCATTGACATGAAAGCTAAAGACATGAAATAAAATACGGTATAAGCTGTTTTCCTGTGCGTTATGTCGTTTTATTTTGGTGAGAGTTTTTCTGTCTGGCCCTTAACTTTTTGTGACTAGCTTATCTATTGAAATTTGAAGAAATCGTCTACAATTGTTCTGTGAGACCAAGTGATGGCAGCCTGTAATTTGTGCATAATTGGTCTTGGGTGTTTTTTTCTCTCTTGAATAGTCATACAATTTCAGCACAGAATATCTTTGTTTACAGGTAATTTGTATTTAGAATACACCTCTTTGTCCAGAATACACAGTTTCGAATACCAACATATTTAAATCCATGCATAAATGAGTGTATGAGCATTTTTGTAACGGAACTGACAGCTTTATTTTGTTCACTCATTCACAAGTGTGTTGTTAAGACTTTTGCTTAGAAAGAAAACTTTATTCAGATTCAGACAACAGATGTGCAAGTCTGTTTTATGTAGAAGAGCAACTTCAAAGCATTGATCAAAGATGTTTGAAGTTATTTCTCTATTGTATGAAATTTACATTTGTACCATGTGAAATACATGCAGAGATCATGTTATGAAATTGCGTGATAATTGTCAATTGTATATGTAGAAAATACTTTTTTGAAAAATGTATAAACTGTAATGAAGTGCAAGATGTGTGATGTGGCTGTGATCATACTGTCATGAACCACAGCTGATATTCTGACCTCTAGTGTACTTTTAGATAATAAGCTTGATGCCAAGTGTGAAAGGTTTGTTGTTGAGAAATAAGAAAAAGTATGGGCTAACAATATGGCACGGTTATCTACAAGATAATTTTTTCCTCTAATCTTCAACTCTTGTCATTTTGACAGTCGTGTAGGCCACCTTGTACATGACATCTAGGGTCACATTCAGTCTTCAAACGTTTCAAATCATCGATCTATCAGTTGTTTGGGCCACTTGTACATTAAAAATTTATGGTCACATTCAGTGTTAAAAAAACCCTCAAATTATCCATCTGTCATTATCCATCTATCATGTGTACATCAATTCAGTGCACACCTCACAGCTTTTGGGCTGTGCACTCAAACTTGCAGATGATTTGCTCTGATAACTGCGTGGATCAAAGTTTTCCTTCACATCAGAAAACGTAACAGTTTTAGGCTCAATCAGAGACCAGGATGATTTCAGATTTTGTCCCTGTGCTCCCTCTTGTGCTTGCCTCTCTGTTCAGTGGCCACATCTGGTGAGCTAACAGGAAATCAGAATACAGGTCGAGCCACAACACGGCTCATATAAGTAACTCATTCCCCACTTGAACAGTTTACTGAATTCTTATTCAACACACACAGATGTGTTTTGACTTCAATTAACAGTAAGAGATTATGAGCAGAATCATGTTTTACACAGAATTTGAATGTGAGAGTGAACAATGATTCGATTGATTCTTGGTGAAGAACAAAAAAATGAAATAAATTTTTTTTAAAAAGACAGAGAAAACCGAGCCCAGAGAAGATGGTGGGTTGCAGAGCACACAGCATTATCTTAGCTCTGCATGGCTGATCATCATCTTTATGCCAGTATCTCACCTGAAAAGTCAAGCGTATTAAACTGCCCAAACAAGGTAAGTCTGTTCCTTACGTTTGCTGATCTTGGTGGTCTCTCCTGGTGGTTGTCAAAAAGCGAGCAACTGAGAAAGAGACTCACTTGGTATGACATAGGTCTAGGATTTCTCAGACCCACGGGACTACCCTTAGGATTTATCATACCACCTAATATGGCATCCAAGATTCATCGTATCTACACCAAGATTGCACCTAGGATTTATCATACCTATCTTGACCATGCGAAACCGAGTAATTTTACACATACATGTCCATCTCTTCATCAGACACAACAACAGTAAATGACAACAGTCGCTGAGAAAGAGAGGCAAACCTGGCTTGCTTAAAACCATTCCACACACACACAAAATTGCGTCCCCCTCTCAGATTATTTAATTCCTTTGCAAGTTTCTTCAGATTTCTCTTCCATTTCATCAGTTTTGCAGAAGCTCCTCAAAATGCATTTTGTACAGACCTTACAAACTACCCTGGGAAACGTGATGAAAACCATACATTTTCAAGATACCAGTATTTGTGGATCACACAGCGCTTTGAATCATAGGGCACAACCCTTGATTTTGTTTCTTTTCTGTGTATTATTACATCCAGCAGATGGCTTTTGTAATACTGCCACAGAAGCGTTCTTTTAGGTGCATTTATTTTCCAGTATACAAAACTACAGTTTTCAGTTGTATGCCTGGTGTAACTGAACATGTGAAACAGTCGTTACTTGAACACATGAAGCTGGAGCATGATAGGGTGTGTCTGTGTGTGTGCTGAACTGACAGGTGCACTGGAAGATCCCTAATTTACCTTAACATGATGAACTCGGCTTGCAGGTCATGATCTGCCTGGTCAAGGTGATCTACACAGTGTGATGCCAAATGACATGCCATATATTGGGCGCTTTGAAATATGCTCTGGTCAGAAACAGAGCAAACAATCGCCTTAAGGTCCAAAGTCATGGTATCTTGAAGAGACACAAACACACGTACACACATGCACAGTGCAGAGACAGAACTGAATACTATTCACTGTTCCATAGTACTTCATCTGCATACACTCCATATGCACTCCAAGTGCTTCATCCACATGCACTCCAAGTGCTTCATCCACATGCACTCCAAGTGCTTCATCCACATGCACTCCATATGCACTCCAAGTGCTCCGCCAGCATGTATCAATGATGCTTCCCCTGCACACAGGGCACTAAAATCCTGTACGCTTATCAGTCAGTGTCACATAATGTAACATCCAACGGACGCTTGATATCAGCTGGAGCTGACACCAAAAACAAGGTGAGAGTTTGTGGCTGTCAGTGTTTCACAGGGACAAACTGAAAGGAGACCTCGGTGATGAAGATTGATTCACCAGCCTTTTCGTCATAGTCGTACCACTCCTGAAACATATACTGAAAGACTGCAGGGATCACATGTTAAAAATATGGTTACAATGTGCAGTTTTTAAACGGTTTTCAACACATACTACCTCTTCATTTATCTACTGATTCATGTTCTGCGGCTCTCACAGACCTATGCCAGTTCATGAGGTAGTTCAACAGCATGCCTCTACCCATATTTCCTGGGTCTCACAGGCCCATGCCTATTAAAGAGTTGGTTCAACACCATGTCCCCATCCATATATCATGGATCTCATTAACCAACACTCATTCTTAAGGCAAAGCTGGCCTACCAAAGAAATTAAATAAATTTGTTGAGGACTGTAACAAATGGGGACTTAAGATCAAGCAATGAAAGACAAAAAAAAAGTCATTTTCAACAATACTGATCCTAAACAGCCCATGTATTCAAATATCATACAGATCACAAGCCAATACAAGAATCTTGGGGTCTTTATCCATAAAGATGTTTTAGTTCAGAAGAGCACAGAAGCGTCCAGCAAAACAAGTTCAAAAGAAAAAAAGGCACTGCACTCCCTGAGACAGACAATATAAGGTACAGAGCTGAAACTAACTACAATATAAGGTACAGAGCTGAAACTAACTGTGATGACGCACCATTATCATATGCTGATCGCACCAGTATGAACTAAACCACTTCCACTCTTCTCCAACAGCACTTACCCCAAACGTACCCCACAACAACAACAAGTATGCAAATTTGTTCAAGAACCTTCTAGGTCTACAGATAAGACAATGACTATCCCAAAAAATGAATTGGATTGCTTTTACTATCGTCCTACAAACAATATGACATACAGTGGGCTTGTGTCTACACACAAGAAAAGCAGACAACACATCCTTCTCAGACAGACATATAGCAGCATACTTTGAAACACACAAAGATCTAATAATCCAAGGCTGGAATTCATCCAAAATGTTCTACATCAATTGGGAATGAATCAAATCTGGAAAAATTACTTGGTATTGGGAGCAATCATTCATTAGCAGAAATTGTAATCAAAATACACAGACTTCTTGAAACAACAAAGAAAATCAGCACTTTTACAATAAAATTACTGAAAACTACCAGCTAGAACCATGCATGATAAATGTCAACAAAAAAAACTTTGAACAGAGATGTAGTTTCAGCAGACCTTGCATGAGTGCTCATGACCTACAAATAGGTAGGGGTAGATACATAACAAGTATTATGCTTAGGATGTGTTGTGGTTGAACATGAAACCCATCTTCTAGATAGCTACATCAAATCAAACCTATCAAGGCTGAAATGAACAGAACAGCTGTTAAAGATATAGCACAGCCATGTGAAATGCTTGGTGATGACGATTTTCAAACCCTTATCATAAGATGTCCTTATAACTGCATGAATACGAAAACAATGATGGCTCCTTTTGTCGGCCAAGATAAATCATGCAGTCAACAATAACCACAAACTGTCATTACATTACTTCCATGTTGCGCCCGTAGACCCTTAGGGATTCTTTGACAATTAAAGTCCGAGACCTAAAGTCTGTGTCTGAAGCAGTTCAGCTCTGTACTCCTATATTTTTGTCTTGGACTTCTCGGTTCCATTCATTTTCTTTTTGTTTCCTATCTTCTTTCTTCTGATTAAAACTTCTGTTGATTACTTTTCCCTGATCAAAAACACCCTTCTTTTAAGCCAAAAGTTCTCTTCTTTCATAACTGTTACATGAAGAAAAAGAGAATACATGAGGGCTGCTTAGTGGTTGTGTGGAGAAAAAAAAATTAACTACTGACTTACACTATTCAAAGATGAATGAATGCTAGATCCTTTTGCATTCGCATATCTGACATACAAACTCACCTTAGGATTAATCTTTACTCGAATGAGATATGAATGGAGCTGTCTTGGGTCTAAATCAGCACTAGCATTTCACAGATTATAGAAGACTTTCACCGAAAATTCTGATTCACGAATTGTGAGTCGGTACCTGATAGAAAGTCCTGCTGTCCAAGTGATGAGGTAGTCAGCAATTTCAACTGGTTTGAATCCATGCACACAATTCTAAGATGGCTGGCTGAGGCGAAAGTGGATGGAAGAGGGTTCATACTCTCCAGGACTGTAGGTTCTTTTTCAATGAGGGTATTTTAGTTTGGTTATTGTTTCAAAAATCGCGGTTTTTCTTTAACCTTAGTTCTGTTGCCTAGATGCAAATCAAGACGTGTCTTGATCTGATGAAGTCTACTGAAGTCACACTTCACATCAAAACATTTGGTAATCGAATGACGACTGCACTGCTGCGTCTCCTCTGCACAGCAAATGCCAAGGCAGAACAGTGCCACGTGCTGTCTCTCTCCTCTGCACAGCAAATGCCAAGGCAGAACAGTGCCACATGCTGTCTCTCTCCTCTGCACAGCAAATGCCAAGGCAGAACAGTGCCACGTGCTGTCTCTCTCCTCTGCACAGCAAATGCCAAGGCAGAACAGTGCCACGTGCTGTCTCTCTCCTCTGCACAGCAAATGCCAAGGCAGAACAGTGCCACGTGCTGTCTCTCTCCTCTGCACAGCAAATGCCAAGGCAGAACAGTGCCACGTGCTGTCTCCTCTGCACAGCAAATGCCAAGGCAGAACAGTGCCACGTGCTGTCTCTCTCCTCTGCACAGCAAATGCCAAGGCAGAACAGTGCCACGTGCTGTCTCTCTCCTCTGCACAGCAAATGCCAAGGCAGAACAGTGCCACGTGCTGTCTCTCTCCTCTGCACAGCAAATGCCAAGGCAGAACAGTGCCACGTGCTGTCTCTCTCCTCTGCACAGCAAATGAAAAGGCAGAACAGTGCCACGTGCTGTCTCTCTCCTCTGCACAGCAAATGCCAAGGCAGAACAGTGCCACGTGCTGTCCACGAATATTTCTGTGACATTTGAAATACTGACACTGTATCTTCCTCTCCTTTCTCCATCCTCATAAATCATAGCAACACTCAGCAGTTCACAGGCACAGTGGGTACAGCGAGTCTGACAGAGGTCATCTCATCAGGAGTGCTAGATCTGGGTACTTGCTGGTCTTCTTGTTGTACAGGGAGTCTGACAGAGGTCATCTCATCAGGAGTGCTAGATCTGGGTACTTGCTGGTCTTCTTGTACAGGGAGTCTGACAGAGGTCATCTCATCAGGAGTACTAGGTCTGGGTACTTGCTGGTCTTCTTGTTGTACAGGGAGTCTGACAGAGGTCACTTCATCAGGAGTGCTAGATTTGGGTACTTGCTGGTCTTCTTGTTGTACAGGGAGTCTGACAGAGGTCACTTCATCGGAGTGCTAGGTTTGGATACTTGCTGGTCTTCTTCTTAACACCTACCCTCTGGATTCTCACTTTTACAACAGCTGCTTTTTCTTTCACAGCTGTAAGGACAGCCAAGGGTTTGCACATTTCTGGTGAAAGCCTATCTTGCAATGAAGTTGCTCCTGTATTGTTTCCTGCCACTATTCTTATATTGCTGACTCTCTTTCTGTATCGCCTCCTGCCTCTCTTTCTATAACTGCTTCCTGCATCTCTTCCTATGTTGATGCCTACCTTTCTTCCTATATTACTGCCTGCTTCCAGAACTGTCACCTGCCTCATTGAACTGTTGCCCAGCTCTCTCTTTTGCTTCCTACCTCTCTGTCTGTATCACTGCATTCATCTCTCCATTGGTAACGGCCCATCTCTCTCTCTGTCTGCCTGATCCTCTTCCTGTACTCTTTCTTCCCTCTAGTCATCTAATCTAAGTTCAGGCAAAATGACTCTTCAACTCTGAATCTTCTGATTTCTCTGAACGCCTCTACTTTAATATAGCCAGATGTTCCTTGTAGCTCCTGAACAATCCAACTGATGTTCTTTCTTACATATGCTAATGAAACAATATTTCTCAAGTCATCGCACAATCACACCTAAGCTAATGTCCATCTTCTTCCATTCTACACACACACACACACACACACACACAAACACAAGCATACACACACGCACACACACATACACACAGAGTGATGGTATAGAATAATGAAACTGATTTACCTTCTAGCAGCTCGTTTCATGCACATTAACATAAGGAAAATATTAACTGCGATGCTACAGGCATGTTGAAAACAAAAAACAACAACAATAAAAAGAAACAGATCTGATGCAATCTGCATGATGACGTTGCTCTGTGAAAAGTGAGGTTCTGTAAAATGCAGGAATAAAAAGTATCAACATTTTTCTACTTTACAAAAAGTAGGTTGGCGAGACCTACCAAATATGAATGGTGTGCGTGCATGTGTATATGTGTGTGTGTGTGTGTATGTGCAAGTGTGTGTGCGTGTTAGAGAGAGAGAGGTGGAGAGAGCGAGCGCAAAAACAACAATTGTTTTGTTTGCTTGTATACAAAAAAGAACCTGTGCATACATAACTGTCATGCAGCAAATAGAATGTCTAGAATGCCGGATTGTTATATTATATTATATTGGGTATTTATATAGCGCCTAATGGCCCTATCCTCGGTCACAGACCAAGCTCTAAACGCTTTACAATAAACACACTACCTCACTCACTCCATTGTTTCTACGTACATCTGAGTATTTTCTAGGAACTTTTTAAAGTGGAAATTTGTCATCAGACCCACAGGCCATGGCGATGGTTAAACCATCATTAGCCTATCAGGAAGGAGCGGAGACACTGGGAAAGAAGCAGAGGGGAAGAATGGTTTTCAGTGAATGTCTCTTCTTATGCTTTAACCATTCCATCATACTTGGAAGGATAAAACATGAAAGGCAGCGTGAAAGGCAACGTGATTGCATAGTGGTGTAAGTCACTGAAACTGCTAAGTCCCATAACATGTGCTTGAGTTGTTTTTTTCGCAACAAACCAGAATGCAGGCAATGTTTGAGCTGTATAAATAACGTCAGGGGCTTAACAACAAAATAAACTCTAAATCTGCTATTTTCTGAGAATATATCCCACAATTCAATTGATATATTTCTGTAATAAAAATTACATCCTGTCCCAATTAAAAGAAAGAAGTGCTGAAGAATCTGAAGCAAACCCCAGCCATTTTAACTAAAACAATTAAAAAACAGCCATTTTAACTAAAACAATTTTTTTTTAAACGAACAAACGAAAACCTGTGAGAGAAATTACGTGCAAGAAATTTTCAAAACATTTGTATCAGACCTACTTACTCCTTCTTTGAAATCAACTTCAAAGGAAGTGCTGGACTCTTCCCCTTCTGCCACCCATCCAATCTGAAACAGAATCAAAATGTACCTTGTGTTATATTGCATGGACTTTATTGTAACTATCTGAATTCAAACCAGAAAAATCTGGTATCATATGAAAATGATTGAATTTATTTCTTTTTCAAAACTATGGGTTTTTTGTTTGGCTAGTACACCCTATCTTTAAATAAATTAAAGAGGTTTTTTTTTTCGTAAAACGCTTCAAATCCCTTCAGCAAGTTAAAAGAAATTATACAACTAAAAGTAGTTTTATGGTATACTTACCTGTCCGAACGAGTGCCATATCTCCACTAGGCATGGAACACACTACACATCAGAAATATCTTGAGATTCCTGATGTATAATGTGTTCCGCACTTAGTAGATTCTGATGATAAGGCATTTGGACAGGTAAATAATGCCAAAAAAACCCAACTTCATGAAAATGTATGTTTCCATTCTGTCTGCTTCATTCCATCATTTCTTTTGTATAACTAAAAAAAGAAAGAAGATGAAATGACACTTTAACAGTTCCAGTGTTTAAGCATGCAGTTTTATATCCATCTCTTATTCACTCTGCTGTCTAACTACCAGAAAACACCCACCGTTGGGTCAAACTGTGTTGGTGACAAACCTCGGCAGTCAAAGACAGCAATCGTTTTGTACTTGCCAGAATCATCAGCACAGTATGGTGCTACTGACTCCTTTATGATATCTGAAATTCAAGATGCCATGCAAATTAAAAAACTACTTTTTCGTTGTTGAGGGATTGGATCTGACTTTAAAGTAGATGAAAAAACTCCCAGCAAAAGGGTTAAAACATCTCTGCCATTATCTTTACTAAACTGAAATGCCATGATCACTTTAAGTAGACATTAACTCATTGGCAATGGAACAAAAATTGACTTATCTCATGAAGTAACATTTTGGTCATATTTTAACAGCAGGCTTCCTCAAAATGACCTAAGCATGCAAGGTATACTTGATCTGAAAACTATGTTCATGCTTAAGATGTCTGAACACATTTTTTCATGAGTGCTACTAATAAACATGCATTCCTTTAAAATAATGTCATAGCTTCTTTAATGGAAAAAGTTTGAAAGTACATGTGCTTTCCTTACAATGTTTGCTATGTCTGTCAGCACACACACTGGTAAGAATGGGAGGATTTTTTAAAAATCAAAATAATGTTTCTTTAATCATACATGCACACGTGCAGAGTCAGATCCTTGACCTTTCACAAGTTCAATCACTCTCAAGAAGTGCTTCACTATCATGTTTGCTGAAAGAGCCATCTCTGACACATCTCTGAACAAACTATGTAAGAAAGAACTGCATCTATCTAAACAGCAAGTTAATGGCCTATATAGTTTCTCTTGGACTGAAACTCTCTCTCTCCTTCTCTGTCTTCGTTCCTCAGCTGGAGCTTTGAAGACGATAACTACTAAGATGTTTGCGAAAGTGACCATTTTTATTCCCATCATTAAGGCGATCACCCGGGACAACATCTAAACATGACATCAGCATGCATATGGTTTAATTTCGTGTCAGCCATCCCAGCGCAACACAATGGCCTTCTTCCTCAGAAAGTTGGAACGGGTTTAATGTAGTGCGAGATTTCTGTATGGATGTGCTCATGCACAAGACGTTGGTCTACCGTTTCATCTGAAGGACTGTGAGAGAATTAGAATCTGCACAATGATTAATTCGAAGAGAAAATATTTTCAAGCCTGGATGTCTTGAGAGGAAATCAAAGCCTGGTACTTGAAACAAGTCTTGAGTCTGACCTTGGGGCCAACCACACCACAAATTGAAATGTTTGCGTGCACTGATGAGATTTCAGACACACACACACACACACACACACATGAACATGCGCACATACATACACACTCACTGTTGTTAAAATCACAATGTACTACTCTTTGCCTCAATACAATACTAACAAAGTCATAAACATGGTAATATCACCGACTGCAGCAAAGAATTTGATAAAAGAAAAGAAACCATAACCAACACCATCTACTGATCACACATGACTTGTTATTGAATGCAACATTTTTCTTCTTTTTTTTTTGCATCAAAGTTTGTTTGATGTTCAATATCTTGTTGTTTTTTTTAACACATTTTGCATGTACATAACTTATAATCAAATGTATGGATCTGAGAAACGGAGCTTCAGCATCTTCCCCCAAAAGGATGTGTATATTCCAGCACCACAGGTGAGAGAGAGAGAGAGAGTGAGAGAGAGATGGACAGACAGACAAAGAGAAAGAGAGAGAGTAATGGGCAACATCACAGCACAGAATTTGCAGAAGATAGGAATGCAGTTTACACTGGAAAAACTCCTGGTGTCCCTAGGGTGGTGCTGATGGGGGTGGGGAACCATCCAATGTGGACAGCTTACTCTATGTTTAGACAGGAGAACGGGAGAACTCTTACTTACCGATAGAGTTCTCTCTACTGCACAGACTGCACTTCAGCACCAGATTCGCATGACCCCTCCCTCCTTTTAGGGGAGCCTGGTCCTACCAAACATCACAGAGAGCCAATGGTATACCTTCAAGCTCCACAAATAATCACTTTCAGTAATGAGGAAAGGCTTCTGTGCCTGGGCTGTCAATGATGTTGCCTATGAAGAGCATGTTACAGCTGCTGTTAAACCAGTGTCACACTAGGCCAGTCTCACTTTCAAGCGCTCCCTGATGCTCACTTCTTCACACTCCACATGTGGGACTACTTGGGTAGCTACTCAAGAGCAAAAACTCGCCCAGTTTGGGTTCAGCTGTTCAGGAGGGACAACTGCACAGTGAAGATCATCAGCTGCTAACAGCTAGCATGAAAATCATGCGCTCCACAGTCCGCTATGCCCTACGGGTACGGCTGTTCCTTTTTCCCTTCGCTTTTATACATGTCCTTCCCCAACATCCAGAACTTGTTTTCGCTTTAACACTGTAATTTGCGCTATTCACTCTATCGTATTTCATAAAATCAGAATGCCTGAATCAATACTGAATAAATCAACATGCAGTGAACCACACATATGTTCTGAGTCATGTAACTAATCGCTTTACATATGTTCTTTTTTCTTTCTTTCTTTCTGCGTACGCAGGCTGATACTCCTGCGGACACTCCCTGTATAGCCAGACAGTGGAGTTTTGTGTGTATGACCCTTTTTTATCCCGCCATTAAGGCAGCCATACTCCATCTTCAGGGAAGGTGCATGCTATGTGTCACGTGTCATCCATACCAACGGCCAAACTGGCCTTCTCTTCCGAAAGTTGGTGATGGGATTTTACGTGTGTGCAAGATGTTATGCGTGCGTTCACACACGGAACCTCGGTTTATAGTCTCATTCGAAGGACTATATGGGGAATGGAGTCAGAACCAATGTTAACTCCGAGGGAAAAATCCCCCTATACCGAAATTCGAACCCGCAACCCCAGGATCACGAGTCCGGCGCTCTACCAACTGAGCTATCCGGCCCCCACATATGTTCTGAGTCATGTAACTAATCGCTTTACATATGTTCTGAGTCATGTAACTAATCGCTTTACATATGTTCTGAGTCATGTAACTAATCGCTTTACATATGTTCTGAGTCATGTAACTAATCGCTTTACATATGTTCTGAGTCATGTAACTAATCGCTTTACATATGTTCTGAGTCATGTAACTAATCGCTTTACATACTGCTTTCCTGCAAGTTTGCCAGATGGGGGAAAGAGTGAATTCAAGAACAAAATCTTTCTGTTACGCTTGAGTGAGCAACTCAGCCTGGAGTGACAAGGGCTTCCAGAAGGCAAATATGACATCAGAACGCATGTCTTATTCAGATTAAATCCAAAGATACAGTCATGTCATTTTTTAAAAATCCATATACTTAAAAGAGAAAGTACTATCCCGCCAGAAGAAAGGGACAAATAAATTACCAGACAAAACACAACGCGTTTCAACCTCTTTGGTCTTCTTCAGGCAAGATAAACAACATTGAGGACAATGAAAATGAAGAATGAGCCATCACGTGCCTCCTCAAACTGGGCCCTATTGTTGAGGTGGTTAGCAGAATGTCAAATAGCAATCACGTGCCTCCTCAAACTGGGCCCTATTGTTGAGGTGGTTAGCAGAATGTCAAATAGCAATCACGTGCCTCCTCAAACTGGGCCCTATTGTTGAGGTGGTTAGCAGAATGTCAAATAATCACACGCATACAGCTAAAAATAGAAGGGAAGCGAAATAAGGAGCAATGAAAAGTAGCATACAACAATCATAAGTGCACACCTAAAATTGATGATGTGAAGCCAAATACAAAACAATGAAGGGTAGCGATCACTACGAATCAAAAGTTACTTTCAAAATGAGGTGACTGCTGGCGGAAATTAAGACAAACTTAACACTTTGTTTCCATTTCCACCTGCAGTTCCCTCACTTTGAAACTAAAATCCACAGTTAGATCAATTCTGAAATATGGCAATATGGTGTCTACACCCTATCTAAAAAAAGCTTGTGCCTCTTGCACCAAAAAAAAAGTGTAAACAGATCACTGGTTTAAGTAAAATCAGATAAGAAACAAAGGTTAAAAGTATCATGGAGATGTGGCTGAAGCTTTAACAATATCCAACACTTTTTATGACAAAACTACAAACCACATGTTTACATTAAATAGCAAAATTAAGAAAGAAGTGAGCAGGGAACAGTAAACAAGAAACAGTAAACAAGTAGGGTAACTTTTGCTCCCATAAGAAAACCTAACACAGAGTAATTTTTATTCAAGACTGGCACAGCCTTTTAAACTTGAATGAAGTCAGACAAATACAAAGACGAACAATCTAATAGTGGGGGGAAAATAAGCGCAGGCCAACAACTCAACTGTCCTCATAGTAATGACTTGACAAAGATCTGGACTTGGGGGGGTGGGGGGGGGAGGCTGAAGATGGAGAAACTGGGAACATGAAATTAAGAAAATAAATTATAGATATGAAAACTCTTCACTAGCTGCATGAGGGAACCATCGTAATCCCTTTCAAAGGCAGATCTATTTGTATTGCCTGTTCCGAGGCCTTTCATCCAGTGGATCAGAACTCATCAGGGAGACACGGCTGGTTGTGTCTGTGCTCCTGACGGTATTATGGACCGTGGTGTGTCTCTATTTGACACCAGGAGCACACTCAGAAAACAGTCATATTCACCATGATCTCTATGAGCAAGCAAAAGGTAGTTAAGCCAACAAGCCAATCATGACAACACGTTATTTTATTTCCTTGGCACTTCAAGCAGCTAAATAGCCAGTACATGACAGCAATACAATGATACTGTTGGCAGCAAAGGAAATGGAAAACAGTCAACCTTAATTCTTTCCAGCCGAGCGCGGCGCACAGAGCCCATTCCCTGGTGCCGTGCGCCGCGCACAGCGCCCATTCCCTGCCGACTCACAGATTTGGCCACTTTTTAATTTATTTTTACGGTAGCTCTACAACAACTGACGGTCTTGTGTTAGGTGTCACAGGAAAGAACAAACACTCAACTCCAATCATCACCAGATCCACTTTGTAATACGATTTCAAGCACTTCATTGCACGAGAAATTGTTACCACCCATTTGCCTGACCGAGATTTTTTTGACACAGGAAACGTGCCGCGCGCAGCGTGGTCGTGCTGTCAGTTCTTTGTTCCAAAGCTCGTGGGGTCAGCCAAGTTCACAATAGGCCACTGAAAGTATGGTCGACAACTCGTTCCAACATCCTAAGACTAGTTACAGAGGTTATTTCCCTTGGACCATTTCATGGAAAGTGTAGGAATTTTTTATGTTCCCGTCGTCTGATTGTCAGACATGCCTACCCCAAAATCTTACTATCAGGAACAGATGTTATAAAATCAGGAACAAATTGAAAATTTCAAACATTTTCAGGAACACTCAACCTTCCTTTTGTGGACACAACCGCGCGTGTGTAGGTTCACACACACACACACATTCACACACACAAACACCATAACAATTCTGCAAAACCCCTCTCTTTCAGGCAGAAAAAACAACTTACCTTTATTTACACTATGTACATTGCATGTCATGCATGGTTTTCACTGTGCAGACTTCAGAGACCTGTAGTAGGCACTCTTCAGGTCTGCATAGTCCGAGGTCTTCTATTGTTTTTCGCCGCTATTTCTTTTATAATGGCTGTCCCCTTACTCCTGCCACACTGAAACTTCTTTGCCACATCAGTCTTTAAACATCAGTTTGAACGCTTTTGTAAAAGTATCCAAAACGGTGAAAGGCAGATTCAGTTCAGCAACAAGGTCGACGAGCATTACTTCGGCGCGAATCACTTCATCTGTTGATTCTGCTTTGCTGGTCGACGAACTGGTGAAAAATCCAGAAATCTTGCGAGTGTGACCACAAGATATCTCAAAGTCCTTGTGTATTTTGGATTCGACATGTCGACGACAGTCATCTTGGCCGCCATGTGCGATGGAGAACTCGCACTGGCAAACCGTGCACCAGCATAAGTTTTCCCCTTTCCGTCCTTCTTGTAAACATGACCACCTCTCACTGTATTGTTTACGAAAGGTCATCGGTTGTCCCTCTGTGAAAAATTGTCATCGTTTGATTTCGTTTTTTTTTTTGTTGTTGTTGTTTTTTCCGGAACACGCGATCCCTGACCGTAACGTCCGGAACAAACCTCGATTTTTATGTTTTTCCGTAACAAATACGGCTATTCCGGTACGGTAGGCATGTCTGGATTGTGGACGACACGGCAGACTGTGAGCTGTCTTTCCGTCATCCGGACTTGGACGACTCGGCTCAAGGGAGAGAAATCCTGTCGTCCACTATTGGACGACTCGGCTGGTAAAGGTTAAACAGACAGAGCAGAACCCTGAGTTCACATCTATCTATTGCTGATGAGAGTGGGACAAACCAGAGTGATTATTTTTGTGACCAAAAAATTGCTAACGGTATGATGATACCATATCAGAAACTTTACAATTAAAAAAAAAAAAGAGGGCGGGGGGGGGGGGGGGGGGGGGGGGGGGGGGCTAAACCAAGGAGATGGCTCTAGTTTTGACATTCTAAAACAAATAAAAAAGATTGAAAAAAACAAAAAACAACAACCAACCAACCAACCAACCAAAAAAACACAGGTGTGACAAGTCACTTGACAAGTCACATCCGATCCGTCCCAAACCCGTCTTGTACAAACTGTACAAACCCCAAACAGCAGAACCGATTTTAAATCTATGCCAACTCCCCCGTCATTCACCCTTCCTTCTTGCCTTGATGTAGCAAAAAGTATCGCACGGAAAAAGTTTACATCACTTAGTGGGTGCGTCACAGTCTCTCCCATCTTCTTCCCTACTACCCCTCTCCCCTTCACTCCCAAATGTGATGGCATGACACAGTGAAAAATTTACCTCACATCGCAACAGTGTTGCCCGTCACTCACATAAAGACACGGAGCCGCTTCTCGCTCACCTCCCTCCTTCCCTGTTACCTCCCCCTCCCTCTTTTAATATTCACCCGCCCGCTCGCAGACAGTCGCGCATAGCTGAGTGAGTGATGCAACCGTGTTTACTCGCGCTTGGCTAGTTAGCATTCGTTCTACAGAGGTGTGCATAAATTATCATAGGTTGGTTCAATCCAAAGCAAATGCAGTTTCCATAGTTTGTGATTGGTCAAATCCACTGTTCAGAGAGGGAGCTGACAGACAGGACCCCTCCTCTCACTGCCTGAGTGACAGCCTGTCTCAAGAGAATAATCTAGAATACACAGTTTAGCGTGTAAAACAGGAATACTGAGCTCTCCCCCTTCTGGGGTACAGAAGCACAAACAACAAAAACAAACAAGTAAACAAACAGAAAACAACAACAACAACAACAACATCATCTTTAATCCAACATATTCCCTCCAAACTCCCAAGTTTTCATTTCTGAGAACTAGTATGTCATCTACTCACTCAGCTGTAAAGTACACAAATTTTGATGCTTCCTCTCCACAGTTTCCACATTTCAGCTGAAAATAAACAGAAACCCTTCACATAATAAAAAAGTTCATTGGTTAGTATCTTTAATTGTTTTGCACATTTTTCTAACTCCACTGCTTTTGTCCATATACCTGCATGTGATTGTGCATGAGACATTATAAAAGTTTGAAGTAGTGTCACTGCCTGCAAGCACAAGTATACAGACACTGATCCACAAAAAAAAGTCATGCAGATTTACTCATGTCAATGCCGAGACATTAAATCACAATCAATTAATTGCTGCAATGTTCCTTATCTATATTTCTGAAACAATCCTACACACAAGTCAGGCATGTAAAAGCTTTCAAAAACAAACAAACCAGTCAATCTCAGGGGGAGTCAAGGGGGGGGGGGGAGGTGAGGGGGGGCTGCAGAGGGAGGGAGGGACTAGGGGCAGGAAGGGGGGAGGTGGGAAGGAAGGTGTGTGTGTGTGTGTGTGTGTGTGTGTGTGTGTGTGTGTGGTGTGTGTGGATAGGGGAAAGGGGAAAGGCACTACATAACCAAAACAAAAATAAAAAGTGTAAATGGAAGTTACAGCTGTTTGGAGGTAGTTTGTTTGCCTTCACATTTACATGCTCATGTACAGACACTTGCAACTGGGTGTAGTATCTTACTAAGCCAGAATACAAACAAACACACAAAATACATGAAAAAGTTTTAAAAAATGTTCATACACCATACCAAACACAAATAAATTTTCAACAAATATGTCTGTCATACTCTAGGGGTCATACACACACACACGCACATCTGCCCAAAGTACACTCCGCATGCACACGCAATCACTCCTCTCACCCAAGGAGCGCCAAATAAAAACACAACACAAGAGAGGTTTGTTTCCCCTCCTTCTATGGGAGTACAAATATTATTAATCAAACACCAACATTTAAATAATTTCATTTATACCTCCACTCCACGAAGGAGGAAAAAGAAACAACTGCTTCCCCTACAATCAAGGAATTTATAAATATAAGGGGGATGAATCAGTATCAATCACCAGCAAAAGGGGGAGATGTATCACATCATTCATAAACATCAGGGGGAATGCACCAACATCCTTCCTTTGCATCAGGAGGAGACACATAAAAATCATTCACTGTCCAGCCCAAAGAAAAGAGCGTCACTGTCTCTAGGACAGAAGTTCTGGGGTATCCTTCCCCACTCGTGTCTAATCAATTATCACTCTCCTTTAAGGAAATATTGGAACATCAGTTCCAGTCAGCCACGCCTTTAAATATTTCTCACCCAAATGTTTCTACATTCAAAATTCCTTTACAGGAAAGTAGGTACACTGCTTCCATATTCCAGGTTTCTTTATAGGAAGATAAATATAAATTTCACTCGCTGGTCACTCTCTTAACCTTGGGGAAGGCACACAGGGGACAGCCATCTCCTGGCTGAATAGGGCGTTGCCTTATACAAACTCTCCTTCCTCAGGAACTGGGGCTCATTACGGAGAAGTGGCCCGCTACCCGACCTGGGCTGGAGACTTGGTCCGGCACCTCTGAGACCACCCAAGGCCCTAGGTCCGTGGCCCATGTGAGACAGCCAATCTCTAACGCAATGCAGCCTCACTCTGGCCTCAGTCCAAGCAAACCATCATGCCCTCCGACTTCTCCGGCTGGCATGGAGCAAGTGATTATCAAATCCTAAAGGTAAATTCAATAGCGCGCGCAATGCGCCTAACCAGTACTCACAAAGGCCACAGCCAACAGAATAGTGATGTACATTCACATGACAATTTTCACTTAAAACCAAGGCCAGCCAACCTGCTATCTCAAAACCAATAGTTATATGCAAAACAACATGTGCACATTACAATCAACATAACATGTGCACATGACAGTCTGCTTCAAACATTGCACATAAAAAATGCACAAATTAAGCAGCAAGATGGTCCTGAATATCCTACCTTCATGTACCACCTGAAGTCATCCAAGTTATCTACTTTCAGATTGGTCAGCTTCTCCATCTGGGCCTTGAGCTGTAGCGCTATCTTTGGCTGTCCAAACACAGAGAAAACAAATCATTATGTCATGCAACGATCATTACCTTTGGTGCTTTGCACTACTCACTTGTTCACTATGAATCATAGTGAATCATAACACAATGACCGCTCCTGTGTATAGTAATGCCACAGCCTGCAGTCAGGTTTGGATTTCTATCCTAAATACTTGAATCATCACAAGCAGTCAATAAAATCAATCATATGATTACTTGAGTTCAACATTAAATCAAACTATTTCGTTATGTTTTGCCATGTCAAATCCATTTTCTCAAGGATTTCATAACTGTAAAAGCATTGTCTGGATGCTACCAAAATGAAAACAAAAACAGTCAAGATCTAGTTGCAAAGGGAGAGAACTGCAGGCAGAAATCCAAACAAATCTGAAATAATGTTAGCAAACCACCCAAAAAACACGGACAAACGAATCACAAGACAAAACATGATGCATTTCGACCTCTTAGGTCTTCTTCAGGCAAGATACAAAACAATTATTACAACGAAAATGAACGAGCAATCACTTATCCCCAATCTCTTCAGCACGAGATAGGCGTTGAATGAAAACGAGGCTGTCAGAAGGGAGATAATTTGTGAGTCAAGGTAGTAAAGGTAGTAATGATGATACTTATAGTACTTACAGGAATACTAGTACTGGTAATGATGATCAAAACATTGAAAAAATAAATAGATAAATGACAGGATTACTACCACTTTTGGTGATAATATGGCAATAACAGTTGAGGTCTGGGAGAAAGGAGAGTGGGTTAGAAGATTCTTAAACAGCAAGGTTGCCGTGCAACAGTCTTAGTGGTGATGTTGATAGTGATGTTAATGGTAGTGACGGTAATATTAATACTAGGCCAAACCTTACTGCAAGATTAGACCCACCTGATATCCTGCCTTCTTCATACAGGTCTGCAAAACTACTGGAAGCAGGATCACCAACTTCCCTTGTACCATCTGTGAGTGGAATTGCCTTCCACCTGAGGTAGTCATACCCCCATATCATCCCCAGTGGAAAGACAGGTTATGTCCACATTTATTCCCATAAGAGAATTTCGGAAAGCAGTTTTCTAAATCAACCATTGATACTGTTTCCATCAACAGATTATCTTCTCATCAAGGGGTAAATGTTGCTATTGCTAGAAGAGCAAATTTCTATGGTCCAGCCTCCTTCTTTCCTCATCAACCCCATTCTCCTCCCTTTTAGCTGCCTTGGTCTTACCAGACCACACCCTTTCTCTGTCACCAATCATTTTGTCATGAATGTTGCAGCTGATCACCAAGGGACGAAATCTAAACTATCTATGAACATTCGATTTTATCCAAATGCTTAATTTCACGGCAAACAAACAGCTATTCTAGAGGGGATATTGCCATTGTCAGTATTTCTTTCACCAGAATATGGAAGTACTAAGTCCTGGCTACAACTCGTTGTAAATCGGCAATCTTTACAAGTACCGTAATGGGTTGGGAACGGGGAGAGCGGAAGGGGGTTCGTAGTTCCAATATGCAGGTATATGAACAAACCTTACATATGCACGACTCACCATGTTTACAGATTTAGTCAGTACTAGTGTTCCTGTGTTGTATGGTTGCTCAAGTTGCTCGCAACGTCGTGTCCTGAATCCAAGGGAAGCCACTCTTTTAACCAACACAATGTTGCCTGCTTTTCTCTCTCTTGAAGATCAAGGGCAGTGACTGCGTGACCACCACTGAGGGCTGATATGACCTTTTTCCATTTTGCTCTTCCAAGACGAACTCTCTCTACTTGTGTGTGTGTGTGTGTGTGTGTGTGTGAGTGTGAGTGTGTGTCTGTGTGTGAAGGAAGAAGGGCCATCACAGGGGGAGAGAAGAGGGCCCTCTGCCCGCACAGAGTGATTTCGGCTTTCCAGTTGTTCCAGTTGAACGTTTATCGTTCTGTATGGCGCGATAAAGAGAAACAACAATAACAACAACAACCACAACACAACTCCACACACACGGGCGCGCATGCGCGCGAGGCTTTGTGAATGATTAATTGACATTATGGAATGACAAAAAAATCGACTGAATGGCTTGCTCCGGCGTCGGATGGTGTGGTGAAATTTCAGACTAAACGCCGCTTGTGTGTGTGTGTGTGTGTGTGTGTGTGGTGCGTGCGTGGTGCGTGCGTGCGTGTGTGCGTGTGTGCGTGTGTGTGTGTGTGTGTGTGTGTGTGTGTGTGTGTGTGTGTGTGTGTGTGTGTGTGTGTGTGTGTGTGTGTGTTGTTGTTGTTTTTGTTGTTGTTGTTGTTTTCTTCATCGCCCGACACGGGAACTGTAAACGGTGAACTGTAACGATTGGCATGCCGGAATCATTCTGTGTAAACCTTCTTCTTCCTGTTCTGCTTCTTCCTCTTCCTCTTCTACTGCTTCTTCTTGTTCTTGTTCTTCCTCTTCTTCTTCTTCTCCTTCATCATCATCATCATCTTCTTCTTCTTCCACGTGGCGGGGTAATCAAAAACAGTCACACACGTAATGTTCTCATCCCAGCTGATGCATTTGTACCACAATGTTCAAGTGCTTTGGCTGTTCGGATGATCCCTAGAGTCTTTTAGCCAGGGTACGACAAGAACAACAACTTTCTTCTTTCTTTGTTTCTTCTTCTTCTTCTTCTTTTGTGTATGTTCTGTATGCTTTGCATGCAATGAATGTTTTCAGCAGTCCATAGCCTGTTGGCTAGCATTGTTGCTGGCTGACTGGCAGGCTTAAGGACTAGTGCCGAGGGTGATGACTTTCTTTTCCTATCTACAAGACTGAGAAGAACGCCAGTCTAGCCAGCAGCTTGAGGGAGTCGGGCTTCCAAGCCAAAGTCCTCGCCACAGTGGTTGGAACGGGGGGGGAAGGGGGGGGGGGGGGGGGGTGAGGCTGTCAGTTTATAAACTCACGACGGCTCGCGATGTCTAATAAGAAGTGGACAACAACCTGAAGGCAATGACGGAGACACCTGAAGAGAGTTCCAGCTGGGTTTGATCGAAGAAGACACAAAGTGAACTTCTTGAGAACACAACATCCGTCTCAAAGGCACGCCTTGAGACGCTTACCCAT
>CM031600.1:4902547-4911836 GCA_018398815.1 Conus ventricosus | reverse complement strand
GATACAAGATCTATGTTTTCAACGTATCTGTAATTGCTGGAGCTGATAGTTTGAGAATTTTGCCGTCTAGGCCATCACCCCGCAGGTACTGAGAGAGAGAGAGAGAGAGAGAGAGAGAGAGAGAGAGAGAGAGAGAGAAGAGAATGTGGGGAGAGAGAGAGTGAGAGAGAAGAGAGAGATGCCTAAAGATAAAAAGGAACGGTCAAAGAATGAAAGGAGCGTGTCATATCGACTTTTTACAGCATTGCCCAGCCATTGAAGAGTGAACTTGACCACCCTTCCAGCTGCTGTGGCTTTGTAATAGTGTCATGAGCTCCGCATTGGGGGGTCGTGCGTTTGAACTCCATCCGAATAATCATGGAATTTTTCGGTTCCACTATCTCCCATGATAGAAGATGCATGTTTGAAAGCATTATGCCTCAATTGTCGTTAGTTCATGTTTGGCGGACACAGAACTTAAACTTTTTAAGATTTGCTCAATTTTCTCGGCCAACACTGCAGATGTATGTATCTCTCGGGCCTGGCTGACGCCGGAATGTGTGAAGAATAAAAATTATTTTTTAAAAAGCGAGAAGTACAGTCCTGTGATGTTGTGTATGACCAAACTACGAGTTTGTGCCATGATCCTCTTAGCGCAGTTTATCATTCTCATTGACCATCATCATCATCAACACACACACACACACACACACCACACACACACACACACACAAACACACACGCGCGCGCACACACACACACACACACACATACTTAAATTCACGCTCTGCTCTCGTGTCCACATCAGTTACGATTTATCCTTACATAGATGCGTATGATCACATCGAGTCAAAGTCGTTTCTATTTCTAGCTCCCTGCTGACTGCTGGCATCAGACTGCAAAAGAACGATTTTGTCGGATGTGGCTGTATATGAAAAACAGGGGCCTGTGTAACACGCTTAACGTACTACCATGCCAGAAACATTTGAGTTGTGCTTACAGCGTACGCTCTGAGCTCTTCGGTGGTGTTTTTCTTCGAGTGCCCTATTAACATTATTTCTGTGAAGTAAGTACTCTAGCCAACACCCTGTATCAGCCACCCATGTAAAACACACCACCCCTCGCTTTTCTATGTCAACACTCCCACAGGGTTTGTTTTGACTTTCCCTAATAATCAGGACAAATTAATTTTAGCCGCTGAAATGTCTATACATCCAAAAATTGCGAAATCCTTTTTGTTTTTGTTTTTTTGTTTTTTGTTGTTGAAAAGGCGTATTGAAAACAAACTAACAAACAAACTGACACGTTTATAGTTTACATGAACTCAGCCTGAATATTTTTACAGAAAAAAAAGCTCTGTTTAGTAATCTTGCGGGATTAAGTGAACAGGGACTTCAGGTTCAAGGTCCTTTTAGATAACTTCCCTTGGCAGTGCGTTTGGCACCGCAATGTTGTTAACGTGTTACAGCAGTATAATGCTGAAGTAAAAAAGAATGCAAGCTTCGAACTCTCGTGAACCTTAATGTCACTCATCCTGAAAAGTGGTTGTAGAAACGATACGGGTACCCCCCCCCCCCCCCCCCCCCAAAAAAAAAAAAAAAAAAAAAGGAAAAGGGCGGAGGGGGTGGAGTGGCCAGGGAGGAACAGGGAACTGGTGTGATTTGGTTTTCACGGCGCGTATGAAAGACTGATTCTTTGGTTAAAAAAGAAAAGTTTAGTTCTGTCATTGCATGCACATCCGGGTCACTCATTGTCGTCGCCTGACGGAGAAAACAGCAAATTACACGGACATGTTCCAGGCAGGCAAGCAACCATTTGCAGATTTCACGTAGGTCTAATCACGTCTGAAATAAATGAATGAAAACGGACATATAATTATTACTTTTCTTTGGAACATGCGCAGTTCCCACAAGAATAGAGTGAAACTTCGTTGCTCTATATTTTCACAAGTAAACTGCCGTCATCTGCATTCGATTGCCATAAAACTCTCTCTTTCTCTCTCTCTCTCTCTCTCTCTCTCTCTCTCTCTCTCAATCGCACGCTCACACACACACACATACCCCACACACACACACACACACACACACACACACACACACACACACACACACACACACACACACCATAGTGCGTGCACGCGCGCGCCGGGACGTCCCCCCTCCCTCCCCCCCAAACACACACACTTTTTTCTTTAGAAACCGACGAGGACGGGGGAGGGGGAGGAGCGAGCGAGTCCAAGGCAGGTGAGAAATCCAGTTGTCTTCAGTGTTCAATTTCTTAACTGGTAGATCCGTGCCGCGGGAGGAGACGAAAAATGGCAAGTAACAACCCCCACCCAAACCATAACACACCTTCAAGCGGAACATCAACGGATCGACGTGCGGGGCTGGCACGCAGGCACGGCAATGGTTAGATAGCCTCCCTCCTTCCCTCCCTCACATCTTCCCCACCACCGGTCCTGTCTCCATGACTACCTCCGTACACAACAGGTGTGTTGCTGGCGCCACCCCTCAACCACTCTCAGGACAATACGACTTCAGCGGGTCCGCAAGTTTCATGTCTACAAGTCTGCCGCCATTGCCACAATCTTCCTGATCTTCAAGCCGAGGAATCGGGTCAGTTGTGTCAGTTTGTGTGCATTCGTGATCATTTTGTTATGTGCTGAAATGGCTTTGGCATTGCGCCCGTGTGAATGAAAGTTTGGGACTGGGTGTGTGTGCGCGTATGTGTGTGTGTGTGTGTGTGTGTGTGTGTGGGGTGTGTGTGTGTGTGTGTGTGTGTGTATTCAGTGAAAAGGAGTTGTTCTGAAGAAACACGGAAGACTGTCTCTGTATGGGGTCATTTAAAGACAAAACAACAGAAGTTGGGAGAGGGGAGGGGAGGGGGGGCGGGGAGGGGCGTACTCATCAAACCCCTTCTTTAGACACCGTCCTTTGGAAAACGGATTTAATTCTTTCCTTTGGTCGGAAGTATGGTAGATGTCGGTGGCTGAAATTATTTCACCAGTTTGCTTGCTCTGTGGGATTTCTAGAACATTTACCTTATTTCCTATGATGTTACCTCAATCTTTGACGGGAAGCAGGCTGGCTGTGTAGCCGTAAAAATCGAAAGTAGAGTGCCTCTGAGACTCGAGATCTGCGGCATGTAGTCTAATGTATGGGTCAAGTCTTATTTTTAGTTGCAAAGTGAGACGACTGCAGGCGGAAATCTAAACAAATCTTAAATAAATGCTAGCGAACCGCCAAGAGAAACGTGGACAAACGAGTCACAAGACAAAACACGACGCGTTCCGACCTCTTAGGTCTTCTTCAGGGAAGACACAAACAATTAGGAGAACGAAAATGAACTGCCTACCTTGCGCTGAAGAGTGAAGAGATCCAAGCTAAGTAACACATTCGTTCATTTTCGTTGTCCTATTTGTTTGTGTCTTGCCTGAAGAAGACCTAAGAGGTCGAAACGCGTCGTGTTTTGTCTTGTGACTCGTTTGCCCACGTTTCTCTTGGCGGTTCGCTAACATTTATTTAAGACTTGTTATTTTTAGCCCAGCCGACAATGGAGGCCACATCCGAAAATCTGATGCCTGATCAATTGTCTGATCCATTGATCTCTCTCTCTCTCCTCTCTCTCTCCTCTCTCGACTTTTTTCCCCCATATAAAGCTTTCCTAAATCATTACCTTATCAAAGAGGAATTAACTGGCGCCTTGAGTAAAAAAATCAGATAGTTTGGTTGTGGAGATAATGGTCGTGAGTTGGAACCCCTGGTTGGGTCAGAATTTTACAGCTTGGAAATCCTCTTCGTCCGTTCAGCAGTAAACAGGTTCGAGCCTACGGCCATTATGACCATCCGCCTTTGAATCTTTACTCGTGTTCCCACTCTTACCTACTTGTTCACTATATTGTTGTTTGGTCAGCTAGTGGGAGGCAGAAGATCATAGGAGATCCAAACATAAACGATTTTGTACGTTTCTTAGCTGTCGTCAGCGCTGATGTGACTGACAGTGCTTGGGTAGTTTTGGCAGTTGAGCTGATCATTCAGTCTGTTAGTACATTTTCACCTCTCTTGAAATCGTTGCGGATTCCGAAGCATTGGTTCAAAGATTTTATTTCATATTGATTACTCGATATCTCGTTGTCTGTATATTTGCAAACTTATTCTTTATTGTACTTTCTGTTTCCCTGTTTCCATGTTCTGCCCTGCATTGTTCGACTACCGGAGTTTGTATTTCCCCTCGTGGTTGTTAGAGTATCACAGAATTATAGGTGGCGTGTCTCCGTTTTATGCTAAAGCAGGATGCGCGCGCGCGCGCACGCACGCACGCACGCACACACACACGCCAAGGTGGAAAATAACACACACACATGCATATATATATAGATATATATATATATATATATATATATATTGAATTATAAACAAAGCTTGCTCTTATGTCTTAGATTGAAGAAATAGGGGGAGATAAGCATTCAGATCTGCAGTGGAGATGATTCTGCCTAACTAACAGTATGTGCTTGAGTGGGTGAATGGGGAAAAAATAAAATAAAAATGCTTCTCACAATGAACCTTCAGCAGCTTATAGTCTCCAATGGGGAGACACCCTCCAATAGAGAGGGAAACTCACTAACATATAACTCCTGGTCATATACCGATATTTCGAAACTTGGTGGTTTCTCTCCTCAGTGACCGCGGAAATCTAAGACATAAGAGCAAGCTTTGTTTAAATTCAATATTTCTTGCAATCATTGCAACACAAGCTGCTCTGTAAGTTGCTGGAACGGTGCGCGGTACTTATCCTTGGAATTTATTAGTTTGTTGTATTTAGTCCCTTGCGGATTCATTCCAAGAACTGACCCTCAGCACTTGTGTCTTAAGAGGATATCTTTTTTATATTTTATTTTCACAAGAAAATGTAGCTTGTTTTGCTCTTTCATGATTTTCTTTTGCTTCTTAGGTGGCTCCTTTGGTTGGTTTTTTGAAAACTCAACAAACATACTACGGTATTGCACACGGGTGCACCCCGATAGATCCCCGCACCGATAGATCCCTAACCCTAACCCTATCCCTTTGCGGGGATCTATCGGTGCGGGGATCTATCGTTCGGTGCAGGGATCTATCGGTGCGGGGATCTATCGGGATGACCCCTTGCACACCAGCCTTTTCTGGGATCGCATTCTTCTTAAAACTGAAAAGGCAGAGGAGTCCAAATTACCACTTTCCGCGGTCACTGAGGAGAAACCACCAAGTTTCGAAATATCGGTATATGACCAGGAGTTATATGTTAGTGAGTTTCCCTCTCTATTGGAGGGTGTCTCCCCATTGGAGACTATAAGCTTGCTGAAGGTTCATTGTGAGAAGCATTTTTTTTTATATTTTTTCCCCATTCACCCACTCAAGCACATACTGTTAGTTAGGCAGAATCATCTACCACTGCAGATCTGAATGCTTATCTCCCCCTATTTCTTCAATCTAAGACATAAGAGCAAGCTTTGTTTATAATTCAATATTTCTTGCAGTCATTGCAACACCAAGCTGCTCTGTAAGTTGCTGGAACGGTGCGCGGTACTTATCCTTGGAATTTATTAGTTTGTTGTATATATATATATATATATATATATATAAGAGAGAGAGAGAGAGAGAGAGAGAGTGCCTAAAACAATTTTTTAAGTGCTCAACCCCTTGGGGAGCAACATTAGTTAAAACAAGTTAAAAGAGGAATCTTAAAACTATCTACAAATTTGTTTCAAGCGTGTTGCGCTGTCATCAGGATGGTTTTGGTTTGCCCGCCGCCGATGTTATATAGCGTGTGGGCTCCCGTTCGGGAGCCCACACGCTATATAACATCGGCGGCGGGCAAACCAAAAACCATCTGATGACAGCGCAACACGCTTGAAACAAATTTGTAGATAGTTTTAAGATTCCTCTTTTAACTTGTTTTAACTATATATATATATATATATATATATATATATGTATATATATATATATGTATATATATATATGTGTGTGTGTGTGTGTGTGTGTGTGTGTTGTGACGGCATAAATGAGAATCCGATAGAAGTAGCAAATCGCCCCGGGTAAATGATACTTGAAAACTGCACCGGGGTAAACTACGAACGTAACTAAGAATTGGGTACTGCACTAGTTGGATTTTCACTTGCCCTGGTGTTAATGGCCACTGCGGTTTTTACTGGGACAATTTCCAATCGCCCCAAACACTTTAAAACAAAGTAGTCATTAACGTATGCATCTGAGCAGTGTGTGTGTGTGTGTGTGTGTGTGGTGTGTGTAAGAACTTTGATTCAACATTTTATTTGTCGCAACAAGTGCCAGTTAACCCAACAATGCAAAAACGAACTGATGTGTCACTGATGTGCGTCGCACTATTTTGCTATTGTCCGTGATGATTTCACCAAGGAAAATCCACATTGAACTGTATACACTTGTCTCTGCCTTGTTGAAAAGGATGGACATCTTTAGCCCAACAACAATTGTTTGTGGGTATAGAGAGGAAAGTTGGAGCGGTGGTGTCATGTTCGCTATTAACTCCATAAAGACTTCAACATCAGAAACTACCGGGAAAATCTTTCGAGTTCGTGTTTGGACAGGTACAATGGGCACTCTCGTCTGCCATGGAAATGTATGCAGAACAAGGAATACTCAACGAAAAAAAGCTTGCCAGATAATGTTTTGAACAGCTTCTTTTAGAACAAGACCAAGCCATATTGTGGCATGAAGTAAACACCCTACTGCAACATCAGCTTATATACCAACGCGGACAGTCTGCTTTATTGCTGGACCAGCCGGAGCCAACACAACATCGATGTGTGCCACTACAGAGACGATATGCATCAATCAAGGAGTTTCTCCAGTTGCTAGAACGCACTCCTTCGTGGCGCAGAGCAAACAACACTGCAGGACATGATCAATCTCCGCCAGTGCCGGACCTGTCGGCATCACGGCAGCAACATGCTGCATTACTGCAGAACCAGGCTCAGTCAGTGTGGAACCAGCCTACTTCACCAGGCCGTGTGACACTGCAGGACCAGCACGTGTCGGCACTGGAGCAGCCTATGTCATCACTCGACCAGCCGACGTTGACTTGTAACTCAGCGTGTTTACTTGGGCAAGAATTCTTTTCTACCAACCGACCAACCGTCCCCCCCCCCCCCCCCCTTCCTCCCGCCCCCCCCCCCCCCCCCCCCCCCGCCCCCCAACTCGGTCCCTAAAATTCAATGGTTGACACACACACACACACACACACACACACACACACACTATATCTGTGTGTGTGTGCGCGTGTGCGCGTGTGTGTGGAAACGAACTAAAAGACAAGGCGTTTAGTGCGCATGAGCATTTTGTCTTTATTTTCATCATGCATTTATTGTCATACGTATTGCCCCAGGGAGCGTAATATGTATGGAGATACTTCATTACGTTGGTGGGTTCTTCGTTGGTGTGCATACAAATATAACTGTAGAGGTCTGAGGCAGTCGCTCTCCAGGAACCGACTGAAATGGCCAAGAGTGTTTGTTCACGTTGACGGATGACGTGGCCGCATGAAGACGCTTGCGGCTCTTTTCAGACCAAACGATATCCACGCTGGAAGTCCTGTGCTAGTCACCTCCCTTTCTTTTCTTTTGCCGTCTTCTTATTTGTATTTTTCTTTGTCATTGTTGTTGTTGTTTTCAAACTGTCGTCTACTCCAATTTCGTTTCTTGCTTGTTTGTTTTATCAGGATTTTGTGTCTGTTTTCCCGTGTTTTGTTTTATATAATCTTTAACCCTTTCTTTTTCCCTGCTCACTAGGTTAAACATGCTAGCTTTTTCTTTATTTATGTTTTTGTTTGTTTATTTCTTTATGTATCTATTTTGTATTTGTTTATTTGCTTGTTTATTATTGTAATGTACGTGTGTCATTAACGGGCGACTTGATAATCGAACTGTATCCATTGTCGAGAAGCGGACATCAGCTGTCTATTTTGCATGCTGTTTCTTCGCTCATGTATACATTGTAATTATTCTTTTTATTTCAGTTATTTTTTCTTTGTTCTTTTCAAATGTTGGGGGACGTGTGAAGCGGAGTGGTGGCGCTCCAGTAGAGCTGATCAGCTAACGGCAGCATTGGTTTGATCACCTAACGCAGTATTGCTTGATCAGCCTAACGGCAGTCATTGGTTTGATCAGCCTAACGGCAGTCATTGGTTTGGCTGCCGTGGAGTTAGTGTGGTCTTGTCCTTGATCATTGTGTCCTCTTCAGAGTGTGAAATGTTCACCCTAAACTTGATGGTAGTTGGGGGGTCGGCTGGCTGTACTCACAGAAGCAGAACCAGCACTGTCAGTGTGAACAAAAACATTCTTATTTCAGTTCCAAGCACTCGGGCAAGCACGACTGACCGGTCGACCGACCGACAGACTACATCAGACAGGCAGACAGACACAGACACAGACACACAGACACACACAGACACACACAGACACACACAGACAGACACACACACACACACACACACACACACACACACACACACACACACACACACACATGCAAATGCAAATGATTCAGTTTGTGTTACACTTGTCCTGCATAGCACTAAACAGCGAACAAGTAGAATAAGTCTTGGCCCCACGAAGAAATAATCACACGCCCTAACTCCCAACCAGTGGTGCTTGCGTCACCAAATCGTCCTAACAGCAAAGCCAGCAAAGAGCGCACAGAGAAGCCAGGAGACATCCATGTTTCTCCTTAATGTTGTTGTGTGTGCTCTGTGTTGATTTGGTGTCGTAAGCAGCGCTGGTTTGGAGTTCAGGGCGTGTCATTATTTCATCGTGGGAGCCAGAGTCACTCCACTTGTTCGTCATTTACTGTTTACTTTCCCCTGGTTATGGTTTTTATGTCTCATTTCTGAATAGCACTGTTTGTGTTTTGGGGTAAAGGAGAAAGTGTGTTTACTTGTAGAAGGGTGAGGGGGATGGGGTCGTCAGGAGACTAAACACGGATCTTCAAAGGACCTCCAAACTTCTGTTTTCCCTCGCAGTGAGTGAGTTTTATAAAGCACGTCGCGATTATTACACAGTGATGCGTATTGCATGGGTGAAAAAAAAAGAATCTTTGGATCAATAATTGAAACACCACCTGCATGATTCGAGTTGTCGTACATTTTACCTCAAGGAAGAAAGAGAGAGAGAGAGAGAGAGAGAGAGAGAGAGAGGAGAGAGAGAGAGAGTACACTTAACTTAGTGTGCGCCAGTTACGGTTATAATAAAGATTGTATACTCTTTCATCGATTTGGTCTCAGGAGAAGCCGCGAGACA
>CM031600.1:4890047-4895047 GCA_018398815.1 Conus ventricosus | reverse complement strand
TGGTGAGGAAAGCGTTTGCCAAGATGGACCGGACGGGGGACGGCGTCATCACGGTGGAAGATCTGATCAAGACGTACGACGTGTCGAAGCACCCAAAGTACATCAGCGGGGAGAAGACCAAGAGGCAGGTGATTGAAGAGTTTCTCAAGCATTTCGAAGTGGACGAGCACTGCCAAGGAAACGGCGAAGGGGTGAGTTGGGGGTTTATGATGCCCTGCTTTGTATTGCGTTTCTCTCTTGTTGCAGCAGGTACGAACAGTGTCATTCCCATTCGCCTGTTCCCGATTTGTCTGTTCCGATTCCGGCTTACACTGGCCATACGCCACAATTAGGATTTTGCACTAAAAATGTTACACACACACTGTTACAATCCATGTAAGCGTTTGTCAAGCGACTAACTTCTGAAACGTTACTAGTACTACCAGAGACAGTGGAAAGGGTACTATATCTTCTGAAAACACTACTATAATTTTCATAAGATAGTAGTAATATAAAAATTATAGTAGTGTTTTCAAAAGATAGCAGTATTAGTAACGTTTCAGAAGTTCCAGGACCTTCCGCTTTCCCAGTTACCGTCCCATCGTAAACAGCATGGCGAACGAGCTTTCTCATACGCAGCTCCCAAACTCTGGAATAAACTCCCCTATGACTTAAGACATTCTCAAACCTTTTCTTCCTTCAAAACCTCCCTTAAAACCCACCTTTTCAAACAATACTAAGAAGACAGTCATTACCAGATAGTTGATTGACTCTTGTTGCTTCTGTGGATCGCTTAGTAGTTTGTGCTTGTTGCGACTGTTGTGTATTGTGTGTCTGTTCGTGAGAGTGTGTGTGCGCGTGGGAGATAATGGGAGAGTGCCTCTGTTTTTCATTTCTGAGCCGTTTTTCAATGCATTTTCTTTACATTTAGCAATTGTATTTTTTCTGCCTTTGTAAAGCGCCTTGTGCCGTGGAAGGCGCTATATAAATCCCCATTATTATTATTATTAGTAGCTTGGCGTTTCGACTATCTGGTGAAATGATCCCTGTGTGAAATTATGTCCTCTTTCTTGGTATTGTTACTATCTAGGGTCACTGATCGATGGTCATTTGGCCTATTTTCACCGCTTGACTGCAAATCAGAAAAGTACAGGTTCATGTGAACAATTTATGACGTTGCTGACCAATGGTCAGTGTCATTGACCAGTGGTCATTTTTGCCCCATTTCCACTGTTTGACAGCTAGTTTCCTCTTGTTAGTCTAGAACGAGTTCATGTGAACAATTCATGTTGTGGTTTCAGTGTCAATGACCAGTGGTCATTTTGGCACAATTTTTCTGTTTGACAGGTAATTAGTGTAGAACGAGTTTATGTGAACAATTTATGACTTTTCTGACCAGTGGTCAATATCATTCACCAGTGGTAATTTTGGCCCAAATTCGCTGTTTGACAGCTAGTTAGTGTAGAACGAGTTCATGTGAAAAATTAATGACGTTTCTGACCAGTGGTAAGTGCCATTGAACAGAGGTCATTTTGACCCAATTTCACTGTTTGACTGGTCAATGGTCTGGTTTATGGTGAACTTGGACGATATCCAATTTATTTAAATTCCTATTTGAAATGTATGAAATATTGGCTCAAGTTAGCAAGAATGAATGAAGATAGGATACCCTTTAAAGGTTACAGGGTGCTGTTGAGTTTAGATAATAATGGTAAAAGAACATGGGCTTCCCATGTTCGACAGTGTTTAAATTCATATGGATATGGTTTTGTTTGGGATAACCAAGGTGTAGAAAATATATCAGAATTTCTGAATTGTTTTAAACAGAAGATTATAGATTGCAGGTGGCAGGACTGGCATGACCATATGTATAATAGTGATAGATTTGCTCAGTGTGAACTCTTTAAATCGACACATAGCTTAGAACCTTACACTGGGATAAAAATGAATAGATTTATCAAATGTGCACTGACAAAATTTAGATTTGGTGTGTCTGATATTGCATGCCATCGCCTCAGGTATAGTAATGTTGCTGAAAATGAACTGATGTGTCGACTCTGTAACAGAGCAAGAGAAGATGAAATACATTTTTTGTTTTGCTGTCCTGCTCTGAGCGATCTTAGAATAAAATTTATTCAACCCAAATATTACACCGAACCATGTAATTTCAGGCTAATTCTCTTGCTGTCAACAAGGAATGAGAATACTCTTTGGAATTTAGCCATGTATATTTACGAAGCAAATAAGAGAATTCGGACAGTAATGGCTTAATGTACTCTGCGTTTTGTAACATATTTACATTTTTTCGTGATTTCATTGTGTTATGTATTAGGAATGTTGTATGATGCATGTATGAATACCCCTTCAGTATGGGGCTGTGGCCTTAAACTGAATAACATATTCGCATTCGCATTCTCTCTCTCACACACACCATTATTTAGGTTAGAATTGCTTTTTTTGACGTTCAGTATATGTAGACATTGAACTGACGGGGGAAAAAAATTGTGTGTGTGTGCGCATGGGCGCGCGTGCGTGCTTGTGTGTTCTTTCCCAGGGAGACGGTGAAATAACGAAGGACGAATGGATGGATTATTTTTGCGCTGTCAGCTCATGCATCGACACTTACCCATATTTTCAGCTGATGATGAAGAATGCGTGGAATGTGGAGTAAAACCGCCGTACAGGTAAGCATCATGTGGCAGCAGATTCTCTATAGTATGATTATGATGTGTCGTATCGTGCGAAAAGTGACAGTGCCAACTACAAACTGTTTTCTTGGACAATCGACAAACGTACTTTGGAAAATATCGAGAGCAGGTTGTGCATATGTGAGTGTTGGGGGGGGGGGGGGTGGGGGGGAGGGTTGGGGAGAGAAGTGGGAATGTGGGTGTGCACACATGTATTTTTGTTAAGTTGATACAGGGACACAGAAATGCACACACGCACGCTCGCTGCCATAAACACACACGTGTGCGACTCTCTCTCTCTCTCCTCTCTCTCTCTCCTCTCTCTCTCTCTCTCTCTCTCTCTCTCTCTCTCACACACACACACACACACACACACACACACACACGCACACGCTCGCAACCTCAACCCCGCACCCCCCCTCCCCCCCCCCCCTCCCCCTCCCATATACACTCGTACATTACTGTAGTTTCGGTTTATGTAGGAAATATACATAACATATACGCGGACACACACACACACACACACACACACACACACACACACACACACACACACACACACACACACGCGCGCGCGCGCGCGCGCGCGCGCGCGAGAGAGAGAGAGAGAGAAGAAAGAGAGGAGAGAGGAGAGAGAGAGAGAGAGAGACGGCCCTTTATTCCCAAGGGTTAACGTGAGCAAGGAGATATTCTTTTTTTTTCATTTGGTCCTTGTTCCTTCAGGAACTAAGGATGGTAAAGTAGAACACCGTTACATAATATAGAACTGACTGCAATAAGAACAGTGATGATTCTTATTAGCATTAAAGAAAACATGCATAGACACTCAGAGTATCCGTGTCACACATGCGCACACACACACACACACACACACACACACACACACACACACACACACACACACACACCACACACACACAGAGTAACAACTATAGGCCTGCGCAGAAAGATAGTATATATATATATATGACCAGGAGTTATATGTTAGTGAGTTTCCCTCCCTATTGGAGGGTGTCTCCCCCTTGGAGACTATAAGCTTGCTGAAGGTTCATTGTGAGAAGCATTTATTTTATTTTTTCCCCATTCACCCACTCAAGCACATACTGTTAGTTAGGCAGAATCATCTACCACTGCAGATATGAATGCTTATCTCCCCCTATTTCTTCAATCTAAGACATAAGAGCAAGCTTTGTTTATAATTCAATATTTCTTGCAGTCATTGCAACACCAAGCTGCTCTGTAAGTTGCTGGAACGGTGCGCGGTACTTATCCTTGGAATTTATTAGTTTGTTGTATTTTAGTCCCTTGCGGATTCATTCCAAGAACTGACCCTCAGCACTTGTGTCTTAAGAGGATATCTATTTTATATTTTCTACTTTTCACAAGAAAATGTAGCTTGTTTTGCTCTTTCATGATTTTCTTTTCCTTCTTAGGTGGCTCCTTTGGTTGGTTTTTGAAAACTCAACAAACATACTACGGTATTGCACACCAGCCTTTTCTGGGATTGCATTCTTCTTACAACTGAAAAGGCAGAGAGTTCAAATTACCACTTTCCGCGGTCACTGAGGAGAAACCACCAAGTTTCGAAATATCGGTATATGACCAGGAGTTATATGTTAGTGAGTTTCCCTCCCTATTGGAGGGTGTCTCCCCTTGGAGACTATAAGCTTGCTGAAGGTTCAGTGTGAGAAGCATTTATTTTATTTTTTCCCATTCACCCACTCAAGCACATACTGTTAGTTAGGCAAATCATCTACCACTGCAGATATGAATGCTTATTCCCCCTATGTCTTCAATCTAAGACATAAGAGCAAGCTTTGTTTATAATTCAATATTTCTTGCAGTCATTGCAACACCAAGCTGCTCTGTAAGTTGCTGGAACGGTGCGGTGGTACTTATCCTTGGAATTTATTACTTTGTTATTATACATATATATATGAATGCTGAACAATTAAGTGTTGGGGGAGAACAAGTGACGGTTAACAATTCTTCAGTCATTATAGCAATGATTGGCAAAGATTTGAACTTTTAAAAAAAAAATTGAAGATGAAGAAAATAGGGGGATATATTATAAATATGAGAAGCCCTTCACTAGCTGCCTGAGGGAATCATCGTAATCCTCATATAAAGCACATTTATTTGTATTGCCTGCTCCTAGGCCTTTCGTCCGCTGGATCGGACTCATCAGGGAGACACGGCTGATTGTGTCAATGCTTTTGGTGTCAAATAGGACGCACCACAGTCTATAATTTGTTGTGTTCTCACCACAAGGATTCAAAAAGAATCCAACAGCTACCCTCAAAGCAGCCAGCAAAGGGTTAGTAATGGAACAAA
>CM031600.1:4770047-4885047 GCA_018398815.1 Conus ventricosus | reverse complement strand
AAACAACATCAGAACTATCCCAGACTAGCACTTTTAGGCTGTGGGAAGACAATAACATCTCTGTGAAACACAATATGGAAGCATATGCGTACACTGAGAGGCCCTATCTTCTTGTATGCATGCAAGATAATGAATGACCTTCACAGCAGATTGGAAAAGAAGAATCTAAGCCGTGGAAATGAGATGCTATGGTTAGATATACTGATCGTATTTATTTACGAGTGCGCCAAACCAACAAGCAGCACGTCGGACCATATATGAAGAGCTACTGACATGCATAAAGAACAAACAAAATTACGTTGGTATGGCCATGTAACAAGATCCAGTGGCCTTGCAAAAGCAATCTTCCAGGGATCAGTTGAGGTAGGCACACGGAGCGGAAGAACAAACAAACAAACAAACCGAGGGACTGACATCCTTGCCGAATGAACGGGGAAAACCTGGGCAGAGAGACCCCAGCCATAGCACACAATGGAAAGAATGGGAGGAACCCGGTATAGTTTTCGTCAGTGTGGCGCTGCTTGGATCTAAGGGAGAACCCATCATAGAATAATTGACGTTCTTTTTTCTTTCTTTCTTTTTTTTTCTTCTTTATATGTTATACTTCTCTAGGCTTATACGACGTTTTGATCAAAACCAGAACACTTGGTATAACCGTCAACCGTGGTCAAAGACATTATAAGACTCAACTGTAATTCATGAGGCTGTCCGTCGTATTGAGGACTAATGGGATTCACTGGAATGTCGATCAGAATCGGATTACAGAGAGCAGAGTGCAGGTTATCTCATTTTCTTGCGATCATCAACGTGATGAATAGTTAATACCTAAAGAGTTTTTGACGCAGTCTTACCCACCGACCCACTGGTTCAGATATACCCATTATGAATCTTGAGAGAGAGAGAGAGAGAGAGAGAGAGAGAGAGAGAGAGAGAGAGAGAGAGAGAGAGAGAGACAGACAGACAGACAGACAGACAGACAGACAGAGACATAGAGATATTCATTCATTCTTAGATGGGGATGCACATAAAATGGGACTGCATGATCCATTTCCATCACAGAAAGTTAACACATGAAGATATGGCAGGATTTAGTCGTTTAAACGACCTGTATAAATATGCAGCAAGCTGTTTTACTGTTTTTTCATTTGTCGAGGTCATTAACAACATTAAAGTGAAGAATCACGGATAACTGAGGTATTTAGGTGGAATACATTGCTATATAACATCACTTAATTCTGGACATGAAAGAACAAAATGAACTTCATTTTCTGATGTACCAAATATACTCCACTTTCTTGTGACTGATGTCATAATGGACAAATATTCACACCATCGCGTAAAATTCACACAACGTTGGAAGGTGCATAAATATATGAAAAAGCAAATCTGTACTTCGTTACGATATCTTTTAAATGTTTATCAATAACCATTGGTTCATAAGATTGAACATTCTGCTGCTGTCTTCAACATGGGAATTACTAATTCTCCGCCAATTGCAGTCAACCAGAATTTGCAAAATAAATAATGAAAAATAGCATTCATATCATGGACACACTCGTTTTGCTATACAAAACCAGATCCGTATATTCATACATTTTAAATCTTCCATTCAAGATTCATTTTTTCTGGCCCTGATATCTAACTCCATGAACATGATATATCGGAGCCACAGCCATGTATCTCTATACAGAAATTAGTTGCGCGCGCGCGCGCACACACAAACACACATACGCGCGTGCGCGCACACGTATGCATAGACACACACACACACACACATACACACACACACACACACACACACACACGCGCGCGCGCGCGCGCGCATCGTGGCGAAAAAGTTTTAGTATACAACACGGCAGAGAGAAAGAGGGGCATATAGAAACAGAACACTGAAGACTGAGAGAGAGGCAATTATCTAAAAGCAAAATTCGAAAACAACTGGAATGGTGATAGAATGACGGAGAAAGAAAGGTGAGACAAGTCGAGTTATGCTGTTTTTCGTTTGTTCTTTGTTTTTTCTCCGCAGCCTACGGCGAAAACTGTACCAGGGCTGAGAGGAATCCACACAAAGAGACTGGTTGATAATCTTTATTTCTAAGGCTAACAGATAAACAAGAACATGGTTCTTTCGTCTGGCCTCGTCCCTTCAGGGACTAAGGATAAGAGAGAGAGAGAGAGAGAGAGAGAGAGAGAGAGCGAGAGAGAGAGAGAGAGACAGACAGAGACAGAGACAGAGAGAGAGACAAGATAAGATAAGACAAGACAACATTCTTTATTTACGAGGATAATAGATAAGCACCGACGCGCTTTTTTTTTTACATCCAGTCCTCGCCCTGAGTAGGGACTACAACATGCAGTGAAATTAAATAATGTAAGAAAACAAACAAGCAAACAAAGCGGTCATGCAATCATACTGGAACATCAAATGAAAATAGAAGAGCAATGAAAAAAAAAAGATAATGATAAAACAAACAAAAGAATATAATTAAAATGAGAATAACAAAACTGAAGAGGAAGGAGAGAGTGGGGGTAGGGGGTGAGGTGGGCTGGGGGAACATATGTAAAGATACAAGACGTACAAGATTAGCATGTATAAAAACAGACAGTAAAATGAATATGGCAAAGTACGTACATAATTTTGAACACACACATACACGCACTCTCGCACGAAGAGAGAGAGAGAGACAGAGAGAGAGAGAGAGAGAGAGAGAGAGAGAGGGGAGAGAGAGAGAGAGAGAGAGAGAGAGAGAGACAAGACAAGACAAGACAAAATTCTTTATTTTCGAGGATAATAGATAAGCACTAATGTGCTTTTTTACATCCAGTCCTCGCCCTGAGTAGGGACTACAACATGCAGTGAAATCAATTAATGTAAGAAATCAAAGAAGCAAGCAAAGCGGTCATGTAATCATAGAGGAACATCAAATGAAAATAGAAGATAAATGAAAACAAAACAAAAATAAGAATAACAATAAACAAAACAACAACTAAAAAATAATAATAACAAAAAAATAAAATGAAATAAAAAAGAGAATAATAATAATGAAGAGGAAGGTGAGAGCGGGTGTAGGGAGTGAGGTGGGCTGGGGAAACATAGGTAAGTGTACTACAACGTACACGATTGGCATGTATGAAAACAGACAGTGAAGTGAATTTGACAAGGTGCGTACATATTTTGAACACACAAAGAGAGAGAGAGCGAGCAAGGCACAACATGTAATCATTTTTTGTAAGGCGTGAAAATACGTAGAAGGTATTAAGGAAAGTGAGATGAAAGTGAGTGAAGTGAAGTGACGGGGGGGGGCGGGGGGGGGGCGCAAAAAAAATGAACATAAAAAAAAATAAAAAAAGATGGGAGAGAGAGAGGATGGAAGGGAGAGGGAGAACAGCATGAAATGCAATAATTTGAAATGGAAATGTACTAAACCGTACAACAATTAGCATGTATAAAATCAGACAGTAAAATGAATATGACAAAATATGTACAGAATTCGGAACACACACACGCACGCACGCACAGAGAGAGAGAGAGAGAGAGAGAGAGAGAGAGAGAGAGAGAGAGAGAGAGAGAGAGAGAGAGAGAGAGAGCCGCATAAGAATACAAGGATAACGACATAATGACAAGAGGGCAGGAGAGAGAGAGAGAGAGAGAGAGAGAGAGGAGAGAGAGAGAGAGAGAGAGAGGAGAGAGAGAGAGAGAGAGAGTCGCATAAGAATACAAGCATAACAACATAATGACAAGAGGGCAGGAGGTACTAGGAAAACACACACACACACACACACACACACACACACACACACACACACACACACACACACACCACGCACGCACGCACGCACGCACGCACGCACGCACGCACGCACACACACACATAAATATATATATATATATATATATATATATATATATATATATATATATATATAAATAATATATACACACAGACACACGCACACACATACACACACACGCACGCACGCACGCACGCACGCACGCACGCACACACACACACACACACACACACACACACACACACACACACACACACACACACGTACTCACATAGGCCTAAGACATACTTCCTAAACAGAATAACATGTGCATTTCAAGTACAAAACACATTCTAAATAGTCAGGTTCATACATAAGGCAAAGAGGGTGGTGGTGGTTGGTGGCGGATTTATCAAGGAGTATGCAAGTACTGGCACATAAGAGAGAGAGAAAAGAGAGAGAGAAGAGAGAGAGAGATAGAGGAGAGAAGAGAGAGAGAGAGAGAGAGAGAGAGAGAGATTTGGTTTCATTTGTTTGTCTGTGGGTGAATTATTACGTGCGCGCACGCATACATGTGAGTAGGTGGAGGGGAAAGTGTGTGTGTGTGTGTGTGTGTGTGTGTGTGTGCGTGCGTGCGTGCGTGCGTGCGTGCGTGCGTGCGTGCGTGCGTGCGTGCGTGCGTGCGTGTGTGTGTTGTTCTTGAGTTTTAACGTCTTCCCCACTAAAAGTGATATCAGACGATGTGAGTGTGTGTAAGTGTGCGCATATGCATGCGCGTGTGTGTGCGCGTGAATTAAGGATACTACCTCTCTAGATATTGGACTTCGAATTTGTCTAATTGCGTCTTGGGGTGAATGTCAGGATTTGGTCGTATACAGTTTTGATAATATTGACTATCTGTGTCTTTCAATAACCTTTTTTGAAACTGTTAAGAGATGCTTTATTAATCAAGGTATAGCATTCTGATAGGTCTAGCGGAATGTTAAGTGCAGTCGTGCCTTCAATATTTCGAGCTGCTCTCCGAGCAGCTTGATCAACTTTCTCATTTGTTGAGATTCCACAATGTGAGGGCACCCAACAGAACGTCACATTTATTCTTTTCATCGATAGGAGATGTGTCACGTAATTAATTTCTGTAATAGTCTTGCAACGAATTTTTGAATTTAAAGACTGTAAGGCAGAAAGAGCTGACTTTGAGTCATGCACAGTAAAAGTGGACAATTTTCTATGGAAGAATTTAAAACATGCTTCAGGGACATCAGAATAGCAACTAATTCTGCAGTAAAAATTGACAAGTGTATGCCAAGATGATATAATTTCTCTACTTTTAATTTTGGTATTATAAAAGCTGCTCCTGTTCTATGGTAAATCTAACACTGAGCCATCTGTAAAAATTTGGAGATGGTCCTTATATTGATTTTCCAAATGAGAATTTACATAATATTTTAAGAGATATTGGTGGATCGTTTTTGTTCAGTTCATTATGTTTGTGTCAAAATTTTGCTTTGGTTTGTTTCCATTTGGGAATGGGTGGAATGGATGAGTTGACAGCTATTTTAACTTTGGTTAATGTTGGTTTTTTTAAGAAGAGTAGATGTGTATGACTGAATAGATTTAGCTGATTTTATGTCTTTGCTCTTTTAGCAAAATCTGCCCTCTGAATTGAGAGAATACTTCATTTGTACAGAAACTTTTCTGTGAAAGGTTCTTTTAAAACAAATTTAGAGGCGGACACTTTTCGAAATTCATTCAAAGGTAAGATTCCAATTTCATTATAAGTTCCAGTGTACATGCATGTGTGGGAACTCCAAGAGCAAGTTTATATGCTTTGCAGTCTACACTTGTAACTTATTAAGTAGATGTTGTGGAGCACTAAAGAAACTTCTTGAGCATAAATCAATCTAGAGCGCACAAGAGCCGAAGATAGGAGTGTTAAACGCTCTTTATCTTGTCCCCATTTTTGTTTACTTATGATCTTTAGAAAGTTTAAACTTTTTCTTGCTTTATTCAAAATATATTCAATATGTTGGTTCCATGAGAGTTTTGATGTTTAAACATACTCCTAGGAATTTAACAGATTTGACGTATTGTAAGACTGACCCATTCAGGGTAAATTGTGGAAGTTTCTCTGGGTCACATCCAGAGTTAAAAAAGCGTTAGATTTGTTTTTCTCCCGAGAGTGTCAATCCATTTTCATGTAAGAAACTACTGATTTTGTTTAATTCATGTTGATATTTGATCTTTATGTAATTTAAGAATCTTAATGGGGTTTTTTCTTTTCATAGTGACTTTCATCCACAGACATATGTCGTCAGCAAATTGTACTAAAACTATGTCTTTGGATAAGCCTTTTGTTATATCTGCAATTAGGATATTAATAAAATTGGAGATAATACTGATCCTTGTGGAAGACCCATTTCCAGTGTTCTAGTGTTGGAATATGTATGCTCTATTCTTGTTTGAATTATTCTACTTTTAAGGAAAGCTTTGACATAGTTATACATGGTTCCATTTACTCCAATAGTTTTAAGTTTATACAAAAGTCGTTTCATGCCATACTTGTTCGTACGCTTTCCTTATGTCAAAGAAACGTTGCCAGGATGTTTTTTCGTCTTGCGAACTGTTGTTTAACATGTGTTGTGAGTTTTACTAGATGTTCTGTTGCTGATCTGCCTTTCTGAAAACCAGCTTGATTTATAGGGATAATTTGATGTTTGTTACAAAAGTAAAGTAATCTGTTTAGGACAATTCTTTCCATTGTTTACATGCGTGCGACGTCAGGGCAATTGGGCGGTAGCTGTTTATGTTACTTCGAGTTTTCCTTTTTTTATGTATAGGAACTATGATAGAACGCTTCCATAATGAGGGCAAATTGCCGTCTTCCCAGCATTTTTGAATGAATACTGAGATAAAGCGTTTTACATTAGGTGGGACATGACGTAACATTTCTTTAGAGATACCGTCTAAACCCACTGATGTTTTTTTGGTGCCCAGATTAGCAAGACTTCTTCTATTTCTTGAATTGTTATGGGAGCATTCAGATAGTGGTTTATTACAGGGTCTGGATCGTTGTAGACGAACTTTCCTTCTTCTTGCTCTCTGTGCAGTCTATTTTCTGTTGATAAACTATCTATACTGCCATTTTTTGGCGAATATGTCAACAAAAGCTTCGGCTTTTTCTAGATTACAAGGGAAATCTGAGTTTGGGAGCTTGACAGGACATTTTGGCAAGTTTACTCCATCTTTATTGTTCTTAACTTTTCCCATACTTTTTGGGCATCTTTATGATTTGATATTTCATTCTTACAAAAGTTAGACCAATATTGCTGTTTTGCTTGTGCTGTGATGTGATTAAAATGATTTTTTGCTCTTTTTTTCTCAAGAAGCTTTGAGCGCGCTCTTCTCCTTTGCTTCGTAATATTCTCTCAGTTTGATGTTTTTCTCCTTTTTCCCTTTTTCACATGTCTCATTCCACCAAGCATTACCTGCGCGCTTTTTTTGAACTTGATTTGACAGGTTTTATCATAGGTATTGATTGATTCGCAGCAGATAGCATAGCATTCTGAAACTGATCGTATAGGTCATCAATAGATTGAGTATCAAGTTCTTTTGTGTCAACATAGAATGTTTTTAGTGATTCTGTAAATTTACCCCAGTTAGCTAATTTATAATTATATTTTGGGACTTTTTCCATGGTTAAATCTGTTGGTTCAGGCCTAGAAGTTTCAAAGGTAGTAATGATAGCAATATGATCACTATTGAGTGTGTCATCGAGGGTTTGCCAATCACAGAGTGGCGCTAGATCTGGAGATACTAAAGTTAGATCTATTGCACTTGGCTTGTGCTTTGGGTTGTCAGGAATTCGTGTTATTCTCCCGTCATTCAAAAGATATAAGAACGAGTCGACTAGATTTTCTATAAAACGGTTACTTTGTAATCGACTGACAATTCTTTTCCCAAAACGGGAATGAGGGATTAAAATCTCCAGTTATAAGATATCTATTGCTTTTATCTGGTCTTGTATGTAATGATCGTAAACCATTCAGAATTAAACTCGTTAGGTCCCCGTGGTAGATAGACTGACACAACAGTTAACACGATGTTAGTATTGACCTGAATCCCGACTGCGCAGGAATAGGAGTCAGGTGTGTCTGGTGGAACGGGACTTGCGCAGGGGGTTGTAGTTCTCTCCTTCCTTGATGTAAATGGCTACGTTGATTTTTTCATCTGTGTTCCCCTGTTGAACAATTGGGGGAAAATAATAACCAGAAAGTTTAGGTAATTTGTTTCTATGTGTGTTTTAGGGATTGTAAGGCCAATACATTGTAGTTTTCTTCTGCAAGCTTTTGTACTAATTGGTCAAGGAGGTTTAATAGATCGACAGTTCCACTGAAATACCTTAAAGGATCCGTATTTGAACATTTAGAAAATTTCACGTATCAACAGGAACTTATTTGTAAGCTAGTGCAAACAATATTGAGATATAGTAAATAACAATAATATATCAATGAATGACTGTGTCAATGGAAAATGAATGATGATTTTATACTGCAGTTCAAATATTAACGAGAGTTGCGTTCTAGTCACAAAGTGGTGCTGGTGTTTTGCAAAGTTCCACTTTCACCAGTCGCCCAGCATGCTGAACCTGTTGCTCCCGGGGCCCAGGTTGTAGAGCAGAGGATCCGGGTAGGGCTGGTAGTACCAGGATGGCTGGTAACCGTGATCGTCCGGTCTTTCCTGGGTCGGCTCCACAGCAGGTCTCTCACGTGACGCCCGATGTTCCTAGCCAGGACGCTGGCACCATGTTTTGGTGGGGTGGAGGCCGTCACGGAGATGCCAGGAGCTCGTGCGCAGGTTTATTATGGCTGATCAGGCTGATGTCGCTGTCTTCATTCAGTCAGATGTCAGGAGGGCGTTGAACAGATCACTCTTGATGTTAAGTTGAGTGTCTGTGACTGGAGCTATTTTGCTGACGATTATTTTGAGACCAGGATTTTCTTTCTTAATGCCTCTGATACACTGCACCAGATCTTTACTGCAGTCCGTGGGAGATGTTGACTTTAAATCATTCACTCCGCAGTGAATCAGTAGCGCCCTGTGTTTTTGATATGCTGATTTAAATGTTTGTTGTATATCCTTGATTTGAACGTTTTCCGAGATTCTGCTTGAAATCCAAGGAATCTCCAAGTCTCTTGTCATTGACTTTGTTTGTCACGGAATCGTGTATGAAAAGCAGACTTGGCAGACCAGACTCAGTTCTTTCGTCATTCTTTTTTCCTCTAGGCGCAGAAAACCTGACGTTTTGCTGTCTCCTTGACGTAATGTTTTTTTGCGTCACTTTGTTGTTTTTGCTGTGTTCTATTTGTCATTGTATGGTCGTTTCCTTTGACTTGGGGCTTGTTTGTCGGTCTTTTTTGTTGAAGGCCACCCTTCTGCTGCTCCGCGGGCGATGGTACTGGCCCCGAGCTGACTGCTTCAGCATATGATGTATAAACTGGCTGTTCGGCAGTCTGAATGGCAACGCTGATCATCGTCGTCATTTTGTTGTTCTTTACAATCAGGTCATTTTTTCATTTTGATTTTGTATCGTTTTCTCTAAGTTGCCAATTCGATAGCATAGCGTTTCTATTAATGTTTTCATGTCAGCAATAGTACGTACCAAGCTTTCGCTTGACCGGTTAGCAGGCCTGTGACCGGCAGATCCAAGCGTTCCACAGGTTGTTTGGTCCCGGGTAACAAAACGGTCCTCAGCTCTCGGTTTTCGTTCTCTCTTTTTCTTGGCTGATTTGTTTTTCCTTGATCGCTGTTGTCCAAAATCAGGGTGGTCAACGCTGTGTGTGTGTGTGTGTGTGTGTGTGTGTGTGTGTGTGTGTGTTGTTTGTTGTTGTTGTTGTTGTTGATGATAATTGTTGGGGGCATCTGGAAGGCTTGACAAGGGGAAGGGGGGAGGGGGGAGAAGTGAGAGAGAGCAAGTTGGATAAAACCAGACTCACGACAGCTGCGTCGCAGCGTTAATGGTAAGGCATCATATCACATTATCCCTGTATTTTCACTGCATTTTCCTTTCTTTCTTTCCTGTTTTCTTTCTTTCTTTTTGTTCCTTTAAAACTATTTTACAGTGCGATGAAGAATCAATGACCACACCCAAAGCGCTGTCTGCATAGGGGACATAACTCTGCTTGTTATGCTTTTTTTAAAATGGTAACTGCTCTGTGGATTTATGCCTTTTCCGTGCAGATGAGAAAGGTCACATTTACAGTTTAAAAGTATTTGAAATGTAAAACTGCAATGAAAGACGTTATCTTTCCATCGAAATACAAGAAATACGAGTGCATCTTAGAGGCGACACTGGTCCCTCCCCGGAACCATGGTGACCATGATCGGTAAACATCGGTTCAGCTCGCGAAGCGTACTCGTGCTCTCAGGAGAAGCAAGGCTACAGTGACAGCGGAACACAGGTATGCTTAGTCTGATATTTAATGATGAAGATAGTTATATGGTTTTCAAAATACTCGCATTCGTTAAACTGAAAAGAAATACATGCAGCTGTTTTTAACGGTTAAAATAGTGTGTATTTGTGAATCTGATTTTTATGTTTTCAGATTGCAACAAAACGTTGGACTGCCATGGCTTGCACACAGAGAAAAAACTTCGAATTGCAACAAAAATGCAAAAAAATTGCACAGACTACGACTGATCCTGTAGAGAAGTTGCGGGCATGTACTTTACAACGAGGCGCAACGGGCATAAAGGGTTTGGCGAGGTAAGCTGATGAAGGGTCATATGTTGGGCACACAAGTAGTCTCACTCTTGCGGCGATGTTTCAAGCATGTTTTTCGTGTCGGGGCTTGTCAGCAGTGTGGAGTTTGGTGAAGTCGTTGAGAATTGTGTTAATTGATGACTGGAGTGAATGTGTGTTATGTAAGAGTGCGCCGATTGGTGACAAAAAGCTTCAAATCAGAGACGTGACTTATCAGTAGTGAAATTTTTAGTCAAATTTGAATACAGTAGGCAAGTTCCGGATAAATTTGCTCCAGGGGAGAGTGGGAGGGCACTTCATATTGCATCTTTACATTAACTTGAACCTATTCTGTAGCTGTGAATGTGAAGGTGGTGTAGAGTTGCAATAATTAGTTGCATACAACTCAACAGAAAGCAACTGACAGAACTGCTATGTCCAAGATTTTGATTAATTCTGTTTTGATTTTTACGAACACACAGGGTACAAAAACTAACCCAAGGAAACTCACTGTACATTTCTCCTGAACAAATAAAAAAGAAAATAAATCTTAGATCAGGGGAAGTCGTGTTATCTTGAGTATGAGAGCAGTGGGCCGTTTTTCACCATGTCTATTTAGGTTGAGGAGTTCAGCATCTTTTTGGACCTCAGACTTGACAGAAATCTTGATTAGGGCTGTCTTCGAGGTTGGATGGTTGTCAGCAGCTGGTGGATTAGTGAGAATGGACTGAACTTCCTCTGCTGTGTTGATATCAAGTTATACTGACAATGTAATCATAGATTGTTTGGTCTTGATTTATGCTCTTGGTGCCAAACTAGGCTTCCACCCATGCAATGCAAACTCCTTGCGATTTTGTCCAAATTTCTGGCACTTGAGACACTGAGTTGATCTGGTTAGACTGGGCACTAAGAACATGAAGCAGTGTTGCTAGGTCAGCAAGAATAGATTCAGAGGATTCTCCTTCAGCCATTATTGTTGGTGTTCAGCGTCAGGTCATCAATGTAGAGTTGAAATAATTAGTTGAATACAACTCAACTGAAAGCAACAGACCGAACTGCTATGTCTGAGATTTTGATTATTACTTTGATGTTTTTTTATGAACACACTGGTTATCAGGAGAACTCACTCTCCAATCCTCATGACAAAAAAAAAACCCACCCCAAAACAAAAGGAAAAGTTTTAGATCAGAGAAAGCCGCTACAGCGGTATGAAATAAAAAAAAGGACGGAGGGAGTAAGTGGAAAGGCGTAATTTACCATTTCTCCACCCCCCCACCCCCCTTATCTCTTGTACACTTAAGTCGTATTCAACGAATATTGATTCAACAAGGTTTGATGTTGCCCGGAAATTTGAAGAGGGAGTTTGGGGCTTGTTGACTTGGTCTTTGACACTGAATCACAGCCAATTATACAAAAGTCAAAGCATTTAACACACATTGGGGCATGCGTAATTGAAATAAGTTAACAGTGTTAAAAAAGAACATAAAAACACACACACAATTAAGTACACAATTATTTGAAAAGGCTGAATTAGTTTGAGACATGTTGAAATGATCTGCAGCTGTTTATTGATATGTAAGACCAAATGCTCAATGGTAAATTTATATAAATTAAAATATCCAGTCAAATCAGACAAGGAAGTGCACTTGCAGATGAAATGTTCCTTGCTTTGTAGCTGTGGCCTTGAGCTGTAAGCCTATCAAAGCCTGACAATGACTCATCACAGCAGTTTTACACTGGCTGATCGATAGGCGCCCAATGGGTGCATCTAGTTAAGGGCCCATTCATCATTTAAAATTTTCTTTACACCAATCCCATAGGTGCATGAACAGTATGAAGCTCTGTGCTCTTCATTTTTATAAATCTTGGTACATTTTATTGACTTGTTTTTTTTTTTTTTTTTTTTTTGCTGTCCCAACCTCTGCGCTACCTCAGAGGCAGTGCACCCACGCCGCTCATTCCGACACCCCGTCCACAGCCACAGCCAGGCTGGCCCTGCCGCAGCCCCGGCACCAGCAATCCACAGGGAGCAGTCAATGTCAAGTCGTCATGAGGCAACCCACCGGAGGAGACACTGCACTGCTGCCGAGTCACTTCGGTGGTGTTCAGTGGCGCCTGTTCTGATCTAACATACGCAGGACACCACCTACTAAGCCCCCTACTGACGACAATAATTGCTTAGTCGCGGAGCCGGCGTGAGTAAGCTCTCCCTCCGGAGGGCGCCACCACGTCCGTCCAACGACAGCCCCCATGAACTCGCCGATAACGGTGACCCCGACGGAAGCAAACCAAGGCCACAGATGCGGAGAGGACATCGAAACTGAGGTCACCATGAGAGCAGGGCATGAAGGGCCACAGAATTTGAGACATTTTTTTTTTAATGCTGATCAATGGGAATGAGGATGATTAAGATGATGCTACGGATTTCCATTTCGGTCTGAGACTACATGACAGGGCTGTACTCTACGCTTCCTTTCATAATATATCCTGGCGTCAACCAGGCCCGAGAGATACAGGCACCTGCAGTGTTGGTCATGAAATTTGAGCAACACTCTCAGAAACGCATCCATTAAGTGGATGAAACTCGACTGTGTGGTCCCAGTCTTCCCAACTGAGTCCGCAGCAAACTCAACTCTGGGTAGGAGCCGGTCGGGGCAGAAAAAACCCACATGACTCTGATGGGATTCGAACCCACGACCTCCCAGCCGGGAGTCCGCGACGCTAACCACTTGCCACGGCGGCTGGTTTTATTGACTTGTTATTCTAGATTGAAATTTTCTGCTGTGTCTATGTCATTGTAATTTTTTACACTTATGATTATAGTAATACTTGATTGGGAGTGAAAAGCATTGAATGTGAGCGCTTGCCTTTAGCAGATTTTTATTTTGAGTTACATGGTTCTTTGTCTGTATGCTACAGGATCCTCAAACTCCAACCAGAACACATTAGATGAGCAGCTTGAAAAAATTCCTACATTTCCTTTGAGAATTTTCAGTATGAAAATTTCATGAAATTATGGCTACACATCTTGGACTTCTTGTATGGCTTGAGAAGCTGGGTTGTTGACTTTCTGAGCTATCATGGTGAAGTAGACACTCAGATCAGGTTTAACAAAGTATTTATTCTAAGGAAAGAACAACTGAGTAGTTCACAGTTCAGCCATCTTGGATAGGGCACTGCATCTGTCATCTCCCTTGCATATTACCAATATCCCAGACTTTAAGACCATTAACTATTATACAAACAATGTGAATGAAATATGGTTGCACTCAGTTTGAATATCTTCATGGGGTATGTGCTGTTCTACTTAGAGTGGGCGTTTGTGGTAACTAAGAACATCTTCCCTATAAAGGAACCAGCATAGTCAACATATAGTTGGGTCCATGGATGATCTGGCCATTCCCAAGGATGAAGAGGAGCACTGCTGGGCATGTTCTGGAGGCTCTGACAGATCTGACATCCTCTCACAGTATCCTTGATTTCACTGTCCATGTTTGGCCATCAGAGATATGATCTTGCCAAGTTCTTCATTCGAGTCATTCCTGGATGGGTGTCATCCATGTCCTGTAACAATATCTTGCAGTCTTTGGGTGGAACTACCACCCGACTTCCCCACAGCCACAGCCCTCAGTTCTGTTTTCCAGGACAAGTATGGTCTCAGTCTCTGGTCTGGATGGTCTTCAGGCCAGCCTTTCAAGACAAAGCTTTTTACTTGTGCCAGTGTCGGGTCAATGTCTAACCCAGCTACCCAAGAGACTCTTCTGTGGTGAGCTGCAACAAGGAAAGCTTTCCCATTGAGGTCAGAATAAACACTTCAAACTAGACACTCTTGAAACATCCTTGAAAGCATATAACATCAACCCTGACATATGGAAGCAGACTGCTATGGATTGAGCTAGATGGTGCTACTTTATCCACAAAGTTGCCAATTTATGTGAAGAAAGGACAGCTGCAGGTCAGGAAAGCCTGCACCACCAATCAAGGGAAGGTCTCCCGCACTGCCTGTCCAAGCTGTCACTGCACATTCCGTGCACGCATCAGCTTGATCAGTCACCGGCATATCCACAAATTGTCTCAACCCCCCCCCCCACACACCACACACACACAAACACACGAAACCCCTAGATGAGTGTCAACAAGGACCACTTCAGTCATCTGATGACTGAAGTGGTCCTTGTTGATTCGACAGATGAACAACACTGATGAATCGGGTGTCCACGACAGGTATGGTCTCTACTTGATCCATTAGGAGGATGATCTCCCAGGTTTGAGCTCTGTTTCTGCTGTTGTCTCAGTGGTTAAGGCCATCTGCATTACTGTGCTTCTTGCTCTCCTTGAACTTGAGGCTGTACTCATATGCTGCCAAAGTCACTGCCAGCACTGAATTGGAGCGGCGGCAATGCTGGGAATCTGTCTGTTTTGCCCAAAGAGCCCCAGCAATGGTTTGTGGTCTGTGTAGATGTTAAACTTCTGACCATACAGGTGCTGGTGGAATTTTTCACCCCATAAACAGTGGCAAGTGCTTCCTTCTCCATCTGACTTTAATTCTTCTCTGCACTGTTAATTGTTTTAGATTTTAGATGCAAAAGCCACAGGTCTATCACTTCCATCCTCTGTCTGGTGTGACATGATGGCTCCAAGCCCATAGTTTGAGGCATCACAAGAGAGGATGATCTCTTTATTGGAGTTAAAATGGATCAGCACCTGGTGTGAACGAAGTAGGTTTTTTTTAATACTCAAACCATGCCTTTTCTTGCAGTTCTGTCCAGGACCAAGGGGCGACCTTCGGCAGAATAGAGTACAGGGGTACTAGCACTGTGGACAGATTTGGCAGGAATCAGGCGTAACAGTTGACCATGCCCAGATAGGTCTGTAGTTGTTTGACACCCCAGGCCTTGGCATGTCCTCAGTACTCTGACTTTCTCTAGCACAGGATGGATATCATTGTGGTTGACCTTGAGGCCCAGCTAGCCATAAAAACATGCTTGTTCTTTTTCAGCTTGGTCCTAGCCTCTCACAGTTTTGCCAAGACTACCTTTAGTGTCTTCAAGTGTTCCTCCTGTGTCTTTCTGGAAACTAAGAAACCGTGGAAACATGGAGTCGTAGTAGCCTTCACAACAGGTTTTCTATGGTTTGTTGAAAAATGCCTGGTGCTGATGACCCCCCGTGAGGCAGTCTGTTGTAGTGGTAAAGGCCCTCGTGCATATTGATGGTGGTGAATTTTTTGAAGGCCTCATGCAGTTCCATCTGCTTGTTGGCCTGCATCAAATTCAGTTAGGAGAAAAACTGTCTTCCACTGAGCCCAGCCAACAGGTTGTCTGTTTTGGGAGTGTGGTAGTTGTTGTTATTGTCGTACCCTGGCTAAAAGACTCTAGGGATCATCCGAACAGCCGAAGCATTTGAATACTATGGCACAAATGCATCAGCTGGGGAGGAGAACATTACGTGTGTGACCGTTTTTGATTACCCGCCACATGGGCAGCCACACTCCGACTTCGGGGGATTTGGGAGAGTGATAATGTTATGCTAGGAGCTTGTCACGACTGAAGACAATCCCCACATAACTATGCAGAGCATAACAACATTTTGATGTAGCCTTGGTGTTCTGGCCTATGTCAATTGGTCTGACACAGCCTTAAGCCAAGGCGTGGGAGTGTGGTAGTTATCCAACTTTGACCCTGCATTTACTGTCACCTTGTAATCTCCACAGATGTGGAGACTCGTCTGGCTCCACGACTGTCACAGTTGGCACCACCCAGTCGAGTATTGCACTTTTTCAATGGTGCCATTTGCCTCCAGTCTATCTAGTCTTGGCTCACTTTTTCTTGTAGAGCATAGGGCACTGGGCATGGTTTGTAGTAGCGTGGTTGGGTCACACGGTCCTAGGGAATGTTGATGGTGCCCTTGCCCTCCTCAAACAATTCAGATGACTTGTTCAAAATTTTGTCCAGCTCTGGAACTGTTGTGCCTTCTGTCAGCATCTGACATCACCTCTCAGACCAGTCTTTTTGGAAGTGTTTCAGCCAGTCTCGCCCTGTCAAACATGGTTCAGGTCCCTTCACGATCACCTCCAGGATCCTAGGAGAACTTCCTGTGTATGTCACAGAGCACTGGTATGCCCCCAACACTGGGATCTTTTCAGATATGTACATTTTCAATATGCTGTTGCTTGCCTTCAGCGGAAACAAGCCCTACATCTAATCTTTTTCAATGTCTTTTTATTGATCACTGTCACAAAAGCTCCCGTGTCAGTCTCCAATTCTGTGGAGATGCCATCCGGTTCTACTGTGACCAGATATGGTTTTTCTTTGCTCCTCATCTGGAAAACAATACAGTTCTGAGTCAGGCTTTCTTCATTGTCCACTTTTCTTAGATCTGTGTGATCTTGGGTTGTGTCTCAACTCTCACTTGCATTGTGCTCATTCTGCATGAAACAATACCCTCCGGGGGTTGCAACCTTGCCGTCGTCGGAGGGCTTGCGCGGTCCCGTGATTCCTTAGGCTTTGCTGGCGGGGGCATCAGTACTTGAAGATAGGCTAGGTTTTTAGAATGCTTCTAGGCCTGAAAAGTCAAGTTACTGTCTGGCCTAAGCTGAACGTGGTAAGGAGTTGATGCCTCTGGTAGGGCCATGGCCCATGTCAGATAGGCTAAGGGTGAGGACCCTGACTAATAGTAACCCGTCTTTTTCCTTTTCTTATCTTCTGCCTTTCTTATTTGGCTCTTTTCTATCTTTGTCTCCCTTCAAGTCTTCTTTTTCACACTCTTTCTCTCTCTGAGGTCTTAAGATCTGCAGCATTTGCCGTGCGGTGCGACCTGTGATGGAGGGGAATGAGATCCTGGTGATTGAGAGGGCAAGTGCCCTCAACACATCACTTTGGCTTGGACCTCTCCTAGACAGGAGGTGCACTCTGGTGTGGGTGTATCAGTCGGCTCCCCCTTCATGGGGTGGGTCAAGACAGGCAGTTCTCTGGCTGGCCAAGATAACCCCAGCAGTGCTCTGCTCTCTGCCTCCGGGAGTTGAGCATGATCAGGGAGGATAGGGTTAGTGGCGCTCTGTTTGTTGTTATATCTCTCCTGAAGCCTGGAAGGGGTCAAGACAGTGACTTCTTGGCCCTGGCCCCTTAGTTGGACTCTGTGGTGGGTGGGTAAGGGAGAGACAAAATTTAAAAAACACAAAACATGGCTACATATAAAAACATTCCCCCATAAAGAAGAGGAAGGCAGCGGACCCCATTTCCAGACATTTGGATTTAGACAGCGACTCTGATATGGAGACAAGAGAGAGGACAGGATTCCGGGCTTCCTGGTTTGCGATTGAAGGGACAGAGCAGGAAAAGCCCATTTCAGCTCTGAGCCCTTTCGCAATCCAGAAGGGCTTCCAAGGTATAGCAGGCGACCCTCAGTTGGTGAAAAGGTTAAGAAATGGCTTGTTCCTTGTTCAGTGCAAGTCGAAGAGTCAATCTGAACAGCTGCTGAGGGCCACAAGGCTCGTGGATAGAGAAATCCAGGTGACTCTCCATAAGCAATTGAATTCATCCAAAGGAGTCATTCAGTGCCCAGATCTGAAAGGTGTCTCAGAGGAGGAGATCAAGGCAGAACTAGCATCCCAAGGTGTGACAGAGGTGCATAGGGTGACAGTCCGTAAAGATGCAGAAAGTGTGCCCACCAACACCCTCTTTCTGACATTCTGCAACGCTTCACTAATCTCTGGTCATTAAAGTATGCTACTTGAATGCCCGTGTCCAACTGTATGTTCTATCCCTGTTGCGGCGTTTCAAATGCTAGAAGTTTGGACATGTCAGAGATCGCTGTTCTTGGGAGGAGGTGTGTGGTGTTTGCTGCAAGGCAACATATGATGGGCTGTGTAAAGACCCGGCTCATTGTGCAAACTGTGGTGGCAACCACCCCTCCTCTTCACGCAACTGCCCAGTTTGGATCCAGGAGTCCAACATCCAAAAAGTAAATACAGAAAAGAAAATCTCCTTTTTTGAAGCACGTAAACAGGTCATTGGCAGTCAGACGTCTTCAGTTTCTTCACATGCTTCGGCTGTGAAGAAAGTTTCAACCTGGTCTGTTTCTTGTCAAACCAGTAGTTTCATTTTTTCAAAAACACTGCAAGAAAAAATGCCAAGCCCGGTGGAGGCAGGTCCACCACCTCTCACCCCAAAGCGGATGCCCCTGGTGGGGGCAATAAATCCATCACCCCTCAGGCTGCCCAGCAGTCTACTCCATCTGCTGCTGGGCAGAATAAAAAGCCAGCCCTCCCGCCTCAGACTTCTGTGAGCAGTGCCTGTGCGGGCAAGGGAGTTCAACCAAGTGTGGAGATGGTGGAGATGAAGAAGAAACCTTCACCGTCTCCAAAACCGAAACCGTCTTCACCTGCGGGCAAGTCTGCCAGCAGGTCTGGAGACCAAAACAATCCAATCCAACTCAAAAACAATATGCTCCATTGGATGCAGACAATGACTTGGAGATGAACTGATTTCTCTTGTATTCATCCTTTGTACCATGGACAGTAAAATAATTCATTAGAATATCCATGGCTTAAATTCAAACTTTGAGGAGCTGCAGCTCCTGTGTCAAACTCTAAAACCTTACTTAGTAGCTCTTCAGGAAACAAAAATTCAAAGCCAGAAGACCTTCACTCTTTCTGGCTTCAGTATTCTTTCCAAACCTGCTCAACCATCCACATTGGGACTAACAGGTGGTGTTGCCCTTCTTATACACAAAAATTTGCTGTTTAGTCCTGTTGCTCTGACTACTCCGCTTCAGGCAGTAGCTGCGAGAGTGACTTTCCATAAAACTGTTACAATTTGCTCACTATATCTGTCACCTGTTCCGGTTTGTCGTCTGATTGGAGCACTTCCTCGACCTTTTTTGCTGTTGGGTGATTTTAATGGACACAGTCCTCTTTGGGGTTGTGTGAATTCGTCATCCAGAGGTCTGCTTCTTGAAGGTGTCCTTTCAGACTTTGATTTGTGTTGTCTGAACGATGGAGCTCCAACTTACCTCCACTCTTCCTCAAGTTCACTTTCATGTTTAGGTTTGTCGATATGTGACCCCTCGCTGGTCCTGGACTATGAGTGGTCTGTCCATGGCAATCTGCATGGAAGTGACCATTTTCCTTTTCTATTAAAATCCATATTAACTGAAAATGCCTCTGTTTCACAACATCTTAATTATCAGAAGGCTAATTGGAATCTTTTTGCTGCCAGTATTTCAAAGGAATTCCAGGAAATTGACATTCCTCAGAGTCCAGACCTTGCGGAATCTCTAACCAGTACTGTGATAAACTGTGCTAAAACCTGTATTCCAATGTCTTTCGACAAACTCCAACAGCCCAAAACACCTTGGTTTAATTCTGACTGCCAGTAAATCTCAAAAGTACGCAAACAGGCTCAGCGTCGGGTATTCCAAAGACCTTCAGGCCCCAACGCTCAAGCCTATCAGAAACTCGAGACACACTTTCAAAATCAGTAAATGTCAGTCTTGGAGAAACTTCTGCTCCGGGTTGACATCTAAAACTTCCAAGAAAAAAGTCTGGAACATCATCAGAAAAATCAAAGGGAAGAACACCAACCCCTCAGTTCATCATCTGGAACTTGCTGACGCTCTGACAACTGACAAACAAGTTGTTGCCAATCTGCTGGCCTCCACCATTCAACAGAACTCCTCATCTGCAAATAAATCTGCAGACTTTTAAAGAAACAAACAACTCAGAGAGAAATCTTCATACAATTTCACATCAGACAACTCTGAAGCCTACAGTCTTCCTTTTTCCTACAGTCTTCCTTTTTCAATCAGTGAACTGAAATCAGCTTTGCAAACCGATGCCTTGGCTTAAGGCTGTGTCAGACCAATTGACATAGGCCAGAACACCAAGGCTACATCAAAATGTTGTTATGCTCTGCATAGTTATGTGGGGATTGTCTTCAGTCGTGACAAGCTCCTAGCATAACATTATCACTCTCCCAAATCCCCGAAGTCGGAGTGTGGCTGCCCATGTGGCGGGGTAATAAAAAACGGTCACACACGTAATGTTCTCATCCCCAGCTGATGCATTTGTGCCATAGTGTTCAAATACTTCGGCTGTTCGGATGATCCCTGGAGTCTTTTAGCCAGGGTACGACAACAACAACAACAGCTTTGCAAACCTGCAATGATTCTGCCCCTGGTCTGGATGATATTCATTATCAGGTTTTGAAACATCTCCCAGAAAGCTGTCTCCAGACCCTTCTTATAGTCTACAGTCATCTGGACCACAGGGTTCTTTCCGCCCTCCTGGCGGAAAGCCCTGATCATTCCAATCCCTAAGCCTGGAAAAGACCTTGCCAATCCTTTTAACTATCGTCCAGTAGCTCTGACCAGCTGCCTCTGTAAGCTAATGGAAAAGATGGTCAGCTCCTGTCTGATGTGGAAGCTGGAAACCGATGGCCTTCTAGCCAGTGAACAGTGCGGGTTCCAGAAGTACCACTCGACAGTTGACCATTTAGTCTGTCTGGAAAACACCATCCGCAACACCTTCGTCAATAAGCAGCATGTGGTTGCTGTCTTTTTTTTACCTAGAAAAAGCGTACAACACCACCTGAAAATCAGGAATCCTGATGGATCTTCACAGACTTGGTTTTCGTGGTCATCTGCCTCTGTTTATTCAGAACTTTCTGGCTGATCAACAGTTCCAGGTGTGTATTGGCACCACGCTTTCTGACATCCATGGGCAGGAGTTGGTGTGCCTCAAGGGAGGTTCCTTTCTCCTGCCCTTTTTGCATCAAAATCAGTGACATCATGAAATTGGTAAACCAGGGTTCTGAGTCCTCTCTGTTCGTTGATGACTTGCGCGCTGTACGCAGTTGGAGCTTCTTTCGCCAGCGTACAGCGTCGGCTCCAACTTTATGTCAACAAGATCCAACAGTGGGCCGAGGGAAATGGGTTTACCTTCTCAAGTACCAAAACTCAGTCAACCCATTTCCACAATTTTCGTCAATTTTTTCCTGATCCTGAAATTCGTCTGGACAAGTCCACCATTCGAGCTGTAAAAGAAGCCAAATTTCTGGGTGTTATTTTTATCAAAAACTGAACTTTAGAAGTCATGTCCAACGCTTAAAAACTGCGTGTCAGAAAGCACTGAACATTCTGCGAGTTGTGGCACACGCAGATTGGGGTGCTGACAGGAAAACTCTCCTCCATCTTTACAGGGCTCTGATCCACTCCAAACTGGACTATGGATGTGTAGTGTATGGCTCTGCCAGACTGTCCTTCCTGAAAAGTCTAGACCCTATCCACCATCAAGGGCTTTGATTGTGTCTGGGTGTGTTCCGTACCACTCCTGTTTATAGCTTGTATGCCGAGGCAGGAGAACCATCCCTCTCAAATCGCCAACTAAAACTTGCCTTGAACTACTGTTTGAGTCTCTCGTCTGAACCTCAAAACCCTGCATGACTTGTTTTCTACCCAAATTAAAAAAAAAAATTCAATCACCATCCCAGTTCCATTCCACCCTTGGGGATTTGTATTCTTCCCCACTTGTGACAACCACTCATGGACTTTCTTCACACCAGAGATCCGGTTTGATTTAGCCTCATACTGGAAAGATTCCACTAGTTCCTTGGCATACAAGTCCCTTTTTGCTGAACTGTGTTCCAAGTTTCCATCTTTCAAAAGAATTTTCACTGACAGTTCCAAATCTGAGGAGGGAGTTGCCTCTGCTGTGTTTTGTGCAGTAGGCCTCCCTCGGAGATGTACTGTACACATTCCCACCGACAGCTCCATCCACACTGCTGAGCTGACAGCCTTGGTCCTGGCACTTCAGATGATCTCAAAATCAAAACAGAAAGATTTCCTTATTTTGTTAGACTCCCTTTCTGCTTTGGAGGCCATTGCTGGCTGTAATCTTAAGCACCCTCAACTACTGAAAGTTTTTGAACTGTACACCTCCCTATAATCAAACGGACCAACGTAGTGTTTGCTTGGGTTCCCAGCCATGTGGGGATTTGAGGCAATGAGATGGTTGATCAGCTTGACAAGAATGCCACAAGGGAAAAGTTGATCAGATTTACTGTTCCTCACACTGATCTGAAACCCTAAACACAGGCCTATGTTAAAGACCTCTGGCAAGAGGAATGGACCTTGCGGCGGATAACAAACAATTTAAAATCCGTCCAAACCTCAACGAGTTTTTAGCTGGGCTATAAGCAACATTACCTTACCTTACCTTACGAAACAACTAGCGCTCTCTCTGAAGATGGCCATTCTTTTTATTGTACCAGCATTCAAGGCCTTTCAGAGAATGATCTCCTTTCACCATTTTGACATCTAGACCTAGGTCTGCTCTCTCCTCATGTCCACTATCCACTCTGTCAATGCTGACCATGCTCTGACTTCCCAGCTGTGGCCACCAGCATTTGCCTGCAGATCTGCAGCACTCTTTACAGCTGACGCTATTACCATGGCAGCATTAAACGCCTTCTCAAAAGTTGTCTTTCTCAGACAACAAGCATCTTTAAATGTGGTTATTGTTAATGTCACAGACTAATCTCTCTCTCAACATCGAGTCAAGTGACTTGCCATAGTTTGCAATAGATTATGAAGCTGCGATACGTATGTTGTGAAGGACTCCCGCTTGTGACGTGAACATGTGTGAAACTTGAAGCTCAGAATGATTTCAGATGGTTTGGGCTGAAGGTGATTTTGAATGACTGTTTTCAGTTCAACAAATGTCTAGGTCCCAGGTTTAGCTGGAGTGAGCAAATTGCACATCAGTTTGTATGCACTCAAAAATGTGGCCCTCTTCTTGTTCTCATCATCAACAGCTTTAGATGCATACACAAGTCAGGTTTAACAAAGTATTTATTCCACTGAGAGAACAACTGAGTAGTTCACAGTTCAGCCATCTTGGACAGGGCACTGCAGCGAGTCATTGAAATGAGTGTTGAGAGAGAGAGAGAGAGAGAGAGGGGGGGGGGGGGGGGGAGAGAGGAGAGAGAGAGAGAGAGGAGAGAGAGGAGAGAGAGAGAGAAAATCTTGTTTATTTATCGTTGAGGTCCTGAAAATTAATCATCAAAATGAGTTATTTTACCCATTTACTGCATCAAACATTTTTTTTTAATGTTCACAGACAACCTGTCAACATTATTACTCATACACAGACAACCTGTCAACATTATTACTCATACTCGGCTATAAGTAACAACAATTGCAAATTTTGGATAATGCTTTCAATTTTTTTGGTATACAGTGCACAAGAACTTTGATAAGCCTAATCAGAATAACAAAACACCAATAGCATGAAAATCTGACAGTAGTATTAAAGATGTACTTGCTTATTTGTTTATTTGTTGTTGTTTTTTATTTTCATGCAGGAAATTCAAGATAATGGATGATGATGAAAACAGAACCCTTGACTTCAAAGAATTCAAGAAAGGGATAACAGAATTTGGCCTGACTTACGAAGATAGTGAATTACAAAAACTGTTTGAGGTGTTTGACAAAGATGGCAGTGGCTCAATTGACTTTGATGAATTTTTGGTGAAACTGAGGGTAAGTTCCATTTATTATTTTGCATGTAACCTTTTCATTTTACCTTAGTTCCTTCATTTCGGCTAGCTTCTAGGTGCTAAGATGGATTGCAGGTTGACAGGAATTATGACAAGTGATTCCGAAGTGAGGCTAATAGCTGGTGAGAATTATGACAAATGGCTTTGAGATGGAATTGATAAAAAAGAAGAAAGAGAAATATAACATCTGATTCTGAGATAAAGTGGACTGCTGGTGAAGATGATAACAACTGTGAGATGAAGTTGATAGCTGATCAAAATTATGAATTACGACAAATGGCTCTGAGATGGAGTTGACAGCTGGTGAGAATGGTGACAGCTGAGATGGAGTTGAAAGTAGACGATAATTATGACAACTGACTCTGAGATGGAGTTGAAAGTAGACGATAATTATGACAACTGGCACTGAGATTGTGTTGATAGCAGGTGATAATTATGGCAGTGAACGCTGAGATGGAGTTGATACCTTGCAAGATTTGAAAGGACTCAATATGAAACAGTTGATGGTTGGTGAAGTATTGTTCCCACACCACTCATTTTGGACAGACTCCTTGCCCTCCATCCTACACAGCGTCACAGTGGCTCTTACTGTTGTACTTGTAGTCTTACAGGTCAACTGCATCAGTGCATGCAGTGTCCTGTCACCAGGAGGCAACCCACCACAGCAGACACTGTATTACTGCTGAGTCACTGTTGTGGTGTTCACCGAGGCCTGGTCTGATCCAACATACACAAGAGCACCACTTGCTCACTCCTCTCTTACATCAACAGCCGCTCGGTCACGTTCATTGTGAGTAAGCGTTCCCTTCCAGAGGGTATCACATGATCTATCCAGCAAAAAAGTCCCATGAACTTACTGATGATTTGTGGAGTTTTTCAATGCTTATCAGAGTGAGAGTAGTGCTGATTGAGATGCTGCTTGAGATTTCAGTTCCTTTCTCAGACTTCATGAAACAAATGTTCTCAGCCTTTTTGTATTCCAAGGTAATCAAGACTGAGACAAACAAACACCTATAGTATAGATCAGGACATTTTACAAACATGATCACATGTATTTAGTTGGTAAAATCTGACCCAGCCAGTTGTTTAAATCTTTCTACTTGAGTCCTTAAGACACTCAGGTATGAGCTTAATCAAGCTACAGCTGAACAGTCCATTAGATAAATATGTATGATAGGACTAGAACCCACAAACCCCAAGTCCACAATCTGTTGCACCACCACTGTATCATAGTAGCTGGTCCAGTTTCATAGTAAGGTGATCTATATTGTGATTCTAATCTACACAGATTTGTGAGGTAAGCTGTTCTAATGGATCAAGTTTTGAAATTTAAGGCTCTTTGAATTTAGAATTTGGACATTGTGAACCTTGTGATCATTTCAGATCCATTACTGTTACTGGATGTTAATGAAAGTTAGAATTTGGCACTCCGAGCAGACAGATGTTTATCTTAGGACAGAGAAGTCTGAACCATACGGTGTATGTATACTGCTCACAATGTATTCATCTCACCATTTGCTCTACTTGCAGCCCCCAATGAGTCGGGCTCGTTTGGAACTGATCACCCAAGCATTCAATAAACTGGACAAGACCGGTGATGGTGTTATCACGGTGGATGATTTGAAAGGGGTTTACAATGTGAAGAAACATCCCAAGTACCTGAATGGAGAGTGGACAGAGGAACAGTGCCTCAGGACGTTCCTGGACTCCTTTGACTCTCAAGATAAAGATGGCAAGGTAAGTGGTGAGCGCATGGTCAGCTTGGAGACTTGGATCATGACTTAAGGAAATTCAGACTGTCAAAAGTACGCAAGAACCTGAATGTTGATTGCATGAGTGATTTGTCCAGGAGCATGGGACCCCAATGGGCTTGCATGCTCGCATAGTCCCTTCTCACCACTCATCTTTCCCACTTCCCTTTCCACAGACATACAGACACACACACACACACACACACACACACACACACACACACACACACACACACACACACACACACACACACACACACCACACACACACACACTCCTAGCTTAAAGGAATGTTTGTGTCTGGTGTGAGACCCATGTTGTATCTTTTAATGATTGTTATCTCTGATTGTAACAGAAAAATAGAAAGAAGTGACAAAAATTGGGATGGTTTAAGAAAATAACACATAACCTACAACCAGTCTGCTGGTAATGAAGAAAAGTTTCAAAGCCAGGTGACTGAAAGCGGAAATTGAAGCACATTTTGAACAGAAAAGTTACTGGCTCGGCAGGACAAACTAGACAAACAGATTACAAAACAAAACACACTGCATTATGACCTTTTACGTCTTCTGTAGGTAAAACAAACAGTGTTTAGGACAATGAAAGTGAATAACAATCACTTATCTCAACTTTTAAAAAAAAGGAAGAAAAAAATCAACGAATCTGCTTTCCTGGGGGAAAAGAAATAACATGTTAGCAACAACCAGAGTTAGCTGTACAGATAAAAGGCAGACATGAAAAGCTCAGGATGAGTTAGCTGTACAGATAAAAGGCAGACATGAAAAGCTCAGGATGAGTTAGCTGTACAGATAAAAGGCAGACATGAAAGGCTCTGGATGAGTTAGCTGTACAGATAAAAGGCAGACATGAAAAGCTCAGGATGAGTTAGCTGTACAGATAAAAGGCAGACATGAAAAGCTCAGGATGAGTTAGCTGTACAGATAAAGGCAGACATGAAAAGCTCAGGATGAGTTAGCTGTACATAAAAGGCAGACATGAAAGGCTCAGGATGAGTTAGCTGTACAGATAAAAGGCAGACGGGGGCCGGATAGCTCAGTTGGTAGAGCGCCGGACTCGTGATCCTGGGGTTGCGGGTTCGAATTTCGGTATAGGGGGATTTTTCCCTCGGAGTTAACATTGGTTCTGACTCCATTTCCCATACAGTCCTTCGAATGAGACATAAACCGAGGTTCCGTGTGTGAACGCACGCATAACATCTTGCACACACGTAAAATCCCATCACCAACTTTCGGAAGAGAAGGCCAGTTTGGCCGTTGGTATGGATGACACGTGACACATAGCATGCACCTTCCCCGAAGATGGAGTATGGCTGCCTTAATGGCGGGATAAAAAAGGGTCATCACACAAAACTCCACTGCCTGGCTATACAGGGAGTGTCCGCATGGAGTATCAGCCTGCGTAGCGACAGAAAGAAAGAAAGAAAAAGGCAGACATGAAAAGCTCAGATGAGTTAGCTGTACAGATAAAAGGCAGACATGAAAAGCTCAGGATGAGTTAGCTGTACAGATAAAAGGCAGACATGAAAAGCTCAGGATGTGCTACAGATAAAAGGCAGACATGAAAAGCTCAGGATGAGTTAGCTGTACAGATAAAAGGCAGACATGAAAAGCTCAGGATGAGTTAGCTGTACAGATAAAAGGCAGACATGAAAGGCTCAGGATGAGTTAGCTGTACAGATAAAAGGCAGACATGAAAAGCTCAGGATGTGTACAGATAAAAGGCAGACATGAAAAGCTCAGGATGAGTTAGCTGTACAGATAAAAGGCAGACATGAAAAGCTCAGGATGAGTTAGCTGTACAGATAAAAGGCAGACATGAAAGCTCAGGATGAATTATTTAGCGGATGAAATTAAACAGCTGAAGTCTAGAAAAATCTTGTGACTGTCATGCTGATGATTCCATATTGAAACACAAGTTTTTGTCAGTTTTGAATACACTATTTCTTTTCATGCACAGTATGTGTAACTTGCAGTGTATGCCAAATTTCTTTCTGTCTTTTTTTTTTCTCCTAAGCTACGGTTCATCAACTGTATTTCTGTTACGATGGATTTGTGTTACCAATTATGCACATCAAAACTGTGCTGACATAGTCAGGCAGTCAGGAAAAGAACAATTTACATCTCTTCAGTAAGCGCTATAAACCATGGAGACCAGTGTATCTGTTTAAACAAAAAGGAGGAAATTTGATTCCCTAAACACAGGGAAAAAAGATGAATTAAGTTCTATGTGAGATTATACTGCTTTCAACACTTTCTCTTTCACTGTGTATTCAGTTATTGTGATATCACAATGTGTTTTGACATGTGTATGAATTGGACCTGGTTGGAAACGGTGTATTTGTAAACCAATGTGTGCATGTGAAACGACTTAATTTCACAGTGTTGTTGAAGTGTTTTGATTGGTTTGGTCTGTAACACTGTACTCACGAGAGTGTAGGCCAGGCATATGTATGGGACCTGCTATTTGTATTACACATGTAGCTTGCAGTGTATTGTATGTCCTGGACATATGAAAATGTGTCATCTTTCATGATTTTTTTTTTTTTTTTTTTTTTTTTTTTAGTAGAGAACTGTTGTACTTTGTTGGTTAGTTTCTGACAGGACAAAACTAAGAAGAAAGTTTTGGGTATGAAAAAAAAGTCTGGCTATTCAAACAACCTTATGTGTCTCCTTTGGTGTGTGTGTGTGTGTGTGTGTGTGTGTGTGTGTGTGTGTGGTGTGTGTGTGTAAGTGTTTGTATGTGTGTTCATGTGTGCATTTGTGCGTATATGTGTGTTTTGAGAGAGAGAGAGAGAGAGAGAGAGAGAGAGAGAGAGAGAGAGAGAGAGAGGTGAGTTTTTGTGTGTGTGTGTGTGTGTTTGTGTGTGTGTGAAGTGCTGATGCTTAGCTTTGCACTGTTTTTTTCACCCCAAACTAGTAGTTTGAACAGGCCAAATGGTGAGGAGTATGAAGTGTGATTTTGCCTTGTTTATTTTACGAGCCTTTGTTTCAGCATTTCGCATTCACCATCCCTTTTTCACTGAAAGCTGAAACATTGCAGAGAAGCAGAAAAAGCGTGCATGCGCACACACACACACACACACACATGCTTACACACTCGCACACATGCACACAGGCACACAGATACACACACACGCACACACACGCTCGCGCACACGCACACACACACACACACACACACACACACACACACACACCACACACACACACACACACACACACACACACACACACAGATGGACACACACACACATATGCAGATGGAAACTTACACACATACACTCTATGACACTGATCTGGTTTTAATTTAATCAGTGTGTGCATTTGTTTATGCATGTGTGTGTGTGTGAATGAGAGAGAGAGAGAGAGAGAGAGAGAGAGAGAGAGAGAGAGAGAGAGAGAGAGAGAGCGAGAGAGAGACAGAGACAGAGAGAGAAACGATGCTTGCTTACGTATGCATTGGTACTTGCTTATGCGTGCATTGGTATCAAGCTTTTGTTACACCGTGAAATTTCACAATAGTGTTTCCGTGAGACCACACTTTTGTCTGATTTCCTGATGTAGCAGCAAAATCAGCATGTACAGTGGTAGCAGCAAAATCAGCATGTACAGTGGTGTATGCTATTCACTTGTATATTTGCCGGCCACTAGTGGGAAGTGGGTGGAGAGTAGGGGAGGTTTATCACTGCCAGTAGCTCTTAAGAGTGATGTTGGAAATGCATATGGGTGGTCAGCTTGTCCTCAGTAAACTTGAGGACATGTTGATTCAAAGCAGGGGGATGCCAACACATGACATGAATTTTTCTAGTTTGTGAGTGCTGCATCTGTGCTCAGGGGCTAGGCAGCTTCTGTTCATATAGCTGTGTATTTGGGGGGAGCACTGTTTACTTGGGTAGCGTCTTCGGATCTGCCCTCGGTATGTGCATTCACATCATATACCAGAGTAAAATTAGTCTCTGAAACAAGAATGTAGTTATTGTTATGTACTACCCTGACGGTCTGTGATCATCAAAAGTTTCAGGTGCAGGCAGTGTGTTACGTTGATGTTCATTCTGGTGACATATACAGAAAAACCCACAATGAAACAACCAAACAGAAACCTCTCTGTAAAGCCAAGCCTCCAGATCAAGACTATATCCCCTTAAATGCCTGTTCTGTCAACATGACTGGTTTTGTATACATGTTTGTACCAAATTTTCCTTTCATTTGAAACTTCAACACCTCAAACTTAAGGACTGGATACCCATATAAAACTGAGGAATATTGTCCAATTTAAGGACAGCATACCAACATTAGACTTTCCCTGTTAAGGCCAGGATACCATGTGCAACTAATACATACATTTCTTGTTAATAGGCAGAGTACATACAGTCTTATATGGCCGTTCTTAAAGTATTTTACTTTTACCTGTTTCTTTTTTTAGTCAATGAGAAAAGTTTCTTCACATCATCTAGAACATCATTGACGTATCTATATTACTTCCATTACTCCCTGCTAATCAGTTTTATGTGATTTTGAAGAGTAATAAGAGTTTTGTTCATGTACTTGTGATAATGATGATGATGGCGATAGTAACGGAGAGCATGAAAAGCAAAAGCAGAAGAAAAGTTACTGCAGCAGAAGTGGTAATACTGATGTTTCTCGTTTTGCAGTCATAGCTCTGTCACTTTGTTAATAACTTTGTTCTTTTATAATGGACAGAGGCTTGACTTTAAATTAATAAATGGAGAGAGAAAGAAGAGAGAGAGAAGAGAAGGGAAGAGAATGGTAGTGTGGCAGGAAATGAGAGGTAGTAAAAGACAAACAATTTCTTTATTTACGAGGATAATAGATAAGGACTGGTAATGCTTTTTTAATCCAGTCCATGTCTTAACAGATGGGGGGGGAGGGGGGGAGGGGGGGAGAAAGTGCAAAATAGGCAAGTTGAATGTGAGCATGAAAAGAGGTTAGAGATAAGAAAATGAGAGAGAGAAAGAGTGAGGAGAGGAGAGGGAGGTGGGGTGGCGAGAGGGCAAGAGAGAGGCTGGCAGTGGTGGGAGTGGAAGGGGAAGAGAGGGAGGAGGAGAGAGAGAGGGAGAGAAGGAGAGAGGCAGGGTGGGAGGGAGAGGGCAAAAGGAGAAGAAAGGAGGAGTGATGAAGAAGCAGAGAGGAGGAGAGGATGAGTGGAAGGCAAGAGAGAGATAGGCGGAGTGGGAGTGCGAGAAGGGCAAGAGAGAGAAGAGGCAGGAGTGGGAGTGGAAGAAGGGCGAGGGAGAGAGAGAGAGGAGAGGGAGTAGAGAAGGGAAGAGAGAGAGAGAGAGGCAGGAGTGGGAGTGGAAGAGGGGAGAGAGGAGAGAGAGGAGGGTGGAGTGCAAGAAGGGCAAGAGAGAGAGAGGGCAGGAGTGGGAGTGCGAGAGGGCAAGAGAGAGAGGCAGGAGTGGGAGTGCGAAGAGGGCGGAGAGAGAGGAGGGCAGGAGTGGGAGTGGAGAGGGCAAGAGAGAGAAGGCAGGAGTGGGAGTGCGAAAGAAGGGCAAGGAGAAGGGAGAGAGGCAGAGTGGGAGTGGAAGAAGGGAGAGAGAGAGAGAGAGGCAGAGTGGAGAGTGAAGAAGGCAAGGAGAGAGAGAGAGGCAGGAGTGGGAGTGCGAGAAGGGAAGAGAGTGAGGAAGGGAGAGAGCGAGAGAGAGAGAGAGAGGCAGGAGTGGGAGTGCGAAGAAGGGCAAGAGAGAGAAGGCAGGATGGAGGAAGAAGGGCAAGAGAGAGAGAGGAGGAGGAGAGAGAGAGAGAGAGAGGAGGAGAGGCAGGAGTGGGAGTGCGAAGAAGGGCAAGAGAGAGAGAGAGAGGAGAGGCAGGAGTGGGAGTGCGAAGAAGGGCAAGAGAGAGAGAGAGGAGGAGTGGGAGTGCGAAGGGCAAGAGAGAGAGATAGAGGCAGGAGTGGGAGTGCGAAGAAGGGCGAGAGAGAGAGAGAGAGGCAGGAGTGGGAGTGTGAAGAAGGGCGAGAGAGAGAGAGAGAGGCAGGAGTGGGATGTGCGAAGAAGGGCAAGAAGAGAGAGAGGAGAGAGGCAGGAAGTGGGAGTGCGAGAAGGGCAAGAGAGAGAGAGAGAGGCAGGAGTGGGAGTGCAAGAAGGGCAAGAGAGAGAGAGAGGCAGGAGTGGGAGTGCGAAGAAGGGCAAGAGAGAGAGGCAGGAGTGGGAGTGCGAAGAAGGGCGGAGAGAGAGAGAGAGAGGCAGGAGTGGGAGTGCGAAGAAGGGCAAGAGAGAGATAGGCAGGAGTGGGAGTGCGAAGAAGGGCGAGAGAGAGAGAGAGGCAGGAGTGGGAGTGCGAAGAAGGGAGAGAGAGAGAGAGAGAGGCAGGAAGTGGGAGTGTGAAGAAGGGCAAGAGAGAGAGAGAGAGAGGCAGGAGTGGGAGTGCGAAGAAGGGAGAGAGAGAGAGAGGAGGCAGGAGTGGGAGTGCGAGAAGAAGGTGCGAGAGAGAGAGAGAGAGAGGCAGGAGTGGGAGTGCGAAGAAGGGCAAGAGAGAGAGGCAGGAGTGGGAGTGCGAGAAGAAGGGCGGAGAGAGAGAGAGAGAGGAGAGGCAGGAGTGGGAGTGTGAAGAAGGGCGAGAGAGAGAGAGAGAGAGAGAGGCAGGAGTGGGAGTGTGAAGAAGGGCGAGAGAGAGAGAGAGAGAGAGGCAGGAGTGGGAGTGTGAAGAAGGGCGCGAGAGAGAGAGAGGCAGGAGTGGGAGTGTGAAGAAGGGCGAGAGAGAGAGAGAGAGAGGCAGGAGTGGGAGTGTGAAGAAGGGCGCGAGAGAGAGAGAGGGGCAGGAGTGGGAGTGTGAAGAAGGGCGCGAGAGAGAGAGAGAGAGAGAGGCAGGAGTGGGAGTGTGAAGAAGGGCGCGAGAGAGAGAGAGAGAGAGGGCAGGAGTGGGAGTGTGAAGAAGGGCGAGAGAGAGAGAGAGAGAGAGAGGCAGGAGTGGGAGTGTGAAGAAGGGCGCGAGAGAGAGAGAGAGAGGCAGGAGTGGGAGTGTGAAGAAGGGCGAGAGAGAGAGAGAGAGAGGCAGGATGGGAGTGTGAAGAAGGGCGAGAGAGAGAGAGAGAGAGAGGCAGGAGTGGGAGTGTGAAGAAGGGCGAGAGAGAGAGAGAGAGAGAGAGAGCAGGAGTGGGAGTGTGAAGAAGGGCGCGAGAGAGAGAGAGGCAGGAGTGGGAGTGTGAAGAAGGGCGAGAGAGAGAGAGAGAGAGGCAGGAGTAGGAGTGTGAAGAAGGGCGCGCGAGAGAGAGAGAGAGGCAGGAGTGGGAGTGTGAAGAAGGGCGAGATAGAGAGAGAGAGAGAGGCAGGAGTGGGAGTGTGAAGAAGGGCACGAGAGAGAGAGAGGGGCAGGAGTGGGAGTGTGAAGAAGGGCGAGAGAGAGAGAGAGAGAGGCAGGAGTGGGAGTGTGAAGAAGGGCGAGAGAGAGAGAGAGAGAGAGAGGCAGGAGTGGGAGTGTGAAGAAGGGCGCGAGAGAGAGAGAGAGGCAGGAGTGGGAGTGTGAAGAAGGGCGCGAGAGAGAGAGAGAGAGAGGCAGGAGTGGGAGTGTGAAGAAGGGCGAGAGAGGAGAGAGAGAGAGAGGCAGGAGTGTGAGTGTGAAGAAGGGCACGAGAGAGAGAGAGAGAGGCAGGAGTGGGAGTGTGAAGAAGGGCGAGAGAGAGAGAGAGAGAGGCAGGAGTGGGAGTGTGAAGAAGGGCGCGAGAGAGAGAGAGGGGCAGGAGTGGGAGTGTGAAGAAGGGCGCGCGAGAGAGAGAGAGAGAGGCAGGAGTGGGAGTGTGAAGAAGGGCGCGAGAGAGAGAGAGAGAGGCAGGAGTGGGAGTGTGAAGAAGGGCAAGAGAGAGAGAGAGAGAGGGCAGGAGTGGGAGTGTGAAGAAGGGCGCGAGAGAGAGAGAGGGGCAGGAGTGGGAGTGTGAAGAAGGGCAAGAGAGAGAGAGAGAGAGGGGCAGGAGTGGGAGTGTGAAGAAGGGCGAGAGAGAGAGAGAGAGAGGCAGGAGTGGGAGTGTGAAGAAGGGAGCGAGAGAGAGAGAGGGGCAGGAGTGGGAGTGTGAAGAAGGGCGCGAGAGAGAGAGAGAGAGAGAGAGAGAGAGAGGCAGGAGTGGGAGTGTGAAGAAGGGCGAGAGAGAGAGAGAGAGAGAGGCAGGAGTGGGAGTGTGAAGAAGGGAGAGAGAGAGAGAGAGAGAGGCAGGAGTGGGAGTGCAAAGAAGGGCGCGAGAGAGGCAGGAGTTCCTTACTGGGAAGGGCACATAGTTATGCATGTTTTGAGAACAATCAAACAACCCCAAAGTACCGAGGAAATACAAGAAGCATGCAAGAAGTATGGAGACAATCAGAGCAAAGCATGAGGGGGAAAAAAAAGTTGAGAAAACAAAATGTATTTGATAGCCCAGTCACCTTGAGGGGATATGTTATACAGATAACAAATCTGTGTCATTCCAGCAGAAAATAGCTTTGAGAGAGAGAGAGAGAGAGAGAGAGAGAGAGGAGAGAGAGAGAGAGAGAGAGAGGTCGCGTAAGAGTACAAGCAAAAAGACGTTACCACAAGAAGACAGGAGGTAATAGAACCCCCCTCCCCCACTCGACCACCCACCTGACCCCACGCACACACATCACAAGAGACACTAAACAGAAGAAAGCGGATTTCAAGTGCAAAATCGTTTCTAAATGGTCAGGGTTAATACATCAGGCAAGAGTGGTGGTGGTGGAGGGGTAGGTTTGTTGCGGAGTTTGCAAACATTAGCACGTAAGATAGTTGAAATGATGGTGTTTGAAGCTTGACTTGCATTAGTGTTGTTTGATTAAATCAGGGAGCAAGTTCCATTGACAGGAGCCTGAATATGTTAAACTGGATTTGAATTAGTCAGTTATTGGAACAGGAATATAGATTTTTGGTAGAGTCATTGAGGAATTGATTGAGAATCTATGAATTAATGCTGAGGGTGCCTTGTCAAACACTGTCTTGTACATTATAATCCCTCTGTTGCATTCTCATTTCTGACTTAAGAGGAGAATCTGAACCTTTTTATTGTCTGAGACCAGGAGACTTAGCTGTTTAGTAGGATTAATTTGAGTGCTCGTTTGTGTGGGCACAGCAATGGTTTCAGGGTAATGGTGTTAGCAGAGTCCCATAGTGTACACCCATAGTCTATGTATGACTGAATATGAGGTTGGAAAAAGAGCTTGTGTGAGTGAAGGTTAAGGAAGCGTTTTGTTTTAGAGAATTGATAGAGTTTTTGCGAAAAATTTTTTTGCGCAGTTATTATATGAGGGTGCCAACTGATATTATCAATTGTTTTTCCTAGCACTTGGTTGTGTGTAACTGGTTCAGTGGGTTCATCTTCAAGATGTAGCGGAAAGAATTTAATCATGAGACTTTTGTCTTTTTTGCCTGGTTGTGATAAGCATGGATTTAACTTTTTTCCTTTGAGGGTTAAAGCGACATGTGATTGAGTTCAGTCCATTTTACTGAATCATTAGCACTTTCTCGTGAAAAAAAAGAGAGAGAGAGGGAGGGATGAAATAAAGACAGCACTAAGTCAGACACTTACAGAGGCAGCTATGTTGATTGTGCTTTGACTGAAACAGATAGCAGAAGTAGTGTCATCCACAAAGTTAGTTGTGGAATTCTGATCTCTCATCCTCTTAATTGTAGTCATTGTTTATTGATTAATGGTCAACAGTTGTGAAAGAATCATGTTTTAAATAGATTAATGTACAAATCCAATTTCAAAGTGATGTGTAGAATATCTTCATAAATGTACAGATCTGATCCCAAACTGATAAGTAGAATATCTTTGTATTAACAGATCATCTTTCAGAAAAGAGATCTTGTTTGTTGTGGACATACAAGATGTTTTGTTTGAAGCTGAGGTGTAAGCATAATATATACAATCAATGGAAAATATATGGTATGTAGGCATGTTTTTATGATCCATGGCTCATTTGTGAACTTCAAACTGTTTTAACATGAGTTTTACAAGATTTTTGTGTGTGTGAATCATCTAGATCTAACAGCTTGTAGCTAAATGTAGAAACTTGCTTTGTTCTTACAATGTTAATTGCAGATGCTGCTAACAAGATATATTTTACGCTCTAAAGTTTTTTTCTTTTTCTTTTTCTTATGATAAAGGTTTCCCATCAAATGAAATGAAGGTGTTTGCATACCTCAAGTACAATGGTGGTAGTTTTTGTTCTGGAAGAATCTCTTTTCATTAGAAATATTGATTTCATTAACATGCGTAACGTGTGTTTGTGAGCACAAATTGGCATGTTGCTGCTTGTCTGACTGACTAAAGTTAAAGCGTTTACTGATTGGCTGATGAATGAGATCTTCCTGAAAATGGCACCCATTACTTGGGGAGCTCTGAGCCATCAAATCAAAACAACATTTCCATATCTCTTATGACATAGTCTGATATGAATTAAACTTTTATTTAAAGCTTTTTGTTTTTAAAGTAAGACCTCACCCTGTCATTGAGTATGTGCTGATAAACTCTGATCATTTTTCCCAGAATATTCACATGCCTTTCCTACTATAGTGATTATCAGAATATGGTGTGTTGATAACTATCAGTATTGATGTGAAACCTTGTGCGTTTTTGAATGTGTGAGGTGGTTTGCTGTGCTTTTATCCCTGGCTTTCTGCTTTCTGCTTGTGAGATTTCACATTTTATTTAGATGTATTTTTTATTGCACTAATTTCTTTCAATATTACTAACACATACATTAAAAAAAAAAGATTTCTAGGAAAGTTTCTTTTTTGAATTCTTTTGACTGTGCAGGCCAATTAAGAAGTCAGTCATATATTTGCTTTAGATACAAAACAAGTGCAACAAGCACAGAATTCAGACTGGCCTGCAGTTCATTGTTCCCTGCTAAGTAATTAGATGTGGTCCTTTTGTGTGCATATGAATAGTGCCATGTTTGTTTTCTTTATATTTGAACTCCACCATTTATTTTTCTTATCTTGAAAAATGAGGAGTGAGCCTGATTCACGGCAATTGAAATTTGAATATGCTGGACAAGAGAATCTCCAGGTTAGATTCACCTGATGTTTTCATGTGCATTGCAAGTACTTTTCTTCCACTCTGTCAGCTTGCTTTCATTTTTCAAGCAACTTTCAATTGCATTAGGTCATCTAATTGAGACAAGTCTCTGATCTGTGGACATATGGCATGGAAATTTTTGTGTAAGTGAAAAACACCTAGCCAGTTCACCCTTCAAAAGTCTTGTGGAGTGAGACTAGAATGCTGCCTCAATGGGGGAAAGTATGGTCTTGCTACTCCAGGAGAGGAATATTTAGGGTACCAACAGTCAGACGCTTCCTTTTGTTTTACCAGTGACGTGCAGCAGATAATGATATTCTTTGGGACAGTTTGTACCAATAGGGCCTTGCAGGCTGGAAAAAAAAATGTAGAAAAAGATATCTTGGGAATTTTAAATCGTGGTAATAGAATATGAAGATTCTCCTGTTCAGGAGAGACTCCCATTTTAGTGGACTGTTGGTCTAGTAACCATACAGCAATACCCTTTCCTCCAAAGCCACCACATATAATTGTTTGGACCCATCTGAACAGTTCATTTTTATTGTTCTGAATTTTCTGCTTCTTGTGTCTCCAGAAAGTTGAGCAGAAAATGTCATACCCATCTTGCTACAATTGTTTGAATATGAATGTTATGATGTAGAAACGTTGATCTTGATCATTTTCTTTACAAGGAACAAAGTTCGGTTGTTTCTAATGGTTGTCGGAAGGCCAGAATGGTGTTAATCCTCAAGGTCATTGAGCCCATGATGAAATGCTGAATTCATCTTGAAATCTTTCTCAATGACATCCATTTGTCTCTGGGTTATATTGTCAAAAACATCTTGAAATTTGGTTGCAATAGCTAGAGTCTGTAAACCAATTAAAATTGTCTTTTTTGATCGATGGTTTTAGAGCATGTCTGCCAGCTTTGGATTCAAGATGCCATATTTGTATGGTGGTGACATAAACCTGATTGTGTGCTTGGCTGTACGTTATAGTTTGAAGTTTCAAAAGGTGTGTATTTCAAATTCATACTGTAGTCAGAGAACAAAGTAAATGCCGTCAATTTTGGCTTATTCCTCATGTATGGTCCCCATCTACGCCTATATCCCAGTTCCTGTGTGATGTCTGTTTAAGATTGTGCTGTTACGCAGTTGTGTCATTTGATATTTCTTGTCAATTTGAAAGAGCTTAATCGATTGAATATCTTTTCAAATCAGTTTGCATGATGACACCTGTCAAGAGTAGACACCTGGGGCACTGTCTGCATTTCTTGTCTGTCACTGTCCCTGCTTTGTCAAGGTCCTCCTCTTGCATGGATGACATGTGGCAGCTCAGTCTTAGTAAATTCCCACGCCTTGTGAGCTCTCAATGCCCTTTGGTGCCATGACTGTGAAAAGTACTCCTAAATTGTGCAGTTTGATGTGCGTGTCTATTCTTGACTGTGGTAGCACTTAGCAAACTCATTTTGTTTTCAAATCCCTCATGATTTGAGTTTTGAAATCTTTTTATTCTTCATGCTTAAAAAAAAAAATGAAATTCTTTTCTTTATCTTTTGTAGTTCTCTCTCTCTCTCTTTCATTCTTGTTTGGATTATTTGACTAGTGTGGCGTTTGGAATCCTGCATTCTTTGCCTTTTTCCCCTTGCCCTAACCCTATAGTTGTCTCATGGATGAAACTTTCCCGTCACAATGAGGACTCTAGTTTAAAAGTGGATAAAAGAGGAATTCCCAGTAAATGTTAATTTTAAAGAAAGTTGTATTTTATTTTGTTTTTGTTAATGTGTGTTTTGGAATACAGCAGCATTTATCACTGGTTGTAGACTTACTTTGTACTCAGCATGTGTTGAAAAAAAAACACAACAAAAAATTGGTATACACTTAGAGAGGGCATCATCTGTTTGTGTATAATTTGTATTCACGATAAGTTTTCCCATACTTGGAGATATTGCACTCCATTTTGTTTGAAAGAGTTCCTGAATGCTGGGCATGTTTTTAACTTGCACACAACACATAGTGTGCAGCAGGATATAGGTACTGTTTTCAATCTGTCTGTTATTGTAGCAGGCAAATCTTGATCAGTCTGTCTGTTATTGTAGCAGGCAAATCTTGATCAATCTGTTATTGTAGCAGGCAAATCTTGATCAGTCTGTCTGTTATTGTAGCAGGCAAATCTTGATCAATCTGTTATTGTAGCAGGCAAATCTTGATCAGTCTGTCTGTTATTGTAGCAGGCAAATCTTGATCAGTCTGTCTGTTATTGTAGCAGGCAAATCTTGATCAGTCTGTCTGTTATTGTAGCAGGCAAATCTTGATCAGTCTGTCTGTTATTGTAGCAGGCAAATCTTGATCAGTCTGTCTGTTATTGTAGCAGGCAAATCTTGATCAGTCTGTCTGTTATTGTAGCAGGCAAATCTTGATCAGTCTGTCTGTTATTGTAGCAGGCAAATCTTGATCATGTCTGTTATTGTAGCAGGCAAATCTTGATCAATGTATCTGTTATTGTAGCAGGCAAATCTTGATCAATGTATTTGTTATTATAGCAGGCAAATCTTGATCAATCTGTTATTGTAGCAGGCAAATCTTGATCAGTCTGTCTGTTATTGTAGCAGGCAAATCTTGATCAATGTATCTGTTATTGTAGCAGGCAAATCTTGATCAATGTATTTGTTATTATAGCAGGCAAATCTTGATCAATCTGTTATTGTAGCAGGCAAATCTTGATCAGTCTGTCTGTTATTGTAGCAGGCAAATCTTGATCAATGTATCTGTTATTGTAGCAGGCAAATCTTGATCAATATATTTGTTATTATAGCAGGCAAATCTTGATCAATCTGTTATTGTAGCAGGCAAATCTTGATCAGTCTGTCTGTTATTGTAGTAGGCAAATCCTGATCAATCTGTCTGTTATTGTAGCAGGCAAATCTTGATCAATCTGTCTGTTATTGTAGCAGGCAAATCCTGATCAATCTGTCTGTTATTGTAGCAGGCAAATCTTGATCAATCTGTCTGTTATTGTAGCAGGCAAATCTTGATCAATCTGTCTGTTATTGTAGCAGGCAAATCTTGATCAATCTGTCTGTTATTGTAGCAGGCAAATCCTGATCAATCTGTCTGTTATTGTAGCAGGCAAATCTTGATCAGTCTGTTGTTATTGTAGCAGGCAAATCTGATCATCTGTCTGTTATTGTAGCAGGCAAATCTTGATCAATCTGTCTGTTATTGTAGCAGGCAAATCTTGATCAATCTGTCTGTTATTGTAGCAGGCGAATCTTGATCTATGTATACAGTTCATTTATCGGTCAAACATTCAAGTGATGAACGCTGGAGATCCAACCTGTGAAATTCCAAAGGAATTTGATAGTCTGTTGAGGTCTGTCTGCGGAGATAATGGTTCACAAGGTTTGCGTCTGGGTCTTGAACACTTCTTCCATTTGTAAATGTCAGTGTTATTCTTTCATAACGACTTGGGAAAGTTTTATCCATGCTTCTCTCATTTTTTTTTTTCCCTCCCATCCTTACCCCTCCCACATTAATTCCTGGAGTTGTGTTTGCACAAAAACCGTCTGAGATGCACACATGTTGCTTTGTTTGCTCCCTTTCAGATCACTAGAGAGGAGTTTAACAATACTACATGGGGGTCAGTGCTTCCTTTGACAGTGATGCCTATTTTGATTTATGATGAAAACTGCCTGGAAGCTGTGACACCCTATTCTTCTGGCACATCTTTTTTGCATCAACTTCAGTGTACACTGATTTTGTACAGGGGACTTGGAGTTTAAACACATGTCGGACTGCCAAACCAACTTTGAACAGATGTGCTGTTCTTATATTGTACATTTGATTTTTGACATGTTTGGCAGGGTTGGGGTTATGTTACTACCAAACTGTAAGACTGCAAGTTGAAGCTTTTGTTTTACCAAACTTAACCACTTTGCTTATGTTTGATCAGTACTTTTTTGTTTTGTTTTTGTTTGTTTTTTTTGTTTAAGTGTTTTTCATTAGAATGAGATGCTTTGTACAGAACTATTTATATTTTCACACTTCATTCTTCATGTATTTTGTATTTGGCATATTGAAGAGTTTGTTTTATTTTCATTGTTTATTCGCAAGCGTATTTCCATTTCCTGATGTGAATTGAGAAAAAAGAAAAAAAGAATAAACCAAATAATGCACACACAGATAGATTTTGAATGCTTCTTGTACTGTTTTAAAGTGTATGGTAAGAATTATGTGGATGGATGATCATCCGCCCGGTTTGTGTGAAAAAGGCTTCACTCAGCTCACAAACAAATTAAGAATTATGGTTTCTCAAAAGAACAAACAAAACAGTTTTAAAAAAGAGAAGGCATTTTTTTTTCCAAATGAAAATGAACTACGCTTTAAATATTTTTGCCACAGTGGAAGTTGAATATAAGAACACCCGGGCTAGTATTGGCCCTGGTTGAACTTAGGAAAAAGGGAATGAAGAGACACCCCTGATGGTTGACCAAAAGGACAAGTCTTTCCTGTCCAGCATTATTTCTGGGAAGCCAGGCAGGTGGAAACATAGAGCCGTTTTTATGTGATTAGTGCCTTTTTGTGCTGTGGTGTGGGATCCATTTTTATTCTGCTTACTTCATTTTTTTAAACTTACGTTCATATTTACCCACTGATTTTATACATCATCTTACAATGATTCAGTTAAATGTTTTGGTTGTGTTGATGATGTCCATTTGCTTGGGAAAATTCCCGGTTTGGGGAGATCTAAAAACGGTTGCGGGTAATGGAACATAGTGGAGGTAGCTGAGCCGTGATTGTTTTTAATGGGGCAGAAGGGGCATGGATAGACTCTACTTGCTAGGAAAATCCCTAAATGGCTGAGAAGTATTTGTTTATGGAAGGTTTGAATTGTTGAAAAATAATGGAAGACATAAGTTGGATCAGGGGATAGGAAAGGGTGGTGGGGTAGAGGGCAAGGTTATTTTTTTTTTTTTTCCTGGAAACATTGGTTCATGTACTTCATGGGCATATGTTAACTTTAGCATTGTGAAATCAGTTGTATGTTTAGGCATAACAAACGCTACAAGAAATATTTAATTCATATGTAAATCTGACATTAGTACACCGTTTAATGAAGACAAAGATTTTAACATTTTAAGAAATGAATTCTTTACTGTGTAAACTGTAAAAAATTTTTCTCTCCCCTTATTCCATATAAAACTTCACGTGTGGATTAAAGAAGTAGCAACAATACCATCAGTTATGATTCCATGTGTATTTCATGCATGAATGAAACCCAGTATTCAGCAGACTCGCATATTTGATGCTAACCTTCCTGATAGTCTTTAACAATACATCACAAGTGCTTTGTAGAATCAAGCGCGTGATTTGATTTCTGCTGTATCTCCGTTTTCATCAACAGTTTTAACTATTACATTGAATCATCATTGTTCAAAAAATGAGTCGGGGAGGGGGAGGGGGGGATGTCATTCTGAGCATGCGGGCAAGTGTTTTTACAATGGGCGTCCTTCTGTGCCATCCCTTCTGGACTGTAGCAGAAGCATCAGGTGTTGTATTGTCAGTCTTAACTGCGGTGTTGTATTGTCAGTCCTAACTGCTTATTATGTCAAGCTGTCCTCTGGATTGTTTTTTTTTTTGACTCTCTCTTTTTTCCTCCCCTAAACAGATGTAGTTTTTAATCAAGTTTTCTTTGTGTCACAATAAAGCGCTGTCAAATCAGTCTGGAAGCAGTGTGCTCTGATTTTTTTTTTTCCCACTGAAAGTTCCACATCAATAGTGATCCATCCTCTGGTTGTGGGAAAGCTCTGCACAGTAGACATTAGACAGGCATTATTAGTATTGTAATGGTTCGGGGGAAAAAACGAAAAAAGGAAGTGATCGACAGCATTCCTAATGCATAAGATGACATTTGATAAAACAATAGATTACCAGGTCCGCAGTGTTTCTCCAGGAAACAAGATGGAAAGGAAAGACCACTTTTTGTGTACAACTGAACCAGGGGAAGAATCTTCAAGCTATTTCGATCAATGCATCTATTGTCCAGTTTGTTGGGCAAAAAATAGAATCATTGTTAATTATGAATAGTAATTAACCATGAGTAGAAATGGATCTCTGCATCTTGTTTAATCTCACAAATATTTTTGAAACTTTTGCAGTGTTATCAGCTCAACACTTCCATGTTGACTTTGTAAGCTATCAAGTGCTACCTTGTACGAAAGAAATATCTTTTTTTTTTCTCTACCCGTTTCGTTTTTTTTTTTTTTTCCCTTGAAGGTATTTTTTATTTTACAGCCAGTTGTTTTTTTTTTTTTTTCCCTATGAAGGTATGCTGTCATTTACAGCCAGGATGTAGTTGCAGTAAATGGAATGGACTTTGTGTGTTTGTCAGTCAGGACCATGTAAACATCCCTTAAGTCTATCCTTTAATATCCCTGAGTGCAATCTCATTCTAAATATATAGGACAAGATAAGATAAGATAATGTTGCTTATAGCCCAGCCGACCGCAAAGGGCCACATCAGGGCTCTTTGCGGTCGGCTGGGCTATAAGCAACATTATCTTATCTTATCTTGTCCTATTTATTTAGAATAGGGGGCCGGATAGCTCAGTTGGTAGAGCGCCGGACTCGTGATCCTGGGGTTGCGGGTTCGAATTTCGGTATAGGGGGATTTTTCCCTCGGAGTTAACATTGGTTCTGACTCCATTCCCCATATAGTCCTTCGAATGAGACTATAAACCGAGGTTCCGTGTGTGAACGCACGCATAACATCTTGCACACACGTAAAATCCCATCACCAACTTTCGGAAGAGAAGGCCAGTTTGGCCGTTGGTATGGATGACACGTGACACATAGCATGCACCTTCCCGAAGATGGAGTATGGCTGCCTTAATGGCGGGATAAAAAAGGGTCATACACACAAAACTCCACTGCTGGCTATACAGGGAGTGTCCGCAGGAGTATCAGCCTGCGTACGCAGAAAGAAAGAAGAATTTATTTAGAATGAGATTGCACTCAGGGATATCAAATCTACATAAAAAAAACAAACTTTGCTAATTATCTGTTAGAAGTGAAATTCCCTTACATTCAGCTCTCCGTTACACTCCACATTCCCCCATTAAAAGGCATTTTGTATGTGGTCAGCAGTAGAATAATTTTTCTTAAACCCAGCTTGAAGTTCTCTGGTAATATTATTTTCTTCCACCCACTCCTGTAATCTCCTGTTGATTATAGCACTGTACAGTTTACTGCAGACATTACACAAGGAAATTCCTCTGTTATTATTTTGATTGTGCATCACCTTTTTTTTTTATACAATGGGATGACAATGGGCTCGGACCAACATCTTGATCAAACAAGGAGTTCAAGAATTTAACCAAAAAAATCTAGAAACAAGTTTGACTGGCAAGCGGATTTTATTAATTCACCTACAATTCCGTCTGGTCCCGCAGGTTTGTGAGATTTTATCTTTCATAGAGCACCTAGAACTTGTCCATTGGAAATGGGGCAGTTTTGATTGTTATTGTCATCATTGGTTTCATCGATGTAATTTTCATTTCCTAGCTCATTATGAGAATCAGCGTTTCCTTCAAGCAGATCTCTCAAATGATGAAACCATGTTTCTGGATTTATATCATGTACAGATCGTTTTCTTTTTCTCGAAATTTTGCAAACACAGTCCTAAAATCTTTTTGTTTATTTACAGAATTAACTAATTCTGTTAACAAACCGTCATTACATTGTTTTCCTTTAAAAATAAAAAAAAGATGTTTATATTCTCTCCTAGCGTTGCAGTAGGCTGCACAAGACGGTATTGACAAAGAACGTTGAAATTTCTTTGATAAGTTACGAGCATTTCTTTTCTTAACTATATTTATATTCTCTCCTAGCGTTGCAGTAGGCTGCACAAGACGGTATTGACAAAGAACGTTGAAATTTCTTTGATAAGTTACGAGCATTTCTTTTGTTAACTATATTTATATTCTTTCCTAGCGTTGCAGTAGGCTGCACAAGACGGTATTGACAAAAAACGTTGAAATTTCTTTCATAAGTTGCGAGCATTTCTTTTGTTAACTTTGCATTCCATATCAAATCAGTCGTCATCTTTTTGACATTTTCCAATACAAACCTGTTTCTTCATGCATTTTGCAGCCTCTTTTATACAATTAGACATGTTTAATGCATCTTCAGTGTTAAGATCAACCAGTCTTACTGCTTTGGCATGCACACCTGCATTTCATCGGAGAGAATGACGTTTTTAAACAAATCAGTATGAGCTTTGCTCCAGACATTTTTTTCAATTGTACTCAATTGTACAGCGCCTGTTGTTGACCTGTAAGGATTCATAGTTATGGCATGGGAAGTGATCTTTAGTTCTAAAGGCGTGTGGTCAGAGTCGATTCTCTCTGACACACACATCTCACAACCACCAGAAATCATAGAAAACAAATCATAGGATATCAAAAAATAGTCACTGACACTGCTATTGCCATCAGATATGTATGTGTAGTGACCTTGAAGGTTGCCCTTACACACACCATTTAATATACACAGTTTCAAAGCAGTATACACACTAAATAGTAGTTTTCCATAATTATTCAGGACAACAACATCTGAATTTCAAACATACAGTGGCCCACTTTTATGTTGATCACTGTATGTAGACTTGCTTTCCTCAAAATCAGTAGAGAAATTTGAGACTGCTCTTCAAGTCACTGCACACAATCACATCAACCTCATTTTTAACAAAAAGTAAACAGTCGCACAGACATTCTTCTAACAAAGAAACTCCATTTTCTTTATAAAAAAGAAAAGAATAGTATGGCAAACCTTCAGGAGGTATATATGCACAAACAAACATGACATGTTTTATGGTGCCAAGCAAGATAAGATAAGATAAGATAATGTTGCTTATAGCCCAGCCGACCGCAAAGGGCCATATCAGGGCTGAGGTGCCAAGCAAAGATTTGTCAACAATAAAAGCACAGAACAAGTAGGATACAACATCAACTGGAGTAAAATAGGGACAGATCTCATTCTTCACAAGACGCAACAGCCCACCATGTTTTCTACATGCCGTGAACTTTAAAGCATGTGTACAATAAACTGTGTACTGAGAGAACACAGGCAACTGAAAAACTACAACGAATGTCTCAAGAAAACAGATGAAATTAAAATCAGACATGTAAGAAATAAGATCGTTATCATGCATTTTAGAAAGTAATGTATTCATATTCCAGTGAGGAAACGAAAAAGTTTTTATATGCTTACAAGTGTCCGTGTGACATGATTTATCATTTCCAGAGGACAAGGATATGAATGAATATATTCAGAAGACACATCGCCATCGTGTGTTACTGACATTTTCAACCAGCACTGATGCCATTGAGTTTTCCTCAAAAATGCACACCAGTTTCACATGCTACCGATGTTCACTTTGGGTAGAAACAACTGGTGTCCACTCACTGATGATTCCCTTCACTGTGGAGGACACATAAATAGAGTTGATTCGGACCAGCTGAGTTTCTAACTTAATTCCACAATTCCATTGTCAGAACCTATGGTGTGTCGCTTGCCATCAATGAGGAGGTAATTAAAAACCAGTGTAGCACGTTTACCTGGGAGTGCACTGCAGACCTCCCAGAATGGAAGAGTCACCCAGAGATCATCAGCAAGAGTGGCATGAGACCAGACATAGTAGTCCACTCTCAGTCAACCAAGCAGCTGATCATGATCGAGCTCACGGTGCCATATGAGAACAGAATGGAGGCAGCTCAAATCTACAAGACTGAAAAGTATCCTGATCTGGCAAACAGCCTGAGGAGAGAAGGCTATCAGGTCAAAGTCCTCACTGCAGAAATTGGAGCTAGGGGGTTTGTAGGAACGTCTGCATACAGCCTCATGAAACAGCTCTCAGTTGCAGGGAGGGAAAAAACCAGAGCCCTGAAAGCAATGGCAGAAGCGGCAGAGAGGTGTTCAAGCTAGATCTGGTCAAGGAGAAACAAAAGTGAACTTCATAAGGCTTAACTTTCCTACAACTATCAGGTGTCCCAGTGGCTCAGTGGTTAGAGTGCGAGTCAATAAGTGGAAAGTGAGCATGTCCAGAGGGTCATGGGTTCGAATCCTAGCCATGGCTCGTCCCAAGATGGGAAAAAAAGGGGCAGCAGAGGGACATCCGGAGTCATGAACCGGGTGTGGCCCAACCCCCCTAGAGTGTCAGGAGATAAGGGCCGAAACACTTGCTTGAAGGGGGCTTCTCTTCTGAGGACTCTCTGCTGCCACACTGTCCACGAGTTTCTTTCTACCAATGTAGCACGTTTACCTTCACTCCTGACCTTCTAAAGGTGAGGTGCTTATTTCCTTCTTAGGTCTTGCACTCTAGTTGAAAAGTCCTCTCCAATGAAATGTTGGTTCCTTGTAGTTTACGTTTAGCTTTAAGGGTGTCTTCTGCTGTAAAAAACCACATAGCTCAATCACAGGAGAGTACACAGCCTATTGTTCAATCGATGTACCCTATCAAACTCAACATCCTGAGACAAGTCTAATATAAAGAGGGCCTTCAACACATTTTTACAGACCACTGGAGTCTCGTTTTCCCTGACGTGGCAGTCCATAGAAGATGGGGTTGTTCCGTTTGGATCTTCCCTCAAGGTCATGGATTTTCTTCTCAAGCTCCTCAATCTTCTTGGTCAAGTCCTGGTTCAGCCTATGTAGACTGGTGACCTCCTTCCTCAGCCCCTTCAGCTCCTCCTGCATGGCAGAAAAATCCTCCTGAAGGGCATGCATATCGGATTATCCCGTCTGACATCATTGTGCTTCGCACTGAATTTACACTCCATAGAGTTCATCTTGCCCATGATGTCCAGAAGTGAAGTTCCTTTTCGTTGTGAGGATGGCCAGGTTTCTCCATACTGGCCCTGCTGCTGGCTGCTCCTCCACTGGTGCTGGTCAGTCAGGTCTGCCTGGTGCTGTCTCTGGACTGGGATGGGTTAGGACCTGGATTGCTCTCCACGTCACCGCATTGAAGAAGCAAACTCCCCTGAACAAATAGAAGAGAGGCAGTTCTAACACAGCACCGTCACATCGGCACTTTGGTCTCAACATGTCGACATGCATTGCTGACTTCTGTCTTGCCCCGTTTCAACATGAAACGCTGGAACACTGGCGAAAAACAGCCACACGTTGCCCGGAAATCCACAGGCCCTGATGACATTGTACTTCACAAAGTCTGTCCACAGCTCTGAAGACCTAAGTCACTCTTAATCACTCAAAATTATTGGTTAATTGTCAGAGCACTCGAGCACGATTTCTCAAGTTGAACACCCACTCAAGTCCCCCACAGAGAGAGAGAGAGAGAGAGAGAGAGAGAGAGAGAGAGAGAGAGAGAGGGGGGGGGGGAGAGAGAGAGAGAGAGAGAGAGAGGAGAGGAGAGAGAGAGAGAGAGAGAGAGAGAGTTGTGGAAATATTGAATTTTCGAGCTTATTTACAAATTTTTATTCTAGCAGTATGGTATCCCATTTATTTTCAGCTAGTATTTAGCAGTATGTATCATTCATATTTTTGAAATTTTTCATATCCCTGTTTTAAAACAGAAATCCTGTGGTAAAGCACGGATGTAAAATGCACTTTGTAGAAACAGAATTTCTGTTTCTTTAAATTGTTAACTTTTCTGTGTCCATTTTCATATTTCGTGACACTGGAACATTTAAAAATATCTTGAAATGACAACAGTTGTGAGACAGCCAAGCAGTAACAAGTCAGACTTCGGAACCAATGGCTTGTGATTTCTGTGGATCAAAACTTGGCACCACATAATGGTTAAGAGGGAGGACATTTTGTCATCCAGATCTGATTATGTGCAGACTAGGTGATATGTCAAAGCCTGTCTTGTAAATGCCAGAAGACAAAATATATGCATTTGAAGCTTCCATAATCCATGTAAAGATTTGTTGGATTGTGGACACAGTTCACACACCAAACATGCATCCACAGTTGTAAACTGGAAATAGAGAATGGCTGCTCATGAAATGTAGGATAATAAAGTTGTACAGGAAAAAGTCCTGTCATTGAAATGGGCAAGCAAATGCAGAATGAGACTTAAGGAATTCAATGTTTTTGCTCAACAATTTCCTGGACCTTCGCTTTGTATCACAAGGATGTTTTTTGGAGGGAGTCATGGATGGTGGTGGTGGTGTTGGTACTTCCCATCTTCTGTGCCCTCTTAGCAGACTTACTCCCACAATGCTGTTTTTGGCTTCCCCTACACAGCCACATCCACACCCAGTGGTCTGCAGGAAGTCGACCATATCAGTTCAGTTAGATGAGACACTGCATTACCGTAGTTGTTGTTGTTGTTGTTGGTTGTCGTACCCTGGCTAAAAGACTCCAGGGATCATCCGAACAGCCGAAGCATTTGAACACTACGGCACAAATGTATCAGCTGGGGATGAGAACATTACGTGTGTGACCGTTTTTGATTACCCCGCCACATGGGCAGCTACACTCCGACTTCGGGGATTACGTAGGTCACTCCAGTGGTGTTCAGTTGACATCTGCTATGATCCAGCATAGGCAGGACACAACTTTGAAGCTGATGAAAGCAGACATTTCATCAGCTGAGTGGCCGTCAAGTCCTCTTTGTTTGGGAGCACCACTGTGTTGCTTAGTCCCATCTCCATTAACTGGCAGACACTACAGACTGACCTGAACTCATCATAGGCATAGGTGGGCAGTGGAAATTGAAATGGAGGTCACTATGAACGCAAGCTATGATGGGCCCCTTTTTGTTTTCAGTGTTGATCAGTGAAAGCAAAGCCTGATGGACCACTTTCTTTTTTTTTTCCAGCGTTGCTCAGCAAAGATGATGATGATGATGCTACTTTGGTGTTCCATTTTGATCTCAGACCACACATGACAAGGTTGTCTGTTGTCTTTGCCTCTTTTCATACTGTATCCAAAAGTCGGCCAGACCGTTTCAGTGTCATCAAGAAAGCGTCACTGCGTGCGGACTAGTCCATATACGCCACACCACATCCGCTAAGTTTTGAGACCACACTGCGCATGATTTAAGCTGATGGATAAATGATTTAATGACTAGGATGAGAGAATTTAAGAGGGTCTCGTGGCTATGACTTCACAGATGTCTGACTATGTGTTAGCCCAGCATGCTGGTCAGACTTTGAGTTCCTGCCTAACATTGGTTGTGCCATTATTATCATTGTATGTGTGTGTAGTGAGTGTACACGTGTATATGGGTGTGTGGGCATGGGCCTGTCTGTGTGTGTGTGCAAGCGAATGTGTGTGTGTGTGTGCATGATGTGCGTGTATGCGTATACATGCGTGTGTGTGTGTGTGTGCACACTTTAGTGTTTGTGCGCGCATGCACGTGTATGTGGACGTGTGACTGTGAGTGCATGTGTATGTGTGTGCTTTATTTATGGGCTTGTGTGAGCATACTCCAGTATCTTCATATGTACGTGTAGATGTGTGTGTGTGCCTTTTATGTGGGTGTATATTCATGCGTGTGTGTGTATGCGCATTCATGTGTGTGTGTGTGCGTGCGCATGCATGCGCACATTTGTGTATGTGTGTGTGTGAGACTGCATGCGCCTTTGATTGTTGGAAAAGAATGTTCAGAAGATGACTTTGGAACTAGAACAATAACAACAGTAACGCACACATGCATAACAATAAGAACAACAACAACCGATACACACACACACCACTTGCATGTGCACACACACACACAGCAAGGCTTACATACTCACATCTGTGGACTGTCCATTTTATATGCCTGCATCACCCCGCTAATGAACACACACCGGCGCACACAAACGTCTACAGTATACACTGCGGTCCTTGAGAGATTCAAAGTCTTATCTCAGTTGACATGTGTTTGATCATTTGTGTCTGTTATTGGAAAGGCCCAGTATGAGTTTGCCCCAATCTCTAGGAGTCTTCGTAGTGTTGGCCTTGAGATTATTCCAATGTTTGGTTGGTGATGTTTCTTGCTCTTCCTTTAAGTCTGGATGTGCGGCCACTTCCTCTCTTGATGTTCAGATCTGAAAGATGGTCTATGGCATAATGGCTTTGCTTGTTTGCTTAGATGATTCTTCAGATTTCTTAACACATCAGATCGGCCAAGCTTTAATCCAGTTTTTATTGTTGCCTTGCCAGCCAGTGTGTCTGCTCTCTCGTTTCCTTTAACTCCAGCATGTCCAGGGCAGTACATCCATACGAGTCTCTCCAATGGAAGGCTCCACATTAGTTGATTCCAAGCAGGGCTTCCCATTCGACTCCACTTCTGAAGTAGGTTCATGGAGTCGGTCAGTATCATGGCTTGTTGACTCGTAAACTGGCCTGTGGGCGAAAGCCAGTGGAGTGCTTGTTTCACTCTTCCACTTCCATTGTTAGACTTGAAGTTGTTAAACTGTACATGCCATTGTCTTCCTAGATAGTTTGGCCATTTTGCTTCAGTGTGACAGAACCGTCAGTGTATATAGCAATATCATCTTTTGTGCCAAGGTCTTCTACCTGCATCTGAATTTCTGCGTTGGTTTTGCCTTCTGGCCATTTCAACAGTGTCTTCCAAGGTCTTGAGCGATGGCAATTTGGTAGAGGTATTTGAAGAGGTCTGGATACTTTTCCAAATGAAGAAACAAAGGAATGGGAAAAGTATCCAGACCCAAGATATAGAGCAATCAACCAGCAGCCATGGTGAAGTGGTTAGTGTCGCAGACTCCCGGCTGGGAGGTCGTGGGTTCGAATCCCATCAGTCATGTGGGTTTTTCTGTCCCGACCGGCTCCTACCCAGAGTTGAGTTTGCTGCGGACTCAGTTGGGAAGACTGGGACCACACAGTTGAATTTCATCCACTTAATGGATGCGTTTCTGAGAGTGTTGCTCAAATTTCCTGACCAACACTGCAGGTGCCTATATCTCTCGGGCGTGGTTGACGCCGGGATATATTATGAAAGAAAGCGTAGAGTACAGCCCTGTCATGGTCTCAGACTGAAATGGAAATCCGTAGCATTATCTTAATCATCCTCATTCTCATCGATCAGCATGAAAAAAGATATGTCTCAAATTCTGTGGCCCTTCATGCCATGGTGACCTCAATTTCGATGTCCTCTCCACGTCCGTGGCCTTGGTTTAGTTCCGTCGGGGTCACCGGTATCGGCGAGTCCATGGGGGATGTCATTGGACGGACGTAGTGGCGCCCTCCGGAGGGAGAGCTCACTTGCACCGGCTCTGTGACTAAGCAATTATTGTCGTCAGTAGGGGGGTTTAGTAGGTGGTGTCCTGCGTATGTTAGATCAGAACAGGTGCCACTGAACACCACCGAAGTGACTCGGCAGCAGTGCAGTGTCTCCTCCGGTGGGTTGCCTCTTGACGACTTGACATTGACTGCTCCCTGTGGATTGCCAGTGCCGGGGCTGCGACGGGGCCAACCAGGCTGTGGCTGTGAACGGGGTGTCGGAATGAGCGGCTTGGGTGCACTGCCTCTGAGGTGGTGCAGAGGTTGGGACAGGAAATGAAAAAAAAAAAGAAGAGAAAAGATATGGAGCAGTCATGTGTTGGTGAGGATTTTGAACAAATCTGATAAGATGCACAGAGACACATCCATTAAAAGGATGAAACTCAACTGCATGGTTCCAGTCTTCATATTTGAGCCTGTAGCACATTCAACAACTCTGATAAGGAACCGGTCTGGATTTGAAAACCTCTCTAATATGCCCCATATGGGGTTTAAACCCATTATTTCCCGTCACAGCCTTTGACAGTACAACATGAAAATCAATCATAGTGCAGTCATACTACCAAACCAGTTTCAGTATCACATCTGTATTGGATGGTAAAACAATGAAAACATTTTTGGAGGATGCAGTAGTGGGAGTTACAGGGTAACTGGGGGTGGAGTGGGCAATGAATTCTTTGATAAAGTTCTCAGCACTTACTGCAAAACTTTATCATGTTAATAAGGGGAAAAAGACACACACACAAACACCATTGCTGAACCTTGTCACCTTTGCCTTGAACAGCAACAGAAAATCCCTTGGCAGCCAGAAACGATGGCACTCGATGACAATATACATGGTGTTGGTGATGATAGACATGTGTAACTTGCAACTGCTGTGTGAGTGTCATATCATGGATGTTACCAAATACACCTTCAGGACCTTGGTGTTTTCTTTACAAATATAAACTTTGGTGTTTGAACATCTTGATAGTTTTAGTTCAGACAGCATTACTGGCTGAGGCCTTCTGTCCCGTCACCTCACCTGTTGGGTCAGTATTTGTGTGCAACAGTGTCCTCCAACGACCATTGCATGTTTTACACATACTGCTTTATATTTCTTAATTCTCTTTATATGTCTTTTCCATTTATTGAAACATTCTCTGTGTGTGTGTTTTTTGCATTCTTTTCTCACAAAAAAATGTTGAAAAATTAAGTAACGGCACATTGGTTTGTTTGACAGATCACAAGAGAAGAGTTTAACCAATATTATGTTGGTGTATCTGCCTCCATCGACAATGACGCATACTTTGACTTGATGATGCGACAGGCGTGGAGCCTCAAGGGGTAACTGAAAGCGACAGTCATCCAAAAGGTTTACCCTCCTTCAAGGCAGAATATTCCAGCTCAACAAGTGGATGGTTATTTGAAGTGATGGTCCATGCCTTAGGTATGAGAAAAGAGAACCTTTATGTCATTTTCCCCTCATACATTTTGTGGCCTTGAAATATATATAAATTATGTTTGACAATGTATTCCTTTAGATGAAATCTTTAGCATGTTACCAGCACATCAACCGTTTCAAACTCGGTACACTGCCATCTCCTTCGTCCAGTGTTTTTCAGTTTGCAGAATTGGTTCATAATGGTACAGTATCCAGAAATGTAATGATGTCATTGAAATGGACTATGTATATTTGTTATTGTAAAATGATTATTACAGTCAACGTCATTATTTTAATGTCTTCTTCGATGTGAACACCCAAATACCATTTTCATTGACTGTCGTTAGGTTGAAACAACAGTGTAACAGATTGAAAAATTCAAGACTGTTGGGGAAGGGATCCTCAGCAGTCCACACAAGGACCTGAGGCTGCATGTATCCAGACACAGATAAAGCAACAGATTCAAGAACACTTGAATTAGATTGTGTGGTGACTGTCATAATTGGATATGGTCAAAGACGTGCATATTCATGCTATCTTTTGTTTAAACACACAATGCACACTCCAGTTTAGTTTAACATATGAGGAATCCAATCCCACCGAAGTCCAGCAGATCAACCAAAGAGATGAGACAGTGTACCCAGTCAGCCAGAACTACAGTTCCCCATTACATATGGCCAGAACTTGGAGGAATAATTTTTTGTGTTTTAACCTCCCTCCTCTCCCAATGGTCAGGAATTCTCTGGTTATTCTTAATACTAAACCATTTTTTATTGACTTTATCATTTTGTCCTTAGCATTCATATCAAATCATTATTAAATGTGTTTGTTACAATCTGTTGTGTCATATTTTGCTTGTCTGAAAACTTGTGATTATCCTGTTACTGTTGTTAACAGTAGCAGGAAAAAAAAAGAAAGAAATACAAACCTCTGTAATAGGAGTCTGAAGTCATCTGTTTGAATGTTTTATACTCCCATTTTAAAATCCCATTTCAATATACCAAGCTGTTTCAAATCAACCAATCAACCAATGCTTCAGCTACAGTCTGGTGCAAGATGACACTCTTTGCACATATTGTTTTGAGAAAAGTTACGAAGTTATTACCCTTTTCAACAACACAAATCACTTTCAAGTTGGATGTACAATGCCAGATCAGACATACAATCAAGATCTGTATCAGTCTGTTAAAGGAAGACATTCTGTCCTCAGACTAATCTGAGAAAACTCAGTGAAGTCGAGTTTTCAGATTTCCTTAATGAGTGTTTGTAAGAAGTCTTTGAAAGTGTTCAGATTCAGTGGGTACAAATCATACTTTTCAAAATTTTACAACAAAGAAATTTTTAAAAAGTTTTCAATTGTTTCTTGAAATCATATTTTCCAGTGTTCTGTCACAAAAGTTTACATGGAAAGGGATTGTTTTTCAGTCCAGTGTGCAGAAATCATACCTTTCAAACATTTCATTACTAAGATTTATTTGGAAAGGGTTCGAAAATTTTCTGACCTAGTTTGTAGAAGCTGTACCCTGAAGATAGTTTACACTGAAAGTGTTTTAAAGTTTTCAACCCAGTGTACAGAAATTGAGCGCTTGTAGATTCCCAATGTATCAAAACTCACAAAATTTGTGGTAGCACACAAAAGAAGATCCCTCACAAGATGCAAAGCTCCTTCCAGTGCACAAGACAATGTCAACAACTCTAAAAGAAGGAAATTGAGTTTGTGGGAGTTCTGGATTGCTCATCATGTTTTATGTACAAAGTATTAGGGTGAAAGTTAGTTCAAAACTTTCCATGTCATTTTTTTTTCCAATGTTAAGACCTAGAGGCAGAGAGGCCAAAACAACCACTCCAATCCACTAAATGTTTGTCTTCTTGTGAGGACTAGGGAAACTTCATACAGATTGTGATCAGCAATTTGCTCTGTTTTCACCGGTTCTGTGTATTTTGTCATCACGATAAAATCAAACTGTAAGATGGTATCCGGTGAAGGTCGATAACATTGCTTGTTAAAATAAGTGGAACAGTTACATGAATTACTTCAAGGATAAAGAAAAACAACAGCCTCCCGCCCCCTAAGTCTCCCCCAAACTGACCCAAATGTCCAAACCGGTTTAGATTGGGATTCACAACAACACTTCTGTATGTTTGAAAAACGCTTCATTTTTCTGAAGAAATTGAATTATGATCTTTGTATTCCTTAGAAGCTGTTAGTTATTTTGATACCAACCCCTTGTATGGGAAAATCAGTATTCAGTTTGATGTTGGGATGTCTTATAAAATGTGAAAATCTTTCATCAAAGTTTCCGCAAAGACTATTGACAAACAACTTATTTCAAACAGCTGTGAATTCGTAACTAATTGAGATTCTGCATATGTTTTGTATGCTTTCATTTCCCCTAGTGATTTTGATCACATAAGATGGGTGCAAAACTCATTTCATGGGGGGGGGGGGGGGGGGGGGGGGTCTGGATTTCTTGTGCTGTCACATTGGACCTTTTCTGTGAAGAGAAATAAAAAAAGGCAAATGCACTTATTGATATGTATGCAATTCAGTCATCATTAGTGACACTATCATCCTTGTTATTATTCTCATCCTTGTTACTGTTGCCCTACAAGCGCAGTTAAAAGCAACAACAAAACAGCCAAACTAACCCTCACACCCCCTCCCCACCCCAAAACACACACGCAAAAAAAATAAGCAAAACCACACACACACACTGCGGATATGTACCATCCATATTAGGCACATACCCTACGCAGGATTAACTTCATGGTCGATCTCATGTTGTAAAGTGTATTACTTTTACACAGCTCACTTTAGATATATGCTATACATTTACATTGTTTTGATACTGAATTTCATATTTATGTTCATATTAACTGGAAAGAATTTTATGGATAACACATTTCTTGACTATGGAAAAGGTATGCAGTTCCACAAACCATGAAAAACGGACCATTATTGCCAATTAGACATTTTGCAACCTGCAAAGAGAAATGGTTTTTACCTGTATGCTGTACCATATGTGGATACATTGAATAGTATCATGTGATTTTAGCTGCCATGAGTAGAAAGCCATGTAGGATGTCCTTTTATGTATTCCGTGCACTTCCTGACAAGGGAAATAAAATTGAAACGCTCACAGGTGTGTTTAATTTTTTTCTTTCTTGGAAGCCGAGGGGGATGTGCTTTGCGCAAGAAAACGAAAAGACATGATTCTCCAAAAGACGTATGATTCTCCAAAAGACACATGATTCTCCAAAAGACACATGATTTCCTTCCAGTCATTTGTTGCCATTTAAAGAACTGAAGAATGAAACACATTTCCCATACCAATTTACAATCGGTTATGATGAGAAAATTATGAATATTCCTTATTGCAAGTTGTAAATATTTTACTATAATTTTTATTTGTACTGTATGTACATGATGAAACAGAATTTTTTATTTTAAAATCTAAAACAAACTTGTGTTCAGATTATCAATCTGAATTATAAAAAAAAAAAAAAAATTATGCCATTAGCGTGATTTGATTTGTACACAATAATAGCTACAAAAAAGTGCTTAGGAGTGGATATTTTGTAGCTTACGATTGAATAAAGACCTGTAAGTAATTGTATGACAACAAAAATGTGTGTAGCAATCTTGCCATTGTTCTGATGCACAAGCACAAGTCAGGGCAGTGTTGTAGATCGTAAACTGGCAAGATACATGGATACGAACAAAATTAAATGAAAGGGGCAAAAAATATGGAAGAAAGCATGGAGGGGAGGCAATGCGTAACAGAGAAGCAATGCTGGAAAAGCCTCTCCAGAGAGTTTCAATGCTGATCTCTTCCAAATGGAGGGGTCCTGTGGCTAGTAGCAGTTACAGAGCACTGGTTTTCAATGCTTTACATTTTTCTTTCTTTCAGGTTTTCACTTTGAAAGTGCTTCCAGAAGGTTCTTGTGCTTTAAACCCTTTGAGTTGTCAAGTTCACCCTAAAGGTTCATTCATTTCTTACAGGTGTGTGTTTAGTGGTTTCAAAGTGCTTCCAGAAGGTTCTTGTGCTTTAAACCCTTTGAGTTGTCAAAGTTCACCCTAAGGTTCTTCATTTCTTACAGGTGTGTGTTTAGTGGTTTCAAAGTGCTTCCAGAAGGTTCTTGTGCTTTAAACCCTTTGAGTTGTCAAGTTCACCCTAAAGGTTCATTCATTTCTTACAGGTGTGTGTTTAGTGGTTTCAAAGTGCTTCCAGAAGGTTCTTGTGCTTTAAACCCTTTTGTCAAGTTCACCCTAAAGGTTCATTCATTTCTTACAGGTGTGTGTTTAGTGGTTTCAAAGTGCTTCCAGAAGGTTCTTGTGCTTTAAACCCTTTGAGTTGTCAAGTTCACCCTAAAAGGTTCATTCATTTCTTACAGGTGTGTGTTTAGTGGTTTCAAAGTGCTTCCAGAAGGTTCTTGTGCTTTAAACCCTTTGAGTTGTCAAGTTCACCCTAAAGGTTCATTCATTTCTTACAGGTGTGTGTTTAGTGGTTTCAAAGTGCTTCCAGAAGGTTCTTGTGCTTTAAACCCTTTGAGTTGTCAAGTTCACCCTAAGGTTCATTCATTTCTTACAGGTGTTGTGTTTAGTGGTTTCAAAGTGCTTCCAGAAGGTTCTTGTGCTTTTAAACCCTTTGAGTTGTCAAGTTCACCCTAAGGTTCATTCATTTCTTACAGGTGTGTGTTTAGTGGTTTCAAAGTGCTTCCAGAAGGTTCTTGTGCTTTTAAACCCTTTGAGTTGTCAAGTTCACCCTAAGGTTCATTCATTTCTTACAGGTGTGTGTTTATGGTTTCAAAGTGCTTCCAGAAGGTTCTTGTGCTTTAAACCCTTTGAGTTGTCAAGTTCACCTAAAGGTTCATTCATTTCTTACATGTGTGTGTTTAGTGGTTTCAAAGTGCTTCCAGAAGGTTCTTGTGCTTTAAACCTTTGAGTTGTCAAGTTCACCCTAAAGGTTCATTCATTTCTTACAGGTGTGTGTTTGTGGTTTCAAAGTGCTTCCAGAAGGTTCTGTGCTTTAAACCCTTTGAGTTGTCAAGTTCACCCTAAAGGTTCATTCATTTCTTACAGGTGTGTGTTTAGTGGTTTTCAAAGCGAGGTGACTGCAGACAGAAACAGAAACAAACTTTAAAGTTACTAAGCTGCCAAACAAAAAAAAGATTACGAGGACATATTTGTTTGTTTTTTTCATTTGGCGGCATAGTGATATTTCTTTAAGTTTATTTATTAGTAGAATGTAGCAATTTAATACAGTATTTTCAGGGTTCATCTACATGTGACAATACAATTTTTCAATCTTGTATTTAAGATGGGGAAGGAAACTGGAGGGGGGGGGGGGGGGGGGGGGAGAAGTAGAGATTTAACAGCTGCCTTGATTTGCAAGTTACTTTGCAAATATTGCAAAATGGAAAGGTAGGTTGGTGAACACATGCTTCGTGTGTAGGCATGATACAAAAGAAATAATTGGGGAGGAGCGGTGGGTGGGGAGTGGGGGAGGAGGTGAGGGAAATGTGCCAGAAACTTCTCGCTTCTGTCACTGTTTTTAGCCCCAGCTTTCCTTCGACCCATGACAGCTTTCATACAGACCTCCCAAGCATTTGGACTTTTTTCTTTCTCCTAGAGGACTTTTAATATCAAAGTCCAGGGCTGTAATACAGAAATCACAGACATTTATGTAGACTCCATGGTTGCTTCATATGGTCGCTCAAGCAGAATCTAGTTCTTAACAGACAATAGGGAAGTGGACTTTTTAGACAACTGATACAAAATGAACATTTTATTTAATCTCTGTGTCACTTTGCAATTTTCTCACCAGAATGTAAATTGCAATTTTCCCACCAGAATGTACATTTTCATTTTGAAAGCCATTTGTGTAAGTTGTGATAGGTGAAAGGTCCAACGATGAATGCATTCATATGATGAAGGGAATATTATGCTGAAATCTTTTTTTTTCAGAGCTGTACTGATTAACAGTACAAAAATTCTTACATAAGCACATGTACTGTTGATACATATCTTTGTTGGAATTTAGTGACATGATTTTTTTTTTTAAATTGCAGAAATTTACAAGCAACACTCATGAGAAATCTCTCGATGTTTAAAGTGTATTGAAAAAAAACGCCATGCACACAGTTAAATCATATATAGATTTTAAACTTGCCATTTTACGTTTGCTGAATTTGTAAAAATACTGCCAAAATGTTATGTCATGAGGCAGCAATAGTGTGTGTGTTTTGCCACTGGGTTCAATTTTGCTCTTGCTCACTCCCTTCCCTTATAACTCCTTTCTACATTAACAACACTGTGGACAGCAACAGTTGTGTTGGACTTCTTTCTCTTGAAAATGTCCTGTACATGACAATAAATCTGACAACAAAAAAAAAAATGTTGGAGAAAAAAAAAACATGTTCAATCAAGCAAAAGCAAATAAAAGGAGGGAAGCGAGGAGGCTTTGTTTGATTTACTTTTTAGAAAAATAATAACTATCGCCAGTAGACAAAATAAAAATCTTTTCAGGAGCTGCAACACAAAGGTGAAAGAATCCTGTCCTGCAAATACATTACAAACATTTATTGTATGATACTTTAAATGATAGTATGATAATTGTGTATTATCATCTTACGCAAAAAAATAGACCATGCAGGGTGACAGCATTATAGTCTGAATTATCACCCAAAACAAAAAAATGGTTTGAAAAGGGAGATGAAAAACAAGTTGTGAGCTAATGACAACAACAAAGAACAGCCTAATAGGCAAAAGAATATGGCAGAGCAGAGGGGCTTGATTGATTACTTTTACACAAGCTTATGGCCGAGAGATCAATCAAAGCTTTTCAAGGGCTGGCACACACCAGGTGAAAGGACTCATGCACAACTACAAACGAAACTCATGCATAGTTATGGGCAAAAATGACTCAGAACTATGGGCATGTAGATATGCATCAACAGCCTATCAAAACTAGACCATGCTCAGGGAAAAGGAATCTATCCGAACTTTATCACCAAGAGAAAGGAAAGCTTTGAAAAGAGAGAATGAACACAGAGCTTTAGGCTGAGCAACTCATGCACACAGCCTTATGGGCAAAGAGAGACTCTAGCACACAGCCTTATGGGCAGAGAGACTCGTGCACACAGCCTTATGGGCAGAGAGACTCATGCACACAGCCTTATGGGCAGAGAGACTCAGGCACACAGCCTTATGGGCAGAGAGACTCATGCACACAGCCTTATGGGCAGAGAGACTCATGCACACAGCCTTATGGGCAAAGAGAGACTCATGCACACAGCCTTATGGGCAGAGAGACTCAGGCACACAGCCTTATGGGCAGAGAGACTCATGCACACAGCCTTATGGGCAAAGAGAGACTCATCACACAGCCTTATGGGCAGAGAGACTCAGGCACACAGCCTTATGGGCAAAGAGAGACTCATGCACACAGCCTTATGGGCAAGAGAGACTCATGGCACACAGCCTTATGGGAAAAGAGAGACTCAGGCACACAGCCTTATGGGCAGAGAGACTCGGGCACACAGCCTTATGGGCAGAGAGACTCATGCACACAGCTTATGGGCAGAGAGAACTCAGGCACACAGCCTTATGGGCAGAGAGACTCATGCACACAGCCTTATGGGCAGAGAGACTCATGACCACAGCCTTATGGGCAAGAGAGACTCGTGGCACACAGCCTTATGGGCGAGAGAGCTCAGGCACACAGCCTTATGGGCAAGAGACTCATGCACACAGCCTTATGGGCAGAGAGACTCATGCACACAGCCTTATGGGCAGAGAGACTTGGGCACACAGCCTTATGGGTAAAGAGAGACTCATGCACACAGCCTTATGGGCAGGAGACTCAGGCACACAGCCTTGTGGGCAGAGAGACTCAGGCACACAGCCTTATGGGCAGAGAGACTCAGGCACACAGCCTTATGGGCAGAGAGACTCAGGCACACAGCCTTATGGGCAGAGAGACTCAGGCACACAGCCTTATGGGCAGAGAGACTCAGGCACACAGCCTTATGGGCAGAGAGACTCATGACCACAGCCTTATGGGCAGAGAGACTCAGGCACACAGCCTTATGGGCAGAGAGACTCATGCACACAGCCTTATGGGCAGAGAGACTCGGGCACACAGCCTTATGGGCAGAGAGACTCATGCACACAGCCTTATGGGCAGAGAGACTCAGGCACACAGCCTTATGGGCAGAGAGACTCAGGGCACACAGCCTTATGGGCAAGAGAGACTCAGGCACACAGCCTTATGGGCAGAGAGACTCAGGCACACAGCCTTATGGGCAGAGAGACTCGGGCACACAGCCTTATGGGCAGAGAGACTCAGCACACAGCCTTATGGGCAGAGAGACTCGGCACACAGCCTTATGGGCAAGAGAGACTCATGCACACAGCCTTATGGGCAAAGAGAGACTGGGCACACAGCCTTATGGGTAAAGAGAGACTCATGCACACAGCCTTATGGGCAGAGAGACTCGGGGCACACAGCCTTATGGGCAGAGAGACTCATGCACACAGCCTTATGGGCAGAAGAGACTCGGCACACAGCCTTATGGGCAGAGAGACTCATGCACACAGCCTTATGGGCAGAGAGACTCAGTGCACACAGCCTTATGGGCAGAGAGACTCAGGCACACAGCCTTATGGGCAGAGGAGACTCAGGCACACAGCCTTATGGGCAGAGAGAGGACTCATGCACACAGCCTTATGGGCAAGAGAGACTCAGGACACAGCCTTATGGGCAAGAGACTCAGGCACACAGCCTTATGGGCAAAGAGAGACTCATGCCACACAGCCTTATGGGCAAAGAGACTCAGGCACACAGCCTTATGGGCAAAGAGAGACTCGGGCACACAGCCTTATGGGCAAGAGATACTCATGCACACAGCCTTATGGGCAAAGAGAGACTCAGGCACACAGCCTTATGGGCAGAGAGACTCAGGGCACACAGCCTTATGGGCAGAGAGACTCGGGCACACAGCCTTATGGGCAGAGAGACTCATGCACACAGCCTTATGGGCAGAGAGACTCAGGCACACAGCCTTATGGGCAGAGAGGACTCATGCACACAGCCTTATGGGCAGAGAGACTCATGACCATGCCTTATGGGCAGAGAGACTCGGGCACACAGCCTTATGGGCAAAGAGAGACTCAGGGCACACAGCCTTATGGGCAGAGAGACTCGGGCACACAGCCTTATGGGCAGAGAGAACTCGGGCACACAGCCTTATGGGCAAGATACTCATGCACACAGCCTTATGGGCAGAGAGACTCAGCACAGCCTTATGGGCAGAGAGACTGACCTTGGGCACACACGCCTTATGGGCAAAGAGACTCGGGCACACAGCCTTGTGGGCAGAGAGACTCAGGCACACAGCCTTATGGGCAAAGACTCAGGCACACAGCCTTATGGGAGAGAGCTCAGGCACACAGCCTTATGGGCAGAGAGACTCAGGCACACAGCCTTATGGGCAAAGAGAGACTCGGGCACACAGCCTTATGGGCAGAGAGACTCAGGCACACAGCCTTATGGGCAGAGAGACTCGGGCACACAGCCTTATGGGAAGAGAGACTCATGCACACAGCCTTATGGGCAGAGAGACTCAGGCACACAGCCTTATGGGCAGAGAGACTCGGCACACCAGGCGAACTCATGCGCAAGCAGAGAGACTCGGGCACACAGCCTTATGGGCAGAGAGACTCATGCACACAGCCTTATGGGCAAGAGAGACTCGGCACACAGCCTTATGGGCAGAGAGACTCAGGCACACAGCCTTATGGGCAGAGAGAGACTCAGTCACAACAGCCTTATGGGCAAGAGAGACTCGCACACAGCCTTATGGGCAAAGGAGCTAGAGACTCATGCACACAGCCTTATGGGCAAAGAGAGACTGAGGCACACAGCCTTATGGGCAAAGAGAGACTGAGGCACACAGCCTTATGGGCAGAGAGACTCGGGCACACAGCCTTATGGGCAGAGAGAGACTCATGCACACAGCCTTATGGGCAAAGAGAGACTCATGCACACAGCCTTATGGGCAGAGAGACTCAGGCACACAGCCTTATGGGCAGAGAGACTCAGGCACACAGCCTTATGGGCAAAGAGAGACTCGGGCACACAGCCTTATGGGCAGAGGACTCATGCACACAGCCTTATGGGCAGAGAGACTCAGGCACACAGCCTTATGGGCAGAGAGACTCAGGCACACAGCCTTATGGGCAGAGAGAGACTCAGGCACACAGCCTTATGGGCAGAGAGACTCAGGCACACAGCCTTATGGGCAAAGAGAGACTCGGACACACAGCCTTATGGGCAAAGAGAGACTCATGCACACAGCCTTATGGGCAAAGAGAGACTGAGGCACACAGCCTTATGGGCAAGAGAGACTCAGGCACACAGCCTTATGGGCAGAGAGACTCGGACACACAGCCTTATGGGCAAAGAGAGACTCATGCACACAGCCTTATGGGCAGAGAGAGACTCAGGCACACAGCCTTATGGGCAGAGAGACTTTCTTTCTTTCTTTCTGCGTACGCAGGCTGATACTCCTGCGGACACTCCCTGTATAGCCAGGCAGTGGAGTTTTGTGTGTATGACCCTTTTTTATCCCGCCATTAAGGCATCTTCGGGGAAGGTGCATGCTATGTGTCACGTGTCATCCATACCAACGGCCAAACTGGCCTTCTCTTCCGAAAATTGGTGATGGGATTTTACGTGTGTGCAAGATGTTATGCATGCGTTCACACACGGAACCTCGGTTTATAGTCTCATTCGAAGGACTATATGGGGAATGGAGTCAGAAACAATGTTAACTCCGATGGAAAAATCCCCCATATACCGAAATTCGAACCCGCACCCCAGGATCACGAGTCCGGCGCTTACCAAACTGAGCTATCTGGCCCCCGGCAGAGAGACTCAGGCACACAGCCTTATGGGCAAGAGAGACTCGGGCACACAGCCTTATGGGCAGAGGACTCAGGCACACAGCCTTATGGGCAGAGAGACTCAGGCACACAGCCTTATGGGCAGAGAGACTCATGCACACAGCCTTATGGGCAAAGAGAGACTCAGGCACACAGCCTTATGGGCAGGAGCTTATGGGCAGAGATGAGAGACTCAGGCACACAGCCTTATGGGCAGAGAGACTCAGGCACACAGCCTTATGGGCAGAGAGAGACTTGGGCACACAGCCTTATGGGCAGAGACACTCAGACACACGCCTTATGGGCAGAGAGACTCAGAACACAGCCTTATGGGCAGAGAGGACTCAGGCACACAGCCTTATGGGCAGAGAGACTCATGCAAACAGCCTTATGGGCAGAGAGACTCATGCACACAGCCTTATGGGCAGAGAGACTCATGCACACAGCCTATGGGAAAGAGAGACTCATGCACCAGCCTTATGGGCAGAGAGACTCAGGCACACAGCCTTATGGGCAAAGACATGCTGCACAATGGACAGGTGGTGTCCGCTCTAGACAGTGTGCTCTTGTTTCACTACTGCATCGCCAGGCTACAATTAAAAACCTACCATGAATTTCTGAAAGAGGAAAATATGTGAAGATCTTCAAGAGGGAGACAGGTTAAATGGGCTGTTAAAAAACAAAAACAAACAAACAACAACAACAAAAAAACCAACAGTGGACGATATCAAAGAAAAGAAAAAAGAAAAATGCAGTCAAAAGAGTGACATGAGAGAAGGTTTAATACTAACCAAGGTTATCCAGAGGCAGGTATATACTGTAAACTTCAGTTTGCAGCATCCTAAGAAAGAGCTGAATTTCTGTGGTAATGTGCCAATAGTAACAAATCTAGCTCAGAACGGAGATGTGCAATCATTTAAAAACATGCATGTTACATCTACAGAAATCCTTACACTTACAAATCTGATCATGCACACTGTATACAGTCTTTCATACATACAGTTCGATTAAATGCAAGGTTACTTCTTATCCTTTCAAAGCAGTTGAACGCTTCTACAGTACTGACCTAGCAACATTTGCCAATAAATCGGCTGCTTTCTTGCAGTAAATCTGACACAGTACTTTCACCGTCTTGTGCCAACTCTGTTTCCTTTCTTTCTTACAGGTGCACACAACTGCTACATTAAAAACACTTCTTTTTTTTTGGTGCCATAATTTTGCACTACACGTGGAGCAGCCAGGATGGAAGATGGTGGTGGTCTAGCTGGGTTGCCCAAGGTCAGCCGAGTCAGGCTGGTCCACCATGAGGTTTGCAAAGGAAAGGCTGGCCTCTTCTTTACGGAGATTCTTCAGGCTATACACCGTACCTGCAGAGAAAATGAAAAAGAACAAAAACTAAGACCGCTACATTACTGACACTCTGTGAATTATGACAGACAAGATCCAGTCCTCACAGTCATGTGTAACTGTCCACCACATTACTCATGACCACGTATACCTTAGCTTTTATCAAACTCTGTTAAACTAACCACAAAGGTGCATATTAGACTGCCAAAATGGAGGTTGAGGGTGTAAACTTGATCAAAGCCAATATTAACCTCGCAAGATTTTTTTAGCTCTACCCAAAGTACTTGAGTATCACATGCCTTTCAGTGTGTTGCTAAAATCTCCCTAATTAAAACACAAAATGACTGCTACATTTCCAAAAGGACAGACCAGGATATACCATGAAAGGAATGTAGCATTGACCCCTGCCAAGGAAGGACCCGACCACTACGGATCTCCACAGGTTTACCTACATTGCCTCTTTGGGATACTTTTACATTGTTCCCATTAGTTCCCTGTGAAGAATCAAGTTCTACATCACATTCTTCAGTTCTGGCAGATTTGTGGCATACTGTCAATACACTGATATAGAGATAGTCTCCACACAAGGAGTGAGCAGGAAGCTGCATGGGTCATGCCCACGGCTGTTCAGAGCAAGCCACTTAGTTCTGAGAGGCAGGGGAGTTTACAGCTCTCCCACAGCTGCAGAGGCCAAGCCGTGAATGCAGGTCAAGGAAAGGGGTGTTTTCTGCAGGCTGCTCCCACCAGCCAGCTAACCGTGCTGTACTCGGTGAACTGAATGTCATCTGTGTACAGCTGGTCTGGCAGCAATGTGTTCGGCATTGATGAGCGGCCATTACAAATGGGGCTCTTAGTTTGATAATCAGTGGTTGTCATGAAAAATGTAATATATCTGTGCTCTTGAGATGACTGAATAGGCGAATTCCCGACAATTCTTTTAATACCAAACTCGACTAGGTTTATTTTCCTGTAGATAATCAGGGTTGTACATCCTTAGCAGTATCTATAGGACAAATGTCCTGGACCACCCTGAAGTAATAGGACATTTGTCCTCTTCATAACAAAATCAATCGGACATTTTGAACGCAAGCAGATTGAATGTATATTAAGTTTTATCATGCACACAAAAATGGTATTACAAAAGCTGACTATATTCCTAGAGTGGGAAGCCATGTTTGGTAAACATACTATTACTAGTCCACACACACACACAGTCACACACACAGAGGCAGTGTCTTTCCTAAATCACTATTCATTGCTAATGCTAGTATTCAAGTACAATATTGATTCATTTGGAGTCGTCTTTTTGGCTGAAGAGCATTCTTTTCCTTTTCTCTCCCCACTTTTCTGTCACCCTGAACACCCATTCTGATTCCCCTTGACATCACTTGGTCCTTCCATTTGCACCCTCATCAGCATGGCCTGGTTTTCTGCTGTCAGTCTGTTCCTTTGACTTGTCAAAATCAAATTCTGAGTGCTGAACCCTCTTTCTACATCAGCTGTATGGACGGGCAGGGTGATGGCAAGCTGGGCCAGTTTCTTGAGGTTGGTGAACTCCAGCTGGTGGTAGCGGGCAATGAGCTGCCAGAGTGTCAAGGTGCTGTCCCTGGGGTACATCTGCTCCTTGACCGTTTTCTTGAGATCCACCCACTCCTCTTTGGCCGTCTCAGCATCGATCAGGGCAGGGGACTCTTTCTGCATCTTCTCTCCATTGTTTGTCTTCCATGTGTGCGTCTTGGGTACAGCATTTCAGAAATCACAGCCAATTATTGAATTGACAACGGATGTCAAAGTGTTATCAACAAGGAAAACCCTGATTTGAATTGAACTGACAAACTTGTGCCATTGCATGCAACAAAGTCAGATCCGACTATCAAATTTGATTTTAGGCGTCGTGGAGCAAGGATTCCTTTCCAGTCTCTGCTTCAGCAACATGTGCCTACATGGCCTACAACACGTAACAAGTACAAGGCTTATCGCTCTTTAGCCGCTTTACGCTAAAAATAACCCTGACACAAGCTGGCTGCGAGCTCTCAGCTGCGAGCCGTGTGCCTCTGCGAGTCATATCAGGGAGGCAGAGTTGCAAGCCAACGAGCTAAAAATAGACCGCCACGGCTCGCCACTAAGCTTAGTGCCAGTGGCACACGGGACTAGTAATAGTTATAGGCCTAGTGATTCACTGGGCTTACACTAAAGTTACAGACTGGAGTTCTGTACGACGGTCGGACTCAAATATAATTATGCGGGCTTGATATAAACGGCCGGTGCCATGTCCGTGAGCATCGGAAAGCTATCGGACAGTGACCGCGTTTTCGGCAAAGTAATGGGACATTTGTCCTCTTCACTGCCAGTTATAACGGACATTTGCATGTGCAATCGGTCTATGTCCGATGTCCGACGTGGATGTGCAACCCTGGATAATGTAGATACGGCATGAAAGCTTGTACACAAGAGGTCAGGCGATATTCAAACAATGACAACACACACACACAATTGTGCAAGAATGACGTCATCACTTTCTGGGAACTTAATTTTCCCTAGTTAACTAGTACACAAGTTTGATACATGCCTCTGCTTGGACTACAACAACAAAAATGTTGGGTCAGAAATGTGTAAGGCTTGTTTGTTCGGCCCTATAACTAAGTGTCTCGAATGGGACAGAAAAATAAAGCTGTGTGCCCCGAATATGTTGAATCTGAACAAGGCATTGCTGAAGTTTCCATGATTCAGGAACATTGTGGGATTTCTTCTAATAAGAGGCTACATGGACACCTGACTCTTATAGTCTCTTGTAGTGTGCTAGAACAGGACTTGACATGGTGCCATGCTAGGCAAACTAGCCAGGTGCAAAACCTTCCTTGTCCTTGATCCCTTGGACTCCCGTCCGTAGGGGAACCTGTGTAGCTCTGACAAACCAGTCCTCTCCATTCATCCCGGCAATCCGCCCTCCTCAACACGTCCCTCAACTCCAGGCCCGTCCATTCTGTGATGTTGTTTTCCCATCTCTTTCTTTGTCGACCTCTCCGCCTTCCTCCTCGTACTGTGCCCTGCAGGATTGTTTTGGCAAGGCGTGATGACCTCGTGACATGTCCATACCACTTCAGCTTGCGTCGTTTAACTGAAGTGAGGAGATCTGTATATGGACTGATTTCATTCTCGATGCGTCTCTTTACTTCCTCGTTGGTGATGTGATCTCTGTATGAAATGGCAAGGAGTCTTCTACAGCACCTCATTTCAACTGCTTTGATCCTTTTTTCGAGGTCAGTTTTTAGTGTCCATGATTTGCAAGCACAGATGGAGATTGCCATGACTAAGGATGGCCTCAGTCTGATTTCTGAGCTGATGGAGATGTTTTTGTTGTTTCATATTGGCTTCAACTTTGCCAATGCGGCTGTGGTCTGAGCAATTCTGGAGAGAATTTCTGGTCTTGATCCTTCATCTGCACCCAAGTATTTGAAGCTGTTGACGGGTTCAAGCTTCTTGTTGTTGATCATTATGTCGTTTGCAAAACCGATTGGGTTGTTGGTCATCACTTTGGTCTTTTTTGCGCTGATCTCCATGCCAAATTCTGTGGAGGTGTTGTTCAGCCTCTTGATCAGATTGACTAGTTCTTGCTCCTCTCCAGCTAAACCGTCGATGTCATCGGCAAAACGGAGGTTTGTGATGATTCTGCCTCCAATATTGACTGATCCTTCATGGTCTTCAAGTGCATCAGTCATGATTCTTTCAGGAAGACGCTGAAGAGTGTGGGAGAAAGTAGACAGCCCTGGCCCACTCCGATAGTTGTTCGGAACCATTCGCCTATGTTGTTGTTGAAGAAAACCGCACTGGTGGCTTTGTTGTAGAGACTCTTGATGACTTTGATGAGGTTGGCATTGCTGTTGTAGAGTTTCATTGTCGCCCTAATGCTTCATGCCACACTCGGTCAAAGGCTTTCTTGAAATCTAAGAACACGTGGTACAGATCTTGTTGGTGTTGGTTGTACTTTTCACACAGTATTCTTAAATTGAAGATTTGCTCTGTTGTACTGCGGCCTGGCCTGAAACCCGCCTGTTCTTCAGCGATGATCTTTTCCGCTTGGGGATTCAGTCTGTTCAAGATTACCTTAAGCATGACAGATTACCTTAAGCATGACTTTGCTTGGGTGGCTGATGAGGCTTATAGTACGGTAGTTCTGGCATAGTTGGAGATTGCCTTTGTTTGGGAGAGTGATAATAAGGGATTGCGTCCAAGGCGTTGGCCACTCGCCGGTTTCCCAGATCTTGTTGCATATTACTAGTAGCATGTCTACCATTGGGTCTCCTCCCGCCTTGATCATCTCTGCTGGTATGTTGTCCACACCAGGTAATTTTCCGGGCTTCAGTGATGTAAATGCTTCGACTATTTCCTCCTGCATTATTCTGTCCTTACTGCTGTTCGTTGGTTGAGGGGCGACCAGGACTGTTGTATTTGCTTTAGCGTTATACGTGTACAGCTCTGAGCAATACTCTGTCCATCTCTTTTGTACTTGTTCTTCATCGTTTAGACATTGACCACTTTTGTCTTGGATCGTTGTTATTTTTGCTTGTGTCGTGTCTGTTAGGTCTTTTACAGTCTGGTAGGCCTCTTTGCTGTTGTTTCTTTCAAGACTGTTTTCGATTTCTTTGCATTGGTTGTCGATCCACGTCTCCATTGCTGTCTTTAGCTCTGTTTGGACTTTCCTGTTGACATCATTGTATTGTTTCCTACCTTCTGGTTCATTCTTCTTGTTCTTTAGTTCGCGGCGTTTGTCACATAGCTCCAAAAATTATCGGTCACCCAAGGTTTCTTTTTGGTCGATGTTTGCCTAGCACTTCAGTTGCTGTTTCTGTGACGGCTTTGTTGAAGGAGTCTTTGAAGGCTTCTAGGTCGATGTTCTCGTTGGTCAGGACAAGTAGCGGTGCAAATTTTCCTCCGATATTCGCTTTAAAGGCTTCCATTAGCTTTGGATCTCTAAGTTTCTCTACATCGAATTTTAGTCTGATGTTTCCTCTTCTCTTGTTGTTTTTGAGGCGAAGGGCAAACGTCATCAGTACCAGCTCATGATCACTTCCAGTGTCAGCTCCAGGGAAGCTTCTGATTCTGGTGATGTTGACACTGGATTGGAAGCGGTGTTTCACCATGATGTAGTCAATTTGATTGTAATGTGTTCCTCCAGGACTGTGCCATGTCATCCTCCTTGACATCTTGTGATGGCCAAGGTGTTCATTATCTTCAGGTTATTTGAGCTAGCAAATTCGAGAAGCCTCAATCCTCTGTCATTTGTCTAGGTGTTACAATATGGCCCACATGTTTCTTTCCAAAACATTACCCCCTAAAAACCCAAACAGTATTTCTTACTACGATCATTGTTCCTTTGTTGAACATCCTTTGTATTTCAAAAAGCATGTATGCATATCACTATTTCAAATCACGTATGCAAATCAATATTTTCAGCTTATAAAAACCAAGCAAAAAAATTTCTTTAATTCATGTTTTATTTCTATTCATTCAAATGAGCTGCATAGTTGTATGAACGTTACCATGCGTAGGTAGATGATATAATGGATCATTAATGAGATGGGACCAAGGGCTTACCCGAGGAACAAAGAAATGGTCGCCTGTCTCCAGAACTGTTGTCGCTCGGTTTATGGTGACCAGGACCTTGCCATAGGTGATGAAGTACAACTGCACAAGTACCAGTGTGGATCTAAGTCCTCATGAAATGACCATGCAGTGCTGTTTGGATCTGTGCTTGCCTCTCTATTACATGTGTGTCATTTTCCCAAATTTGGTAGAGAATCAGACCCCTTTTACATACACAAAAAACAAATTAACAAAAGTTCCACCAAAAACTCCAAAAGAACTGGTTTTAAAGTGAGGTGACCGCAGATGGAAAGTGAAACAAAAAGGAAATGAAAATAAATCTGCCAGATAACTGTGACAAACAGATCACACGACAAAACACTATGTCGACACACGTCATGTTTTGTCTTGTCACAAGACAAAACACTATGTCGACACACGTCATGTTTTGTCTTGTCACAAGACAAAACACTATGTCGACACACGTCATGTTTTGTCTTGTCATTTGTTCGTCCCTGTTATCTGGCAGATTTACTTTCATTTCCTTTTGAAATTTTAAACAAGAACAGTTAGAGGTAGAGTCTGCAGCAGCTTTTAGAATTTTGTGTACATAAAATATTTCAGTCATAAATCTGTTTACATAGACATGAGTGAAAATGCCTGGCTTAGTTCTCAATTCTTTATGGTAGCTGATACAACATTGCAAAGAAAATTAAATAGTCAATATGATAAACTTGTCAGTGTCCATATACATACAAAATACATTGAACTTAAGTGGTAGAACTATTTAGATTACTGTGTATACACATGACTTGCTGATTTCACATCTATGTCAAAATGATACTGTATTTGAAAACGAAATTATTCCAAGCTAGTGTCTGTATTTGAAAACAAAATTATTCCAAGCTAGTGTCTGACTTCAAGCCAAAGATAAACAGTGGATATCAGATTTCATGTCTGTAGATTGAGGACACTGTGCCAATGTATTTCCCTCTTGCTCCCCTTCCCTTCTCTGGCTGCAAATACCTGTTCTTCACCTCCCCATTTATCCCCTCCCTAACTCACTAGTCTGTCAATATATTTGGACCCATCCCATCCCTTCCACTCAGGATTGCTCGTTTTGATACTATTTTTTGATTTCTTAATAATTGACGCTGTGCATAATTTTCAATTAAAATTTTTTTTCAGATTGTATATCCTGAATAAGAGAGGAACAGAATATAAGGGTGAGGGGGAGGCAAAGAATGTGACACAGCTAAAAAGAGTGGAAAGAGGAGACAGACAGCAGGTGAAAGAGTAAAGCCCAAAGAGAAAAGCCCAGAGATGCAGGATGCCCACCACAGCTGTGCTCATAGTCCTCTGAAGAGGTTTCTCACAAGCCGCAGCCAGTGTGAGAACGCCTGTGGTGAACAAGTTTTGCTGCGTAATGAGTTTTAAACTGAAGGGATCACCAGGTGACGGACTGTTCCCACTGGGGCCGATAGCCGAGGCTCTTGCTGATGGGTTGAAACAACCTGCACAGTTCATAAGTCTACTTCAGCACAACTTTTTGAAGTTTGTTTTTAGGAGTCAGCTTACACAAAAAATAAGGTTGCTATCAACGTCCGCAACAAAACATGACGTTCCCTTTCTCCCAATGATCTTAGATAGGTGAACATGTGTTCAAATGAAATGACTCATTATTATATACGTCCTTTTGTCTTAATAAGACTTTGCTGGGCAAGTCTGCCTGATAGAATTCAAATTTTTTTAAACTCGCAAATTTCTCATGAAATGAAGCGGTTGTATACACAGAGCATGAAACTGCATACATGATGAATTAAAGAGGGAGTGGGGGTAAGACCAGGGGCTTGGTTGTCGGGTACAACCAAGTCTTAATGCTCTTAAGGCAGACAAGTGGAAATGCTTTTTCCACTTGTATTTTGGGCCACCAATTCAGTGAAAGGGTGACCGAGAGGTCAGCTTTCACTATCCGCCAACACCCCCCATCCCCCCCCCCCCCCTTTCCCAGAACAAATTGCAGCAAAGTGGTGTCTCACTGGGACAAGTTGTGTTCTGTTACAAAAAGAGTCTCAGCAGCATGCAGGTAATGCAATGTGCTTGCCTCCCCCCCTTCCCAAAGCCCCTCCTTTTTGTTTAAAAGAAGAAAAAAAAAAAAAACGTATGAAGATACAAATTGGATTTAGTTTTTGGAATGTGTGTGGGAGAGAGAGAGAGAGAGAGAGAGAGAGAGAGAGAGAGAACATCACAGTGGTTTTATAACCTGAATTCAGGCCAGAATGTGTGACTGGGGAAAGCATGACAATTTCATTCTTACATTTTCTTTTCTCATACACTGTCACACAGAGGGCCAAACATTTTTCCATTTATAATCTATATGAATGGTGAAAGAATAAATTTTCTTTTGTCTTTTGCCCAATTTCTCACTTTAAAGCCTTTATCACATGTCTGCAGAGCATACTTTTGAATTATGTCCACTGACTCGTCATTGCTCTGTTGATATTACTTTTAAAAATCGTCTCTTTGCTTAAGGAGAATAAGCAGAAATATGAGGGGACAACAAGATTTTTTTAATCTACATGTCACATGGACAATTCAAATTATCCAGGAAGATCTGGCCTTGGAGACACACAATGAGTCACCAAGGGGCACCACTGCAAACTGTTCACAGAAAGTGAAAGACAGCCTATGACACAACACCAGCCACAGGGAACTGATGGTGAAGCTTTACGCACACATGAGAACCTCTTCTTTTGTGTCCGGGTTGACGACAGGGATGTCGGTGCTCTCAGTTACGTCCAGGTTACTGGGCATGGACACATGTGTGGAAAGGCGTTTCTTCACATGGTTCCTGGTTGTCTGCTGCTTTTTCTTCATCACTGGTTTACAGACATAAACAATCAGCCCTGAATTATTGCTGTTTTCTCCTATAAAGGCAGCAAACTGGTGACAATCTGAAAATTTGATATATGAATACAATGCTATGCATAAATACATAAATGCATAAAAGCACACTTGCTGACAATGTGTGGATGGAAAGCTGAAATTTTCTGCAACTAATTAATATTAAGAAAAACAACAACAAAAGCTACTGTAGTTGGAAAAGCTGACAAACTTGGTGCATATCAACGTGATCAATCCACGCATGAGAACGCAGTCAGCACAGACTGGTCACCTGGCATGATATTGCCATGTGGTCAACATTTTTCTTGTGCACTTATGCCAATGCACCAACATTTCCACAAGCTGCAACATCCACAAGTAGTTTTAAGACAAAAAAAATATCAGCTGCACCAACCAATCAATGTTTATACACATTGGTAATTAGGAAGATAATCATCACTTACAATACTGCTGCCGTCTCTTTCTTCTTTTCAGATTCTCCTGCTCCAAGTAGATATGCTCTCTGGATGGCTTGACACCCACTATGACTGCTCCTGAAGACATGCCATTTGAAATGATGTTAAAGTAATGCTATCTCAGACAAACAAATGCAACTCTGTGTGTGTGTGCGTGTGCGTGCGTCGTGCGTGCGTGCATGTGTACGTGCCTGTGTGTGTGCGCGCGTGTGTGTGAGAGAGAGAAGAATTGCAGGAGGTGTTGGCTGGTACTGTGTACAGTGGGTTTTTGATCAGGCATGGTTGATTTTCAGAGACTGAGGAAGGGTGAGGGGGATTTGAGATGGGTGATAACGGAGGGGGGATGAGTGGTACAGAACAGATTAGAAGTTGACCAGAGAGAGAGAAAGACATGTGTTGACCAGAGAGAGAGAAAGACAAAGTGGGGATAGAACAGATCGCTTCACTGGTCAGTGTCATTTTCTTCCCAGAGATTTTTCAGCTGATCACTTCTTTGAAGCTTTTTGCTTGAAGAAGACGAAGATCTGTCAGTCTTCATGTGGTGACTCATGCTTTGTTTATATTTGTGAAATGAGAACCATACATCATCTGCCTGCATCTTTACATTTTTCCTGTGTCCTCAGACACTCGAGGAAAATGTCATATCTGTGTACAGATGACTCTAAGAACAGGTATCAGTAATATCAATTTTACCTGCACTGACAGATCATAATCTCCCTTTTCTACTCTTCACTATGAAAAATGACATAGAAACTGCACACAGCAAGTGACTGAAGGCTTCATTCACCTATAACTATGTGTGGCCTCCATGACGAGATCTCTTCTTCCCACACAAAACTAATGAAACGCAACATGTTTCTACCCATTTCACATGCAATAACAAAACGCCCAGGATGAGTAAAAAAAAAGTTATTGGAAACAACTCACCCGACCTTCTCCTGTCATAGACAATTCGCTCATTTTTGTACCATTCCAATGGTTTGACACGTGTTCGCTGTGAGCGCCTAAGACCTGTTGCTTTGTCATCTGGGTGCACTAGAACACAAAGAGGGAGAATTTGTGAGTGCATTTAAATGACATTCACACACATTACACAAAACAAATGTGCTAGTAAAAATCTTTACATATGAAACAACAATCAAAATCAGCCACAGAAACAGTGGTCATGCTCATGGAGTGATGACAGGACTGTTGTAGCTTTGAAGCCGTAAGAACTATCATCACCAGACTTTGCTGTGCTGCTTTATATTCACAATATATTCCTCAAGTGAAATTTGGGCAAGTCTCTGTGGGAAAACACGTCACCACTGCACAGTGTCACCAACAGTTCTTGTTTGTTTGTTTTCCCACCTGTGTATGTTTTTCTAACTGTAAAAAACAGGATTTTCTAGATGATTTTGCCCAGAGCAACTCCTTTGTTGCTGTAGGTTCTTTTACATGCATTAAATGCATGTTGCACATGGGACCTTGGTCTCATCCGGAAGAGTAGTATTCAAACAACCACTTATGGGTCTGGTGGAAAGGACTTGGAGAGAGAGAGTGAGAGAGAGAGAGAGTGAGACAGAGAGAGAGAGAGAGAGAGAGAGCGAGAGACAGACAGAGAGTGAGAGAGAGAGAGAGAGAGAAAGAGAAAGGATGTCCTTTATGAGACTGGAATCGCAGACCCAAGATTCTCTGGCTTCTTAGGTGGGTGAGCGGACGATCTAGCTGGCCACTTTTGTCAGGCAAAAGAAAAGGAAGATGCCCCTGGCACTGGTGAAGTGTCATCACTGCACTAACATTTTTCAGTCTCATTCAACGTTTACCCAGAGTCGTGTTGCGAGGACTTAGACCAGACAGCTAAGGCTTAGCCACTTCATGGAGACCTCTTCTCACATTTGCTGACCAGATACTGCAGACATTTCTCTCTACAGCATACACAATGCTGAAAAATAAGCTGAAAGAAAGTGAAGAAAACAACACTGTTGTATATTGTCAGATTAAGAGCATAACTTCATAGCTAATTCCTCTTCTCATCAATCCTCAAATACACATACACAGTGCTTGATAATCCAATGAGAACTCAAGTTTAACCATTTTCATGGCCTGAAAATGACATGATAAACCATACAAAGATTTCAAATTAAACTTTAAACAATTGAATCAAAGCAGCTGTTATTGTTAACACATTGTTGTTACAAAAAAACAACCCAAAAACAAAAAAAAGGCCAGCAGAATATCCAAACTAAAAGACTGATCAAAACTACACACTAAAAACCATACAAGAATCAACAGGGTGATCTTTTCATGCAATGTCAATAAACTATAGACGTAAACTCAGAAACCTTGGGATATAATGGAAACATGCAGGAACTGGGAAGGCATATGAAAAGATACAGGCCAACAGCAGTTTTACTTCCTTATTGAATGTAAAATGTACACACAAGCAGATACCAATTTCACATATTTTGTAGAATGCTTATGAACATGCACAGGCAGCAGTTTCACCTAGTTTATTGTCCAAGGCCGTTTCATGAGAAGAGGCAGGTGTCGATAACTGATAGTAATGCACAGGAGTGGCTGACATGCTGGGTAGAACAGACGAGTCGTTTGTGCTCTTTTCTGTCTCTGCACACACATGAATAATCAGCCATATGTAGATATATTCCTCCCTGTCAAAAAGATGGAGGCAGAAAAAGAGAACTGTTTACCCAATACCCAACTTACAACGTATCAGAGTTCATTTGATCTCATCTAAGTCTTGTTAACGATAACGAAATGTAAGTGAATGCAAATTTTGTTAAAAATGACTCAAACATTGAATGTAACAAATTTCGCTCTTGACTGAAGCCACTTTCATTAACAAAATTTCTTTGTTTCAATTTTACTGTTCATGCTGTTTATTGCCCAAATGCTGGAATTTCTTAGTTACTGTGAACATTATCTATGAACCTTTGCTTGAGACAGTAAAAATGGTTCCTTCATCCACCAGTTTGACACACGCACACACACACAAAGCAGTATTGGTCTTTTGCTGTTTGTTTGTTTTTCCATTTCTGCGTGACACATACTTTTCTTCTGAGAACATTGACAGATGAAACAGATAGCATTTTCTTATGGTGGCAGAATGCAAATGTAATTGTCAGCTTTCTCACAAGTGGGACAAAATCATTTCTAGTTATGCTGAAAAGTGACCAACTGCTTTGGTACACAACACATCTTACAGAACTCATGAATTAAAAGAAACAGTATGTTTGACCATTCATAAATTCTATCTACTTTTCATCCACAATAGTATACATTTCAGGAACTGCTGCAGGTACAATACCAACGGGTGGAAGGGTTTGATGTAAGTTCAGGCATGCATTTTGAACATGTATCTACAGACCCGGGGACTGGAAATCATCAGGTTTTAGTATTTGCTTTCCTTTTGCATTTTGTTTTCTGGTTCTTGTTTTACTTAATTTTGGTTATTGATTTCAAGACAGGCCCACAGTCAAACGGTCAGGTGGCGACCATAGTGGGCCTGGTTTTGACGGCCATGTCCCACCCGGCAGAACGGATCCATGAAAGCGGCCCATAGACAATCCGTGCTTGATCTATTGCTATTCTTGATATGAAAATCACATCCCTGCCACCTACATAAATTCAATCTTTCCCTAAAATCATGCAAAAAAGCAATTATTTCTTCTACACCTTGATTTGCCCAAACAAAACCATATCCTAACGTAAACAGTTTACAGTGGCTATTTGAAGCCCAGTTTCTTTTGTCGTGTAAATCTAGATCTAGCAGCATCCTATACACTTTGCGGAGAGAGAGAGAGAGAGAGAGAGAGAGAGAGAGAGAAGAGGAATGTGAGAGCAATTCATCAATGTAAATTCAAGAGCGCAGCTCTTTCCCTTTACCCAGAGAGCTGTGAAATGGACGATTTGCACGACCGGCGGAACGACGGGTTGAAAATTACGGGTCCACCTGGCTCCACTATGGCCACCTGCAGCGTAACTGATGACATCACAGAGGAGTTGAGTCGGGCACGAATTTTTTAAACGGGCCGCACAAAGCACGGCCATCTTGCACACAGGTTTACTATGGCCACTGCCTTAGCTTGTTTGTTTGCAAATTCATTAGTTGTGAGTTGGATTTTTACCGCTTGAAAACCCTTTAGGTCCATCCAGCACCAAATGGGTATCTGATTCAGGACAGAGAAAGTTTAACCCTCTTATACTCGCAACGGGAGAATCCGGGACTGAACGTCGGGCGCCTGTTCTTCCCGTACCGGGACGTACCGGGACCTCTCTGTGGGAATTTTCCATCACGCAGTGATCACGTGTGTAGACACACACAGTCGCAGACAGTAACTAGGAAGACTCAGGCATAGCCCAATCATGTGTTGGCACTATTTTTGGGTGATGGAACCGTGTGTGTTCATTGAGAATAGGCACAGAACGCAGCGAGTAACTTTGTGAATGGAAACTGACCGACTTTCACAATGGCGGCTTTCGCGTCTGCTACGAACGACGAGATGGTCGACCACTCGCAAGAGGAGTTAGATGAAATTATTGTAGAAGTGGAGACATTTGAAAGAAAAATGGAGAATGAAAGTGATATAGAAGTAGGTAGTAGTGTTGAAGAAGACGGTGAAGTGCAAAGCGACCCGGAATACAATGTTCCACTGGCAGCGCTTCAGACAAAATGGCGGCCCGCGACACACGGCATGGCAGGGGTGCATCAGTTTCAGGAACCCACTGGGCCGGCTCACTCGTTACCTGACACTGCTACACCACTTGTTTTTTTCGTTTTGTTTGTTCCTCTTTGTTTTTTAAGACTGCTACCGATGAAAGAAACAGGTATACAAGACAAAAACAAGCTGCAAAGGGCGCACCTGACCCTCTTTTATAGTATTGTGTGTGACATGTGACAAGTTTTGTATGACATTGGTGGGACAACCAGTGGGACCTGTACTGCCAGGCAGCAGATGGTTCACGTCAGGTAGGCCTCAGGTTTCATCTTACACTAACAGCCTGCATCAGCATGGTGACTGCGCATGCTTGCATGCTGTAAACTTGATTGTCATCATAAAATGTCACGTGTCTGGTGACAATTTGGTGACAGTGACACGACCTATATCTCTAAGACAGACAAAATAGAGTTCAAAGTGAAGTGCATGCTCTTCTGAAACTGTCTGCCAATTTTCTTTCTCCTAGCGGTTCACATACATTCCCCATAAGTTAATAATCACACATACCCATTTTTAGGCTGAAACCTGTAAAAGAATCTGAAATCTAGGGGAAGTTTGCAGTCAGAGAAACTGAGTACAAGAGGGTTAAGTGGCAGAAGGTACGGTATGGGGTCAGCCTTCTACTGTGCCATGCCCTAAACCCAGTGAACTTCTGACTGCCCCTACTAGGACCATTAAGCAGTGCAGTTTTCTCACAAGGTAGTGCTATTTTCAGGATTATGATATTATTTGGTCTAATGCATGACAAGGCCCTGTAGGATCCATTTCTAGCCATTTTAATTCCTCTCCCCATGTATGCTTATTGTTTTGAAAATTGCTATTTAATTGTACAGATGTTTCACACTAGTATGCTGAAGTGAAGACATCACTGTACCAATTCAAAATGATAAATATGTCATCAACATAGCAATTGAGCTCACAGACAAATGACAGCTTCTCCTGACAATATTGACTAAAGGGTTTTGTACATCTACAAATAATTGTGCTTGTGAAGCCAACAGGATTATCCTACTTGTATCAGCTTTATGTGTTGCAGGGTTGCACATCCACGTCGGACATCGGACATAGACCGATTGCACATGCAAAATGTCCGATATAACTGGCAGTGAAGAGGACAAATGTCCCATTACTTTGCCGAAAACGCGGTCACTGTCCGATAGCTTTCCGATGCTCACGGACATGGCACCGGCCGTTTATATCAAGCCCGCATAATTATTTGAGTCCGACCGTCGTACAGAACTCCAGTCTGTAACTTTAGTGTAAGCCCAGTGAATCACTAGGCCTATAACTATTACTAGTCCCGTGTGCCACTGGCACTAAGCTTAGTGGCGAGCCGTGGCGGTCTATTTTTAGCTCGTTGGCTTGCAACTCTGCCTCCCTGATATGACTCGCAGAGGCACACGGCTCGCAGCTGAGAGCTCGCAGCCAGCTTGTGTCAGGGTTATTTTTAGCGTAAAGCGGCTAAAGAGCGATAAGCCTTGTACTTGTTACGTGTTGTAGGCCATGTAGGCACATGTTGCTGAAGCGGAGACTGGAAAGGAATCCTTGCTCCACGACGCCTAAAATCAAATTTGATAGTCGGATCTGACTTTGTTGCATGCAATGGCACAAGTTTGTCAGTTCAATTCAAATCAGGGTTTTCCTTGTTGATAACACTTTGACATCTGTTGTCAATTCAATAATTGGCTGTGATTTCTGAAATGCTGCACCCAAGACGCACACATGGAAGACAAACAATGGAGAGAAGATGCAGAAAGAGTCCCCTGCCCTGATCGATGCTGAGACAGCCAAAGTGGAGTGGGTGGATCTCAAGAAAATGGTCAAGGAGCAGATGTACCCCAGGGACAGCACCTTGACACTCTGGCAGCTCATTGCCCGCTACCACCAGCTGGAGTTCACCAACCTCAAGAAACTGGCCCAGCTTGCCATCACCCTGCCCGTCCATACAGCTGATGTAGAAAGAGGGTTCAGCACTCAGAATTTGATTTTGACAAGTCAAAGGAACAGACTGACAGCAGAAAACCAGGCCATGCTGATGAGGGTGCAAATGGAAGGACCAAGAGATGTCAAGGGGGAATCACAATGGGTGTTCAGGGTGACAGAAAAGTGGGGAGAGAAAAGGAAAAGAATGCTCTTCAACCAAAAAGACGACTCCAAATGAATCAATATTGTACTTGAATACTAGCATTACCAATGAATAGTGATTTAGGAAAGACACTGCCTCTGTGTGTGTGACTGTGTGTGTGTGTGACTAGTAATAGTATGTTTACCAAACATGGCTTCCCACTCTAGGAATATAGTCAGCTTTTGTAATACCATTTTTGTGTGCATGATAAAACTTAATATACATTCAATCTGGCTTGCGTTCAAAATGTCCGATTGATTTTGTTATGAAGAGGACAAATGTCCTATTACTTCAGGGTGGTCCAGGACATTTGTCCTATAGATACTGCTAAGGATGTACAACCCTGGTGTTGTAAGTGAGAATTAAGGAATTGGGAGCAATTTCTTGTTTAAAATTAAACCCTAGGAATGATCAGAGCAGAGAGAATATTTTTGAGTCACCTGATGAACAGTTTTGAAATCCACTTTTGCACTGACCTTGGATAACTGTGTAACTATTGACCAGCCCAGCGTTGTCTTTGCTTAACCCAAATTTTGATTAAAGAGACAAAGACTGCTGAACCATCAATGACGCCAGTAAGAGAAAGCGAGCTGAAGTGGTATTGACAAGTGACAGGATCAAGTGGACTCTCCACAGGACCATCCTCCAAAGAACAGTGCAGGGGAAGTGGAGACAGGCCTCACAGAGAAAGAACTGGACAGACCCAATCGATGAGTGAAAAGGAAAGCTTTGCTCCATCACAGGCTATTGCCCACAGGTCAGAGATGGAGATGGCTGGTGTAACACTACCACACACAGGCTGTGTGGAAGTAATCTAGCTAATGGTTTAAGAAATGAAGTTTCCTGTCAACAGAATTAACAACTGAGGTAACAACGGAAAGTTTTTCTATCACTTTTATGAAACTGATCATTTTAATTTACAATTAAACCTAGCATTTGATTTTTACTGCCTGTGAAAAAAAAGATAACAGGCAAGCTGGTAGAATGTGATTTGCCCATGCCATAGCTGGCATCAGTAACCTGCAGGACTGAAGCTGCGGCGTGTCACGTTATCACTGATTGTGACACGACGTCCCTTCTTCTTCTTGGCACTGTCTTCTGCGTCTTTCCAGCCACTGAGAGGGGTCGACGGGAATGTCTGCACTGGCCTTGAATTCTGCAGAATTGAGCTTGGTCCCTGTGACTGGCGAGGATGTGTTCCTGCACATGTTGATAAGACGTTATGAGCAAGTCCAACATTTCATGAAGCAGGAGCATGTATCTGAAATCCAATATATACCGATCATCAACAATAAAGCCCAAAATTAAATTACCCATAGGGTTCCCCACAGCTGTTGTACTTAAAAGGTAAGAGGACCTCCAAGTCCAACACGGCAGGGCAGATAGGTCTTCTCCCCGTTTGACTTGCACATGACAAACACACACTAAGGGAAGATTAATGGCAAAAGGTGGGTGTGATGTGACAAATGGGGCCAGATGAGTGGCACGCAGATTCCATTCTGGTAAGTTCTGTAGTGAATTAAAATCAAACTGCTGATGAGATCAGCCATCGTGGTGTGGTGGTTTGCATTGCAGACTGTGAAGTGGGAGGTTATGGGTTTGACTGCCAGCACACCCACTTATTTGTCAGATTCTGTTGCCCCAACTGGCTTCTGTCCAGAAATGAGTTTGCTACAGGTTTCAACTGGGATGACTGAAACCAGTTCAGTTTTATCCACTTCATGGTTGTGTCTTTGAGTGTAACTACTGTTCCTCAGATTTTCTGACCAACACTGCAAGTGTCGGCATCACTTGGACCTAGCTGACGTCAGGATGCATGATGAAAGTAAGCGTAGAGTACAGCCCCTGTCATGCAGTCTCACATCAGAATGGAACTCTACAGCATCATCTTTATCATCATCATCAATATGCATTAAAAAAAAGAAATCCCAAATTTTATAGCTGTTGCCTTGCATCTTATGGTGACATCAGTTTCGAGTTCCTCTCTCCATCTATGCCCTTGTCGAGATGGTATTGAAGTCACTGGTATCTGCAAGATCATGGTGACATCAGTTTCAAGTTCCTCTCTCCATCTATGCCCTTGTCGAGATGGTATTGAAGTCACTGGTATTTGCAAGATCATGGTGACATCAGTTTCGAGTACCTCTCTCCATCTATGCCCTTGTCGAGATGGTATTGAAGTCACTGGTATCTGCAAGTTCATGGTGACATCAGTTTTGGGTTCCTCTCTCCATCTATGTCTTGATGAGATGGTATTGAAGTCATTGGGATCTGCAAGATCATGGTGACATCAGTTTCGAGTACCTCTCTCCATCTATGTCCTTGATGAGATGGTATTGAAGTCACTAGTATCTGCAAGTTCATGGTGACATCAGTTTTGGGTTCCTCTCTCCATCTATGTCCTTGATGAGATGGTATTGAAGTCACTGGTATCTGCAAGATCATGGTGACATCAGTTTTGGGTTCCTCTCTCCATCTATGTCCTTGATGAGATGGTATTGAAGTCACTGGTATCACTGGTATCTGCAAGATCATGGTGACATCAGTTTTGGGTTCCTCTCTCCATCTATGTCCTTGATGAGATGGTATTGAAGTCACTGGTATCTGCAAGATCATGGTGACATCAGTTTTGGGTTCCTCTCTCCATCTATGTCCTTGTTGAGATCGTATTGAAGTCACTGGTATCTGCAAGATCATGGTGACATCAGTTTTGGGTTCCTCTCTCCATCTATGCCCTTGTTGAGATGGTATTGAAGTCATTGGGATCTGCAAGTTCACGTTGACATCAGTTTTGGGTTCCTCTCTCCATCTATGTCCTTGTTGAGATCGTATTGAAGTCAATGGTATCTGCAAGTTCAAGGGGACTGTCTTTCGGACATGGTGGCGCCCTCCACAGCCAGAAAGGAACGTTCACTCATGCTGACTCAGCAACTACGTAAGAACTGTTGTCAACTGGGGGCCGAGTATCTGGTGTCTGTGCGTGTGTGTGTGTTGGATCAGCACTGGCACCACTGAACATTACAAGTGATTAGGTAGCAATGCAGAATTTCATCTAGTGGGTCACCTCATGATGATGTATCACTGACTGCTTCTTGTGGACTGCTGGTGTCTGAGGGGCACAGGATAACGGAGGGAGTGGCTGTGAATATGGGGGCTGCTGAGCAGGGAGTATTCCCACTGAAGGGGGAGGGGGGGGGGGGGGGGGGGGGGAGGGGAGAAAAAAAATTCAGATGAAAAAAACGGGATTGCTGGGTGTTGAGCTGTGAGAAAAGCCGGAGTGGCTTAGCAGGAAGCTGACTGAGCGCCTGTGGCATTCCCACTGAAAATGGGGGAAAAAAAAAAACAAATTTTGAGAAAAAAGGTACATTTCAGGGGAATTAAAAGGGGGGAAAAAAAAAAACAGCAATTAGAAGTTGCAATGTAAACCGGCTTTTCCCCAAATCTTGTTTGACTGATCTCATTACGAACATTCCCCGAAAACAATGTGAACAGGGGCCAAGTGTAAAATTGTGCAACCCCTGCCGGGCAGGTCAAATCAAAAAATTTTCCCTTCTTTTTTATTTTTAATCCCCTTTAACCACTTACACTCCCTCCCCCCACCCCCCCCCACCCCCCCCCACACACCCCATTTTCCACCCCATTTCCCCACCCCTCTTCTGTACCCTGTGGTACAGAAAAATTTTTAAATCTTGCTCCATTTCAAACGGGGGGTGATGAGGGGGGAAAAATAAAGAAAAATTTTCAAAAAAACGGTAGTAATTCTGCCTCAGGATATAGAAAAAGATTACGGACAAAACATAATACTTTCGACCTCTTGGGTCTTTTCGGGCAAAAACAAAAACATTAGGCAACGTAAAGAGAACAAAAAAATTTGGTTTTTTTCGTTATCGTTTTCATTGTCCTAAATGTTTTTTGTTTTTCCCGAAAAAGCCCAAGAGGTCAAAATGCTTGTGTTTTGTCCTGTAATCTGTTTGTTTCTGTGGCAGAATAATCCCTTTTTCTTTTGAATTTTTTTTTTTTTTTTCTCTGCTCTTGTGAAAAGGGAATGTAAAAATCGATCATGGTAGTGCATCATGTTACCAGAGCTGGTGTAGAAACTTATCTTCAACAACTTCTGGGCCATGCCTGTGACTGCAGGGTTTCCACTAAAGGGGAAAGTGGTGAAGTCCCGAAAAAAATCCCACTCTTCAAAGCGAGCCCGGGGCACACGTTTTCGATGGATGTCTCTGGGTGTGTAAATGTTCCCCTTCTTCCTCTATCAGACACAAAATACTTTGTATAGTAGACTATCAAAAAATTCATAAAATTTTCTTAAGTATTAATTGGTCAAATCTATGTGGTGGAAAATACTTTCAAAAAAGATAAATGTTGTCCTATCTGGCAGATTTTTTTTGAGATTTAATCACTTTTACAGTAAAATTCTTTGTAAACTATGTTGATTTGCATTTCTTTTTGTAGCGGAAGACAATATAAAAATTTATTTGTTTGTGTACAAATCAATCAGTGTGGGTTTAGAAAATTTTTAAGAAAAGTGCCCCTTAAATTTTACCAATGGTTGGGTGTCCTGTCTAGAAAAACAGTTTATCCAAAAAAAAAAAGATTCTTTGGCGTTTATAAATTTTGTAAATACCTTCAATCATTATGTGCGGTCCTGAAATCCCAGTATACTGAATGAAGTCCTTTTATTACAGGCCTCAATTGCACAATAAACTTCAAAGAGGAATTAAATGTCAAAAACAAATGTTAATCAAAACTGTGATAGTGAAAATACACAGCACAGTACTCATAAAAATAAAACCCGTTTGCTGTGTTCAACAGACTGAAGGGATTGGGGAAGAAAATTTTCAACTATGTGATTTGGGGGGCAAAAAAGAGTATGCTGTACCCTATTCATTAATCTTCCTAATCCCAAGGCTAAGACAAACACAATGGTCTGGGTAAAATTTCAAAGTTTAAAAAAAAGGAGGCATATCACAATTTATTTCAAATAACAGAGGAAAAAAGGGGATATCATTAAATCACTTTCCCAAATAAACCCCGAGGAAAAAGGAGGCATATTCTTCAATCCTTTCCCAAAAAACACACAGAAGGAAAAAAAGGGGGCACTTACCCAACCTTCCAAAAAACCCAAAAAGGAAAGGAATGCCAGGAAAAATTATAAAGGTATATAACGCCAATCGAATTGCAACAAATTAAACCGGGTGTCAGTTAAGGGTAAGATAGCTGAGTCACTGTTTTCTCTTTGTTTAAAGGGGTATAAAAAAAATTTTTTTTTTTCTTTCTTTTAGGGAAAATGGTTCATTCATCATCCCAGCGAGGTTTAAAAGTACTTGCCACAGTGTGTGTGTGTGTGTACATGCATGCGGTTTTTGGGGGAAAAAATGATCCTTTGTGAAGAAAAAATGATGTATATTATTTTATTTTACCTTTTTGTTTTCTACAAAATTCCGTGTTTCATGGCTGCAGACGCCTCCTTGCAAGCCTTTTTCGCTTTGGGGATCCACGTGTCGTGCCCCTTTGAAACCCTTTTTGCCTTTTGATGTCTTGGGGAGTCCTCTTTTGCACTTGTTGACATTGTGTTTCAGTTTTTTGGTCTTTTCCTTCTTTCTCTTCCTGTTGCCCCACAGGTGGAGAACATTTGCAGTATCTTTGGTTTGGGTGAGCTATGGCCTTCTTTCTTTTGATCAGGTGTATGGGGGTAGGGGACTCAAGGGGTTTCTGGGGCCCCTTTTCATGAAGGTCCACTTTGTGGAGGCTGAGTTTTAGTTTTTTTTTTTTTGCACCCGTCTGTGGTGGGTTTAAAATTATGTTTGCGTGTTTTCTTGCGCCCTGGCTCATTTTTGTGGCGTTACCCAACCCTTTTTTGCTTTAGTTGCTTTCTGGTTTAGTTTTTTTATTTGATTTTTGGGTTCCCGCGGTGGCTTTGTCATTCTTTTCACGGTAACTTTCAACGGTTTTTTTTTCAGTTTTTTTTCTTTTTTTTGTTTCATGTCTGCTCCCTTTTTGGGTTTAAAGAACAGAGATGTAGCTTGTTTACCGATTTTCTCACAACTTTTCCAGACTTCTTAGTCCTTAAGGCCTTTCTTCTTAAAATTTTGGGCTTTGGCTTCTTTCTGGGAAAACTTCTGTAGGTTTTTTTCAGAAAAGATTTAGTCTTTTCCCCTTTTGCTTTTATTCTCCAAAAAAGAGTTACCATGGTTTCAGGTTCTTGCCTCAAAATGATTTTTCCTTTCCCCTGCCTTTTCCCGTCCTTTTCGTTTGCATGGCCTGGTTTGCTGAAGGGGTGAGTTCTTTATTTTATAAGGAAAGGACCTTTTGGCCCTTTTCTTTAGAAAGTTTGTTTGGGGTCTTTGTGCTGAGTTTCTTTACCAAAATGGTTTCGTTCTTTTGGTGATGACCTCTTTTTTTCCCCACCCCCTTTTTCACTTGTTTTTTAAACATTTTTTGTAGCTTTAGACCCCCTGGAACTCCATAAACTTTGTTTTCTTTCACTATTTCAAACCCATCTTCGTCACAATCCGAAGATGCGCCAGCAGATAAGGTGTTCAACCGGTTCTGGGTCTGACTGGCAAGGGAGACAAACATTCCCATCTCTTCTGAGACGCTGTTTTGAGATGGCTCTGAATCTACCTGTGGATTCTGCCTCTGATTTGTGTCTGCTGATTTCTTCTTTAGTTGCTCAGATGACTGCTGAACAATGGGATTTTCTTTGGCAGCTGGCTGTGAAGATGGACTTTGGTTCTCCTCAGGACTGTCTGACTGTAAAGATGATGCAGGGTTATCCTCTGGGTCCTGCTGCTGCAAACATGCTGCTGGATCTTCCTTTGCAAAGTCCGACTGTGAAGATGACACTGCGCCTCCTTCTGGGCACTGTGGTACTGAAGGTGGTACTTGGTCTTCTGTATCCTCTTTCAGTTCTTCAGGGACTGATGATGATACAACTTGACTATTGCTGGCTTTAAAAGACAACTGTGGTGCTCTGGACCTGCATCAATAAATGTCAGAAATATGATTAAACCTATATGCTTCATATGAAAATGCTGATACAAGAATGAAAAGGCTTGTCATTTCTATAAAACAAAGAAAATATGCACAACTTGTCTTTGAAAGATATGACATTACAATTGACACAAAACTTCATGAACACATCATTCATACCTACACTAAAACAATGAAATGTCAAGATACAATAATTCATTGATGCAGATTATCGTCACCTACTGCTGGTCAAAGTTCACAATAGAAAATAGATCACTGAAAAATGGTACACAGGTATATTGTTTTAAGAATGCAAACGGAAGGATTGACTTATTTTTTAAGTTTAATATTTAAATTATTTTGTACCATGATGGGAATGTCTTTTTTCTTCATGCTGATCACTTCGTTAAGTATACTTAGCATGTCACACTTGAATGCAAGCTACAGCTAGTCTGCTTACCCTGGCAGAATTTTGCAGCTAATACTGTAATAAGAACACCACCATCTCAACATCAACACTTCCAGTCTAATGTTCACTTTGGTTCCCCATACTCATTCCATGGTCCAGCAAAAGAGACCTCTGCTGACCACTGCCACACCAGTGGGGAAGTGGGCAGTGGGCATGTCCTTTGGACTTGTTCGGAAGCTGGACGTTCCCGCCCCCACAGTCTCCACTATCTTGCGAGCATACCGCAAACATAGCTGCTAAGTTGATGGGTCACCGACCCTCAACTCCAGGGCTTGTCTACCTTGTATGCGAAGCTGAATTCGGCGGACTGCGAGGAAGAAACCACTGTGGTTCAATGGGCAGAAAGGCGATTTCCAGCAATGCATTGTGGAGCGCACAGGGCGTGTCAAGACACAAAAGGCGTCACGGTTATCCACTGCACCCCAATCTTTCTCCAGCCGTCTCGACTTTGTCTTGCCACTGGACACAGATAGACTGAGGTGAGAGAGTGAGGCTGACGACACGCAACTCTCCCTCACTATAATCCAAGTCAAGCGAAAGTCATGACTTCAAACCCCACAGCGCAGCCTCAAGTCCTGTGGCGATGGGCAAGTGGCGAAGGCAGCAGGTGTGGACACACTGGGAGCTGTCAGTCACGAGCCTGCACACAGGTGGCCAGGGCATGTGGGTCGCCTCTACTGGACGAAGCAGAAGTGGAGTTCGGCAGCCCCCGGGGTGTCTGAGCAGCCCTTTTTTAGGACCACACTCCCTCACCCCCCTCCCCTTGGGTTGGGCATAGAATAGACCCACTGCCCTGCCATGCATGTCGTAAGAGGCGACTAAGCCAGGACCACCTCGCCCCGAGGATAAAGGGGTTTGCGTAGGGCTAACAACCCTGCCTGTAAAAAGACGAGTTACAGAAGCATTGACGACAATGAACCAAAGCTTTCACCTGGGCATGAAGGGTCTCCACCCCGGGAGACTTATGACGCAGTGCAGTAAAACCCAAAAAGGGAAAAGCTGCAAGGCGACTCCCTTCTAACACCCAGGACAACAACGAAAGTACCACATGGAACATCAGGACGAGTTTGAAACAGGAAAAACCATCCAAGTTGCGAGAGAGAGGGAAAAAATTACAAGATCGGAGTGCTAGGACTGAGTGAGACAAGGGGGCTACAATCAGGACAGCTGAGACTTTCATCTGGAGAACAGCTGCTGTACTCAGGACACACAGGGGATGGAGCCCCCCACACTGAGGGTGTGGCCCTGATGCTGGCACCGGAGGCACAAGGGCACTCATTCGGAGGGGAACCTGTCAACTCCCGCATCATAAACAGCCAAGTTTACCACGAAGAAGAATGACATCGGGCTGAACATCATCCAGTGCTAGCTCCCACCAATGATGCGGAAGAAGAGAAGAAAGATGACTTCTACCAGCAACTACAGACAGGGGATAGACAAAAGAGGAGCAAAGAACATAACCATACTGAGGGAGATTTTAACGCCAAGATGGGAAGGGACAACACAGCTACGAGGACATCAGGGGGACACATGGACTGGGACAGATGAACGAGAATGGTGAGCGTTTTGCAGACCTGTGCGCCCTGAACCACTGGTGATGGGAGGAAGCATCTTCCCACACAAGCGAAACCACAAGGCCACATGGAGATCCCCGAACCATGTCAGGGAGAACCAATTGACCACATCTGCATTAGCCGCAAATTCAGGAGATCATGGCGGGATGTACGAGTGATGAGAGGTGCTGACGTGTCATCAGACCAACCACCTTCTTTTAACAACATGAGACTTCGCCTCAAGAGATTCACCAACACCAACAACACACTACAAGGTACAATGTCGGACGGGCTCCGGAACAGGGACACACAAGCAGCATTCCAGATCAGCCTTTCCAACGGGTTTCCCAGCCGCTACAAGAGCTGATAGAAACAGTGAGACGGACACGAGACACAGTGGGAACACTGCAAGAAGCTCTGGCATGACACATGTGAAGAGATCCTTGGCAAGAAAAGCCCAGCACAAAGAAGGGATCTCTGCCGACCCCAAACCACAAGTTGGAAACAAGGAGAGAGAAGAAAGCTACACTGAACACGAGCCGAACAAGAGCAGCTAGGCAAAGGCACGGGAAGAGCACACAGCAGCGAACGGAGAAGTAAAGAAGAGCACAGAAGGACAAGAGGGACTACTTTGACGACCTGGCCAGCCAAGCAGAGGCAGCAGCCGGACAGGGAATCTGAAGGACCTGTACCTGGTGACCAAGAAGCTGAGGGGGTAATTCCAGCAGACGGGACAAGCCAGTGAAGGACAAAACGAAACCCACTGCAACAACTGAGGAACAGCTGAAACGATGGCAGAACACTTCAGGGAGCGCTGAACCGCCCCGCCCCTGACGCACCCCAACATCCCACCTGCAGAGACAGACCTGCCCATCAGCTGTGACAAACCCTCAAAGGCAGAGATTCAAGAAGGCCATCGACCTGAAAAATGGGAAGGCTGCAGGGCTGGACGAGATACCAGCAGAAGCCATCAAAGCAGACATAGAGACAGCTGTCAACATGCTATACAGCCTCTTCAGCAAGATCTGGGAAAAGGGAGGAGGTACCGGCTCAGTGGAAAGAAGGAATCGTCATCAAGCTGCCGAAGAAAGGAGACCTCAGGGACTGCAGCAACACCGAGGGATCATGCCCTGTCAACGCCAGGCAAGGTTCTCAACAGGGGTTTTACTGGAGAAATGAAAAAAGGCCGTCGACCCCAAGCTCCGAGACCAGCAGGCAGGCTTCCGGCAGAACAAATCATGTGGGCCCCAAACGCCAGCCTGCGCATCATCGTGGAGCAGTCGCTGGAGTGGAACTCCCCCTTTACATCAACTTCATAGATTATGAAAGGCTTTCGACAGTGTGGACAGAGAGATGCTGTGGAAGCTGCTGAGGCATTACGGAGTCCCCGAAGATCATCTCCCTCATCCGGTGCACCTACCAGGAAAATGAACTGGCAGGATTGCCCCACGCCGGCCACCTGTCCGAAGTTTCGAGGGGGAAGACTGGAGTTCGGCAGGGATGCCGCAGTCGCCGTCCTCTCCTCCTGGTCATTGACTGGGTCATGAAGACCACTACAACAGGGAGAAACAACGTATACATGGACACTCTGGACGCAGCTCGACGACCTTGACTTCGCTGACGACCTGGCGCCCTGGGCACACACCCCAGCCAGATGCAGGACAAGACCACCCCGCGTGGAGACCACATCACCGGGACAGGGCTCAAGATTAACAGGAAGAAGACCGGAGCGATGAAAATCAACACCACTGTCAACACCACCAGTCACAGGCGATGGGGAGCCCATCAGGGAGGTGGAGTCTTTCGTCTACCTGGGAAGCGTGTTGACCCCAAAAGGGAGGCACGGGCCGAGACGTCACAGCCAGAATCGGCAAGGCAAGAGCAGCTTTCGTCATGCTCAAGAACATCTGGAGGAATCGGCATAAGAACCAAACTCCGCATCTTCAAAATCCAATGTGGGAAATCATTCTGCTCTAACGGATGCGAGACGTGGCGAACAACACAGACGATCAACAAAAGATTCAGACATTCTTCAACACCTGTCTGAGGCGCATCTACAAAATCCGATGGCAGGACAAGGTCCGAAACGAAGATCTGTTGGGGGCGTGCGGGACAGGAACCAGTGGCCAAGCAGATACTGCGAAGGAAGTGGGGCTGGATCGGACACAACCCTCAGGAAGCCAGCATCCACACCACAAAGCCAAGCCCCGACCTGGAACCCGCAGGGAAAGAGAAAGAGAGGCCGGCCTCGCAACAGTGGAGACGAGACACTGAGGCGGGGTTTGAAACAACAAGGGACCAACTGGACTGGGAAAGACCCGAACAGCCCAGAACAGAGTGCGATGGCGAAGAGTCGTTGATGGCCTATGCTCCACCGGGGGCGACGGGCATAAATGAAAAGAACTGCTCCACCTCCATAGCAAGAGGAAGGGGGTAGAAAAGTGCCCTAAACATTGCCTGCTTCACCTTAAACCCCGGCCAGCAAACCCGCGCTGGTGGGGTTCCCCCCAGCAGTCGAACTACGAGAAAACAAAAACAAAGGTGCTCACCAGCTCTGTATTTTGGGGGGAAGAACGGTGGCAGTTGGAATTTGACATGGTAAGTATACTTTGGAGTTTGACATGGTAAGTATGTTTTGGAGTTTGACATGGTAAGTACACTTAGTCCAACAGGGAGCATGAACAAAAACTCCCTGTTGCCCATCATATAATGTGGGATATCAAAGTGAATACAGATTCCCAAACTTACAGGAAAGCTTATTGCAAAAAAAGGTTTCCTGTTAACGACGACTAAATTAGCCAAAAAAGGGGGGCTGGTGTATGTCAAGTCATTCTCCTGTAAATATCATTGTTACTGGCATATATTTAAATCCATGATCAAACTCTTCCAGTGTAAAAACTTGTGCATCAACGCATGTAAACAATGTATCAGGGCAGGTTCAGCCTGGCTGGAGTTGGATACATCCTGACTTTCTTAACATGGGCTCCTTCATGACTCTGTTTAAGGGCAGCAAGAAGACTAGGGCCCACAGGGGTGCCTCTTGGCCCCTACTCTGTGCCTTCTTGCCTTGCCACTAGGGTACACAAATTCTTTTCATTCTTTTTGTACCTCCCATGAGGGGGGAAAAAAACAAAAACTGAGAGTAGGGGGTGGCTCAAGAACTTATCAAACCACTTGAATGAAGGAATGGTTCAGCTTACTGATGTTTGAACGGCAAAGTGCAATACTGAGACAAAGAAAAAACCCAAAAGAAGCCTTTCTGTTTAGCGTTTGACCATAGAATGAGGGAACAAAAACATAAGTGCGCATTGGACCAGAAGTGTGACGAACGTCAGTGGAGATCTTAAGTATTGCCTTAGCCACAAAATTCGCCAAACAGAGATATAAAGAATGATGGCAACAGCTTGCACTTAATTTAACATGATTACTGTCACGGCGCCGCAGGTACACTCAGAGCAACTGCATTAAGTTCGCTCAGCGCTTTGCCTTTTGACCCCAGCTAGGCATAACCAGCCCACCACCCCACTTCCAGAAGCGCTAAAGCGAAGACGCTGTACTGCGGTGTGTGGGTGTGGGGACGCTTCGAGACCTGTGCAACATCATTAAGTTATATTTACTGTACAGTTGTTTTTAGACTATAATTTCTGTGTGGCAGCAATAGCTCAGTGAAGTACTTGAGAATGTGACAAAAACGGCATTTCGACCAGCTCTGTGAGTACCAAAATTTAAAGCATGGTTTAAAACTTTCTGACAGAACTTTGCGCCCGGTCCTGCGCGTGCGTGCGTTCGTTGGTTGAGTGCTTTTAAGCTGAAGTAGGTCAAACATTGGGAAGCATTTTTGTGAACGAAAAGTTGGCATTTGTTAAAGGGGTCGTTTTACACCGTGTTATACACACATATTTCTTCATTGTTGCTACATTTTATATTTACTCTGGTTGCATGTAGAGCAACGTAGGCCTAATTAAAAGGGGAAAACGTAGAGGATAACATAATTACTACAAGAAAAAATAACACTACTGACAATTTAATGGTAGTAGGATTTTTTTTTCAAAGGGGCCCAAAGTGTACTTCATGTTAAAGTGTGGGGGTGGGGGACGGGGTGGGGGTGGGGGCGGTTTAAAGAGGAGGGGGGACAACAGCAAAACCCCTGTCAGTGTCCACTCCTTTCTGTAATACAAGCCGCTGATCTGAAGGTAGGACACACCACGAGACATGTGCAGACAAGACAGTTTGTGTTGTGTTAAAAGTGATAGTGAACATTATGTGATGAGAAGTGGATATTGACACAGAACCATGGCTTTTCCATCGTGATACCATGTGTGTGTGTGTGTAGTGTGCGGCGGCGGCGTGCGTGCGTGTGTGTGGGTGTGTGTGTGTGTGTGGTGTGTGTGTGTGTTGTCAGTGTGTGTGTGTGGGTGGTGTGTGTGTGGTGTGTTGTGTGTGTGTGTGGGGTGTGATCTGTTTTGTTTCTGTTAAGTCATGCATGCACGTCAGTTTCATTCAGCTTCTCTCCTCTCTCTCTCTTTCCCCCCCCCTCTCTCTCTCTCTCTCCTCCCTCCCTTTCCCGACCCACCTCAGTCTCGTATGCCGTTGTGCCGTGTATATGTTGTGTGTGTGTGTGTTTTTGTGTGGTGTGTGTGTGTGTGTGTGGGGTGTGTGTGTGTATATCTGTTTTGTTCTTAATCATGCAGCACGTCATTTCAGTCAATTTTCTCTTTTTCTCTCTCTCCTTCTCCGCCTCAGACTTTTTATGCCTGTTGCCGTGTATATGTAATTTTTGTGTGTGTGTGGTGTGTGGTGGTGTGTGTTGTGTTGTGTGTGTGGGAGAGAGAGAAAAGGTGTGTTGTGTGGTTTTGTGTGTGTGTGTGTGAAGAGAGGAAAGAGAGGAGAGAGAGAGAGAGAGAGGAGAGAGAGTGGTGTGGTGTGTGTGTGTGTGGTTGTGTGAGAGAGAGAGAGAGAATGAGAAGAAGGGAGAGATGAGAGAGAGAGAGAGAAGAGAGAGAGAGAGAAAGAGAGAGAGAGAGAGAGATTGTTCGTTATAGTGCAAGCCATTGTCATGTGAAACATTTTCTCTCTGATCATGCTTTTATTGATTTGTATGTACAAAGCTATCGGGTGCTGTCCAAGTTCTTCATTAATGTATTATTATCAGCCCTCCCTCCCACCTCCACTCTCCTCCCCTCTCTCTCTTCTGAAATGCTTTTATTGATTTTTGTGTGTACAAAGGTATCCGTGCATGTCTGTTTCTTTTGTATGTATTCTCAATCAGTCATCCTCCCCCACCCCAATCTCTCCCTCCCCTCTCCTATGTCGACTCTCTCTCTCTTTTCTCACTCTGTCTCTCCACTCTCTCTCTCTCGTTTTGCATGCGCGCCGGTGTCCCACTGTGCATTGTTTCTTTTCTTCCTATTGATTTTATAAGTGTAAATTTGCGTGCATGTCTTGTGTAGTCATGTTTACTCAACCATTCCTCTCTCACTCTCTTTCTCGTTCTCTCCCCTCTCTCTCACAGACACACGCGCGCGGCAAAACACACACACACAACACACACACACAACAACCACACACACAAAACACACACACATATATACCACACACACACACTCGACTTTGGGTTGCAGCAGTTTTTCGTCAAGCGCTGGTCTTGTTTTTGTTTTGTTTTTTTCCATTAGTCAGGCTGTTAAAGTTCATACCTAAACCCACATCTGTAATGTTAATAATCATAATGAGGGTATGACGGTAAGTTTCTGCTTTTATGTACATATTGTTGAGTGCGCGCGCATTTTGTGCCCTGCGTGTGCGCATGTGTGTGTGTGTGGGTGTGTGTGTTTTGCGCGCCGCGCACGCTATGTGTTCGTGTATGTGTAAGAAATTCAAGCGCTTCGGAACAGATACTTCGTTCCGGCCGCGAAAATAGCTCACAGCGTGTTGTGGACAGAGACATTCCGCTTTTCTCGGGTACCAGGGCTTGGCTGTGTGCAGTCGTTGTGTAAATATTGGTCAGCTATAGGCGCGATAAAAGACACCAAAGCAGTGTGTAGTTCGCTATTTCCACGCTTTCAGTACTAGCGCGAGACTTTTATCTCCTACACTCCAGGGTGTCGGGCACAAGACCCCTAACAGTAACAGACCCAGCGAAAAATTTGGGTTTCTTCTGTTTTTTCCCGTCTCACGCTATTGAAGACTTTGACTCAAGCGACTTAATGCAGGCCCAGTCAGAACTGCCGTGCTGTATGACGCAAATTGCTGGTCAAACTTGCTGTCAATATTCAGGTCTCTGCACTTGGATAAGCAATGAACAATATGACCTATGTTGGGGGAAACAACTGAATAATTATATTTGAACTGTTAAAAAGAGGAGAATACTTTTGAAAAGCGGTGGTTTGAATGGGCACTGGAGGAAATTCTTCTCTGTAAACTTACTTTTTCATGCCTCCATTTGCCTTTGGGTGTTTGTGTTTCCCTGGCTTTCTGCATAGGACAGTCTGTAAGGAAATGAAACCAAGGGATAGTGGTCTCTTTCAATTGCAAGTTTTGAGAACCGAATAAAGAAAAAAAATATCACCTTTGTTATGCCCTTCCCCCAAAAATAACAAAAATAAAGACAAAGCTAAACAATTAACTGATTTAAAAACAAATGATTTTCAATAACACAAAAATGTACGTACATTTAAAACATGAACTATAATCTTTATGCATAAATTTGGGTTTTCAACAATTTCTACGTTAATTCTAAAGCTTTTTTGTCCACCCATAGAATCAATTTCTTCAGAAGTGTTTTACTATATAAATCCCAGTTAAACAGGGGACATTCATGATGTTCAATACATTTATTAAAAAATTAATATGTCTGCCACTGGGTTGACTTTCTCTCCCATTTCTCACTATGGATTAAAAAAAAAAAAAAAAAAAAAAAAGGGTTGAAAATGCCCTCTCAATGGACAGAATCCCTAAAAAAAAATTTATATACTATGTACGCAGTTGGGAGGGGGTGGCCTTAACAAAACTAGAAAGAAAAAAATGTCACGATTTGCTAACACAAAATTTTTTTTTGTAGAAGACTGCAGAAAAACCAAACCATGACCACACAAAAAACCTGTGCACAAAAACACACAATCACTTCTTACTGCAGACATTCCCCAAACGAAATTCAGTTTTTTCCAGTTTTCATAAACTAACTGACACTCCTTAGCAACCCCCCCCCCCCCCCCCCCCTTCAAAAAAAAAATCCCCCTGACCTCGTCGTGTTCATAGGCCTGGGTTTCCGGAGATAAAGCTGTGGGGTTGCAAGACGTGTGAGAGAGCCAGTGATGTCACCAGCAAGGGACAGGTACACTGAAACTTGCGTAAAGTAGGCTGAGGACTTTCTATGGCACTTTTCTAGACTGACAAACAAGATTTCAATACCAGTTCTGTGTAGGTAAAAAACCCAAACAAACGGAAAGGTGTATGGGTCACTGCTTAAATTAATGGAGAAAACTGTTGAGCAATACGAAACAATTGAGATGAGAAAGACAGAGGAGAGAGAGAGAGAGAGAAGAGAGAGAGAGAGAAGAGAGAGAGAGAGAGAGAGGGGAGAAGAGAGAGAGACAGACAGACAAAGAAACAGAGAGAATTTACCTCACAATACAAATAAATATCTATCATGAAACAACAATAAAAAAATCTGAATTTCTCCGTTGGAAAATTCAACAAAACAAAACAGATAATAATCTTATGGTCAATGTCTTAATTAATTCAATATACATTATATTGCAGATAACATGGTCAATATCTTAAAAACCTTGGTTAGCGCTGAATTTAAAACCCAAGAGTTTTCCCGTGCTAAATGGCCCAATTAACATTGAGCAGTGTATTTTTGAAGGGGGGCGAGGCAAAACCTCTTATTTGGTAGTATGCATAACTGAACTGGAAAATATAAAGTCATATATCACTGGAAAGCTCAGACGAGTTTTTCATAAATGGAGATTTTATCATAATATAATTGTATTTGGCCAAAAAAAAAAAAAATTAACAACCAGGTGTGACAAACTAAAGAACAATTTACAATTTGCTCACCATTTTGGAATTTTTGATGTGGAATGGAATATGAATGGTATGAAAAAGGTAACAGCAAGACTGTCCAAAGATATCTGGTATCAACAGAACTGTCCAGTAATGGCACAGGTAACTGGCATAATTACAGGTAAGTCATTTTTGAGGAAAAAAAAGTATCAACTATCTTTCACTTTCCAGCGATTTGTTTCAACAGCCATTGTTTTATAGTCACTTTCAGTCAAAAAAAAAACAAACCCCTGAAGAAGTCCGAAAGATTGGCACCCTCGGGTAGGGGAGTAGCACAACCAGCAGCACCTACAAAGGTAGGTTGGTCAAATCGTGATCGCCTTCCATGCAATTCTAAATCGAGAATGGTGCAGTTCTTACCTCATCATCACTGTCACTGTTTAAATCTTCTTATATCAAAACCCTCAAATTCCTCCCTACTGTCACTGTCCTCAAAAGTTCCTTGAAAGCGTCTTCAAACTCGGGCAGAAAGTTTGCCGCCATCTTGTCGAGGCAGGGGGGTAGACGACCGACACGAATGGTAAAAAAACAAAAACAACCCCCAAACTACCTCTTAGCCATCAAAATTTGCTGTGTTCACATGTGTGGAGAGACTTTTCAACCCTTTCCGGTTGAAACTGGTTTTGCAGTATGTTCGTTTCTGGATCTGTGAAGTCATAATAACCCGTGAATTAAGTCACCTACATCATCCTGGAATGCTCCGGGTTTCGCCGTTCAGTCTAGGAAAGGCCATACTAGAATGCTCCATCCGGTTTCGCCGTTCAGTCTAGGAAAGGCCATACTAGAATGCTCCGGGTTTCGCGTTCAGTCTAGGAAAGGCCATACTAGAATGCTCCGGGTTTCGCCGTTCAGTCTAGGAAAGGCAATACTGAATGGTCCGGGTTTCGCCGTTCAGTCTAGGAAAGGCCATACTGGAATGCTCCGGGTTTCGCCGTTCTCTAGGAAAGGCAATACTGGAATGGTCCGGGTTTCGCCGTTCAGTCTAGGAAAGGCAATACTGGAATGGTCTGGGAACAGCGCTACCAGGTTAATTCATTAAACATTATATTGATCATCATTTATTCTACCATCCCCCCTCCTCCCCACCCTTTCTCCACTTGTGTTTCTTAATCTTTAGCCTTGTCCACATAATGCCTGCAAAAGTTGACCAGAACTACTTGTTTGTACAACATATCCATCTTTATCACTTTGGCTGCATCTTGCCAGTACACAATATCCAAGTATGACAGTCATTGTCTACAAATGAGCGGACAAAAATGGTGACGGCTGCTCTCGCGAAATTTTGAGATCTCACAACTTCAGTGTCATTGCTAGCATTTTAAAACAAAACTGACTGGGAATTCTGAGAATGTGATTAACACTTTTTGTTTTCATCCCCAATTTTTTCCCTCCCTGAAACCTCCCCCCAATTTTCTTGTAAAATAAACCCAAAAGCTTGTGACCAAGCAGGCACTGAGGCAGAATAGCTGATCTTCAGAGGGTCAGGAAACCATCTTTCTTGTTCATTGACCCCCACAAGACGCCAGTCTGGGGCCACTGTCACGGTCGCCTTTAAGCCGGACGGCCCTACCACCCTACCCACGCCTATACACACTAGAGCAGACAACCACAGCACACTAACACAGCTTTACAATCATACGCACTTCTTTATTTCACACACACACTATGGCGCCACCACTCCGTCCATCACAGCCACACACCAGTATCCACTTCTTCACTGACCCACACTACCCTGCTACGACCCTGAGAACCTTAACCTATGCTACAGCACCAGTTGCGGTATATCACTGCGACCTAAGGACGCAGAGATAGCCCGCACACGTGGTGGCTAACTACTAGGGACAAGGACCAACCCAAGGGACTCTAATCTCTAAACTACACCCACACCTCTCCCCAGGACCCACCCTTCTCTTTTGACCCGGGACCACTACCGTACTGGTCACTGCGTCCCTAAGGGAGGCAACAACAAGTACCCTACACCGTGCTGGCCACTACGTCCCAAAAGGAGGCAGTAGCTAGCACCCTTAACCCTACTGCCTAACGCTACACCCCTTCTACTATAACCATGGGACAACCCATCCCAGCCCGGAAAGCTCCAGTCCTCGGCGCTGTATGTGGCCCCTCGCAGGCCGACACCTCCCTGGAAGACTCTGCACCCCGGCGCTGACCGTGGCTCCCCCGCGGGTCGACCTCTCCCCGAAGACTAACCCCCCCGGCACCGACCGTGGCTTCCCCGCAGTCTGACTCCTCTCCCGCGCTGCTCTCCCCGAAGACTAACCCCCCCGGCACCGACCGTGGCTTCCCCGCAGTCTGACTCCTCTCCCGCGCTGGGCACGACACCCAACGCACACCAGACGCCCCCTCGACGAGTCCCGAGGCTCGAGGGACTCCTCCTCCTCTGAAGGCCCCGCCGGACCCTGAGGGTGAAGAAAAGCCTGGTGCAGCACCCCCTCACAGGACGCCTGCTCAAGGAAGAGGCACAGGTGCCGGACAACTCCCGGAAGAGCACCAGTAGCAGGAGGAGAGCTGCCTCGCAGACGGCAAACGGCCTGGGTGGTCTCCCTCTCCCAGGAAGAGCAGCAGTAACGGGACGCCGCCGCTCACCTGCCAGCACGCGGCAGCAGACTGCGGTGATCTGGCCCCAACCTCGGCAAGGAAGCAGGATACCTGCTGACACAACTGGACAGACAGACGTTCAACCACACCAGTTCTGCAACTGGCTGAAGTGGCTGCAAACAGAGACGACACAGAACCCGGCACAGGCCAAGGGCACACCAGACCCAACGAGGACCTGGCCCTAACTATGACACGAAGTCACTCAGCTCGACTAACGGCGCTCCCGCCGCAACTACAAGGCACGTCCACTCCGACGAACACCAGGGACCGAAGTGAAGCTACCCCAACCGACCTGGTCGGAATCAAGCGAACTCTACTCACAACACAAAACATCGATTGGTCAGAGCAGCGTATCCCTCCGCAGATCTGACACGCCCGACCAACGGACTAGTTGTTGCTCGTGCAACAACACGACAATTTACCACAACAACTCACAGACTTGACAACACCAACAACAGCCGATATCCTGCCCCGCCTTCTCTGGTGTAGAACCAAAGTAACAAAAGGGTAACAGTCGGAAACGAAACCAACCTCCCGCTTCCATCCCTTCAACAAGTGAAGATTGGAATTTAAGAATATTGTATGTCTTATTTCTCCAGCCCCCTACCTAGCCTAACCTTCCACCTTAACCACAACCCCAATCTTACACACACACTCTCGCACACACACATATGCACACGCACACGCGCACATGCTCTCTATTTCTGAACCACCATTACTCCAAACACATGGATGGCTGATTGAGTACCGCCGATCGGTGACAACCACTATGTCCTAAACAACCTCACTGGCCCTCTCATTGTGAACAGAGGGTATGGAAAAAAGGCTATGAAATATTCAGAGCAGATTCAGAAACCCCATTGTTAGAACAGATGTGCAACACTGTGCTGACATCAGTCGTCTGAAAAAGAGTCAGTCTGTAAGAGTAGAAAACTGGAATTCACCTGTGACTGAAAAGTCCCCGTGGCATTTTGATGGCTTGTAGACTGATGTGCGGAGACATCACGGCCTAAAGATGTCAGCTGTGAGACTGTGGTAGTTAATGGTGGATTGGTAGGAGGCTTCTCTTTCTCTTTCACCTTCCTTTTTGAACCTGTATCTGAATTAAAACAAACAAACAAACAAAAGAAATTAAAAACAAACAACATATTATGGATCACTGTGCAGAAATATAAGAATGTTAAATGTAAGTTGAAAACAAATGCAGTAGGAGAATGCTAGATCTCCAAATGCACACACCCTCAGCAAACTGATTTGAATAAAAACATTACAGATCTTTTTATACAACTATAATTCCATTTGAATTTAAGCAGCCAGCTTCAAAACAGTTTGAGAACCATCATGTGACATGTGCTTTAATGTATTTAAATAATCAATAGCAACACAATCTTTTTCCAAATTCTCATACACTATCTTTTTATTGCGGATGTCCCTTAAACAGCCACTTCTTTGTCATGTCACAGCTATAGTGCTGGCAAGCAGTCCACAAGGAGCAGTCGATTTCAGATCATCATTTGATGACTAGCCAGAAAAACCTTTACAAACACAGCTAGAAATAATGGTCAATAACACACAACAAATGACAGCAATATAAACGCAGTCAAATACATTATATTTTGGTTTGCACGCAGCTCTAGAGTTGTGGCTTGCAGGATGTTTGCCGTTTGTATTCCTATTTATCACAATTTCGATTCTCCACAAAGTAATGTCTTACCTGTTTCTTCTGATAAAACAGGAAGTTTTTTCGCCTGCGAGGGGAGCCATTTTTTTTGGGGAGCCGTTCCGGGTGCGTGTTTTTCTGTTGCTTCACTCGGGTTCACTTTGACCAACACAGAAGTCCCTCTAAACGCGGGCAACCCCCTTTTTCAAAATTTGCTGATTTTTTGTGGATTTTGGGAATTTTTGTTCTTCACCTTCACTGTCCACAACCCTCGACCTCTCGTGAAAAAATTTCTTGTGGGTTTGGAAGATATCTGCCCCTGCTGTTTCTCTGCAGGAAATTTAAAAATTTCGCGCGATGCCGAAACTGTCTTCCCTTTGATGTGATATTTGTATTTTGGCCTTTGGGAAGATGCCCTTTTACTGTTTTACTTTTTTGCACTTTTGGTCTGCTTTGGCAATTTTTCTGAAAAAAACTGCTAGATAGGGACTTTTCCCTTTTGGGTTTTGGGAAAGGGTCATTTCTCTTTTTGGCGGGGAATTTTTCTTTTGTTTTGCAGTTTGACTTTTTTCTTTACGGGCCGGCCCTTCTCTTTTCTTTTGTCAAGTTGTTTCCTCCTAAACCATTTCCCCCGATTGTTCACCTCTTTCTTTACTCATGCCCTTTATTCCTTTCTGATTTTCCCAAACCCTTGCAAACACGGCCACTTTAAAGGCGGTCAAACCCCTTCCGGAAAAGGATTTTTTCTGCCTGGTTGTCTCCCTTTGGCTGGGTCCCAAAGATCTCATGTTCAGATTTGACTAGGCTGCGGGTTTTTAAATTTTTTTTTTCCCACTTCTTCTGTTTTCATTTATTTTCCCCGGAAATTTTGTTCGCACTATTTCCCTCAAAAATTTTTGTTGAAACACTGCAGATTCAGTAAAATTGGTGCTTGCTCTTTTGGAAAGCTCCAAAACGATCCCCTTTTGGGCCCAAAAAATCAGAAGGCCCCCAAAACCACGTATCGACCAAAAAAGCTAAAATTGAATAAAAAACAAGAAAGCAATGTTTCACTTTCGGGGGTATTGACTAAAAAATCCCCCTTCAAAATTTCAACCCCTATTCCACCTCAATGTCCTTTATCTTTTTTTCGAAACTTTTTCATATCTAAAATACCGAAAACGCACCAGCAAAACAACAGAAATGGGGGGAAAAAAGGATATCCCCTGAAAGGGGGAATTGAATGGAGCGATGTTAACTGGGGGTGGGGAAAAGGGGGGGGAAAGGGGAGGGGGTGGATGGGGAGAAAGGGGGGGGGCAGGAAAGGGGGGATTGGGGAAAGGATGAAAAGAAAAAAGGAGAGAGAGGGGGAGAAAAAGGAGAGAGAGAGAGAGAGAGAGGAGGGAGGAGAAAAGGAGAGAGAGAGAAAAAATCTGCGAAAAAAATAAGGATGAGTGGGGAAAAGGGAAAGGGGAGTGTTTTTGAGATCCCTTTTAAAAGTGCTTTACATACAGGTTTTTCCTCCCCTTGCTCTTATTATTGTAGTTTTACAGAATGAAGCCAAATTTTCCCCCGATCTGCAATACATTTAAAACATTTTAATATCTAAAAGGTAAAAAAAGGGTCATGACTCTTTAATTTTCTTACTGAAAAACCCTTTTTTTCGTCAAGTTTAATTTTTGGAAAGGGGGGGGGGGGGGGGGGGGGGCTTTGGGTCCCCCCCTCTTCCTAAACCCTTCTTTTTTTATATGAAAAAATTATTTCCCCAAATAAAAACCATTTTTTTCGCAACAGTTTTGGGTTTAAAACACAATGAAAGTTTTCTTTTGGGAAATAATAACACAGTAAAAAAAGAAACAAAAGCACAGTTTTTTTGGGTTGGGAGCTAAGAAACTTTAAAACACTTTTAGCACTACCAACACCTGCCCATTAGGCAATTTGGGTTTAAAAAAAGTTTTACCTGCATTGGAATAAATTTTAAATTTTTCTGTAACCAAAACCATTTTTTATTCATGAAAATGAAAAAATAATTTTTTTAAAATTTTTTTGCGAAGACAAAAAAATTGGGGGGGCCCAATGTTGCTGAAGGAGGGTGACGAGCTGATAAACATCAGGCTCAGCCTCCGGGGGGGAAATCTAAAAACATGTGCTCATTTCTAGACATTCCCATCGCATTCGCTGATTAAAAAGGGGGAATTCGGCTGGACGACAGTTTCAAGGGGTTTACGTTAAAGGTTTGCTAAATTTTAAAGGAGGAACAAAACATTTTCTAGGTCAAATCTGACTCTAAAGGCTGCAAGGGGAAAAGTTTCTTCAGTTTTTACATCAAATTTTTGTTTTTTTTCCCAATTTCAAAACCAGGCCGGGGTTTTTTTTTTTTCGCAAACTTTTGTAAAAAAAAATTAAAATGAAAACCCTTTTTTAAACTGTTTTTTTACTTCAAAATTGAAAAATTTAATTTGCATTGTAATTTACTTTTGGCCTTAAAACACAACCGTGTATTCTTTCCCTTTTTTGGGGAATTTAAAAATTTAAAACCACTTGAAAGTCAAAACATAGCAACCCTTTAACTGTTGAAAATTTAATTTCTTTTTTTTTTTCCTTTAATAGATTGTTCAAAAAAAAAAAAAAAGAGTTCAATTTTCGCCACATAAACCCTTTTTCCAAACGATTTTTTTCCTAAAAAGAAAGCCCTTCAAAGAATAAAAATTAAGGACATTCAATTTTTTTGCTAAAAAGAACATTTCAGGCAGATTTCCCTTTCCCAGACTTGACGTCTGCTTTAATGCCCAACAAAAACGCACAGTACATTAAAAAGGGGAAAGAAAAAAAGGGGAAAGGGTTTTTTTAAAAACCTTTATAAAAGAAAAAAGTCTCTTTTAGTTTCCAATCTTTTTTTTTAAGATACCAAAATAGAATGCTTCGAGATTGTTATTTTAGTTTTTTTTGGTCTCCTGCCCAAACCAAGCAGGGCACTTTTTGGACAAAAAACCCAAATCTAAATAAAGTCCCCGGGAAAAGCCACAAAAAATGCACATGATCAGGAAAGCGATTTTCCTCAGAAGAAAGGGTTGTCCTTACTGATGGACGGTTTATTTTTTCCTACTCAAAATTAAAAAAAACAAGGGAAGGGCGGGAAGAGGGCAGCAAGCCTTAAAATGTGTGGTCAAATTTATCTGGCACTGAAAAAACTTTAATTTAAAACCGAGAAGTTTATATCTAGCAAACAGCTTCGGGGACCCGGGAAAGGCCAGGGAGGGGGAAAATTTCAAAAACGTAAAAAAACCCAACCACAACTTTCTCCAAAATCTGGGCCCAGAAAAAGAATTTAAAACCCGGGGGGGTTTGGGGGTTTGGTTTTAATTTTTTAACCAGAAAGTAAACAGAAAAACTTTCAGTTTTAAACTTTTTTAATTTTTTCCAAAAGGGTAAAGGGGAAAAAATTTAAAAATTTCCCAAAATTAATGCCCACGGGGATCAAGGGGTTTTTAATGAAATCTTGTTTTTATGAGCCCCCCCCCCACCACATCCCACCCCCTCTCTCTTTTCTTTTTTTTTTTTGAGACTAAAGGGTGGAATAGGGGGCCCCTTTTTTTGTCACAGTTAAACCCAAAAAAATTTTGGGAAAAAAGACCTTTTAAAACCCTTTAAAGGGTTTCTGATGTGCTTGAACTGAAAAAAGAAACCCAAAACAAAATTCAATTTTCCCAAAGTTTCCCTCGCTTAAGTAAGAAAAAAAAATTTTTAACATCCGGATCTGGGTTTGCTTTAAAGTCCACTTCCAGGTTTTGTTTTCATTTTTTAAATTATTTTTTTCAAATTTAAAGTCAACTTTAAGATAAAATTTTGGTGTACAACTTGCCTGATTCGGCCAGTATCATAAAATTTCAAAAAGGGCCACCATCAAAAAATGGGGATTTTTTCTTGCACCCCTTCATGTCCTTGCCTTGCGTCCCCAATTGTTTTTGGGTTTAAATGGGTTGAGTCCCATTATTCCACGGGCCCTGAATTTTCCCAAAATCTGTAAAACAGTGTACAAAAAAAATATGCAAACTTCCCTTCCGAATCAGCTTTGAATTTTCAATTTTTAATTATATAAAACATTTGTAATGGTTTCTTTATGGGGACTAGTTTAAAGTGCAAAACAAACACCAAAAAAAAACCCCCACCCCTTAAATTCCCTTAAAATAAAGATGTTGTTTACCCTTTTGTCTTGGTTTTGTTTTTGTTCCCGCAGCCCCTCGGTGAACAGCTTTTTTTCTGTTATATAAAATCAAATTTTCCCCCTTTAAATGTTACTTTCTTGGGAAAGCCCCTATTTAATTTTACCAGGAACCCTTTCACCAACATTTTTTTTGTGTTTCTGGTCTTTAGAACCAAAAACCCTACTCGTTAAAATTCTATTATGCCTAAATTCCCTGTTTTCACGTATTTTTTAAAAGATAGTTTTAAGGATACCTGCATAGGGAAAAAACAAGTAAACAAAACACTTTTTTTTTTCAGTTTTTATTTGCTTCCCCCTGCGCAACAAAAAATCATTGGGCCCTTTGTCATGACAGGACAGGGAAATAGTTTAAAGGAGAATACAAACCAAAAACCCTTTAAAATTTTAAAAAAAATGTGTGTGGGAAAATTTTAAAAAAAAAAAAACGAAACGGCATGATGTTGAAAAAGCTTTTCCCCCCTAAAAAAAACAAAATCTTTTCCCCTGTGGTTTTTTACATTTTAAGTTTCATCAGATTAAACCCGCCCGCTCAACATAACAAAGTAAATTTAAAAAAGAACTTTAATTTTCATTTTTCAGTAAATTTAAAAGAAAAAAAAAATGCTGTTGAAAAAAAAAAAAAAACCCAAGTGAAAAAAACATAAAAATGCTCAGCTTTTTTTTCAGGTCCTCCACAAAGGGTTTATACTTTTGATAAAAAGGGAGCTCCCCCAAATTTAAAAGCTGCTTTTAATTTAAAACACTGCACATCAGTACAACAAAAAGTGTTGGGGGCTTCCCTTTTTTGCAGTTTGGTTCCAGGGGAGTAAGCTGAAGTGCCTTTCCCCGGGTGAATTTAAAAATCACAAAATGGGCACAGTCCCCCACACGTGTTGGGCTTGGGCGCATCTAGAGGGGCCGTTTTTCCCCTTAAAAGGGTTTCCTTTTTTGTTTCAGTATCGGGTCTCTTGTTCGACGAAAATGCAAAGTGCAATTGTATGGACCATTTTCCGCCAAAAAATGGCCCAAACTCAAAAACATAATCCTTTTCCCCCCCTTCATTTTTTTCCCCCCTTGTCTTTTTTTTCATTTGCCAGGGCTTTTTAAATGTGCCGGGGCCCCCAACATATCCGGGATGAAATTTGTTTAAAGGGCCTTTTCCCTATCAAGCTCATTCACCCGGCTGCTCTGCCGGGCATTTTAAAATGTGGGGGGGAAACGGTTTCCCCTTCTTTTCCCTTTAATTTTTGGGGGCATCCCGAAGCAAAAAATTGTGCTTGTTACGAAACCACAGTTTAAAATGTGAATGATCCCGCTTTTATTGTCTTTGGGTTTTAAACAAACAACAAAAAAGTTTTTCACTCAAGGAAAAAAAGAAAAAGTGTCCCCCTTTTTTTTTTGCCCGTGTTGGCTTGATTTCATGCTCATTAAATTGGGGCCCTTCAACTGAGAAGTAAGCTGCAGTGTAGACGAATTGCCTTCCCCCACTCTCTTTAACTGTTACCCATTTCTATACCTACCCCCCCCCCCCCTATCCCCCCCCCCCCCCCCCCCCCCGGGGCAATTTAAAAAATTTATTTCAGAATGTTGTGTGCCCGAAGTAGGAGAGATATAGGGAAAAAAGAAAAAGAGACCCGAGAGCAAGTGAGATTTTTTTTTATTTCAATTTTAACCCCGGGAATTTTTTGGGGCATGGGAAAATGACAATTTTTTTTTTTTTTATCTTTTAAAACAATACGATACACTTTTTTCCCAAACCATTTCCCTGGTGAAAAATTTAAAAAGTTTTCTTTTTAAAATTTTCCCCCTGTCAGGCCTCAATTACACGTTTTGCAAAACTTTTCTGTTAAATTTATTTTTTAAAAGTTTACCCATTTGTGCTGCACTTACTATGAACAAATTTTTTAACCGTTTCTTTCCTTTTACGTTGTTGGGGGGGGGGGAGAAAAAATAAGATAAGATTTAATTTTTGCTTATTGCCCCCCGGGCCCCAAAAAGGGGCCACATCAAAAGGGGTGGGGGGTGACAAAAAATTTTCCCAGCCCTTTTAAATTTCTATACATTTCATCTTGTTTTGTTCTAAACCATAACAACAACAAAAAAAAAACCTGTGATTGTGCCAACACGAAGACGGATCCAGTTGTAAAGAAATGCCAGACTGACTCCCTTTCTTTACAGCAGTCACTTCCTTGGGTGTATTTGGTTTGACAAAGGTCCCCTCTCTGGTCAAATCAGCGTCTGTAAATTGGAATGACGAAACAATGGTATAGGGTTGTTTGTTTTTGTCTTTTTCATTTTTTACTTTTATTAAAGTTTGACTGTACATGAACTTTGCAGTTCTGGGAAGCTAGAAATTTTCATGTTAGGCCATTTGACCTAAAGCTATCCAATTGTGTAGGCCATTTTTAGCATTTAAGGCCCAATCTGGAACTTCTCTCTGAGTCTTCAGAAATCAGTTGACAGAAAGGAGTTCACATAAAATACAAACCTGAGCATTATCAAACACTGTTCACATGTAAAACCAACCAGATGCATTATCAAGCACTACATTCTTAGTGCTACCTCTCACTTTATCCCCCAAAATCCATCCTACACAGCTGATGCATTACTCTTTATTTAAAAACAAAATAAGAAATAGAGAGCAGTAAGCTGTGGACTCAGGCAAAAGAAACCATGCGCTTAATAATCATGGAACAAAGTTTGCAGCGAGGCATACTGCTGCATGATCCATTTACTGACCAGCTTGAAATCTGTGATAGTGATTCATGTCTTTGCAACCATTTTTGATATACCCCAACATAAGTTATGATTTGAACCTTTGGTTCTTAGACCAGTTAACTTTTTTACCACTTAAGAATATTCAGTGATTCGCTACGTGACTTCATCCCCAATAATAATTTAAAACAGTATGGTAAACAGTGATGCTAGTGAAGACAGATTCTGCCATCAAAATTAACACATTATTGAAATTTAATTTCGGGTTTGATACTGACTAATGGCAAGAGACTGAAGTAAGCATGACTAACTTTTATTTGCTCAATCCCATGAGCATAAAACAGAAGAAAGAAAAAAAAAAGAGTAAAAATTATTAGCGAGTTATGCTACAACATGACTGAATCACAAATATTATACATGATATTGTGGAAAGGCTCTGAACAACAACCACAACTTACCTGACTCGGACCAGTAGTCATCAAAATTTTCAAAACCTCCTGCTATTTTTTTGATGTTTTTGCCAGCTTTTATGTCCCTTCCAGTTCTCCTGAATTGAACGTCATTTCAACAATGCTTTGGTAACATTTTATCAAGATTCAATAAACAAAAAACAACCAAACAGATTACTATGATAAAATCAAATATGTTATGTTGGTTAGGCGGTAACTTACAATCATTCCAAAGACAAAGGAAATGGATCATGAAACCAAATCAAAAATATGATAACAAATAAACTTTACCTTTAATAAAATTGTCATGACAGTGAAGAATACCCTGTGATCATACATAACGATTCAGAAGTCATAATGATAGAAGAGATGCATATCATCTCTAAACATGATAGAAAGAATCAGAATCAGATGACAGAAACAGCAAAAGGATTGAATCTGGGATAGTCATAGACTTCAATTCTAAAGCCATGATTCTATGTGACAGTGTCATGGCATAATTCAAGGAAATATCAAAATCCTTATAAATCTACAGATTTACTATGACTTGAAAAATGCTTTTCAAGCAGTCCCCTTAGAAACTCTTTAAGTACATCTATCTGAATGTTCTGCACAGTTGTGTGTGTGTGTGTGTGTGTGTGTGTTGTGTGTGTGTGTGTGTGTGTTGTGTGTGTGTGTGTGTATAAATCTACAGATTTACTATGACTTGAAAATGCTTTTCAAGCAGTCCCCTTAGAAACTCTTTAAGCACATCTCTCTAAACATTCAGCACAGTTGTCTCGAAATAACTTGTCATTAAGATTCACAACATAAATTATAAATCTTTGACAAGATCTGGATCCTTTCTTAAAGGAGATTGTAGCGCTGACACTGTCTGATTTGAAAGTGCCCCGTTTGCAATGCTAGAAAGGAAATGAAAATACTTGCAGAAAGATAAAAACCACAAAATGGTAGCTGACAGACTCATTTCCGGTGCATTATCACTAGTGCAAATTGCAGTAACCCCCCCCCCCCCTTTTTTTTTAATGATTCAAGACAAACTTACAACTGGTACAATTAAAACATTATGCATGGTAACAAACCATCATTTCTACACATGTACTAAAAGGTTAAATCTCAAAATCCTGATCATGAATGTAATTTTCAACATGGCAAAAGTGAGTGAGTGAGTAGAGAGAGAGAGAGAGAGAGAGAAGAGAGAGAGGAGAGAGAGAGAGAGAGAGAGGAGAGAGAGGAGAGAGAGAGAGAGTGTGTGCGTGCACATGTGTGCACGTGCATGCGTGTGTGCATGAGCTGATTTTGTGTGTGTGTGTGTGTGTGTGTGTGTGTGTGTGTGTGTGTGTGTGTGTGTGTGTGTGTGTGTGTATGCATGAAAGTGCTAGTCTGCTAGTGCACAAGCAATATGAATTAAGCAAAAATGAACATACCTCCCAACATTTCTGTTTTCCAGGGGGTTTGTCACAATTCTTTTACTATTTTTCTGGAAGAATAATCAGTAGAACATCATTATCAATACATCAAACTTAGCTAGGTGAAAACCTGGAAAAAAAAGGGAGATGAGCAGGACTGGGGAGAATGGATAGTAAGAAGTTACAAATACATGTGCAAATACACTCAAAGATGTGTGTGTGTGTGTGTGTGTGTGTGTGTGTGTGTGTGTGTGTGTGTGTGTGTGTGTGTGTGCATGTGTCCTGCATGCAAGCATGAGCGGTTGCACCAATTGAAGAGATTGAAGGAGAGGTCTGAACAGTGAATTGGGTTAAAAGGAAGGTGGCAGTTTCCTTTCTGCGTACGCAGGCTGATACTCCTGCGGACACCCCCTGTATAGCCAGGCAGTGGAGTTTTGTGTGTATGACCTTTTTTATCCCGCCATTAAGGCAGCCATACTCCATCTTCGGGGAAGGTGCATGCTATGTGTCACGTGTCATCCATACCAACGGCCAAACTGGCCTTCTCTTCCGAAAGTTGGTGATGGGATTTTACGTGTGTGCAAGATGTTATGCGTGCGTTCACACACGGAACCTCGGTTTATAGTCTCATTCGAAGGACTATATGGGGAATGGAGTCAGAACCAATGTTAACTCCGAGGGAAAAATCCCCCTATACCGAAATTCGAACCCGCAACCCCAGGATCACGAGTCCGGCGCTCTACCAACTGAGCTATCGGCCCCCTAAGGAAGGTGGCAGTGATTGTTAACAGCCACATGACCCTTGAAACAACAAGCCGCCATCAGTAACTGTTGACTGTTGGAAAACAAGCCGCTATCTGTAACAGTTGATGCCATAGATTCAATGCGTCGGTAGTCAGTTGTGAAATTCCATGAGACCTGATCCTCAAAGCCGGCCAGCCAACCTGCAGAGCAGCAAGACAACAAACATCTTCACGACGGATTTTCTTCAAGACATTTAACAAAGTAACTTTAGTATGCCACAGCTTCTTCTTCTTCTTGTATTTAGGCAGCCAACATCAACAGTTAGACGAATCAGCCGCACTAATTTTGGAGAAAAAGCTTCCGTTCCGCCCGAGTGAACACCATATTAAAGTTTTCAAAGTCCAGGGGTATTGCCAAATCCGTTAACAGCGACAGGGGGCGGAGGTGAGGGGGTTTCTTGGGGGAGGGGTTAGTGAACTAGTGATTGGGGGGGGGGGGGGTGGAGGGGGCGGAGGGAGGGGGTTTCTTGGGGGAGGGGTTCTTCTTCTTCTTCTTCTTCCGTCGATGTTATGCTACAGTGTGGCCCTATCGACTATATTTACGAAGATCAAGTGCATATCTCTACCTCCCTTTCCATTTCATTTTCTGCCAGGTACCAGAATCTCTGCACAGTCAACATTCACTGATTCAACGAACTGATCGTTCAACTTGGCCCTCAACACGAAACCCCACTTCTCTGCCCTCATCACACGAAAACAAAAACTGAAGTCAAGCTGTCAAAGTCCTAACTAAACCGGCCATGGAACAATTTTCGACAAATAATAACAACTAATAACCAACAACAAACTCAGTCTCGATTACCTTTGCCGGCATTTTCAGCAATCGGAAATTCCTGATTCCTTTTATTCTCGAAATTCCTACTAGGCCTATTCATTCAAGTTGGCCGCCATTTAATAACGGAAGTGAATAAAGAGAATGACGATTGGTCAATAGCCTACATCCCACATCCAATGAAAACACAAAGAACGAAAAAGCGCCTCGATGAGTGTGAGAAGGAAATCAGAGATGCTGTAAGCTTACAGCAGGCAGTTGAAATGAATCAGGGAACGTAGATTTTGCTGAAGTCCACTCGTACAACTGTACAAATGTATAATGCCCTCAGGTTAACCTGAAAAATGGGTACTGTTTTCGTAAGTACCGTGCTCCAACTGTTTGTGAAGGCTCTGCCATAATTTCGGGGTTGCGGTTCGGGCACGTCTCGGCAGACTGCGCAGTTTTTACTTTCAATTTCTTCAGGATCAGGATCAGGATCAGGGGCGTTGTATCAAATACAACTTAGCCTATTTAGGCTTTTTACGCCCTTCTGTATGTATATATCCTTTTTATTTTTCGTAACCGTTGGTCCAGTTTATTTTGTAGGATTAATTTTAAGAATAAGAGACCTGTCATTGTTGGAACAGTTTACAGACCTCCAGACTCCGATGAAAATGTATGTTCGTCTATCTGCAGAGACATTTCTAACATTGTTTTGGCCAATAGGAAGGCAATATTATGGATTGGTGGAGACTTTAACTTACAGATATTGATTGGGGTGAAGATGCCATACTTGGTAATCAATACAGTAAAAAATATACTCAGTTTTTTGATACCACCAAAGACCTTGGATTAGTGCAGTCAGTTGAAGCACCAACTCGTGGTAAGGCATTCCTGGATTTATTTTTTACCAATTGTCCAGGCGCTTTAGGCAATCAGGAATTAATTGCAGGCCTGGGTGATCATGACATAATTCTCTTAGAGAGCAACTTTCAACCTTTCGAAGAAAACCCCCTAAACGTACCATCAGACTCTGGAACCAAGCAGATTTACCAAAATTGCGCAGGGATACTCATGATTTCAGTCGTCTTTTTTTGAGGTCCCATAGTGTTAAAGATAATGTCAGTGACCTTTGGAAGTGTATAAAAACTAACTTGGAATTTATTATGGATGACAACATACTACTAAAATAACTTCAAGCAAGAACCACCAGCCATGGATTACTACAAAAAACTAACGTTTGTTGAGAAGGAAACATCGTTCTCTTAAGAAATTGAAACTACATCCTAATTCAGAAGATTACTGGTTAGGTATAAACATATTAAGAGAAGGTGTCAGAGAGAATGTAGGCTTGCTCACTCCATTATGTCAATTCGATGATTTCAGAAGGTGATCATCAAACAAGAAATTATGGTCTTACATAAGGAGTAAGAGACAGGACAAACATTGGGATTCCAGACCTGAGAAACAACCAGAATAACCTAATACAGGACCCTGAAGGGAAAGCAAACTTACTAAACAAGCAGTTTTGTTCAGTTTTCTCAAATCCCAAACCTTTAATTAACGTTAGACTAAAGGATGATGATAAACTCCCTGAAATGGAAAACATCCAAGTAAACAAAGCAGGAGTATTTAAGTTACTGACCAACATCAATGAAAACAAAGCTACTGGTCCCGATGGCGTTCTGGCAAGCTCTTAAAATTATGTGCCAATGAATTGAGTGAGGTATACCAATACTTTCCCCTTATACCAAAAA
>CM031600.1:4753027-4769047 GCA_018398815.1 Conus ventricosus | reverse complement strand
AAAGGGATATCATCAAGGACTTAGACTACATCATCACATCAACAAGACAGTGCTCATCGGGGAAATATCTAATTCCCTGCAGAGAACGCAGAGCAGATCATCTTCCAAACTACAGAGAAGTTCTGCACAGAGAGAGTCGGGGGTTGTGGACAGTAAAGGTGAAGAACAACATTCCAAAGTCCACAGAATATAAAGGACTTTGATAAGGGGCTTGCAGCAGATCAGAGTACTTTGATGTTGGTCACAGTGAACAGAGGAAGAAAACAGAACAACACTGAAACAGGAACGGCTCCAAAAATACTGGCTCCAGTCGCATGGCGAAAAAAACTTCCTGTTTTCAGAAGAAAACGGGTAAGACTTTACTTTGTGGAGAATCGAAATTGTGATAATGGGAAAATACAAACGGCAAACACCTGCAAGCACAATCTAGAGCTGCGTGCAAACCAAAATTAATGTATTTGACTGCGTTTATATTGCTGTAAATTTGTTGGTGTTTTTATTGACCATTATTTCTAGCTGTTTTTGTAAAGGTTTTTCGGGCTATTTCATCAATGATGATCTGAAATCGACTGCTCCTTGTGGACTGCTTGCCAGCACTATAGCTGTGACATGACAAAGAAGTGGCTGTTTAAGGGACATCCGCATAAAAAGATAGGTATGAGAATTTGGAAAAAGTTGTGTTTGCTATTGATTATTTAAATCATTAAAGCACATGTCACATGATGGTTCTCCAAACTGTTTTGAAGCTGGCTGCTTAAATTCAAATGGAATTATAGTTGTATAAAAAAATCTGTAATGTTTTTATTCAAATCAGTTTGCTGAGGATGTGTGCATTTGGAGATCTAGCATTCTCCTACTGCATTTGTTTTCAACTTACATTTAACATTCTTATATTTCTGACAGTGATCCATAATATGTTGTTTGTTTTTATTTTTTTGTTTGTTTGTTTGTTTTAATTCAGATACAGGTTCAAAAAGGAAGGTGAAAGAGAAAGAGAAGCCTTTCCCACCCAAACCACCATTAACTACCACAGTCTCACAGCTGACATCTTTAGGCCGTGATGTCTCCGCACATCAGTCTACAAGCCCTCAAAATGCCACGGGGACTTTTCAGTCACAGGTGAATTCCAGTTTTCTAACTCTTACAGACTGACTCTTTTTCGACGACTGATGTCAGCACAGTGTTGCCACATCTGTTCTAACAATGGGGTTTCTGAATCTGCTCTGAATATTTCATAGCCTTTTTTCATACCCTCTGTTCCAATGAGAGGGCCAGTGGTTGTTTAGGACATAGTGGTTGTCACCGATCGGCGGTACTCAATCAGCCCTCCATGTGTTTTGGAGTAATGGTGGTTCAGAAATAGAGAGCATGTGCGCGTGTGCGTGTGCATATGTGTGTGTGCGAGAGTGTGTGTGTAAAATTGGGGTTGTGGTTAAGGTGGAAAGGTTAGGCTAGTAGGGGCTGGAGAAATAAGACATACAATATCTTAAATTCCAATCTTCACTTGTTGAAAGGATGGAAGAGGGAGTTGGTTTTCGGGGCCGGACGGTACCCTTTTGTTACTTTGGTTCTCCTCTATACGGGGCAGGAATCGGCTGTTGTTTTGGTGTTGTCAAGTCTGTGAGTTGTTGTGGTAAAATTGTCGTGTTGTTTGCACGTGCAACAACTAGTCCGTTGGTCGGGCGGTCATAATCTGCGGAGATACGCTGCTCTGACAATCGATGTTTTGTGTTGTAGTAGAGTCGCTTGATTCCGACCTGGGTTCGTTGGGTAGCTTTCACGTCGTCCCTGGTGTTTCGTCGGATGGACGTGCCTGTAGTTGCGGCGGGAGCGCCGTTAGTCGAGCTGAGTGACTTCCGTGTCAAGTAGGCCGGTCCTCGGTTGGTCCTGGTTGCCCTTTGCCTGTGCCGTGTTCTGTGTCGTCTCTTTTGCAGCCACTTCAGCCAGTTGCAATCTGGTGTGTTGAAGTCTGTTCTGTCCAGTTGTGTCAAGCAGGTTATCCTGCATCCTTGCCGAGGTGGGGCCAATCACCGCAGTCTGCTGCCGCGAGCGGGCAGGTAGCGGCGGCGTCCCGTTACTGCTGCTCTCCGGGAAGAGGGAGACCACCCAGGCCGTTTGCCGTCAGCGAGGCAGCTCTCCTTCCTGCTACTGGTGCTCTTCAGGTAGTTGTCCGCACCTGTTCCTCATCCTTGAGCAGCGTCCTGTGAGGGGTCTGCACCATGCTTTTCTACACCCTCAGGGTCCCGGCGGGCCATCAGAGGAGGAGGAGTCCCTCGAGCCTCGGACTCGTCGAGGAGGCGTCCTGGTGTGCGTTGGGTGTCGTGCCCAGCTCGGGAGAGGAGTCAGACTGCCGGGGAAGCCACGGTCGGTGCGGGGGGGTTAGTTTCTTCGGGGAGAGCAGCGCGGGAGAGTAGTCAGACTGCGGGAAGCCACGGTCGGTGCCGGGGTGGGTTATCCTTCGGGGAAGGTCGACCCAGCGGGGGAGCCACGGTCATCGCGGGGTGCAGAAGTCTTCCAGGGAGGTGTCCGTCCTGCGAGGGGCCACATACAGCGCCGAGGACAGGAGCTTTCCGGGCTGTGGATGGTATCCCATGGTTTATAGGTAGAAGGGGTGTAGCGTTAGGGCAGGAGGTTTAGGGTGCTAGCTACTGTCCTCCTTTTGGACGTAGTGGCCAGCACGGTTAGGGTACTTGTTGTTGCATCCTTAGTGACTCAGTGACCAGTACGGTAGTGGTCCCGGTCCAAAAGAGAAGTTTGGGTCCTGGAGAGGGGGTGGGAGTTTAGAGATAGAGTCCCTTGGGTTGGTCCTTGTCCTAGTATAGTTAGCCACCACGTGTGCGGGCCTATCTCTGCGTCTTAGTCGCAGTGATATAAACCGCAACTGGTGCTGTAGCAAGGTTAAGTTCTCAGTCGTAGCAGGGTAAGTGTGGGTCAGTGAAGAAGTGGGATACTGTGTGTGGCTGTGATGGACGAGAAGTGGTGGGCGCAATAGTGTGTGTGTGGAAATAAAGAAGTGCGTATGATTGTAAAGCTGTGTTATGTGCTGTGTTGTCTGCTCTAGTGTGGTAATAGGCGTTGGTAGGGGTGGTAGGGCCGTCCGTCTTAGCGATCCGCCCGCCCCGTGACAGTGGTCCCAGACTGGCGTCTGTGTGGGGTACCATGAACAAGAAAGATGGTTTCCTGACCCTCTGAAAGATCAGCTAGTTCAGCCACAGTGCCTGCTTGGTCACAAGCCTTAGGGTTCATTTTTTACAAGAAATTGGGGGGAGTTTTCAGGAGGAAAAAATTGGGATGAAACAAAAAGTGTTAATCACATTCTCATAATTCTAGTCAGTTTTTGTTTAATATGCTAGCAGATGACACCTGAAGTTGTGAGATCTCATATTTTCGCTAGAGCAGCCGTCACCATTTTTGTCCGCGTCATTTGTAGACAATGACTGTCTTACTTGGATATTGTTACTGCAAGATGCAGCCAAAGTGATAAAGATGGATATGTGTACAAACAAGTAGTTCTGGTCAACTTTGCAGGCATTATGTTGGACAAGGCTAAAGATTAAGTACACAAGTGGAGAAAGGGTTGGGGAGGAGGGGGATGGTAGAATAATGATGATCAATATAAATTTTTATTGCATTAACCCTGTAAGCGCTGTTTCCCAGACCATTCCAGTATTGCCTTTCCTAGACTGAACGGCGAAACCCTGACCATTCCAGTATTGCCTTTCCTAGACTGAACGGCGAAACCCGGAGCATTCCAGTATGGCCTTTCCTAGACTGAACGGCGAAACCCGGACCATTCAGTATTGCCTTTCCTAGACTGAACGGCGAAACCCGGAGCATTCTAGTATGGCCTTTCCTAGACTGAACGGCGAAACCCGGAGCATTCTAGTATGGCCTTTCCTAGACTGAACGGCGAAACCCGGATGGAGCATTCTAGTATGGCCTTTCCTAGACTGAACGGCGAAACCCGGAGCATTCCAGGATGATGTAGGTGACTTAATTCACGGGTTATTATGACTTCAACAGATCCAGAAACGAACATACTGCAAAACCAGTTTCACCGGAAAGGGTTGAAAAGTCTCTCCACACATGTGAACACAGCAAATTTTGATGGCTAAGAGGTAGTTTGGGGGTTGTTTTGTTTTTTTACCATTCGTGTCGGTCGTCTACCCCCCTGCTCGACAAGATGGCGGCAAACTTTCTGCCCGAGTTTGAAGACGCTTTCAAGGAACTTTTTGAGGACAGTGACAGTAGGGAGGAATTTGAGGGTTTTGATATAGAAGATTTAAACAGTGACAGTGATGATGAGGTAAGAACTGCACCATTCTCGATTTAGAATTGCATGGAAGGCGATCACGATTTGACCAACCTTACCTTTGTAGGTGCTGCTGGTTGTGCTACTCCCCTACCCGAGGGTGCCAATCTTTCGGACTTCTTCAGGGGTTTGTTTTTTTTTGACTGAAAGTGACTATAAAACAATGGCTGTTGAAACAAATCGCTGGAAAGTGAAAGATAGTTGATACTTTTTTTTTCCTCAAAAATGACTTACTGTAATTATGCCAGTTACCTGTGCCATTACTGGACAGTTCTGTTGATATCCAGATATCTTTGGACAGTCTTGCTGTTACCTTTTTCATACCATTCATATTCCATTCCACATCAAAGATTCCAAAATGGTGAGCAAATTGTAATTGTTCTTTTAGTTTTGTCACACCTGGTTGTTAATTTTTTTTTTTTTTGGCCAATACAATTATATTTATGATAAAATCTCATTTATGCAAAAACTCGTCTGAGCTTTCCAGTGATATATGACTTTATATGTTCAGTTCAGTTATGCATACTACCAATAAGAGTTGTTTGACCTCGCCCCCCTTCAAAAATACACTGCTCAATGTTAATTCAGCAGCAGTAGCACTGAAAACTCTTAGGTTTATTCAGCGCTACCAAGGTTATTTAAGATATTGACCATGTTATCTGCAATATAATGTATATTGAATTAATTAAGACATTGACCATAAGATTATTATCTGTTTTGTTTTGTTGAAATTTTCCAACAGGAGAAATTCAGATTTTTTTATGTTTGTTTCATGATAGATATTTATTTGTATTGTGCCAGTAAATCTCTCTGTTTCTCTGTCTGTCTGTCTCTCTCTCTCTCTCTCCTCTCTCTCTCTCTCTCTCTCTCTCCCTCTCTCTCTCTCATCTCTCTTCTCTCTCTCTCTCTCTGTCTTTCTCATCTCAATTGTTTCTGTATTGCTCAACAGTTTTCTCCATTAATTTAAGCAGTGACCCATACACCTTTCCGTTTGTTTGGTGTTTTTACCTACACAGAACTGGTAATTGAAATCTTGTTTGTCAGTCTCAGATAAGTGCCATAGAAAGTCCTCAGCCTACTTTACGCAAGTCTTCAGTGTACCTGTCCCTTGCTGGTGACATCACTGGCTCTCTCACACGTCTTAGCAACACCACAGCATTATCTCCGGAACCCAGGCTCTATGGAACACGACGGAGGTCAGTGGGATTTTTTTTTTGAAGGGGGGGGGGGGGGGGGGGTGGTTGCTAAGGAGTGTCAGTTAGTTTATGAAAAACTGAATAACTGAATTTCGTTTTGGGGAATGTATGCAGTAAGAAGTGATTGTGTGTGTTTGTGCACAGGTCTTTTGTGTGGTCATGGTTTTGTTTTTCTGCAGTCTTCTACAAAAAAAAATTTTGTGTTAGCAAAATCGTGACATTTTCTTCTTTCTAGATTTGTTAACTGAGCCACCTCCTTCCCAACTGCGTACATAGTATATGATTTTTTTTAGTGGATTCTGTCCATTGAGAGGGCATTTTCAATCCTTTTTTTTTTTTTTTTTTAATCCATAGTGAGAAATAGGAGAGAAAGTCAACCCAGTGGCAGACATATCTAAGTTTTAATATAATGTATTGAACATCATGAATGTCTCATGTTTAACTGGGATTTATATAGTAAAACACTTCTGAAGAAATTTGATTCTTGGGTGGACAAAAATGCCTTTAGAATTAACGTAGAAATTGATGCAAACCAATTAGTGCATAAAAGATTATAGTTCATGTTTTAAATGTACGTACATTTTTGCTGTTATTGAAAATACATTTGTTTTTATCAGTTAATTGTTAGCTTTGTCTTTATTTTTGTTACTTTTGGAAGCAGTAACAAAGGTGATATTTTTTTTCTTTATTCGGATTCTCAAAAACTTGACAATTGAAAGAGACCACTATGCTTGTTTCATTTCCTTACAGACTGTCCTATGCAGAAAGCCCAGGGAAACACAAACATGCCAAAGGCAAATGAGCGCATGAAAAAGTAAGTTACAGAGAAGAATTTTCTCCAGTGCCCATTCAAACCACCGCTCTTCAAGAAGTATTCTCCTCTTTTTGAACAGTTCAAATATAATTATTCAGTTGTTTCCAACATAGGTCATATTGTTCATTGCTTATCCAAGTGCAGAGACCTGAATATTGACAGCAAGTTTAGACCGCAATTTGCGTCATACAGCACGGCAGTTCTGACTGCTGCATTAAGTCGCTTGAGTCAAAGTCTTCAATAGCGTGAGACGGAAAAAAACAGAAGAAACAAATTGTGCGCTGGGTCTGTTACTGTTAGCGGTCTTGTGTCCGACACCCTGGAGTGTCAGGAGATAAAAGTCTCGCGCTAGTACTGAAAGCGTGGAGAATAGCGAACTACACACTGCTTTGGTGTCTGTATCGCGCCTATAGCTGACCAATATTTACACAACGACTGCACACAGCCAAGCCCTGGTACACCGAGAAAAGCGGAATTGTCTCTGTCCACAACACGCTGGTGAGCTATTTTCGCGTGCCGGAACGAAGTATCTGTTCCGAAGCGCTTGAATTCTTACACATACACGAACACATACGCGTGCGCGCGCGCGCACACACACCACACACACACACACACATGCGCACACGCATGCACACATGCGCGCGCACTCACAATATGTACATAAAAGCAGAAACTTACCGTCAATACCCTCATTATGATTATTAACATTACAGATGTGGGTTTAGGTATGAACTTTTAACAGCCTGACTAATGGAAAAAAAAACAAAACAAAAACAAGACCAGCGCTTGACGAAAAACTGCTGCAACCCAAAGTCGAGTGTGTGTGTGTGTATATATGTGTGTGTGGGGGTGTGTTGTGTTGTGTGTGTGGTGTTGTGTGTGTGTGTGTGTGCGCGCGCTGTGTGTCGTGAGAGAGAGAGAGAGAGAACGAGAAAGAGAGTGAGAGAGGAATGTTGAGTAAACATGACTACACAAGACACTGCACGCAAATTTACCACTTATAAAATCAATAGGGAAGAAAAGAAACATGCACAGTGTACACCGGCGCGCATGCAAAAACTGAGAGAGAGAGAGTGAGAGAGACAGAGTGAGAGAGAAGAGAGAGAGTCGACATAGAGAGAGAGGGAGGGAGAGATTGGGGTGGGGAGGATGACTGATTGAGAATACATACATAAAGAAACAGACATGCACGGATACCTTTGTACACACAAAATCAATAAAAGCATGCAGAGAGAGAGAGAGGGAGGAGAGTGGAGGTGGGAGGGAGGACTGATTAATATACATATATGAAGAACTTGACATGCACAGATAGCTTTGTACATACAAAATCAATAAAAGCATGATCAGAGAGAAAATGTTTCACATGACAATGGCTTGCACTCATAACTGAACAATCTCTCTCTCTCTCTCTCTTTCCTCTCTCTCTCTCTCTCTCTCTCTCTCCTCTCTCTCCTCTCTCTCTCTCTCTCTCTCTCTCACACACACACACACACACACACACACACACACCTCTCTTCTCTCTCTCCTCTCTCTCTCTCTCTCTCTCTCTCTCTCTCTCACACACACACACACACACACACACACACACACTCTCTCTCTCTCACACACACACACACACACACACACACACACACACACACACACACACTAAAAATTACATATACACGGCACACGGCATACGAGTCTGAGGCGGAGAGAGAGAGAGAGAGAGAGAGAAACTGAACTAAACTGACGTGCATGCATGACTTCACAGAACAAAACAGATATCACACACACACACACACCACACACACACACAACACACACACACACACACACACACACACAACATATACACGGCACACGGCATACGAGACTGAGGTGGTCGGGGAAGGGAGGGAGGGAGAGAGAGAGAGAGAGAGGGGGGGGGAAAGAGAGAGAGAGAGAGAAGCTGAATTGAAACTGACGTGCATGCATGACTTAACAGAACAAAACAGATCACACACACACACACACACACACACACACCCACACACACACACACACACACACACAACACACACACACACACACACACACACACACACAACACACGCACGCACGCACGCAACGCACGCACCACACACACACACACACATGTGTACTCACGATGGTAAAGCCATGGTTCTGTGTCAATATCCACTTCTCATCACATAACTGTTCACTATCACTTTTAACACAACACAAACTGTCTTGTCTGCACATGTCTCGTGGTGTGTCCTACACTCTCAGATCAGCGGCTTGTATTACAGAAGAGTGTGACACTGACAGGGCTTTTGCTGTTGTCCCCTCTCCTCTCTCAAACCGCCCCACCCCCACCCCGTCCCCCACCCCCACACTTTAACATGAAGTACACTTTGCCCGTTTGAAAAAAAAAATCCTACTACCATTACTAGTTGTCAGTAGTGTTATTTTGCTTGTAGTAATTATGTTATCCTCTACGTTTCCCTTTAATTAGGCCTACGTTGCTCTACATGCAACCATAGTACATATAAAATGTAGCAACAATGAAAAATATGTGTGTATAACAACGGTGTAAATACGACCCCTTTACAAATGCCAACTTTTCGTTCACAAAGATGCTTCCCAATGTTTGACCTACTTCAGCTTAAAGCACATCAACCAACGACGCACGCACGCGCAGGCCGGTCGCAAAGTTCTGTCAGAAAGTTTTAAACACATGCTTAATTATGGTACTCACAGAGCTGGTCGAAATGCCAGTTTTTGTCACATTCTCAAGTACTCACTGAGCTATTGCTGAACACACAGAAATTATAGTCTAAAAACAACTGTACAGTAAATATAACTTAATGATGTTGCACAGGTCTCGAAGCGTCCACACACACACACACAGCAGTACAGCGTCTTCGCTGAGCGCGTCTGGAAGTGGGTGGCGACTGGTTATGCCTAGCTGGGGTCAAAAGGCAAAGCGCTGAGCGAACTTAATGCAGTTGCTCTGAGTGTACCTGCGGCGCCGTGACAGTATATCATGTTAAATTAAGTGCAAGCTGTTGCCATTCATTCTTTTTATCCTGTTTGGCTGAATTTTGTGGCTAAGGCAATACTTAAGATCTCCACTGACGTTCGTCACACTTCTGGTCCAATGCGCACTTATGTTTTTGTTCCCTCATTCTATGGTCAAACGCTAAACAGAAAGGCTTCTGTTGGTTTTTTCTTTGTCTCAGTATTGCACTTTGCCGTTCAAACATCAGTAAGCTGAACCATTCCTTCATTCAAGTGAGTTTGATAAGTTCTTGAGACAGCCCCTACTCTCAGTTTTTGATGTTTCCCCCTCATGGGAGGTACAAAAAGAATGAGAAGATATTTGTGTACCCTAGTGGCAAGGCAAGAAGCACAGAGTATGGGCCAAGAGGCACCACATGTGGGCCCCTAGTCTTCTCTGCTGCCACTTAAACAGAGTCATGAAGGAGCCCATGTTAAGAAAGATCAGGATGTATCCAACTCCAGCCAGGCTGAACCTGTCTCTGATCACATTGTTTACATGCAGTTGATGCACAAGTTTTTACACAGGAAGAGTTTGATCATGGATTCTAAATATATGCCCAGTAACAATGCATATTTACAGGAGAATGACTTGACATACACCAGCTCCCGTTTTGGCTAATTTAGTCGTCGTTAACAGGAATACCTCTTTTTGCAATAAGCTTTCCTGTAAGATTGGAATCTGTATTCACTTTGATATGCCACATTATATGATGCGGCAACAGGGAGTTTTTGTTCATGCTGCCTGTTGGACTAGTGTACTTAAACCATGTCAAACCCAAACAACTTACCATGTCAAACTCCAAAGTATACTTCCCAAATGTCCAAATTCCAACTGCCACCAGTTCTTTCCCCAAATACCAGGCTGGTTGAGCCCCTTTGTTTTTGTTTTCTTCGTATTCGACTGCTGGAGGGACCCCCCAACCAGCCGCAGTTTGCTGGCCGGTAAGGTGAAGCGGGCAATGTTTAGGCCCCTTTCTATCCCCTTCCCTCTTGCAAATGGAGTGTCAGTTCATTTCATTATGCCCGTCGCTCCCGGGTGGAGCTAGCCATCAACGACTCTTCGCCATCGAAACTCTGTTCTGGGCTGTTCGGGTCATTCCGCCCAGTTGGTCCTTTTGTTTCAATTTCCGCTCAGTGTCTCGTCTCCAGCTGTTGCGAGGCCGGCCTCCTTTCTCTTTCCCTGCGGGTTCCGGGTCCAGGGCTTGGGCGTGTGGTGCTGGATGCTGGCTTCCTGGGGTGTTGTCCGATCCAGCCCCACTTCTTCGCAGTATCTGTTTGGGCCACTGTTCCTGTCCCGCACCTCCCACAATCTTCTTTTCGGACCTTGTCCTGCATCGATTTTGTAATGCGCTCAGACAGGTTGAAGAATGTCTGAATCTTTTTGTTGCATCGTCTGTGTTGTTCGCCACGTCTCGCATCCGTAGAGCAGAACTGATTTCACATTGGAGTTGAAGATGGGGAGTTTGGTTTTTTATGCCGATTCCTCCAGAGTTTTTGAGCATGACGAAAGCTGCTCTGCCTTCCCGATTCTGGCTGTGACGTCTCGGTCCGTGCCTCCCTTTGGTCAACCACGCTTCCGGGTAGACGAAAGACTCCACCTCCCTGATGGGCTCTCCATCGACTGTGACTGGTGTGTTGACAGTGGTGTTGTTTTTCATCGCTCGGTCTTCTTCCTGTTAATCTTGAGCCCTGTCCCGCTGATGTGGTCTCCAAGCGAGTGTTCTTGTCCTGCATCTGCTGTGGCTTGTGTGACAGGAGCGCCAGGTCGTCAGCGAAGTCAAGGTCGTCGAGCTGCGTCCAGAGTGTCCACTGTATACCGTTGTTTCTTGCCTGTTGAAAGGGTCTTCATGATCCAGTCAAGGACCAGGAGGAAGAGAACGGCGACTGCAGGCATCCCTGCCGAACTCCAGTCTTCACCTCGAAACTTTCGGACAGGTGGCCGCGTGGGCAATCCTGCAGTTCATGTCCTGGTAGGTGCACGATGAGGGAGATGATCTTCTCGGGGACTCCGTAATGCCTCAGCAGCTTCCACAGCATCTCTCTGTCCACACTGTCGAAAGCCTTCTCATAATCTATGAAGTTGATGTAAGGGGGGATTCCACTCCAGCGACTGCTCCAGGATGATGCGCAGGCGGGCGATCTGGTCGCACATGATTTTTTTCTGCCGGAAGCCTGCCTGCTGGTCTCGGAGCTTGGGTCGAGGGCCTCTTTCATTCTCTCAGTAAACCCTGTTGAGAACCTTGCCTGGCGTTGACAGGAGCATGATCCCTCGGTAGTTGCTGCAGTCCGAGGTCTCCTTTCTTCGGCAGTTTGATGACGATTCCTTCTTTCCACTGAGCCGGGTACCTCCTCCTTCTCCCAGATCTTGCTGAAGAGGCTGTATAGCATTTTGACAGCTGTCTCTATGTCTGCTTTGAGGGCTTCTGCTGGTATCCTCGTCCAGCCCTGCACCTTCCCATTTTCAGAGCCCATGATGGCCTTCTTGATCTCTGCCTTTGAGGGTTTGTCACAGCTGATGGGCAGGTCTGTCTCTGCAGGGGGATGTCTGGTGGTGCGCCCGGGGGCGGGGGTTCAGCAGCCCCCTGAAGTGTTCGGGCCATCGTTTCAGCTTTTCCCTCAGTTGTTGTCATGGGTTTCCGTTCTTGTCCTTCACTGGCTTGTCTGTCTGCTAAACCCTTACCCGTCAGTTCTTGGTCACCAGGTACAGGTCCTTCAGATTCCCCTTCCGGCTGCTCCCTCTGCTTGGCGGGCCCAGTCGTCAAAGTAGTCCCTCTTGTCCTTCTTGATCTCTTCTTTACTTCTCCGTCGCTGCTGTGTGCTCTTCCTGTGCCTTTGCCCTAGCTGCTCTTGTTCGGCTCGTGTTCGTGTAGCTTCTTCTCTCTCCTTGTTTCCAACTTGTGGGTGGTGTCGCAAGATCCATTCTTTGTTCTGGGCCTTCTTCTTGCCAAGGATCTCTTCAAATGTGTCATGCCAGAGCTTCTTGCAGTGTTCCCACTGTGTCTCGATGTCCGTCTCACTGTCTTCTATCAGCTCTTGTAGCGGCTGGAACCTGTTGGAAAGGCGATCTGGAATGCTGCTTGTGTGTCCCTGTTCCCGGGGCAGTCCGACATTGTACCTTGTACGTGTGTTGTTGGTGTTGGTGAATCTCTTGAGGCGAAGTCTCACTGTTGTTAAAAGAAGGTGTGGTCTGATGACACGTCAGCACCTCTCATCACTCGTACATCCCGCCATGACTCCTGAATTTGCGGGTAATGCAGATGGTCAATCGGGTTTTCCGTGACATGGTTCGGGATCTCCATGTGGCCTTGTGGGTGCTTTGTGGAAAATGCTTCCTCCTATCACCACTGGGTTCGGGCGCACAGGTCTGCAAAACGCTCACCATTCTCGTTCCTGTCCCAGTCCATGTGTCCCCATGATGCCTCGTGCCTGTGTTGTCCCTTCGATCTTGGCGTTAAAATCTCCCATCATATGGTTATGTTCTTTGCTCCTCTTTTGTCTTTTCACTGTCTGTAGTTGCTGGTAGAAGTCATCTTTCTTCCTTCCCTTTCCCCATCATTTGGGGGGAGCATAGCACTGGATGATGTTCAGCCTGATGTCATTCTTCTTCGTGGTAAACTTGGCTGTGATGAAAGCGGAGTTGACAGGTTTCCCCTCCGAGAGTGCCCTTGTGCCTCCCGGTGCCAGCATCGGGCCCACCCTCGTGTGGGGGCCCATCCTCTGTGTGTCCTGATACAGCAGCTGTTCTCCAGATGAAAGTCTCAGCTGTCCTGATTGTAGCCACCTTGTCTCACTCAGTCCTAGCACTCCGATCTTGTAATTTTTCATCTCTCTCGCAACTTGGATGGTTTTTCCTGTTTCAAACATCGTCCTGAGTTTTCCATGTGGCTACTTTCGTTGTTTCCTGGGGTTTAGAAGGAGTCGGCCTTGCAGCTTCCTTTCGGCTTTCACTGCACTGCGTCATAAGTCTCCGGGATGGAGACCCTTTATTGCCCAGGTGAATGCTTTGGTTCATGTCGTCAATGCTTCTGTAACTCGTCTTTTTTACAGCCCGGTTGTTAGCCCTACCAAACCCCTTTATCCTCGGGGGGAGGTGGTCCCGGCTTAGCTCCTCTTACGACATGCATGGGAGGCAGTGGTCTATTCATGCCCAACCCACAGGGCAGGGAGGTGAGCATGGTGTCCTAAAAAGGCTGCTCAGACACCCAGGGGGGGCCGAAACTCCATTCTGCTTCGTCATAGAGAGCGACCACATGCCCCGGGCCACCTGTGTGCAGGCTCGGACTGACAGCTCCCATGTGTTTCCCCACCTGCTGCCTTCGCCACTTGCCCATCGCCACAGGACTTGAGGCTGCGTGTGGGGTTTGAAACATACTTTCGCTTGAAATTGATTATAGTGAGGGAGAGTTGCGTGTCGTCAGCCTCACTCTCTCACCTCAGTCTATCTGTGTCCAGTGGCAAGACAAAGTCGAGACGGCTGGAGAAAGATTGGGGTGCAGTGGATAACCGTGACGCTTTTGTGTCTTGACACGCCCTGTGCGCTCCACAATGCATTGCTGGAAATCGCCTTTCTGCCCATTGAACCACAGTGGTTTCTTCCTCGCAGTCCGCCGAATTCAGCTTCGCATACAAGGTAGACAAGCCCTGGAGTTGAGGGTCGGTGACCCATCAACTTAGCAGCTATGTTTGCGGTATGCTCGCAAGATAGTGGAGACTGTGGGGCGGGAACGTCCAGCTTCCCGAACAAGTCCAAAGGACATGCCCACTGCCCACTTCCCCACTGGTGTGGCAGTGGTCAGCAGAGGTCTCTTTTGCTGGACCATGGAATGAGTATGGGGGAACCAAAGTGAACATTAGACTGGAAGTGTTGATGTTGAGATGGTGGTGTTCTTATTACAGTATTAGCTGCAAAATTCTGCCAGGGTAAGCAGACTAAACTGTAGCTTGCATTCAAGTGTGACATGCTAAGTATACTTAACGAAGTGATCAGCATGAAGAAAAAAGACATTCCATCATGGTACAAAAATAATTTAAATATTAAACTTAAAAAATAAGTCAATCCTTCCGTTTGCATTCTTAAAACAATATACCTGTGTACCATTTTTCAGTGATCTATTTTCTATTGTGAACTTTGACCAGCAGTAGGTGACGATAATCTGCATCAATGAATTATTGTATCTTGACATTTCATTGTTTTAGTGTAGGTATGAATGATGTGTTCATGAAGTTTTGTGTCAATTGTAATGTCATATCTTTCAAAGACAAGTTGTGCATATTTTCTTTGTTTTATAGAAATGACAAGCCTTTCATTCTTGTATCAGCATTTTCATATGAAGCATATAGGTTTAATCATATTTCTGACATTTATTGATGCAGGTCCAGAGCACCACAGTTGTCTTTTAAAGCCAGCAATAGTCAAGTTGTATCATCATCAGTCCCTGAAGAACTGAAAGAGGATACAGAAGACCAAGTACCACCTTCAGTACCACAGTGCCCAGAAGAGGCGCAGTGTCATCTTCACAGTCGGACTTTGCAAAGGAAGATCCAGCAGCATGTTTGCAGCAGCAGGACCCAGAGGATAACCCTGCATCATCTTTACAGTCAGACAGTCCTGAGGAGAACCAAAGTCCATCTTCACAGCCAGCTGCCAAAGAAAATCCCATTGTTCAGCAGTCATCTGAGCAACTAAAGAAGAAATCAGCAGACACAAATCAGAGGCAGAATCCACAGGTAGATTCAGAGCCATCTCAAAACAGCGTCTCAGAAGAGATGGGAATGTTTGTCTCCCTTGCCAGTCAGACCCAGAACCGGTTGAACACCTTATCTGCTGGCGCATCTTCGGATTGTGACGAAGATGGGTTTGAAATAGTGGAAGAAAACAAAGTTTATGGAGTTCCAGTGGGTCATAAAGCTACAAGAAGAATGATTAAAAACAGAGTGAAAAAGGAGGTAGGGACAAAAAGAGGGTCATCAGCCAAAAGAGACAGAAACCATGTTCTGGTGAAAGAAACTCAGCACAAAGACACCAACAAATCAGTTTCTAAGAGGAAAACGGCCAAAAGGTCTCTTTCCTTGGATGAAAATAAGAGAACTCAGCCTTCAGCTGATACACAGGTCCATGTCAAACAGAAGAAGGACAGGAAAGGCAGCGGCAAGGAAAATCATCTTGAGGCAGGAGAACCTGAAGACCATGGTACGTCTTTATTGGAGAATGAAAGCAGAAATGGGAAAAGACGTAAGATCATTTCTGAAAAGAACCTACAGAAGATTTCCAGTAACGGAAGCCAAGAGCCGTCAGCAGATGTTGAAGAAGAAAGGCCTGTAAGGACTAAGAAGTCTGGAAAAGTTGTGGAGAAAAAATCGGTAAACAATGCTGACATCTCTGTTCTTTCACCCAAAAGGAGCAGACATGAAACAAATGAAATGAAGAAAAAACTGAAAAAGAAAACCGTTGGAAAGTTACCGGATGCATATGATGATGACGAAAGCTCACCGCTGGAACCAGAAAATCAGAATAAAAAGACTAAACCAGAAAGCAAGTCTGAAAGGCAAAAAAGTGTTGGTGATAACGCCACAGAAAATGAGCCTATGGCGCAAGAAAACACTGCAAACAGTGAGAGTTTTACCCCAGACAGTCGAAACAAAAAAACTAAACTCAGCACTCACGAAGTGGAGCT
>CM031600.1:4728291-4752927 GCA_018398815.1 Conus ventricosus | reverse complement strand
GATCGGCAAACAATGTCTTTTTTTTTTAATTGTTTTATTTATTTATTTATTTTCCAGTTATACATTTTTTCTCTCTCTCCAACCAGTCCCTTACACTCCATGATCGTAGTCTGTATGTTTCTCTACAAATGGACATAGTCCTTGATGATTTAGTGTTCTACGTCCTGATACAAAAATGTCTGGATTGTTATTGTTCTAATGTGTGGTTATGGCACACTCACACTGATTATGTGTTGCTATACAAAGAGAACAATAAAATTGAGACACAACCACACAAAAAAACCAAAAAAAACCATATCTTTTATTATTACCTTTTCTTTCAGTTTTTCCCACAGAGAGAGAGAAGAGAGAGAGATTAGAGAGAGAGATAGAGAGATAGAGAGAGAGAGGCAGTTGTTACGAAACGTCCCTACCAGATGGCTAATCCCCCCATGAGGCCAGCCTATAGCGAAATGAAATGATCTTCAAATGGAAGGCATGAAGAAAGCCCAGAGGCTTGGACAATATGCTTGAGCTGTAATAATGCATTAATGTGCAGGTGATTACATGGTATGAAATATATTAGAAAGCTGTATAATTATATAAGGTGCAATAACAAATTTTGTTTGATTTCCTTTTTCTTCATTCCTTCCCCCACCCTCACAATCCCCCCCCCCCCCACCCCCCCCCCCCCCTCACACCCTCCACCCCCCACACACACACACGCACACGCCCGCACAACGCTAACCCCCGGAGTTATGGATATGCACCCAAAGCCAACCTAAGAGGAGAATGAAAACGAAAGTCACGGATTACGCCCCGGTGAGAGCGAAAGACCAAATCCGGAGAGGGAAAGTGGGAAAAGAAGCGGGCCCCGGAGGGTAGGGGGCGGGCGGCGGGAATATAGGCGGCGGCAATTCATTTTGTCCCGCAAGTTTGACAGTTTTCCGTGTAAAAAATCACAAGGGAGACAAGAGGAAATCCCAGAAATGATATGGCCGAAACTGTGCGGCGCGCGCGCACCACCGCGCCCAATCACCAAGCACATCACAATCGCCACGTTTCAAATTACAGAAAAAATAGCAAATGTGTAATTCTAGAAATGTCTGAGTTCATTATTATACTTTAATTTATATCTTTTTCCTGTACTTTTAACACTCAGATAGTTTCTGTGTTTTGTTTTATTATGTTTGTTGTTGTTTGGCGTAGTAAATTTGAAATCGGGTTGAACAATATTCAGTTAGAATTCTAATATGCTGCGTATATTCATTCTTCGTTCAAAAATAGACAGTAGAGGCACGCCGATTCTGTTTTTTTGAGAAATACTAATGAACATTTTAAACCAATCAAAATAACATGATTTAATATTGTGTATTTTTGCAATGCGAGAGATACGACGCCAAACAGTCGTCCAGTCACAGATAATTTCAACTTAAGTATGTTTTTAGAAAAATCTTCTTTCCTAAAAAACTCAGAAGTCTGCGTGCTACTGGCACTACAAAGAAAAAAAATGCTCCATGTAATCAACAGCATCACAACAGTAAGAACACTTGTTATTTCTTTACTTATCATTTTATGAAGAACAATATTTGTAGGGTAATAATGAAGAAGTATCTTCTCAGTGTAAAAACCTAATCTTGTTTCTTTTTGACCTCTCTTGCTCTTACGCCACGATGTTCATCCATATAAATCCAAGTGTTCTGCGCAAAAATAAAAGGCACATGGAATCTCTGTTCTTTTTAGATTATGTATTTAATAATTTTCTTGATTGTTTTTTAGCTTTTATTAAATATTGTCTTGCATCCACATTTCGTGGTGCTTGTTCCTTCTACCCCATCAAAATCCCTGAATCCAGGTTTAGGATAGAGTTAACAAGAATGTTAAATCATACATTGTATTTGCCCTGTTATGTTCCAATCAGTCCAAATATTTCTTCTAAGGAAAGATCTTCTCTTTCTGTTCGTGGATTCATGTATTGTCTGATCAATACCCATTCTTTTGCCATCTATCAAAAAACAGTTGTTTTATTTTTGACTTTATTAATGAGTTGTTACATAACAATTCATTCAGAAAATTGGTGCTGCTTATTTCTTCTGCATTTTTATATATGTTGTATGTCTTGGTAAGTGGTTATTATATCCTTCAAAATCATTATCCCAATTCCTTTCCAATCCCTTAACCGAATTAGATTAAGTGTTGATAAGAAAATTATTATTATGTTTTATCGAGTTTTTCTATATGCCAACCTCGGTATGAAAGTCCAGTTTGTTGATCAGTTTCTTCAAAAAAGTTTCCGGACCCATTGTAAATGCAGAGGTATTTGTGAATGTTAATTCAGTTTATCATGCAAGTCCACCCTCTTCATGTTTCACCGCCTCCCGACTATTCTCTTTACTTTATCAAACCTTTTCTATTGCAGAAATTTATCTGCATATAAATTTATAGAGATAAGTGTTTATCTAGTCAAAATTTTTGTTGGGATACCAATTGATTGCATCACGTAGACGAACTGGCCTAAATTATAAAAGCGCTTTAATACGATAATATATTCCTTGAATAGAACAATCTCTTTAACTCCAGTCTTTTTATTGTTTTTTGCATACGATCTATTCTGGATAACCAGTTCTCTTCAATATTTTTTGCCACTTGATTGACTCAAAATAATACCTAACATTTAATTTTATTAACTATGGAAACTGGCACATTATATTCTTCGTTTTGTCTACCTATCTGAAGGGCATTTGTCTTATGAAACGTTCAGTTTCAACCTGAAAATCTTTCAAACCATTAATTATTCCAACGATTTGAAAAGTCTTTTGTTTTTAAGAATAAGGTTGTAAGCATCGGCCATTTTTTATTTACAAACACAAGAAAGCTCTTTCTGCAAGTTATTAGTCGATACCTTCAATAGTACATTTCTCACTTGATGGCTAGTACGTCTCAGCTAATTACAATGCAAGGGTTAAAACGGACAATCCTTGTCAATACCACATGACAACATACGGCGAAAGGTTCTAAATCCATCCTCCATGTTTATGCTACTTAGGTATTGTGTTAAGTACATAGATCCATCTTTGGAACTCAGCCCGAAGCCAAGATACGGAAAACGTCTCATAAATGATTTTTGAATCGAGTCGAAGCTTTGAAGTAGTCGACTGCCAGCATAATAAGCATATCTTTAATTGATTTTATTTATATAGTTTATCGCAACGACTAATTGATCTAATTACTGTAGCAATGTTCTACCATAATAAAACCACCTGATCGTCGTTTATCCATATATGTAAAATTTTATTACCGATTCTTACTGCCATTACTTTAGCTAGTATTTGTAAACAGAATTAGTCAGAGTAATTGTCTCCAATTTTGTTTTGGTCATCTGTCTAAATCCTTGCCTTTGTGTATTACGTAAATATTCCTTGGTTTTTTGTGTATATGAGAGTTTCGCCTGAAAAGAAGATTCGAATAAGATTCTGTAACAATTAGACGTTTACTCCAAAAAACTTTTAAAATCGATGGGAAATGCTCATACCAGGGCGCAGAGGCCAATTCTTAATTTATCAGGCGTACGTTGTTTCCTCAATCGAGATACATTCCTTCGCAAAGTCAGCTTCATAATTTCTAGTCGTGGGTATTTACGTTTCCTAAAACCGGTTACCTGCCTCATTAACATGTCTACATTTGTAGATTGATTATAGAGTTTGATAAGAATGACAACTGTTCTTGCAATATGTCATTTTGGTTCAGATATTGTTTCACATCAACCCGTATCTTTGGCGAAATCTTTAATAATTTTCCTCTCATTCCATCTTGAATTATTCTACAATACAAAAGTATTTCGTGTTCCGTACACCATCTTCGCCCATTTTGTTCTTGATCGAACCTAGTTGCACCTTAGCTTTGTCCATGTGCATTATTTAAACATCTGATTTAATTTTGAGAAAGTCGGGCGCAAGCTCGTTGTTGACAGTGTTAAAACTATAATATTTCCGTTTCTTTAGCTGCATTTGCATCCTTTGAAACTCAGATCTTTTTTACAAGACAGATCTTTCCCATACTCCTACAAAAGTTTCTGATTTCCATCTTACATAATTCCCCATGATGTCTATGTTTTAAATGTATTCATTAGAGTAAAATATCTAGCAGTTCGTCGAGTAGGTTTGTTCATTTTTTTGTAAGAAATCAGGGTTTTTTAAGTATCTGTTTGTTGAATTACCAGTATCCCTGGACCGAGGCTGAATTCCATTGCTGTTAAACTCAACAAACTATAGCTTTATTAACGAGTTAGGAACCGTCATAAATTCTGAAGAAACGCAGAATTGCAACATTCCCTCCTCTCCGAGGCAAACAATAATCCAGGCGTCGCCTAATAAAATGATTATTTCTGTTCGCAGCTTTATTCTTTTTCATCCCTTATGCAATAAACGCCATGTATCGATTAATTCCAATGATTTCCGTAAGCTTATTGAATTGGCTTCACTTCGGCGTCACGGTTGAGGTTGCCCCTGATATAATGTCCTAACTTGTTTATTGAGTTCACAATAAAGTCCCCCACTAAAACAAAGTTTTTGGCGGGGAGAATTCATTGCATTTTTCTTGTACATCCTTAAAGTCTATTTTTGGTCTCCTTCATAGTTGAGCGTAGTATTTACAAGAATGAAAATCATAATTCTCGTTTTTGACAATACAGCTAAGATTCTGTTTTGTGACAGTTCAAACGAATTCTTCCATAAAAATTTTTTGAGAGCCAGAATAATCCTCGCTCTTTTACACCTATTTGTACCTTCATTGTAGTAAATCTCTCCCCCTCCCCATTGTTTTTTCCCATTAGGAAAGTCATTCCGCGTTAAATGAGCTTCTGTAAGCACACTAAATCAAAGCGTTTGCTTTTCAGGTAATGACATCCGATAATCTTTAAGATTTATTTTTTAATCCTCTAACATTCGAGGTAACAATACGCACTTTATCCATAACAAACAGGAAATATATGTTTGAATTTTCTTATATATGAAACCATACAGACAAAAACCAGAATTCGCATTCTTAATCACAGTCCGTAAATCGATCATATCCATCAACAGGTCTCCAGCTGAGCGAAGCCAATCATTCGCATATGCTCTCTTTACTTCAAGCTTCGGGATCAAAGAGGAGGGGAGTCAGATCGAATCGAACTCGAATCTGGCTCTTGCTCCTGATGTCTCTCGGACTGTTGGTGTCCCTCCGGCGTTTTGGGCGTTTTCCGACCGGTGTCGTGAGACTGCCCAATCGCATTGTTGAGGTGTGGAAGGTCTGCTGCCTTGAATCGTGCGTCCACTAGTTTCTTTATGCTTTGTTGGTTTTCTAAGTGAAATTCTATCTTCTCTCTGTCGTTTTCACTAAATCACATCCATGTTCACGTCGTTCACTCTCACAGTCATTTTTTCTATCACTCTCGTCCATCATAACCAGTTTCCATCCTCTCATTCGTTTTCTTTGCCGGACCAAAGCCACTAAAAAGCCCACACTGTGAATCCTCCACGTTTTTGTACCTGTTTTTGACAGCTCTGCACACTATGTCATTCGTAACAGTCGTGAACATGTGACCTTGTTCCAAACAGTTGGGCAATGTAAAAACCGTTCAACATGTTTTTTGCCCTTCTCGTGGGTAGATTTAGCGTTGAAAAATGCTAATTTCAGCATCTTCTCCAGGGGCGTAGTGGGGACGGGTAATGAATACAAATCTTCTTCCAGTGAGGAAACGGTTAGATATCCGTCAACGTCCTCTGCTCTATCAAGTTTTTATTGAGAGCGCATTTCGCATTCCTGCTTTTGTTAATGCGTGCTCCTATCTCTGAGTCGGCTACGGAAATAGCACAATTCTATCCCAGACTTTGGTTTTAATGGTTTCTCCTCCCCCCTTTTGCCGTTCCTCAGAATAAAGGTGTTTGTGTTTTTCACTTGGAGTAAGACACCTCCACTCCTTTATTCCCTTGAACTAGGAGCTTTTGATCTGGCGTCTTTGTCGCTGTAGAGTCTCCATAGACGTTGATCAGCTGGTGCGCCGACCATGGAGCCCTGCCTGCCACCCTATCCGCCGCCACAACACATCTCCAGGACCGTAGCTGGACGGGTCGGAGAGACATTCGGAATGTCTCTAGTTTTTTGAGAAAAACCGTTTGACTCCTCAGACAACTTTAAATATTGAAGAACGGACGTGATGGCTAAAAAGGCGGATTCAAAACAACGATATCCTTTTCAAACAGTCCGATAGACAGATCGATTGACACAGCAAGACTGTTGCCAAGTCGATCGAATCGATAAACGAACTCATTCACACTCGTTTGCAGAGAACGATCTAGATGCTGAAAAAAGCGTGGACCGCTCGACCACGGCAGAGTCTGCATCACAAGTCCGTCAACAAAGTCTTGTATTCCTGAAAACTGTGATTCCTTGCCGAAAAGCATAGATCAATGGGATTCCTGTTTTGTAAAAGGTCCATGGAGGCTTATTGGGAAAATAGGAGAAGTCATACACAACCCCCAGATCAGTTTCAGCGCATGAGGCTGAATCCAAAGTCCCAAACGGAGTTATAGTTCGGAGTTTTTCAAATTCACTTTGAAAACAGGATAAAAAAGTCATAACTGGTTTTCCGGTTCATAGAACAGTAAGAGAACAGAAAACCACCGATTCTGACTCACCCGTCTCAACCAGGTTCGAACCGGGGCGACTCCAGAATCGGTGTTTTTCTGTCTCTGACAAGTAAGACTTCATAACCAAAAAATAACGATTATCTACAAACAACATACTGAGTAGGATTATCCTTTTCAATACTATTTTACTAAAACTTTTCAGATTTCAGTTTTTGCTTAATTCCTATGTTTTTTCTTGATCATTGTATCCAATAACATCAATTTCGCGCAAACAATCATCAAATGAGTCTCTGTCTTTCCTGTGAAATAAAACAACAGTCTTTAACTGTTCTCTAAAGTCTTTTAAAACTGAGTTATATTTTTGACATAAAAACCCACACATTATCCCAGCATGTCTTCCGCTGAAAGCTATTTTGACAAAGTGTTTCTTGTTTAACTATTCTCTTTCTGCGACATACATCTATAATAAATAGGGTGCTGTGTTCCTTCACAGTCTATAAAAGTGTTCTAAAACATCACTCAGTTTATTGCTGGATCAACTAAAAATATGTTTCACAGTCCATATTAAACCTTCTGATCTTAAAAGGCTTTTGTTCCATTTAAAGTGTTTGGCAGACAATAACAATATTATCGCAAAATTATAACGATAAACTGTTTGTAACAGTGAGATAAATATTTTTTTCACACCATTTATGTCCACAAATTATGAACAATGAGGGTTTTTTGTCCATAAATTTAAACTGCTCCATAGTTTTATAATAGAATTTAATCTTAATTTCCAGATTATTATGTTTATCATACTTCTCTTCAAAACTTGTTTCAGTATAATAAAACCCAATAAGACCTAAATTTTAAGATTAATCCAATTCAGTCTTTCTGTAAGATTGTTTCTATTTAAGATCAACAGTGAATTTGTTGCTTGTTGTTATAACCTTAATATCCTCACCATTGTGAAGAGCGACGATGTGTAACTTTAAGCCGTTAACTCTGAGTTTTGCCAGCTAATATTAATTCCTTTATATAAGGTCCCGTCACCTAACGCCCACAACCCCATCCCACCACATCTTAAAAGACAGAAATTTCAATATTATTGTGAACGTGTCACCTAATGTTTCTGCTTGGAAAGAACTGTAATTTTGTAGAAGCTTTTTTTAAAACTGTTCTTTCTGTTGATGATGTACTGTTTTTTCCCATACGGCTTATTTTCAATTTCTTTCCGACTATTGTCGTTCGCATAAGACTTACATGTAAAGGCCAGAGTTGAATGCTTTACTGAAACTTTTTTTTTTTTTTTTTTTTTTTTTTTTTTTTTTTTTTTTTTTTTTTGACGGCTAAAAAAGTAATGGGCCTTATGAATTCAAATATTTATGTCCCATTCTAAATATGGTTCTAAGTGCCTATTGAGTCAGGTTTTCGAACAATTTTTATATTCATACTGGCCAACAATATTTGCCTCTAGATTGCGCTTGCTCTAGTTTTGGAAACTTTTTGTGTCCGCCAACCCTCTATGCGTTTATAATCACCATCCTTTAGTGTTCCAACCCATACAAATGCCCTACTCACCGTTCAGTTCAAAGTCCGCAACGTGACTGCAAGTTCTTTTAATACGTAAAGTTATAACCCCTCACAGTCGCTAATGTAACTTCCTGTTCTTCTGGTCCCACGCGACATTATTTTTGAGAACAACTTTTATTTTATTTCCAAAACAATGTGCAGGTTATCGCATTTCACAACTTACCCCGTTTTGTCTGTTATTTTTATATTAAATTCCACCCTCTCCATGAAACAAAACTTTAGACCTGTAAATTAGGGAATTGTATAATTTTCATAAATCGCAATATGCACATTCCCTGACGGACAGAGCTCTTAAAACAGTGAGGGGGGCCCCCCCCCCCCCCCCTTCCATCATATAAGATTTTCATCAGTGCGCAGTTCATCCAAATGAACAAGAGTAATGAATGTAAAGCAAGATCGAGCGTATTTTATCCCTCATAAGTATTTTGTTTGGTGTAACCTAAATCTAAAATGTCAGCTGAAAACCTAACATTTTAGCTAGCTCTTTATCAAATAATAACCTGCTTCTTCTCAGGTTTTGAAGTGCCAACCAATGTTTTCAGATTTGCATTGTTAAGTTTGAGAGTAAATGTCGAAGTTACTCATTGCTTCTTTTAGTGAGCAAAACCCTAATAACCATCGGGGTATTGTTAACTTGCTAACTTTGGCCCTTTTTTGCAACTTTTAGAATCTTATTATTATTCTTTGGAATTCACATATATTAAAACCAAAACAACTTGTAAAAAATTCATGAGCGCAACCATTCTGCATCCGCAATTGTTATCTATAGCATGTTCTAAAAACGAAGGACTGTCTTGATTGTTATTGTTACTAACATTTTTTAACGAAATATAAATGATGCATTCAAATCTACAGATGCAAATATTCTGTTGGCCCGCACTAAAATCTTAAAAATATAGCAACTTATACTCTTGACATTCCGTGACCCTCCAACTGTCCACTTTCATAAAAAGTTAGTACTCCATTAAGCAGATATCATAACCACCCTATTAAAAAAGACTACATCGCAAAAAGTGTGGTTTAGTCACCGATGCATTATTATCAAACCATTAACTTGCTGTGTTTTTGCATCAACGGTGGTGAGTGTCGAATGCTTAACACAAAAATCATCCAGAACCTTTGGTGAGGGTCAGTGTATACGATTTCATTTCTATTACACCTTCAGACGTATTTTGATTGAACTGCAAGCTCCATTACCAAAATGAACACACCACGTTTAAATCCATTCAGCAAACAATAGACCATGAGGCTTTGAAAGGAACATTAACGAATTCAAATATTAATGTTAAGACAGACTTTAGAACAGAAAGTCTGATCTATAATCCATGTCTTAGGAATCCCTTATTTTTGGGGGGCGTGCACATAATATAACTATGACTGGAAACCTCCCGTCACATCTTTCTCTTCAGGCACAGGTGTTCACCTCTGGTCCATAGAGCAAGAGCATAAAACAGCCTGACAACATTATATTAGACACTGTCTAAGGGCCTAACTAAGCAGAATAGAAAGAATAAACGACTCTATTCGTACTTACGTTTGGGTGTTTGCTAGGTTCGCAGCAAAAACCTGATCCGGCATAACAGAATTCCTGTCTACTGGTTTGATGCACAAAAACAATACTAGCAAATTTAGAGGACTCCTTAATTCTAACAGTTGATTTACCTCCCAAGTATTAAAAGTTACAAAATGTTTATCAATACCAAGATCGAAAGTAGACTTTGCTGTCGCACTACTGGTTTATACAGCTGCCTTCTGACCTTCAAGACTCCAGATAGGAACAATAATAAACTACAATAATGAAATCCTGTGGCAGCAATTACAGAAGGTCGGAACACGAAATAAATTCTGGAGCCATTATATTGGCAAGCATTAAAATAACAAGAATACGCCCCCAAGAAATAATCATCCTATCCCGTTGGCCCAAACCGAAAGAACTGATGAAACACAAAAAAATAACGACCATGAAATATGAAAAAGCATCACTTGTTCTGGATAAAACTGGCCTAGGATTACTTGGTCTATCTTACAAAAAATACCCAACTATAAGAGAACGTAAGCCCAAAAAGTTCTCAGCCAAAAGCCAACTACTTGCCCTGTCAGTAGACAAAAGCCATGCTAACAACACCTCCCTAATATACCGTAAAGAGTCTATAGCTTAGCCGTCTAATTTTTTAATAAATACCGCAATATCATCAAGCTGTTTGTTTTACCCATTATTTATCAGGCGGTGATGGAGGCGATGGTGTGAGGTAATGAACTTTGACCACCGCCACCTGTAATAGCCAACACCAGTGACTTATGCAATCAAAGGCCGTTATGAACGCTGCTAATGTTACTCCTTGCTCTCTAAACAGTGTTTTGTATTCGTTCTGCTAGCGATGTGTTTTCATATAAAATCTTTGGATAGTTTCTCTTATTCAGCACACTTGAGTTTCGCAATTAGTTCTCGTTAGTAGACAACACTTCTAGTCTTGCAGATCTCTCTTGTTCAAGATCTTTTAGTCTTTGGGTTATTCTTCTTTACTAACATGCCCTAAGTTGGCGTCATCAGCCTCAACGATTTTTTCTTTTTCTCTTTTTATATGCACATCTAGTCCACTAGTTTATTGCTAAATTGTAGTTAATTCGCCTCTGATGCTTCTCAAAGCATGATCAATGGCCGCTATTCCACCGCATAGGCAATGGGAATCATTAATAGTTTAACGCTGTTTTCTTCTGAAAAACGCTTCTGCTTCTATTCATTAATAATTCATCTGCATGATGATTAAAACAGTTCCATATTTGTATTTGTTAGCTGTTGGAATTGCTTGCCGTGTGTTATTGAAGTTTAGGCAGCTGCATCCCTATCTAATTTGGTTTTACAATGCAAGGCGATTTTGTAATCCGCTCGCAGGAGTCTTTGTCCTAATTGAAACCCACGGCAAAAAATTAAAGGTCTCGTTAGTTTGTATATCTGAACGCGTTGTCCTTGGTCGTTTCTTACAAACAAAATGGCCATCATCATCTCGTTCAAATCATTAGAGGTCTATAACTTCGGAGGTTCAAGCCTAAATTTTTGTACAATGATCTAACATGACTATTCTGTAATTTCACTCCGCATGAGAGCTCTGACGATGCTGTGTCAAAGTAGTTCAATTCACTCCATGTCGTCTCCAGGATCAAAAACATCCTAATCTCTTCGCGCTTCAATGCCTTCCATTTTAAATAAGAACTTTTTAATGTTTTTATAAAAAAAATGTCACAAACATATGCTCGATTCTTGACCCGCATAGAAGATTGAAAGAGAGCCCTTTGGCGTGAAGGGAAAAAAGCGGAATATTACTGTTCCAAATAATCCATCACATTGATGCGGATAAAATTCTTACTGTTAAATTTCCAGACCTAGGAGCGGATGAAAGTGATTGTGCCAGGCTCTGCGCGTCTTACTTTCAAAATAAAACTCGCTTCACAACAGACCCAACAGGACAGTTGTACAGAATCTGGGCTGTTCAATCGTTAAGAAATAATATCTATAAAACTTGAGGGGCAAGTAAATATATTCTTTACATAATGCAGCACTAAATTTAAACCTATTCTGATCTATGCTAACCGGGAACGAAAGGGCTGGATCGCTTGCGTTTCAAGGAATCTAAAATGAAGAACACTAAAACATAGAATAACGCCGCAGACCATCTAAAGACGCAAAAGGTTGTAGCCGTAAGTTATGCGTATTGAAATCTCTTTTTCATAACCCAAGATTTGTATAGATTGTAAAAAGCGCATGGCCCCATACTTCAAGGAGCATTAAAGACAGATTGTCAAATGAACTAGACATTAATGACCACAAAATATGTTATTATACTACAGACAACCGAAGCAAAGTACAAGCATTTCCTGGACATCTCGTTAGAGTTATTGACATCGTTAGCAACCACTAACTTAGCGAGGATGAATCCAGCAACAATATCAGTCAAATAAGCATTATATAGGGGGAATAGGAGGACTACGAAAGAGTGATTCATCATTCTAAATATCCTAAAAGCAGGCAGACACTAATAGGAATTTAGTTAAGTGCCCAGCAAGATCGGTCATAAAGGTATTTTATTGCTGTGTGAAGATGAAGGACCATTCGAAAAGACAACTGAAAATTTTTAAATAATCCAAAAAAAACAAAAGTTGCAATGTACAATTGAGGGTATCCAAACCAAATCTAATATCTCCGCTAGCTGCTTACACCTTATCAAGCAATTTTGATGAAATAAGTAAACTGTAGTAGTCGGAGTGAAAATCCAACATTTTACCTTGTACCTAAGATCTACATCTCACAGCTTTAGACTGCTCATCATACCAACGAAAAACGGATTATGGATGACCTAAGGTCAACTGAGGAATGAATCAGTTACATGGAAGCGGAGAACTTCAAGACAATAATAAACATTCATATGAGATAGTAAAAGAGCCGATAAACCACTTAACGTGTATTTTTTTTAAATATATGATGCGCCTGAATATTGAAGATAAACAATAAAAGATAAACAATACTAAATTATTTTTATTGTATAAAAAGACATGTCTGTTCAAGTTTATCCCAAATGTTGCCTACATCACCGAGTCGCCAAGAGAATAAGATAGTAATAAACCCTGTCAAAAAAACCATTTAGATAACCAACATTACACAAATGCAACAAAAACTAAGCCAGACCTTTTCAAAATACAGCAAAACCAAGCGAAGTATTCTGCTGCCTTTATGCTGTTACATATGTGAATACTGGAAACATCAACTATAATTGCACAAAATCAGCAGACAAGTGTTGGTCCTCTTAGCAAACAGGTTTGGTGCAACACGCAGCTTTACACTCTAGTGGTTTTTTTTTATCTCTCGTTCGTGTTCATTAGCCGTAGGTGCTGCTAGCAAAAAATTAAAACTAAACTCCAAAAGCGACAGACAGCATGGTCAACTAATAACGCTGCTAAACTTAGTTGTTCAAACTTGACAAAAAAAATTTAAAAGCGCTGCTGACACAAACATCGGCGATGAAGAATTTAATCGTTTACAGGCCGAATTTGATGACTACAAAAGACAAAAGTTTGATCTTCAAAAGAAGGCGATGGCAAGTTTTTTTCTCAACAGCCCACGCCGACAGATAAAAAAGGAATGCTTAAAAAAAGTAAACGAACCATTAAACTCTGTATTCTAAACCCCACACAATAACAACGCCAAAAGGGTGTTTTAAACTTTAGTTTATGAGTCCAAGCACAAAAAGACCGTCGATATTGATTCTTTAAGAATTTTTAATTAATTTAAATAAATATTTTGATTAGAAAATTAACTACAGCATGGATAAGATATATGAATGACCTGACGAATTGTTTGAAGGAATGCTAATGAAGAGCGTTGTTCAAGAGCACTAAAATATAATGATTTAGAAGTCATTAATCTCACAACGCGTACAAGGCAAGTGTGCTCAAATGCAATTTCTCATTTCCAAGTAAACTAACAATAGACCCGCCATTAAAGTAAAGATAGCTTTTTAATTTACTATGTAACAATAAATGAAGAAAACCTAGAATCTGGGTCTCGACTAAACAACAACTATTTATTTTCTCATAATGACCTTAAAACCAACCCGATGGTGACAGACAGCATGCATTACACAGTTTGATGTGGCCGCTGAAGAAGCTAAAATGAGAGGCTCTGGTTGGTCATAGGCGAAGTCTTAGAGATCAGATTTAAAACAGGACTAAGTATGCGCCTAATTGTAGCAGGTCTTACATTCCACAACCTCCGCATTAGTAGCAAAAAGAGCAGTCTAAACATAAAGAATTTAGACAACAAAATGTTTCATTTGGTTGTTCCGCAAGGCTGCATCACGTCGGCAAAAACGCAGAGAGAGTGGCTAACTATTGGGAAAAATCAATGAACTTAACTAGTGGGTGTCCCTTTCCTGTTAGTGTAGACCAAATTGATCAGTTTGAAGAACAAAACAACCAATAACTGTCAATATCTACACATGGTTGGATGAGAAAACAAATCTACAGCCGATTAAAGTGTCCAAAACCGTCCAACGATTGCGAGCCAACAAAAATCATGTTGACTGTTTAGCTACTAATGTTTCACCAACGCTGGCTACCGCTAAACACAATTGATACGCACCAATGAGTAGATTATTTGGCCCTACATCAAAATTGGGCATAAACAATAACTTTAGAAAATTTTTAACACGAATGAGCCATCCGTTCTCAGCCGCGCTTGAACCATAAGAAACATTTATCGACCCAGTTGACTGTAAGACAGAACTTAACATACGCCCCCCCCTGATCTCAAGTGATTTTTAAGAATGGAAACGGCTGCAAAATGTCACCATACATTGTTTATAGCGACTTTCGAGTCGCTTATGTTTCCTTATGAAGGGCCAGCGCCACAAAAACTTCGAAAAAACAGGCTTAATGAGTAAACATCAGATTGTTCATTTGCCTTCAATTATTGTCAGGTCAGATGGCGTTCATTCAAAGCAGAAATATATAATGGCCTAATTCTGCAGAAATACATCTTAGAAACGCATGCAGCAAGTGCGTAACGCCTGTTCCTAATAATCAGAATTTTATCTGAAGATCAAATTACACCTGAAGACCAAGAACAAATGACTTATGCCACACACTGTTGGATTTGTGAGGTTAGGCGTCTCATCAGACGCAAAGTAATCCAACAGTAAGAGACCATGATCACATTATCGGAAAGTCCCTAGAGCAGCGCATAACAAATTCAAACTTCAACAAAATTTTATCCTAAGACTATGACGCTGCCCATCTTCTTTCATAACTTGCGTAGGTACGACTCTCTCTTATATTGCAAGCAGTGGACAAACGCCTTCAGGGTAGCAAGCATTGCACATCATCATAAAGTAACATGTGTTTTCACTTTAAATAACATGTCTTTATATGCTCTAAGTGCAGCACATGATGGATCATTATAGTCACTAGCTATGTCCCTTAAAGTCCAGCCCAAATAACGGAAGAATATTGACCCAACACTTGATTAAAGAAAGGGTGTTTACCCTTATAATACATGAATCAGTATGGAAAGGTTAGACGAAGATACAACATCCGCCAAAGGCGCGTTCTATTCTAGTCTTAGAGTAAAGACATCAATGATTCTGATTACCCTCATGCTCAAAGAATCAAGGCATGAAGTTTAGATTGAAAACGATGGAGACATCATGACTCATACTTGATTGCTATGTATTTTGTGTGGCGGACTCCTTTTATTAGAAATTATAGAAAGAGACCTGCATGAAACATACAGCCTGTATCCCTGCCTGCCATTACATTTCTTCTCCTGACGAGCTGGACGCTTCTTAAAGTTACTGGGAGTATCAGATGATTTATTGTCTGACCCTTCCAAAGATTCCAGATGAATTGAAAACGGATTGCTTGAGGAATTATTATGGCGTCCACATCATTACGTAAATCAAACAACAAAATACTTGGACGACTATTGATCCGAGTAAAAGGTCTAACTATCTCATGTATTTAGATTGCGAAACAGATCTTGTAATGGATGGCAATGGCGCAATTCACTTCCATTACGTAACTTAAAATGTACACAGTCAGTGATCCGAAAAATATTCAAAAGATCATTAAAGGTTTGGCAGTATTGACAACCGAGTCAACAGCTTGGATACATTCTAGAAGTTGATTTAGATATCCTCATTAACTCCATGACCTGCATAATGACTATCCATTAGCAGCAGAAAGCCAAAAGATGGCGAAAACAGAACCGCCTAAACTTGTGCCTAATCTTTGAGGCAAAAAAAAATTATGTCTGTCATTACAGACTTCTGCAATTTTATTTAAGACATGGTTTGAAGTTGAAAGCAGTTCATCGTATAATTGCTTTTGATCAAGAACAGTTCATGAAACCATACATCATGAAGAACACTGATCTTAGAACTAAATCCACAGATGCTTCAGAAAAAGACTTTTTCAAGCTGATAAACAACAGCTGTTTTGGAAAGACTATGGAGAATCCGCACAAGCGCAAAGACGTCAGATTAGTCACCAAAGAGAACGAAGCAATTAAGCTAACTTCAAAACCAAATTATCAGGACTTCAGAAGATTTCATGATCAGCTTTTTGGCATAATGATGAAAAAAAAGAAAGTCAAATTGGACAAACCTGTTTTTATTGGGTTTACTGTTTTAGAATTATCAAAGCTTTTAATTTGTTAGAATTTCTTTATGACTACTTTAAACCCTGTATCCAGAGTCCAGATTTACTTTACACAGATACAGATAGTTTTGTTATAGATATCCCTACTGAAGACATCTATAAAGACATGGAAATCGAAGTGGCTAAAGGTCATGCAGGATGGTATGACACATCCGATTACCCTAAAGACTCGCCTTTACATTCAATTACTAACAAGAAGGTTTTAGGAAAGATGAAGGATGAATTATCTGGAAAGGTGATTAAGGAGTTTATTGGTTTAAGGTCGAAAATGTACAGTATTTCGAGCCAGGAGAAAAACCATTAAGAAAGCAAAAGGAATATCTCGCAGTGTTGTGCAGTCGAGCATATCACATGGCAACTACAAAGAAGCATTGTTTGACAATAAGACTTTTCATCATGACAACGTAAAACTACGATCTAATCTACATGAGATCAACACAACTGTTGTAACAAAGAAGTCATTAGATAGAACAAACACAAAACGTGTGTTTGTTAATCCAGAGTTTTCATATGCAATCGGGCATTGGAGAACAGCAAAATTATATATCTTCTTCGGGTCCATATTTTTCATCAACTTTATCTAGAAAATCAATCATATCATCTTCCAATTCAGATAAATTTTTTCTCATGTTTGCTTGATGCGCTCGAATTTTTTTTTTATTTCAAGATATTCCTTATCCCATTTTTGATAGTCAAAATTTGGGATTTTAGGCTGTAGGTGATCTGGATGGTTTAGCATGTGTTGCTGAACCCTCACAAGTGTTGCTTTAATAGAAACAATTCGTATCATATGTTTCTCGTATTAATTCCAAAGTCTTTTCATTTATCATTCTTTTTTTCATTCTGCGCTTCCTTCTGGGCTTTCTTCTGAGCTTCCATTTTAACTCAGATATATTTACGTAAATTAATTAAGCGGAACTGTGTCTGGCGGGATTATCTGCAGTTCTTCTTTCACAAAGATCTTTGAGGAGCTGGTTGTTTTGTTGTGTCAGTTTCTCGTAAAATAATACACGGGCGGATTCATTTTTACAATTCTTTTTTTTCATATGGATCAACACTCCAAACTGGATCTGTTGCCCTGATGCGAGTGTCCCCTTCTGCTTCCCCGGTAAATAAAGGTACCTTACTTTCAATCCAAATGGTAATAGTTTGCCGGATGAAAACTCTCCTTCAACAACATTTATTGTTTTTCTTTTAATTGCTTGTACTGGTTTTAGTCCTTTAAATTCTTCATTATTCATTGCGCGCAAACTGAGGGCAGTCTTCAAACCCCATTCTGTGTTGCGAGAATTGTCAATCAGCTCTCTGTGATACTGGTAGGAGAAAAGTCTTTCAGATAACTGTTTGTTAAAGTTTTCAACTAAAGCCTGTGACTGTGAACTCCTGGTATGCCTCTTTAATAGTAACTCTATGTTTTAACAATAATTGATTCACTTGGCCTTTAAATTCTTTTCCATCATCGACTTGAATCATGCGGGGATAAGTTAGCGGACCTCGTTGGTATATCAGTTGTATGGCAACAGCAACAGCAGAAGCACTCTTTTGTGTTAATGGTTCAGCATCTTTGTATCTTGAAGCCATGTCAATGACTGTGAGTGCGTACTTAATTCTTTTTCGTCTAATCGTAATCATGAGGTAAATATAGAAGGTCCTTTTGATGGGTGTCGTTTGGAGTTGTGTTCACAAAGTGTGGTCTCTGTATTCGTTTGGGTGCAGGTAAATAAATTTGCCAAATCGCTTGTTTAGATAACCATTCTTTGCTGTTTGTTCACTAACTCCCGCTGCTTGGCTTAGCTTTTTAATTGCTGTTATTCCCTTCCAATATCCTTTTGGCGAATAATAAATTTTGTTCATTTTTTATTCAGCTGATATTATGCGCAACAAAATAGACAACAGTCATACCAACAACAAAAAACCCCGATTTCTTGCATCTTTTGTTTTTCTGATGGTTGATAAAAGTTGCTGAATTTTGGTGGGGGCAATGTCTGGATTGGTTTGCCCGTTACTAGATAATACTCTTTTATCGCTTGATCAACATCTTTTAATGTGTAAGCTGCATGCCCCTGTTTTTTCAGTGTGTTATTAATAAAATCTAACTGCTCAATTCTCTGCTTTTCATAGCGATCTTGTGCTGCAGCTAGTTGCTCCACAGCTTTGTTATGTCTTTTTCTCTCGCCGTCATCCCGTAGTTTACTAAACGCGTAATTACTTCCGCTAAAAGCAAGCGCATTCACCACAGCGCGCCTATCATCATTACGAGTGAAGCCATTTTTTTATAAATGTATTTTTTATTTACATATTTATACTGTCTGGAATTATTCCTTGCTTGACTAGAAAATCTTTCGTGGCAAACGAAGCTGCAATGATAGCAATTAGCTTTGCTGAATCCTCAAAGTCTAGTTTGCCAAGATCTGCTGGTTTAATTTTTAACAAGCTTTTGCCAAGCATTGTGTATCCTATACTCAGGCCACCAATAACAGCAGAATGGTTATACAAGGTTGGCAACAGTTTTTTCAGCGCTCATTTTTAAAAATAAAATAATTATAATTAATAAAAAACATGAACAGCGATGATCTGCTAGAGCTACAGAGCGGCCTACACCGTCTTGGGCTTACAAATGAAGAAGTGATGGACCAAGCTATTATGCCTAAAAAGGAGAGGTTGTATTCTTTGGCAGCATGTGGAAAAACAAAACAGTTCCTCGGAACGGGAATTCAGCATAGAACAGATACAACAGATGTCGCCACAAGACATTATAAAGTATCACAACAGGTATGAGGCGCAGTTGGGGTCGAGAATGGTAAAAAGTGTGGGGCAAACGGTTCTTAGTTTGTACACTAAATAGTCAGTAGATTTGCTCCCATTGATTCTGAACAAGATCTTACGTATGATTTAACACAGGATCCAGTTTTAACAAAGTCATTAGAGTCTCTAGGATGTGATTTATACTACAGATTTGGAACATTGTTATCGCCATTAATCATGGGATTAATTACTTTTAATCATATAGATTTTATTTCCTTCAAAATGACCGAGCCAGAAAATCAGCAGAACCAGAATCAGAAAACATTGAATCAGGTGAAAGTGGTCACTAAAACACCTCATCCGGGACGCATTGCGGCAGGAAAAAAATTAGCGGAGTGGAACAAACAAACAAAATTACAGTTACAATCACAAAATATAACTCATCATGAAACATAACACCGCCAACGCCAGAAAAAAGTTGATTTAATGCCGGCTATAAAAACTCCATATGGTTCAAGGCCTACAGCGCCAAAGTCTTCATGGAATATTGAACTTAAAGCTGTTGCCATTTTTGGCGCCCTTGCTGCTGCTGGGGGCGGTTATTACAGTTATAAAATATATAAAGAATGGCAACAAAAACAAAAGCAGCCAAAAAAATCTGAACCACTAAATACAGAAGAAGACAACAGCACGCCAGCACCGCCAATAACAAAAATCATTTTGATCCATTTAAAATGCAATTAATATTTTAAAAACTTAAATTTAAATTTTTTTGATAAAAATAGATCATGGCGTATTATAAAATGATGGAGTCAATAAATAAAGACATGGAGTCTATAAAAGACATTTCCATAGACCAGAATTGTAATCAATGCGGTTGCTTAGGAAGTAAGAACTTCATTAAGATCTATGCTGACCGATCTCGCGCAGAGAACGCTGAGCAAGATATTCTCAGCGATGACGCGTTTTTTGAGGCGTGTGTGTACTATATTAGACATCTACTATTTAAGATAAAAACATAGATTGTATTTTTTTTTGATAATTATAAGATAACTTGAATAAGAACTTGGTTGTACTTAGAGGATGACTTAGTTATGATCTTAGGTTAACTTGAGTAAGAACTTGAGGATGACTTGGGGACGACTTGAGTAAGAACTTAGAAGTGACTTGGGGGCAACTTGGGGTGACTTAAGTTAAGAACTTAGAAGTGACTTAAGTAAGAATTTGAGGACAACTTGAGTAAGAACTTAGAAGTGACTTGGGGTAACTTGAGTTAAGAACTTAGAAGTGACTTGGGGCGACTTGAGTTAAGAACTTAGAAGTGACTTGAGTTAAGAACTTAGAAGCAACTTGAGTGTGTGCATGCATGGGGTGGGGCAGGCGAGGTGGGGTGGAGCAGGGGGTAGGGGACGTGTGTGCGTGTGTGCGCGCACCTTTGATTATTTATAAGAAACAAATGTTCAGAATATAATATAGTTATTATCAGTAAAAAAAACAAAACAACAACAATAACAGCATATATACAAGCACGAATCGCACGCACACACGCACAAACATTTAAAAAATAGGGAAGTGCTTGCATAGGGAAATGTGAAAGGGTTTTATGGTTTGCGCTTGAGCGCCGTAAATTCAAGACGGCTGTCGGTCTCTCTGTCAACTGAAGATTATTCAAAGCGGCCACCCAAATGCATTTATCAAAAGCTTGATTTAATAAACAAGACAGTTGAATAAAGTACACTCTGTGGCCGCCTGAATAGGCAGCCCGTTGAATAGGACGTGACAAAGCGACGGTCCACCTAGACCGCGGCCGTTGAAGCGTGGCTTTCTGCTATAGGCTGTGACGTGTGCCTGTTTAATATTCATTTCATGCGGTCTAGCTAGACCGTGGCTGTTCCCCGCTGTGGCTCTTGAGAAGATTGTGTTTCAAGCTGCCTTGGTGGTTGAATGGAAGTGGACCAATACTGCCTTATCTCCTCACTATATGAAAACATTGCTTTAAGTTCATTTCTCATGGAGTAGACTTCAATGAAAGGTAGTCCAACAGTAGAAAACCTTTTCATGTATGGTCTCAGCAATCGAAATATCACCCTCAGTTTACGGGAATATGAAGGTGAGATTCCAATATGTTGTCTCAACCAATCTTCCCCTTTTTGAGTCTGCACTCCACTTTCCTTTTCTTTTGCATAGAGTTCAAAGGTGACATCTAAAAGACAACCATACTGCAGATTAAAACACATACTAGTAGCCTCTTGTCTTTGAATTTGTCTAAATCCTTCTTTCAGTTTTGCAACAGCAATGTTTGAAGTCACTATTTCCCCTGGAGAAAAGACAAAGACTTCTTTTCTTACTGTTTTGCTTACATCTACCTGCTTTGTTTGCAAGTACTGGTGAAGTTCTTCCCGTGTCATCATCTTTTGTTTTTTGCTTGCTTCCATGCAAAGATGAAAGCTTTCTTTTCGGAAGAGAAGGAAAAGCAGGTAGTTTTTTACTTTCTGCTGGTCCTCCTGTTTTTATTCTGTTTACAATATCAGCACAAGTCATGTAGTAAGAAATATGGTTATCAAGAATAGAAAGTTGTTCATGACTCCATTTACTTTGCTGTTCCATATTTTCTGGTAAAATTAAACTAGTATTTTGTCTTGAGTAATCTAGCAATTCTTGATGACGGTTTGTGATTCAAGAAGTTCTATCTCTAATTCAGAAGAGATACTATCTCGCGACATTGAAATAAATCAACCAACACAAACAACTGAAAAACGTCTTCACACCACCACAGCACCAGGAGAAATGACAAAATCACTAGGCTAGGTTGCTAACAACACAAGTGTTGGGCGGAAATGTCGTCACTGTTACTAATCAGCTGATTCTGTCTAGTCTTGTGATTGGGGGAAGGTAAGAAACATGTTTTGATATGTTTTATGAAAGGCGGGGAATGACTGAGCAAGATCCTTTCAGCCACTTATAGAAATCTCGCTATTCAGAACTGCACGCAATAGAAATCGATCACTATTCATAACTGCACCCTCTATTGAGAGGGGTCGACAGTTCCACCGTTCTACAGGGGTGGCAAGTCGGTTTGTAATGTTCCCAGTTATTTTATGTTTTGATTTTTTTTAGTTCTCTTGAGAGGGCTACAATTTTTTTAGGGGGTGGTCCAGACACGCCCATATTACCTATCTCTTCACGTGGTAATTGCACCTTGCCAAGTCATAAGACCCAACGACACAAATTAAGTGATCAGGCGTCAGCATAATGACGTGGCTCTGTATTTCCATGCATAGGTCGACCCCGGAGATAAGAAAATCCGACTCCACACTTAACTCATTAAGCTCTCTGGTTTCAGAACTCCGCACAATGGTGGGGTGGGTAAGGCTGGCCGGATCATGTTTGTCTGTCTGTCTGTCTACTTCGTTTTATAAGATTTGTCATGCTAGGATAAGTGTGTGGATTTTAAAAGACTTTAGAGAACAGTTAAAGACTGTAGTTTTATTTTACATGAAAGACAGAGACGCATTTGATGAATGTTTGCGCGAAAATGATGTTATTGAAAATGATCAAGAAAAACATAGGATTAAGCAAAAACTGAAATCTGAAAAGTTTAGTAAATTAGTATTGAAAACGGATAATCCTACACAGTATGTTTGTTTGTAGATAATCGTTATTTTTTTGTTACTTGTCAGAGAACAGGAAAACACCGATTCTGGAGTTGCCCGGTCGAAACTGGTTGAGACCGGGTGAGCCAGAATCGGTGTTTTTCCTGTTCTCTGAAGCAGTGATGATAAAGATGGCTGCCAAGTGCGGTTACTTACACATATCATCCAGGGACTTTTTGGCAGTCCACTTCAGTTCCCTGGTGGCCAGACTGGGGTCACCGTACACTGACCCCACATCACCCGTACGTCTAGCCGCTATCTCGTAGGGTATCTGTGCACATACCATGTACTAGTGAGTGTACACACACACACACACACACACACACACACACACACACACACACACACACTTTTTCTCTAAGAACATGTGCTACAATGTTGCTTGCACATAATATGAAAACATATATGACATGTACTCTCTTTCACATGTTGCATTCAAAACACACACACATCATGCACACACAGAGTATTTCACACACATCAAACATACAAACACCCTGCAAATACTGCACATGGAACATAATATGCAAAAACATTTCAGACCCCACATACACAGAGCATTATCATAGAGACACCACATGCCACACATCATTTAAAACATGCCCAAACACAAACTTCATCCACACTGAGCACTTCAAAGACAACACACAACTTCACATAAACCAAGGATACAAACCTCTTCACATAAACCATTTCAAAAGTGCCCAAATCCTTAACATTATCTACATGCAGCATTTTAAATAAACGAAAGACACAAATTTTATCCACACACACACCATTTCAAATGTACCACATACACACACACACACACACACACACACACATTTTATCAACACAGCCTTCCAAACAGGCCAAAAACACAAACTTCATCCATACAAAACGTTTAAATCATGGCACACACAAATATCATCCACAGACAGTATTTCAAAATGCCAACTGCAAACATCATCCACATAAAGCATTTCACACATACTAAATGTAAAAATCATCCACACAGAGATTTTCAAATCATCCAAACGCACAAATGCCAACCACACAGAGTATTTCAAGCATGTCAAACACGCAAACATTGTCCACAAAGAGCATCTCAAACATGTCAAACACACAAACACTGTCCACAAAGAGCATCTCAAACATGTCAAACACACAAACACTGTCCACAAAGAGCATCTCAAACATGTCAAACACACAAACACTATCCACAAAGAGCATCTCAAACATGTCAAACACACAAACATTGTCCACAAAGAGCATCTCAAACATGTCAAACACACAAACACTGTCCACAAAGAGCATCTCAAACATGTCAAACACACAAACATTGTCCACAAAGAGCATCTCAAACATGTCAAACACACAAACACTGTCCACAAAGAGCATCTCAAACATGTCAAACACACAAATGCTGGGCAGACAGCATTTGAAACATATCAAACACACACACATACACACATGCATATGCAAGACCACATACACACACCCTATAACACACATGCATGAACATCATACACACATACCCTATTACAAACAAGACACAAAACAAACCACACCCTTGAACACACACAAAAACATCACACACAAACCCAAGAGCACACACGCACACAAACAGCACACGCTACCTAGATTACACACACACACACACACACACACACACACACACACACCTCTCTCTCTCTCTCTCTCTCTCTCTCTCTCTCTCTCTCTCTCTCTCTCTCTCTTTCTCTCTCTCACAAAACCAACATTACACACAACCACAACAGAAACTGGACAAAACAGGGATGCACACTCTGCGCACTGAAGCCACGCCCTGCACAAATGAAATCTACATCTCAGGACAATATCTTCCT
>CM031600.1:4723291-4725791 GCA_018398815.1 Conus ventricosus | reverse complement strand
TGTCTTTGCCATCCACCTTCTTGCTTACTTGAATTTCAACCATATCTTTGTCTGCTGTTTCCTTGCTTTCTCCTGTCTGGATTTCACACTCCACAATTTTTATTTCATTCTCATCCACCTTCTTGCTGACAACTTGACTTTGATTAGTTTGAACCCTATCTTTTTTCCTGGCTTGCACTCTCCACATTTTCTATATCACCCTCTTTTTTCCCCACAGGATTGCAATGTTCTATCCTGGCACGTTTTACTGCGGCTAAAGTGTCTTCAGTGACCTTTCTTGTAGTTCCACTCAGCGCCTTGACGTTTGACACGGGCTTCGCTGAACGAATGTGATCAAGAGCTTTCTTCCCGCGATTACCGTAACACTTCCCTTAAGCACAGTTTGCACCAAGCTAAACCTGGTGCAATAACTTTGCGAAGAAAGTCTCCAATGACTTCTTCGTCAACTTTCTGAAGCGTCCACTCCCATTTCCACATGTTTTTAATTGCAGATTCGTCAAAAGATCGACCCGCATGAACAATGACTGCACGCTCCGCCATTTTGTTTTTTCCGGAAGTCCGACCGGAAATTTCTTCCAAGAATAATCAGGGGCCATAACTTGCGCGCAGTTGCTATGAACGCTTGCAAGCCGATCACGGATACCTTGCTCCTGTCGGTTTTTTTTTTTTTTTTTGACAAACCGAAATCGCGGAATTCCGCCCAGACGCGGAACGTTTTAAGCCCTGATTACATGACAAACATGGCAACAAGACATGACAAACATGGCAACATTACATGACATATATGGCAACAAGACATGACATACATGGCAACAAGACATGACAAACATGGCAACAAGACATGACATACATAGCAACAAGACATGACATACATGACAACAAGACATGACATACATGGCAACAAGACATGACAAACATGGCAACAAGACATGACAAACATGACAACAAGACATGACAAACATGGCAACAAGTCATGACAAACATGGCAACAAGACATGACAAACATGGCAACAAGACATGACAAACATGGCAACAAGACATGACAAACATGGCAACAAGACATGACATACATGGCAACATTACATGACATACATGGCAACAAGACATGACAAACATGGCAACAAGACATGACAAACATGGCAACAACACATGACAAACATGCCAACATTACATTACAAACATGGCAACAAGACTTGACAAACATGGCAACATTACATGACAAACATGGCAACAAGACATGACAAACATGGCAACAAGACATGACAAACATGGCAACGAGGCATGACAAACATGGCAACGAGACATGACATACATGGCAACAAGACATGACATACATGGCAACAAGACATGACAAACATGGCAACAAGACATGACAAACATGGCAACAAGACATGACATACATGGCCAACAGACATGAACAAATACAACATGGCAACAAGACATGACAAACATGGCAAACATAAACATGAGCAAAACATGGCCCTACAAGACATGACCAAACATGGCAACAAGACATGACAAACATGGGCAACATACACTGACAAACATGGCAACAAGACATGACAAACATGACAACAAGACATGACAAACATGGCAACAAGACATGACAAACATGGCAACAAGACATGACAAACATGGCAACATTACATGACAAACATGGCAACAAGACATGACAAACATGGCAACAAGACATGACAAACATGGCAACAAGACATGACAAACATGGCAACAAGACATGACAAACATGGCAACAAGACATGATAAACATGGCAACATTACATGACAAACATGGCAACAAGACATGACAAACATGGCAACAAGACATGACAAACATGGACAAACATGGCAACAAGACATGACAAACATGGCAACAAGACATGACAAACATGGCAAAAGACATGACAAACATGGCAACAAGACATGACAAACATGGCAACATTACATTACCAAACATGGCAACAAGACATGACAAACATGGCAACATTACATGACAAACATGACAAGAAGACATGACAAACATGGCAACAAGACATGACAAACATGGCAACAAGACATGACAAACATGGCAACAAGACATGACAAACATGGCAACAAGACATGACAAACATGGCAACATTACATGACAAACATGGCAACAAGACATGACAAACATGGCAACAAGACATGACAACATGGCAACTTACATGACAAACATGGCAACATTACATGACAAACATGGCAACAAGACATGACAAACATGGCAACATTACATGACAAACATGGCAACAAGACATGACAAACATGGCAACAAGACATGACAAACATGGCAATATTACATGACAAACATGGCAACAAGACATGACAAACATGGCAACATTACATGACAAACATGGCAACATTACATGACAAACATGGCAACAAGACATGACAAACATGGCAACAAGACATGACAAACATGCAACAAGACATGACAAACATGGCAACATACATGACAAACATGGCAACAAGAGATGACAAACAC
>CM031600.1:4712157-4719657 GCA_018398815.1 Conus ventricosus | reverse complement strand
GGAAAAATCCCCCAGTACCGAAACAGCCCGGCGGAGATTCAAACCCACAACCCCAGGATCACTAAGATTACGAGTCTGACGATCTACCACTGGGCTATTCTGGCCCCCAATAAAGCTTCATACAACCATGGTCTGAAATTTTTTTTTTTTTTTAAACTGATGATGATGTAAGTCAATTTCACTTTCAATAGAAACAAGGTCGTACACTTCTTCAATGAAACAATGAGTAATTCTGAAGTGGTATACTGGAACTTGCAACAATGAGTAATTCTGAAGTGGTATACTGGAACTTGCAACAAAGAGGTAGGTGAAGAGAAAAAAAAGGAAAGAAAAGCACGGACATTCATACATTGTGAACAAATTTTGTTTCATTACCTGTCAGCATATCTTCAACGAGTCTTCCTTAATTTCCGCCCAACAGCTGATCAGAGTATTGAAAATCATGTACACTTTCAACGAGCCTTCCTTAATTCCAGCCAACAGCTGATCAGAGTATTGAAAATCATGTACACTTTCAACGAGCCTTCCTTAATTCCAGCCCAACAGCTGATCAGAGTATTGAAAATCATGTACACTTTCAACGAGCCTTCCTTAATTCCAGCCCAACAGCGGATCAGAGTATTGAAAATCATGTACACTTTCAACGAGTCCTCCTTAGTGTTGAAAATCATGTACACTTATTCAGCTGAAGTCAATACCAAGAACTAGTGACCTCTATTTGAAAAACAGAATCCACATCTATGAGGGAAATCAAACAAATATCTTATGTTTTAATCCATGGTGCTTGGAGCTGACAGATCTGAGCATATAATTTAAGTATGCTTTATGTGGATGTCTAAAGGAATCTGATGATACATGCTGGCGAACGAGGAAGAAGAAGAAGAATGATGATGCATGCATGGTTGTTTTGTGTGATGTGACTGTGTGGAAGTGAGCAAACTGAATGATCAGAATGTTAAGTTTGTTGAACTTTCAGTTATCTGCGCCCCCACTCCATATGTTCCCTTTCAACAAAGGGCAAATACAGCATCTTATGCCTCAGGTCATTTTGTCTTCATTCTGACCACTGCCTGGTGATGTTCACTTTTACCTTGTTGGCAAAGGTCAAGTCCTTCAGCATCTGCTCAATCATGAACTTGCTTTTGCCGTAAGGGTTAGTGCAGCTGCCTACAGGGTGATCTTCAGTCAGGGGAAGGAACTCAGGAGTTCCGTACACAGTGGCAGAACTTGAGAAGACCAGGTTGAAGACTCCATTGGCTTCCATCACCTGGACAGAATGCCACAAAGAACACGGCTGAAATCCATGGCATTAGAACACAGGAAAACTGCAGTCAACAATTCAAATCTTTCTTTATCTACACAGCAACAATGATCAATATTATATAAATACATTCAGTTACTTCCTTCCCTTCTCCCAAAATGACAGGTAGACAACTAAAATCATCCAAATTTGTTAATATCCTGCAGAATCTTTATGTACGCTTTTAACAATCACACAAACCCAACTTGACCTCTCTGAAAAGACACAAATGCAGCTTGAAAAAGATTCAGCCACTCTGTAGCCAACGACAAACAGTTAATTACCCCCTTATCCACCCTATCTGCATTTACCTAGTCTTTTCTTCTTTAAAAATCATTCTTCGTCCAACTATCTTTATTTTCCATTCATTTCTGTGAATGATGAAACTGAATTATCCTCCTTGTGCACTCCTGCTGCACATAATCCAGGGAGAGTAGATCCCCGGTCTCCTCTGAATGAATACTATCAAGTGCACTCTTTATCACGGATATCATTTTAACACATTTAGAATGGGTTTTAATACTTTTACAATGGACGCTGCATACCAAATTCTTTCCTCAAGCTGACAAAAGATTTTTCTAAATGTTACTTTTTGCCCTTTTTGTACAAATATAAGAGTACATTCTGGTACATCAATGATAGGATAAAACACGCTCTCAGTATACTTTTAAATATTTTTCAGCTAATGCAAATACGCCGTTGTAATGTAATAAAAACATCAATTTTTGACTGCCTGACACTGAAATGTCTGACACTCCTTGTTTCAAGCTCCTTGCACGAAACATACTACCTCTATTATTTTGAAAAAAAGATTAACATTTTGTATCAGCTAGTACCAAAAACTAAGAAAGAAATGTGACTGCGTACATTAATTGGTTAGAAAGAAACATGGGAGAATGTTTCAATAGCTGCTGCCAACTACCCACAGTGTCATCAAAAGGAACAGCTCCCTTGCTGTGTACTACACAATGTTAATGGTTTTGTGTGTAAGTATGTATGTAATAGTATGTTTTTGTACACACATCCATGCTTGTGAACATGTGCATGTGCATGGATGCAAAAACATAAAAAAAGCATATTTTTGCAAATGACAAGTGGATAAAATTGACAGGTATAAGAAACGTTGAGAGTGAAGCGAGAGGAGCAGTGGAGAAACGTTGAGAGTGAAGCGAGAGGAGCAGTGGAGAGAGTGAAGCGAGAGGAGCAGTGGAGAGAGTGAAGCGAGAGGAGCAGTGGATGAGCTAGAAGCAGAAGAAGAGACAGAGAAGAGTGAGAGTGGATCTTGGGTTCAAAACCCTCTTTGACATGACGGAGCAGTCTACAGGCTTACCTCCAGAAGGTTGGTGGTGCCCCCCACATTGTTCCTGTAGTACAGGAGCGGCAGTTCACATGACTCTCCCACCGCCTTCAGCCCAGCAAAATGAATCACCGCCGACACTTGGTACTGTCACACAATGACCAGTCACAAATGAATCACCGCCGACACTTGGTACTGTCACACAATGACCAGTCACAAATGACTGCTGGCAGTTGGTACTGTCACACAATGACCAGTCACAAATGACCCCTGGCACTTGGTACTGTCACACAATGACCAGTCACAAATGACTGCTGGCAGTTGGTACTGTCACACAATGACCAGTCACAAATGACCGCTGACACTTGGTACTGTCACACAATGACCAGTCACAAATGACCACTGACACTTGGTACTGTCACACAATGACCAGTCACAAATGACAGCTGACACTTGGTACTGTCACACAATGACCAGTCACAAATGACTGCTGGCAGTTGGTACTGTCACACAATGACCAGTCACAAATGACCGCTGACACTTGGTACTGTCACACAATGACCAGTCACAAATGACCGCTGACACTTGGTACTGTCACACAATGACCAGTCACAAATCAACACTACAACTTCTTTTTTTCACACACACACACGCACGCACCACACACACACAACTCTTTCTCTCATAAACACACACACTTACACATTTCTTTAACCAGGAGAGAAATCTGGGCTTGCACATGACAGAATTGCTTCCACAAGTTTCTTTCTTTCCCCAGAGGGAGCAACTGCATGTCACTCAACAAATAAAGGGACATAATATCTCACAGTGCCCAGATGCATTCTCCTCGCAGTGGCCTCTCCTGAACACTCTTTCAGATTAATAACGGAAAATTTCCTCACGACAATAACACTGATTACTGTTACGCTTCCTTTCAAGTAAATTCATTTACAGAATTCGATTTACAGCTACACCCTGAGGTTAGCTGTGCAACGCCAGGTTAAAATAGTAAGAAGCTTCATCCTCAGGAAAATAGGTAAAAACCTTCGAATGGAGCGTCAAGTGCAGATGTCATAACATCATCCAGAAATGGCCACATCATTTCACCCTCCAAATCACTTCACCCTTAAATAAATGCATCATCAATCTTTCACCTCCTTGTGAGGGACACACGCTGCTTCGTCCATCAGAGATTACAACTGAAACATGCCAACAACTTCCACAGCCTTTCTGCAGTGCTCAACACCACTACTGCTGGCGGCACCAGACACATCTCAGGATTGTAATTTGGGTACATTTGGATTGTCCCATCTTGAAAAAGCAATTTTCATTCGCTCCGCCATGTTCTGAGATGTGTGGAGAATCCAAATGAAAACTGTTCACCTCTTGAGATGTCTTTGTTTGTTTGTTTGTTTGTTTGTTTGTTTGTTTGTTTTATTTGCATTCCTGCTATGCTCTACTGATCGTCAGAACTCACACTCTGTCTCTTGTACATCGATGTACACACACTTTTGTCTGGATTTTAAAGATTTGGTGATAGAATTCAGTAAGTCAGCAGTAGCAGAAACTGATTTCTGCTGTTGCCACTGAACACCTTAGATTTAAATAAATTACATGATATACATACAAGCACTGATACATAATTAAATAAACTACATCATATACATGCGAGCAGTGACATACAAAAGCTGCCTCATGTCATTACAAATCACCTTTTTAAAGACATCTTCCAAAGCTGCCTTATTCAGCAGATCAACCGAATGAGATGCAATCTCCTTGCCCACAATTTTCTCCACCCGCCGTATACTCTCTGTAACAGACATTATCACAAAGACAAGTGAAAATATTTGTTTACAACTCCTGTTGTTGTTCTTCCATTTTCAAAAAGCTCTGAAGCACAGTTGTACTTCAAAACAGCGCAACGTATCATCAGAAATGAAAGATTTCCCCCATTGCACTTTAGTCCCATGTACCTGGTCGGTTTCTGCAAAATATCATTGATCTAAAAGCAATATATACTATATACAGTCTTTTTTGTGTGTGTCTGTTTGTTTGTTTGTTATTGTTAGTTTCTATACTATATAATAATCATGCGTAGTGTGGTCTCAAAACTTATCGGATGTGGCGTAGCATACATCGACTAGTCCCCACGCAGTGATGCCTCCTTGATGAAACTGAAACTGAAGCTATCATATTTAGCACATACTATCAAAACTTTTAGCGTCCTTTCCTCATGAGCTTGGAGTTAAGTGAGTAAAAAGTGATAAAAACTTAAGTTCTGACTTACATGGATAAAAGAAACATTCCTTGATATGAAATAACTTTTGATGTAACCAACTGACTCTCAAAGGTGTGGCTCTGGCTTTGTGACACTGCCAGCAAAATTGTTTCACAATTTTCTGATCTTTGTAAACAGGTTTATCTCCAAATCTCTCAAAACAAACGATACCAACAATATAATTCAGACAGTCTTGCTAACGATATGTCTGAAATGCTATATCGATAAGTATAAAGCCAAATGAATATATGTAGTGCTTCTTCTCACAACGGGATGAGTCGAACTGTATACACTGAGCAGTGTCATGTCACATCTTTTCATGTCACTTTGGCTTTTTTCACATCTGACTGAATTAGGACATTTCTAGCACCCTTCAGAACAGAGGAACATCTCTCTCTCTTTCTCTCTGTCTCTCTCTCTCATACACACACACACACACACACACACACACACACACACACACACATGCACACACACACACACACACACACACACACATACACACACACACACACACACACACACACACACACACACACAAACATGCACACACACAAAAACACACACACACACACACACACACACACACACACACACACACACACACACATACACACACGCACACACATCTGCACACATTTTACCCATGCTTGCGTTGACCAGGTTGTCAATGACGACAATGTCATAGCCAGCTTCAATCAGTTCAATGACAGCGTGACTGCCAATGTAGCCTGCCCCTCCAGTCACCAGAATTGTCTTTTCCAGCGTCATCTTGTTTCCTTCTGGTGTCTACACCTGCAAAAGGCAAAAATGCATCATAACCATTAGCTGAGGAAGTCATGTAAGTATGAAAGACCTGTTACTGTTGTCCATTCCTGCCTTCTCATTTTCAGTTAACTCGCTGGATGTGTTTCCTCTCGTCTGTTTTGTGACCAAGTCCTAGCATGTTAAGATTCTTGTTTGACAATACAGCCATGCTTACTACAGCAGGAGCTGTGCGCTGCGTTCAAGTGAGAGTGGGGTCTGAACCATACATGACCAACAATGCGAGAGGGAGAAAAGAACAAATTTATAAACACATGTTTAAGGCTGCCAAGAAAAACAAGTTGCCAGCTTTGTCACAATTTTAGCTCCAGTATTCCCAAAATTCACGTATTGTCTCAGCTTTCATGAATAGATGTCATGCTTGTCCAACTAACATGGATCGTTCAGCTTGCAAAAGGTGATCTTGGAGTGCAGATGGTCAGAACATATCAGCGAGGGCAAAAGGCTGCCCAGAGGAAGAACAAGTTGCCAGTTTTCAGCAAGCAAAAGACCACATCTTTGTGACAAGTGTCAAGGAAGAATACAAGTGACACACTTGTTTGTCTCCCTTTGCATGCTTGTAACACAATACGCTCAGCCCAAATCAAGAGATTTGTTCTTCCATGCCACGACTTCGATTTCAGTGTTGTTATAGCTAAGCCACCCACACAAAGCCTTAATTACAGCCATTTTTCAAACTTAAGTGCACACTATGTGACATAGTAATGATGACGCCAGGGGTAGACCAACAAGTCCCTAATGTAGGAAGCAAAATCTAACTAAAAGCCACTTTGGTGCAGTGGTTAGCCTTGTGGACTTGCAGGCTGTGAGTTCGATTCCCCTCAGAAGCATTTATTTGTGGCATTTTCCTTCCTTGGTTGGCACCTACCAGAGTTGAATGTGGTATGGGGTCAGGTGGGAAGAGTGGAACCACACGGTCAAGTTCCATCCACTTTATGGATGTGTCTCTGAGAGGGTTGCTCAAACCTCCTCACCAACTGCTGTCTGTATGGCTTGAGCCTGGGGCTGAAGCCAGGATACCCATAACAGACATGTCTTCCCCCTTCAAATCATTCCATCAGGATCAGATGATGCAGAAATTTGAATTAAACAGCAATTTTCCAGAATGACCAAAGAGCGGTCAGTGATGCAGTGCAGACAGAAGTCTGGAAAGGATTTTGTTTTGTTATAGTATTAATTCCCTATGGGTAAGTTGCTGCTGGGAAATAACTAAATAAAGAGAAAAGCTGGTAAGGATTTTGTTTTGTTTTAGTATTGATTCCCTACGGGTAAGTTGCCTGTTGGGAAATAATAACTAAATAAAGAGAAAGGCTGGTAAGGATTTTGTTTTGTTTTAGCACTGATTTGCTACGGGTAAGTTGCCTGTTGGAGAATAATAACTAAATAAAGAAAAAAGCTGGTAAGGATTTTGTTTTGTTATAGTATTGATTTGCTATGGGTAAGTTGCCTGTTGGAGAATAATAACTAAATAAAGAAAAAAGCTGGTAAGGATTTTGTTTTGTTATAGTATTGATTTGCTATGGGTAAGTTGCCTGTTGGAGAATAATAACTAAATAAAGAGAAAGGTGAAATCATTCGTATGTGAATGTAAGCAATTGATGTGAATAATCAAAACAAAACAAAAGTAAATAAGATGAATTTGTGTAATGAGAAGCATTTTTTGAAAATGCGTAATTGGTTATAACCAAAAACAAACAAAATAATAATAATAAAACAAATCATTTTTTTTAGATTAATACCTTTTGTAAAGATTTCACTTTGTATCCCAACTGTAGGTAGGAATTTGCAGGAAACGGAATG
>CM031600.1:4589657-4707157 GCA_018398815.1 Conus ventricosus | reverse complement strand
AGAGTGTCTGCATTTGAAAACAAATAAGCCATATTCATTTGAATACGTGCTTGTGCATGTGTGTAAGTGTATGTGTGTGTGTGTGTGTGTGTGTGTGTGTGTGTGTGTGTGTGTGTGTGTGTGTGTGTGTATGTGTGTGTGCGTGTGTGTGCGTGTGTGCATGCGTGCGTGTGTGCATGCGTGCGTGCCTGCGTGCGTGTCTGTGTGTCTGTGTATGTCTCTGTGTGTGTCAGTGTATGTCTCTGTGTGTGTCTGTGTATGTCTCTGTGTGTGTCTGTGTGTTTGTAAATTCTTACTGAAAAATCAGCATAAGAGATGCTAGCTATGAATCTGATGCCGAAAAATGTTATGGAGGAGAAAGGGCACTTAACCCCCCTGGGGCCTAGACCCTCCCCCACCCACCCACCTCCTTCCTCCAATCCCACCCATTAGAAACGCCTACAACCACCATTCCTTAAAACTGTGAAATAAAGTCCAGATGAACTTCCTAAGCCACGGGCCTTACATCTTCACAAGCCGCCAGCAGTATGTTTGTCTGTCTGTCAGCATGACATCTAAAAAACAACAACACCACCAAACCAAATTTCAGCAAGCTTGGAGGAAAGGTGGAGGGTGACTCAATGACCAGTCCATTACATTTTGGTGTGGGTCAGCATCAAACAGCCGAGCCAGTGTCTGTTCAGCAGGGTCAGGGCCAGTTCTTTTCTTTTCAAACCCAAAATGAATACCATGAAGCTTCTGTTTCCTTATTCACTCTCTGTCTCATCGTCCATGAAATCTCAGCAGGTCTACTCCCACGCCGCTCATCCAGCTTCCACACCCACTCCCCAGTTTGTCCCACTGCAGCCCCATCACCCGGCAGTCCACCAAAGGCAAGCTGCCGTGAGGCAACCCACCAGAGGAGACGCTGCACTGTTGTTGAATCACTTGGGTGATGTTCAGTAGTGACCATTATGATCCAGCATATACGAAACATGTCCTACTAAATCTCCCCCCTGAAAACAATAAGCGCTCAGTTTTGGAAACAGTATGAGTGAATATCCCCAGCCAGAGAGGGGCCGTTAGGTTATCCCATGATATTCACCATGAAGTCACCAGGTTATCCCATGATATTCACCATGCAGTCACCAACACTGACAAACCTGACACTAACTCACCCAGGGCATTAATGTGTAGAGGGGACCATTTGGTTATCCCATGATATTCACTGTGAAGTCACCAGGTTATCCCATGATATTCACCATGAAGTCACCAGGTTATCCCATGATATTCACCATGAAGTCACCAGGTTATCCCATGATATTCACCATGAAGTCACCAGGTTATCCCATGATATTCACCATGAAGTCACCAGGTTATCCCATGATATTCACCATGAAGTCATCAACACTGACAAACCTGACACTAACCCACCCAGGGCACAAACATGCAGAGAGGGCATTAGGTCATCTGATGATATTCACTGTGAAGTCACCAACACTGACAAACCTGACACTAACCCACCCAGGGCACAAACGTGCAGAGGAAATCAAAACTGAGGTCACCAAGACAGGGTGAACAGGGCCACATAATTTCAGGTACTTTCATGATATATCCAGCATCAACCAGGACTGAGAGAAACAGACACCTGCAATGTTGGTCAGAATATTAGAGCAAAACTCTCACAGATGTATCCATAAGTGGATGAAACTAGACTTTGTGGCTCCAGTCTTGCCATATGAGTCCACTCAGGTCTAGGTTAAAAAACAATTCCATACATAAGTGGCTCTGATGAAAATCAAACCCACAACCTCTCAACCAGTTTGTGATGTTAGCCACTGCACCACCATGGCTGGTTTACTGCTTAGAAATTCGTAAGTATAATCTAACAGATAATTAAAACTTCCTTGTAATATAAACATGTTTTGCACTTTCCAGTTTTCTTTTTTTTTTAAATACAGGGGAAGTAAGGCCTATAGTTCATGCCTACTATTACTTCCCTTGGTGGAAAAAATACAATTGTTGATTAAGCCCTATGGTTCATGCCTACTCTTACTTCTGCTGGTGGAAAATAAAATTGTTTTCATTAATGAATGGACATACAGAAGGCAGTTATTGCTGTTGTTGATGTTTTTCGTTTAAAAAACAATTGAAGCCTGTCTTCCAACCCTGTTTCTTCTCTTCCCAAACTACACAAAACACACAACTGTTTTCCTTACAATTTGTTATGGATCAACATCAATGGGGGGAACCACAATCCCTTCAACACAGGCGTTGTCTGTGTTGTCCAAAGTGCCCTTCCAAGTTCTACTGAGAGTAAATCCGATCCATGTGTTCACCAACACTCCCTGGGCTTCTGAAATGGGATCACACACCAGCTGCAGGGTAGAAAGCCCACAGGCATCACTAATTTTCTTTGTCAAAAGTGTTTAAAAACAAAAACAAAACAAAAAACAAGAAAAGGAAAGACCAAAACACACAAAAAAGACAAACCCATCCCCTTGCCCCTCCCCTCCCCCTTTCCCAGTATGGAATGTTTGTCCATGTGTTTCCTGTTTATCTTCTCATTTCATTAGTTTGGTATGCGTGTGCCTGTGTGTGAATGCATGTGAGTGTGTGTGTGTGTGTATGTGTATGAGTGGGTGGGAGCATGTGAGAGACAGAGAGAGAAGGAGAGAGAGAGAGAGTACTCTGTTACATTAATCATTTCACACATCAAAGAACTGTTCAAAATTACCTGAGGAATTCCTTTCATCAAGTGTATCCGGGTTTTGTTTGCTCGTTTGTTTGTTTGTTTGGCCAGCTAATCACAAAGGCCACCTCAGGGCACAACATGAAATGGAGAGAGGAGGTGCACCTCTGTTTAAGTTTGCAACAGCTGATGACTTGATTAGGATTTTCCCTCTGGAACTAGTGATCCTGCTTACACACACTAACATTACAGAACGAGGTGGTTTAATGGGAACTTAAAAAATTCTTCACAGCAACCATGACATGCAATGTTAGAGGAAAGCAATTCAAGCTAAGAAGAAGAAGAAGAAGCTATATAAGCAGCAGGCAAAACCTTTTTCGATTGCACATTTCTATTATTCATTCACAGGATAACAAGCCAAAGGGAATCTCTGCCTGATAAAGCTGCCAATGCTGGAATGCTGCAATTGTAAGAATTCACTTCACGATTACTGGAAGAAAAAAACCTGTTTCTAGAAAAATTGTGTCACTGAAAGCTTGCTAGGCCATCAGGTCACACCTACAACACTGCAATGCATTTTACACTGAGTGTGACCCGAAATTGCAGACAATAGGATTTCAATCCTAAAATGATATGATGTACAATATGATAATTATATGTGTTATGGCATGGTACTAAACATGCAAAACATGAAATTACAAGTACAAACTGTCAGACTGAAACAATTTGTGGAAAGTCTGAATCAGCTCACCCTGCGAGCTTCATTACCTCCTCTTGAGAACACAAAATAAAAAACAGCAAATATAGTTACATAAACATGTATTGCAAAAACATACAAACAAAAAAGATTCTGCCAGCATCAGAATTTTACATGCAGATCTGACAAAATGTGCTCTTGCCTGAAACTGGTAGGCTTTACGGATTGCCTGGGCACAACTTAAATTATACCATCAGCTTATACTTACACAACCACATAGACATTACAGTTGATACAGAACACGCACCTTGCTTCTCCCCCACCTTTGCCAACAATGTTAATGGTCAAGGCAAGAAACACCAAACAAGCAGTGTCTTCAAGTTCATACACAGACTGGCTATCCCTGATCAGGACACATATCTCTACAGGCAGCTTGCTACATGATATCTTTCCACTGTGGCCGTAGCCACTCAAGCTCAGGAAAGCAAACACAATAAATCAACCATAGTGTGGCAGGTCCATTACCTGAACAGCACCCACAGACACAAAGGTTCTTCTGGCACCATTGTTTTATGGCTTAGCTTCTAATTTTTGTAGACAAAAGAAGCTAAAAAACACACACACACACACAAACACAGTCATTAGTACTGTACATACATGCCCATGCTTCACACACACACACACACACACACACACGCACACACACACACACACACACACACACACACACGCATGTGCACAAGCAATCACACAGGCAGGCAGGCGCACATGGGCACACGCACACACACACGCATGCGTATGCGCACGCGTTCACGCACACACACACACACACACACACACACACACACACACACACACACACACACATTTGTAAGTGCATTGAAACAAAGAAAAGAAAAAGTCTGATATGGACATGCGTAATGGCAGACACATATGGATCTTAACAAAGACATCTGAAATGGATATGAATGACAGATACATACAGATCTTGACAAAGACAAAATAACACTACAAACAGTCTTTCCTTTAGACAGGAAACAGTCTTCCCTTTAGAGTAGCAAGAACCCAAGTAGACAGTTATACAAAATGGACCAATGATAAACAGACAGATAGGTAGACAAAATGACAGGCTGACACAAACAGAGTTGACAGAGACACCGATATTAAAAAGAAAATCACAAGACAGATAAATAGTAGCACAGAGAGGTACCAAGAGAGAAAGGGAGACAACTGCACAGATAAACTGATGACCACGCACTTAAATGAAAATTCAGCAAAGAAGTGAAGGAAAACACCTCAGTTTTTATCATACTTTACAGAAAGAAAACACCTCAGTTTTTATCATACTTTACAGAAAGAAAACACCTCAGTTTTTATCATACTTTACAGAAAGAAAACACCTCAGTTTTTATCATACTTTACAGAAAGAAAACACCTCAGTTTTTATCATACTTTACAGAAAGAAAACACCTCAGTTTTTATCATACTTTACAGAAAGAAAACACCTCAGTTTTTATCATACTTTACAGAAAGAAAACACCTCAGTTTTTATCATACTTTACAGAAAGTTTTGAGGTCTGACTACCTCAGTTTTATCATACTTTACAGAAAGTTTTGAGGTCTGACTACCTCAGTTTTTATCATACTTTACAGAAAGTTTTGAGGTCTGACTACCTCAGTTTTTATCATACTTTACAGAAAGAAAACACCTCAGTTTTTATCATACTTTACAGAAAGTTTTGAGGTCTGACTTTTCTTTGGGGGTCATGTAAGCCAGATCAGGCACATTGGGACTGATCAATCTCTTCTCTTTGAAGAAAAAATGAATGGGTCTCTCCCTTTAAGATTAAACATCAGAGTCAACTAACCTGAGTGTGACATCTGGTCAGACTACCCTGCCAGTTTACTGGAACAGCTCCCACAATCTTCTGTCCAAGTTATGAACAGTATTGATCTTATCTCCTGACAGTAAGACCTTCAGACCACTTGTGCTGAACTTTTCAATCCCCAAAACATTTATCATACACTTATCAACCAGGAAGATAACGACACTACTCGCCACACCCTTGGTTTTTCCCAGGGAACAAAATGGCAAGGTCACTTTAAAGTCAATGCCAACAAAGCACTCTGACTGCTACCCTTCTGAAGATTAGATAATGCACAAAATAAAAATTTACAATTAACATACATGCAAATACACAAAATACAGATTTGTCCTTAACATACATGCACCCTCTACACAGAGCATTATTTTCCAATGTGACATACGAAGCGTGGTAAAGAAAATAACAGGCCAACCCTTTTCCTCTCTCCCCTTCCGCATGTGTATGTGTGTGTGTGTGTGTGTGTGTGTGTATATGTGTGTGTGTGTGTGTGTGTGTGTATGTGCGTGTGTGAAAGAGAGACATGGTAAATGTACAGGACATGACGAAAGAAGAGGATGTGATAAGAATCCAGGCAGCAATCCAGCCAGGCTAACAGGGTCACTGGACTATGTGGGAAAGCGCACTCCAAGGAACTTCCTTCTCAACAGACATGTGGCATATGACCCCTGACATCTGGCATATGACCTCTGGCATGTGGCATATGACCCCTGACATGTGGCATATGACCCCTGTTATGATCAACTTACTCCTCAGATCTGTACAGCATCTTCTGCTGAATAACACAGACGACTGGGATTGCACAGCAGATCTTTCAGAATGGAAAATCCCGTCTTTCACCACACACAACAGCTTGGCCTTAAGGTACCTGAAAATCCTGAATGCGGAAGTTCAAATCCAGTCAGCAGCATAAAAAAGGCAGTCAGCCCCTGTCAGTCAGTGGTATTATTCCCACATCACTCATCCAGGGTCCTCCATGCAGACCCCAAAGGGACTCATCCAGGGTCCTCCATGCAGACTGTCACGAGTTTGTCGCGAGGCCTACGACGTTCGACCCACCTAGGTGGCGGAATTACTTATTTGTTTACTGTCGTTGCTGTTGTCGTGTAGCCGTCCCTTAGGGTGGCTTGTGGTGCAGTTGCACCTTGGTGTGGTTCAGCTCAACTTCGGTTTGCTTTCTCTCTCTCTCTCTCTAATTCCACCGCCCGTGCTATTCATCCTGGCCAATTCACGGGGGGCCCGGGTTTCCCTTTTCCTCGAATTTTCGGTTTTATCGCCTCCGCCTGTCTTTTTAACCCTTTCCGAAACGGCTTCGTTTTTTTTTAGTTTGAAGTATGCTCACTCTGGGACCAGCTTGGCATTTTTGGCCGCCATTGCTAGGGGGGTTAGCTTTTTTGCCCTCGAGGAAGTGTCCCCGGGGGGGCCCCCTGCCCCATTTTCCGGGTTTCCTTTCCCTTTATGGGCCAAAGAGTACAGCAAAACTTTCTTTTCCTGCAGCGGCCTGTGGGAGAGGCCCATCTTTTTCCTTCTTTTTCCGGCATTTTCGCCCTGTCCCCTCGACGGGCGGGGGGAAGAGAGAGCCCTTTTGCCCCGCCTCTTGGGGGTCACCCACGGAAACGGGTAAGCCCCTTTTGGGGGGCTTGTTTTGTTTGGGTTGTTGTTAGGGGGCTTAGCCCTTCGCTTTTGCGCAATTTTTTTTTTAAAATTTGTAAAGAAAATTTTTGGGGAAGATTTTTTCTCGGGTTAAAATTCCATCTTTAAACCGGGCCATTCTAAATTTTTTCCCAAAATTCTTTCCCCCTTTTTAGGGATCGGTGTTGCGGTAGTCGGGGGGGGAAGGGGAAAGAGAACCGGGTGATTCGGGTTTGGAACTTGCTTGGTCTCGCTCTCCGCCCCTGCCCACATTCCCCGGGATTTTTACCCTTTGGGCCCCGCTTTTTGTGTGTGCAAGGAAAAAGTTTTTTTTTTCACGAGCGTGGGGACCCCATATTTGTCTTTCCCGGAGGCGTGGTTGAGTTTTGGGTGTTATTTTGAAATGTTTTTTAAAAAAGTGACATTTTATCCAGGGAAAAATTATTTCAAATTTTGGGGCGTTTTTAAAGCGAGGTCCGGGGGTGATGATTTTTCCAAAGGGAAGGGAAAAACGTTAAGGGGGAGTGAAGAAGGGGAAGAAATTCAATTTGTTTTAAACCCCGTTTTTTTTAATGCAGCCTTTTACCTGCATCGTGGGAAGACTTGTTTAAAAGGGTTTACTTGGGCGGGGAATTTTACACTTCCCCTCCCCCTCATGCGAGTGGCTAAACTTGACAGAAAAGGTCAGAGGGGAATGACGCGGGGTTCCCCAGTCCCCCCTTCTTCCCCTTTCTTTCCCCTTCCTTCTTTTTTTCCCCTCCCCGACTCTCCCCCCCCCACTCGTCCCCCCCCCCCCCCGGGGGGCCTTCACCTGGGGGCACGAACGGGGAAATGGGGCCAGGGTGCTGGTCGGGGCCCACGTTCTGGCGAGCCCAAACGGCGAAAATTGGTCCACGCGCTGGTCGGGGCCCCAACGCCTTGGCCCGGGACCGGGACGGGGCTAGGGGAGCCCCCCCGCCCCGACGGGGCCGGGCCTGGCCCCCCCGCCCCGGACCTCCAGTAACAGCTAGGGCCCCCCCCCCCCCCCCCCCCCCGGGACCGCTCTTCATTTCCCCGTTTGGGGAGTCGGGGTTGGGTTTTGGGCGACCCCCCTGCGAGAATCAACCCGGCTCGGAGCCCTAGTGCGCGGGTGCCCCTGCGGACTTAAGGGGGCAGGGATGTGGAAGCACCCGGGGGGTGTGAAAAAGGGGTCAATACGGGAAATAATTTTTTTAAAATTTGGTGTACATGCCCATATTGCGGGAATGCGGGGTAATTGTAATTGTTTTCGTCGTAGGGTAAATTTTTATTTAAAAATCGGGGATATGGGGGGGGGGGAGGCGGGTTTTTGCGTTTGTGCAGGGGGGGCGGGAGTCTTGATCGTGTTTTGTCCCATTTTCTTTGGGCTTTTGGAGTCCCCTTGATCGTGATTGTGCATGTTGGGCGTTGGAGTGTTTTATTGTATCGTGCAGGGGGCGGGGTTTTGGGAAATTTTTATTTTCCCGGGGTTTAAAAAAATGGGGTGGGGTATGGGAATTTTTAGTGTGTGGCTCTTGCGGAGGGGGGTGAGGAAAGTCACCCCTTCACTCCCACCTAGCCCAAATCCTGTCAGGCGGGCCCTCCGGGGGCGTCGGGACAATTGTGGGGCTGGGCCGGGTTTGTGAAGGGCCCCGGGGGGGCCTCCCTTTTGCAGAGTACCGTTTATTTTTGGTCTTTTTTGGAAGTTTTTGGGGGCCATTTTTGTCGGGGTTTGTTCGGGGTGGTTGGCGGGTGACTCTAGGTAAAGGGATTCTTGGTGGCCTGGGGGGAAATCCGGGGTTGACTGGGGAGCCCGAGGTAACCCGGGGGGGATCGACCGCGTCCAAAACCCCTTTCCCCCGGGGTACCTCACGCAGGAAAAGGGGCCGTAAGCCCTTGCCCTTCTTTCCCGGCTCAGTTTTCCCCTTTCCCGTTTTTTTAGACCCATTTTCTTGTTTTTTTTTTCTCCCCCTTTTTTGTTGAATAAAAGGGGGTTGTATGGGGACGCAGTTTTTTTTTTTACCTCTTTTCCACCCCGGGCCCTTGCTAGGTTTTTTGTTTTTTTTTTTTTTTGGGGGGGGGCCACCCCCACCGCCCCTTTTGGCTCTTTCGGAAACGCGGTGTTGCCAGAGTGGGGGCACCCGGGGACATATTTTTTTGTTTTTTTTTTTTTTTCGGTGACCCCCACCGCACTGTTGCTGTGCTGTAGAGCGCGGGGGTGCCAAGGGGGAGCAGCCGAACTTGTCCTTTACACACCAAAACCACACATACACACATATACCCCCCCCCCTTTAAAATTTATTTGTTTTTTTTCTCAAAGTGGAATTTTTTTTTTCCCCGTATTTGGAAAAACTGAAGGATATTGTTGTCATGGCGACGTCCGGCCTGGGGGGGTGTGGGGGACGGGGTGCGTCGAAAAAGGGGGGTATTCAAAATGTTCCCTGTAGTCCCTACTTTTAACCAGTACTTCGCCCCCCCCGGTAATTTCTACCTACCCCGGGGTGCGTAGCAGGTAGCCCAGTGAGTTTTTTTTAACAAAACCCTTCTTCGCGGGGGCCCCCGGGGAAAACCCCGACTGGCATTTCCCGTTTGGGAACGTCAGAGTATAGCGAACCCAACGGGGGGCCTTCTGTTGATCCCCAAGACCAAAACCCCTTTCCCTCCCTCCGGTTTCCCCCTCGAAGGGGCATCCCCCAGAAGTTTTTCCCTTAAGGGGAAAGTCGAAAACCCAAGGGCGGGTCAGACATCTTCCTCCCTTTCGGGAGTGGTAAACCCCCGCTCAGGATATCCCCCCTCGGCCCTTTTCTTTTTCTGGAGCGGCAGCTTTAGTGAAGGGGCCTGCTAGGCAGGAAGCTCTCCCTGGGGAAGGGGCTCCCTGGGCAGGAAGCCCTGCGTAGGGAAAAACGTAGGGAAGAGGCAAGGCTCCGTAGGAAGAGCTAGGTGGGGATGGGGCTCTGCGTAGAGAGGAAAATGAAAGACAGGAAAATTTGCATAGGGAGGGGGCTGCCCCAAGCGTAGGGAGGAGGCTGCTCAGCGTAAGGGAGGCGGCCAGACAGGGGGCCACGTAAGAGGGGGGCTGCCAACGGGAGGTTCAGCGGGGGAAAGGGGCGACCCCAAGCGAAAAAGGGAGGGGGCTGCCCTCCGTAGGGAAAACTAGACGGGATGGAGGCTCTGGGGAGGAAAGAGATGGAACAATTTCTTTCGCCCCTCCCGCTTCAAAAAACCCCGGGGGGTTTAATCACCGGGCAGGTGATAGAGTTAGGCCCCCCAAATTTAAAGCTTCCAGAGTTCAGACCTAGTGAGGACTTTGAATGTTCTTAGACATTTGGGAAAAGGTTGCTTGTTCAAAACCATTGCCCGGGGAACAAAAGGCAAAAGCCCTTTTTTCGGTTTAACTGGTGCTGAAAGGGGGTGTTCTCCTAAATGAAGGTGCGTCTTATGAAACCCAATTTTTTTGGCTCTGCGAAGCTTTTCCACCTCCCCCAGAGACCTACAGGGGGGAAGTTTGGGCCCCATGAAGAAGAATAATATGAGCCCCTTCGTGCATTTTTGGTGTAGGCTGCGAAAGACGCTGGGGGACTGGGGGCCATTACCTAATTTGGGAGCGGGAGGACGATCCTCGGGAACAGCTCACCAACCCCGGGTTCCCCAGATTTTGAGGTTTCCGGAAAGGCGAAAAACAGCACCTCAGGATTTCGGGGTTTTTTGCGATTCACACCGTGAGGTGTTTGTTTAAAAGCCGAAAGGGCTTATGGGCACGCCCAGATACGGAGAGGAAGCCCCCACAGGTTTAGTACAAAAAGGGGCGCCGACAACCCTAGTGGGTAAAACAAGGCAGGCATTTCCCTCGGGGACCCCGCACCCCGTTTTTGTTTTCTCTTGGGCGCCCGGGCCCCAAAAATTTGGGAAAATTTTTTGGCCAAGAGCCGCGGTGGGCCAGGGGGTTTAGTCCCCCACCCCTCGCCCCTGGGCTAAGGGGGGTTTCCGCCCCCAGCTTCTAGGGTTCAGAGTGCCCATTGTTTCTTTTTTGTTTTTGGGTTCATCCTGGCGACCCCACGGGGTTTCGGGAAAATCAACACCTTTGTGATAAGGATTTATTTTCCCCCAAAGGGCCCGGCGGGGCGCCAGTTACGATGTGGGGCGGGTTGGAGGCTGGTTTACCTCCACCCTCCTTCGTACTCGTTTCTATCTCCACCCCCACTTCGGGGCGAAAATATGGGCCATCGCGGTGGAGCGACCCCTGTATTCCCCCTTTTCATAGGGGAAAACTATCAAAAATTTGCGACGGGCGCAGTCATTTCCGGGTTTCTTTCGGTTTTGCCCGAACAGCGGTTGTGGGATCACCACACGCGCCAACGAAAAAAGCAGGAAAAGGAATTGCGTCCCGTTCTTCACCATCTCTAACGAAGTTTCCCGGCAAGGGCCGATCCTGCTACATTAAACCGCCCTTCCCGGCCCGGGACTTGGATGTCCCAAAGCCTGCGACGGGCGGTGGATCGTCCCCCCTCATCGGGGCCCACAAAGCCAAGGTGACTTTAAACTCCACCCAAAGGGGGTCCTCTTTTTGGGGTTTTCCCCCAGGGAGATCGTGTGGCCAAGCCGTTTCCCTTCCCCAAAGCTTTTAGGGAAACTGTTCTCCCCGGGAGGGCCCCGATTCCCCCCTGGGAGGCCTTTTTGGGGTCCAAGCGGGCCCCTCGAGCGAGTAAACAAACTTCTTTTGGCCAGTGATGGAAAAATCCAGGTTTTGGCCCCAGTAAATGCCGCAGTTTGATGTCCCGCCAATGGACAAAAGCCTAAGGTCGCTTGGGAAACGGGTTTTTCCCCAAGGGGCAAGGGCCCCGGGGTTTGGGGGGGCAAATTTAGGGAAGGTTGGGGTCGACCGGGGGGGACCCCTTTAAACCCCACCGATTTGCGGTCACCGCTACACTTTGGGGTGGGAGAATCGGGGAGTTTGATACCCCGAGGCGCCCCCTTTGGGCTAACCCATGCCCCACTGTTGCTGAATCTCTCAGGCAGATTTGGACCGCACTGGGGTGCCCAAGAAAAAGTAAAGGCCGGAATTTTTACTGGGTAAACGATCCCTCATCCTCTCCATGCTTGGACCCGGGTCCGGGCCCGTCCCCGTCGACTCATTTTTAGGCAGTGGGGCGGGAAGCATGCGGTTTTTACTTTCCCTCATACAAGGGTTTTCCGTAATACGGAGGGGGGACTACCCTTGCCGGCCCGAAATTTTTCACATTGGGAAATCAGTCAGAGGGGCACCTCCCCCCAACCCCGGGGTTTTAAACCCCTTTTTTGGGCTCTGTATCAGGTGAGTGACAGTTGGATTCATGAGGGGTTTTTGGTAGTGAATTTACCATGGGGTTTCGGATTTTTTTACTTTCATGGGTTTGGAAAAGGGGGGGGTTAGGTTTTTTTTGATAAAAGTAGTATTAGTATTCCTCGGTGTGGGTTCCCATCTGGAATGTTTTTATTGGTTTTTTTGTACTCTGTCGATCACAGAGAGTTGGGGTTTTGGGCCCCTTGTTTTTGAAGTTGCACATGCGACAAGGGTTTAAAGGGGCACTGGGATCTCAAGAAACAGATGCTTTTTGAAGGGGGGGTTTTTCACGAGGGTTGTCGCGAGGGGCCCAAGACTTCGACCCACCTAGGGGGGGGGGGAAAACTTATTTTTTTTACGTCGTTGCTGTTTTTCGGGTTTTTGTCCCTTAGGGTGGGGTTTTGGGGGGGAGTTGCACCTTTGGGGTGGTTCAGCTCAACTTTGGTTTTTCTTTTTCTCTCTCCTCTCTAATTCCCCCCCGCCCGTGCTATTTATCCTGCCCAATTCACGGGGGGGCCGTAACCCTTTTTCCTTTGAAATTCCTTTTCTATCGGCTCTCGCCCGTCTTTTAAACCCCTCGCACGTGCTTCGTTTCTTTTTGTTTTAAATATGCCACTTTTGTGACCAGCATGGGAAATTTTGGGCCCCCAATTTCGGGGGGAAAGGGTTTGCTCTTGACTCGAGCGGAAGATGTCCGGGGGGGCCTGCTCCGTCCTGGTTCTTTACCTTTTTCGGGCGGGGATTTCAGTCAGTACTTTCAATTCCTGCAGGCGGCCTTTTAGGGGGGGGACATCATTTCTTCTGTTTCCCCCATCGTCGCCCCCTGTCCTTCGACTGGGGCAGAGGGTAGAGAGAGTCCTTTGAAACCCCCTCTTTTGGGGCACCCACGGGTACGGGGAACATCAGTTTCGGGTCTGTTTGTTTTGATTTGTTGTTGTTAGCCCCCTTAGTCCCTTCCCCTTTTTCGGGAATTTTTTTTTTGTTTTCGAAAGTAAAAAAAATATTGTGTGAGAAACCCTTTTTTCCCGGTTAAAAACCCCTTTAAAAACCCGGCCATCTAAATTATTTCCAAAATTCTTTCTCCTGTTTTTTGTATCTGGTGATGCCGGGAGTTTGGGGGGGGAAGGGGAGAACCTGGGGATTCAGGGGTTTGGGAAATTTCTTGGGGGCTCGCTCGTCCGCCCCGTCACAAATTTCCCCGGGCTTTTTTCCTTCGGGCCCCCGTCTGTTTTTGGGGGGCAAGGGGAAAAGATTTTTATGTTCAGGGGCGGCGTACGCAAAGATTTGTCTTTCGGGAAAGCGTGGTTGAAGATTTTTGTTATTTTGAAATGTGTTTTTTTAAAATTGACGTTTTGCCATTGAAAATTTTTTTTTGCAAATGTGGTGGCAGTTATTAAGGGGATGGTTTGCTGTGGGTTTATTTTTTTTCCTAAGGAAGGAAAACGTTAACGTGAGTGAGAGAAGGGGGAAGATAATTCATATTTTTTTTTATAACCTGTTGATTTAATGCAGTCCCTTTTTCCTGCAACGTGTGAAACTGATTCAATGGGTTTACTGTTGGGGCATTGAATACCTTCCCCTCCCCCATTTTGCGAGTTGGGTAAGACTTTACAGCAATGGTCAACCGGGACTTTACGGGAGGGTTTCCCCGTACCCTTCTTCCCTTTGTCCTTCCTTCTTTTTTCCTCCTCTCCGACTCCCTTCCCGCTACGTCCCCCCCCCCCCGGGGGGTTCACCGGAGCACGAACTGGATGGTGCCCGTGGGTGGTCAGGCCCCCCCGTTTTTGGCTGAGACCAAAGGACGAGATGGGGCCCCCGCCTGGTCGAGGCCACCCGGGGTTTGGGGCCCCCTGGCGCTAGGGACCCCCCGTCTCGACTGGCCGGCCTGGACCCCCGTCCCCGGCCCCCCAGTAACAGCTACGCCCCCCCCCCCCCCCCCCCCCTAAAACGCTCTTTCCCCTGCCCGCTTGGAAATTTGAGGGGGTTTGGGTTTTGGGGGGACTCCCGGCGAGAATCAACCCCGGGTCGGAGCACCTAGTGCGACAGGGGCCCCCCTGCGGACTTTTACAGGGGCAGGGATTTTGGGCGCACCCGTGGTGTGAGAAAGGTCCCTAACTTTGGGGGTATTTCTTTATAATTGTGTACATTTCATATTGCTGGGAATCGTAATTTTGATTGTGTAGTCGAAAGGGGAAATATTTATTTTTTAATCGTGGGTTTTTTGGGGGGGGGAGTGCTTGAGCGATTTTGCATGTTGGGCGTTGGATTGCTTGATCGGATTTTGCATTTGTGTGCGTTGGAGTGCTTATCGTGATTTTCATGTTTTGTGCTTTGGGGGCTTGAACCCTGATTGTGGGATGTCGTGTGCTTGGAGTGCTGAACGTGATTGTGCATGTTTTGTGCGTTGGGGGGTGCTTTATTTTGATCGTGGCCCTGGTGGGGTGTGTTGGAAGGGTTTTTTTTCGGTGTTAATAAAGGGGTGTTGTATCCCAATCTTTATTGTGTGGGGCCCTTGCGGAAACGTGTGAGGGCAGTCCCCCTCCCTTCACTCCCAACCCAGACCCTCCCGTAGGGCAGACCCTCCAGGGGGCGGTCGTGGCCCCAAAACCCCCAAAAGGGGCTCTTTCCCGGGTCCTCCATGCAGACCCCAAAGGCAAGTTGTCCTTTCCCGCATCCCCAACACTGCAAACATAAGGGGTCATTTTCATCGTGAGCAGCTCATCGGAGGAGACACTGCCCTGTTTAGTCCCTTTGGTTGTGATCAGGGTGCCCTTTTCCCCTCAATCACACAAAGGTCTCTAAAAGCTAAGTCACACTGTTGAGTCACTTTGGTTGTGTTCAGTGCAGCTTGTTCCGATCAATCATACTGAAGACTCTACCAGCTAAGTCACACTGCACAGCTGCCGAGTCACTTTGGTTGTGTGCAGTGGTTCCTGTTCCGATCAACCATACTGAAGACTCTACCAGCTAGGTCCCTTAATGACAATAATGACTGCTTAGTCACTGAACCAGTGCAGTGGGCGTTCCCTTCCACCATGTCCATCCGAAGGCAACCACTAAGACATTGGCCGAGACCACGATCATGACATCAACCAACAGCAGTGTGGGACATGGACCAACGATCATGACGACGTGGACCAACGATCATGACATCAACCAACAGCAGTGTGGACGTGGACCAACGATCATGACATCAACCAACAGCAGTGTGGACGTGGACCAACGATCATGACATCAACCAACAGCAGTGTGGACGTGGACCAACGATCATGACATCAACCAACAGCAGTGTGGACGTGGACCAACGATCATGACATCAATCCAACAGCAGTGTGGACGTGGACCAACGATCATGACATCAACCAACAGCAATGTGGACGTGGACCAACGATCATGACATCAACCAACAGCAGTGTGGACATGGACCAACGATCATGACATCAACCAACAGCAGTGTGGACGTGGACCAACGATCATGACATCAACCAACAGCAGTGTGGACGTGGACCAACGATCATGACATCAACCAACAGCAGTGTGGACGTGGACCAACGATCATGACATCAACCAACAGCAGTGTGGACGTGGACAGGGAAATCCAAACTCTGGTAACCATGGCGAGCACAGCATGAAAGCAACAAACTTTGGCTTTTTTTTTTCTTCTCCAAGGATGATTGTTGATAATGAGCCTGGAGATGAGCTATGCGGTTCAATTGTGGTCTGAGATCAGATGGGAGGACTGCACCCTGCACTTCCATCTGTAATATATCTCCTTGTAGACTTCATCTGTGCCCTGCACTTCCATCTGTAATATATCTCCTTGCAGACTTCATCTGTACCCTGCACTTCCATCTGTATATATCTCCTTGTAGACTTCATCTCTGCCCTGCACTTCCATCTGTAATATATCTCCTTGTAGACTTCATCTGTACCCTGCACTTCCATCTGTAATAATCTCCTTGTAGACTTCATCTGTGCCCTCTGCCACAGGGACTGTCATTCCCCCGCGTCGGACTGGCCAGCCACACCCGTTGCTGTACCAGAATAGACACCTAGAGCGCTACTCTCCATAGTCTTCCGAGACTGAAGGATGCCTACATATCTCCTTGTCACCTTCGCTTGAGACATCCAGACATCATCAGTAGCGGGTAGGAAAACTGACCAACATTGTCGAAGATGTGTCCTTTAATGGGATAATGGTTCCAGTCTTCTCATTTCAGCATATACCCCACTCTGTTCTGAGTAGGAACCGGTCGGGGTGAAAAAAATAATGCAAATAAGTGCCTCTGAAGGCACTTAAACCCAAAAGGTCCGACCCTGCTAACCTGTGTGTGACAGAAGAACAACTGTACCCTGGTAGTTGGTACTTAGTCACATGTAACAGCAGAGCAGAACCATGCCATCAAGCAGGTAATCCAGAACCGAACAAATGCATGTGTGTGTGTGTGCGTGTGTGCGTGCGTGCATGCATGCATGCGTGTGCGCGTGCGTGTGTGCATGTGTGTGCCTGTGCTCTTGCATGCGTGCCTCTGTGTGTATGTGTGTGTGACTGAATGCATGTGTGTGTGTGTGCGTGTGTGCGTGCGTGCGTGCCTCTGTGTGTATGTGTGTGTGACTGAATGCATGTGTGTGTGTGTGCGTGTGTGCGTGCGTGCGTGCCTCTGTGTGTATGTGTGTGTGACTGAATGCAAGTGTGTGTAGAGGGTGTGATCTAACAGGAGTCGTTGGACAAGACAAAATTACCAAAATATATGGTCATGGTTAACAACCCCCCTCAGATATCACCACTTCAACCCTCACCCTCCCTCCTCCACTTCAACCACCCCCTCAAGGACCTCGAGTCTGGATCCAGAACCTGGCAAAGACACTCATCAACAATGACATGAGTGTGCCAGTTTGCTGGAGCACACACTCATCAACAATGACATAGTGTGCCAGTTTGCTGCAAAGACACTCATCAACAATGACATGAGTGTGCCAGTTTGCTGGAGCACACACTCATCAACAATGACATGAGTGTGCCAGTTTGCTGCAAAGACACTCATCAACAATGACATGAGTGTGCCAGTTTGCTGGAGCACACACTCATCAACAATGACATGAGTGTGCCAGTTTGCTGGAGCACACATCAGACAGACACTCATCAACAATGACATGAGTGTGCCAGTTTGCTGGAGCACACACTCATCAACAATGACATGAGTGTGCCAGTTTGCTGGGGCACACATCAGACAGACACTCATCAACAATGACATGAGTGTGCCAGTTTTGCTGGAGCACACACTCACCAACAATCACATGAGTGTGCCAGTTTGCTGGAGCACACACTCATCAACAATAAACATGAGTGTGCCAGTTTGCTGGGCACACATCAGACAGACACTCATCAACAATGATATGAGTGTGCCAGTTTGCTGGAGCACACACTCATCAACAATCACATGAGTGTGCCAGTTTGCTGGAGCACACACTCATCAACAATGACATGAGTGTGCCAGTTTGCTGGAGCACACACTCACCAACAATGACATGAGTGTGCCAGTTTGCTGGAGCACACACTCACCAACAATGACATGAGTGTGCCAGTTTGCTGGAGCACACACTCACCAACAATGACATGAGTGTGCCAGTTTGCTGGAGCACACACTCACCAACAATGACATGAGTGTGCCAGTTTGCTGGGGCACACATCAGACATGGAGAGTTCTTCCCCCCAGCCTTTTGCCCTTTGCGCTCAAGCCCTTCTCCAATCCAGGAAGTAATGAAGAGGGAGGAAACGAGGACAGGTTGCCTGCACCACTCTGCCCACCATTACTCACGTCAGACGCTGTCATTCAAGGAGTTCTGCTCACAAAGGCGTGAAGCCCTCTGACGATCAGAGAGGGATCACAGCCCCCACCCTTCCTCCATCAAAGACTTACCCAGGCAAGGGTGGGGTATGCTAGCACAGCTGAGCATGTTCCTCTCTCTCTACTCCTCCCTCCCCCCCCCCCCCCCCCCCCCCCCCCCCTTCTAATGGCATAGCAGTCACGTGTCAGCCCTTCATGTTTAGCAGCACAGTGATCGGCTACAGGTCTGAACCTGTGCAGGTATGCCTCCCAGCCTAACCCTGAACTGCACACAAATGACACCCCCCCCCCCCCCCATCCCCCCTCCCCAGTATCCCTGGCATTGACATCACAGTGGCAGTCAACCAAGGAGTCAGCCCTGACTTCCTCTCAGAGGTCTGACCACAGTCGACACACCCTGATCACGTGCCCCCCCTCTCTCATAGTGGGCCAGGACACCGGGGACTGTCCTTTAAGGCCACACCTCCCAGTCAACATCCACTGTACACACCCTCTTGGGAAGGCATCCAGCAGGACAAGGGATTCCCTCTGGGCCCCTCATCGTCACGGGCCTTGGTTTTCTGTCAGTAGCATATGAAACAGCCACTTTCTGCCTCCTATGAAAGTTGTCTGCTCCTTCCCGAAGACTCTGAGGCCATCTCTCATGCCTCACACCACCTCAAAGGAACAGCACGCCATCCAGTAGCACCAGACACTTGACATCACATCTCTTCTGTCCCCAGCACTCTGGCTCTGTCCCTCTCAGGGCATCAACCTGTGCTGTCAAATCTGAGGTCACTGCACACACAGGATGCATCTATCTTCCTTCCATGACAGGATGGATCTCTCTTCCATCCCAGTGGACAGGCACTGCCTTCTGAGTTGACCCATGGCCGCAACAATGACAAAGCCCTGGGTGAGCCCCCATGGAGTCTTAGTTGCTTTCCCACCATGGTGAGCCCCCATGGAGTCTTGGTTGCTTTCCCCACCATGGGTGAGCCCCATGGAGTCTTGGTTGCTTTCCCACCATGGTGAGCCCCCATGGAGGCCCCCATGGAGTCTTGGTTGCTTTCCCACCATGGGTGAGCCCCATGGAGTCTTAGTGCTTTCCCACCATGGGTGAGCCCCATGGAGTCTTGGTTGCTTTCCCACCATGGGTGAGCCCCCCTGGAGTCTTGGTTGCTTTCCCACCATGGGTGAGCCCCATGGAGTCTTGGTTGCTTTCCCACCATGGGTGAGCCCCCATGGAGTCTTGGTTGCTTTCCCATCATGGGTGAGCCCCCATGGAGTCTTAGTTGCTTTCCCACCATGGGTGAGCCCCAATAAGTCTTGGTTGCTTCCCCACCATGGGTGAGCCCATTGGAGTCTTGGTTGCTTCCCCACCATGGGTGAGCCCCATGGAGTCTTGGTTGCTTTCCCACCATGGGTGAGCCCCCATGGAGTCTTAGTGCTTTCCCACCATGGGTGAGCCCCCATGGAGTCTTAGTGTTTTCCCACCATGGGTGAGCCCCCATGGAGTCTAAGCCCCATGGAGTCTTGGTTGCTTTCCCACCATGGGTGAGCCCCCATGGAGTCTTAGTGCTTTCCCACCGAGTCAACTCCCAACGTAAGGATTCCTCCGTGCCCCCGGCCATGCAGTTTTCCATGTACCACTGGGATATGGGACTTTCCACTGTCACCACCTCCTACTGCACCAGATCTCATGCACTTCCAATCGCCTGTCTTTGTGGTTTTGATTGCAGGAGAATCGACCGCCAAAGATGCATACTCCACCCTGGATCTTCCAGTGCTGGGAAACTGGACACCACAGCTGGCAGCCAAGGCTGAAGTTTCCTCTGGCCACTCCTCTGGCCCTCTCATCCTTTTGTCCACTGCTTCTTCTCTCCAGGACCCGCCCGCTGTGGATGAAGATGTTGCTAATGGCCACCAACATTTGGGAGCAACCAGCAACGTCCATCTGAGACACTGCCTCCATCTCTCCTCCTGGGAAGAATGATGTAGTCACCTTGGGAGTTGACCATCACTCCCACACATCTCCCCTCCTCTTCCCCCTCCCTTAATCTATGCCCCCCCCCCCCTTACCCCTGGCACCTTCCTCAAGGACAGCCAACAAGGCTCCATATGGTCCTCCTCTTCTAAGGGTCATCCAGCCTTCCGCACACAATCTTCCCCCAGAAAACATAACTGACATGATACAAAAGACCAAGCACATTTTTGTAGCATGGAATTAGAAGAGGCAGGATTACCAGAACAAATAACTGCTGGAAATATTTGCACTGGCGACCAGGCATACCAGAGAGTATGAAATTCAGGACTGCATTAAACTTGGAATGGATATGGAAACTGAATCTTCCATCCATGGAAACCTAGTATTTCTCCGGCTCTTCCATACATTTTGTACTTTCATGTTTAAAAACAAATCTAGCCCCACCCTATCCCTAACCAAAAAAGCAAAACAAAACAAACAATGCCCAAAGTGTACAATTTCTGGCTAATTCTTTTTTTTAAAGCCTACAGAGGTTTAGAGAAAAAAAAATCCATCTGCAGTTGGTAGATGAGTTGTTGGCCAACCTCCCCCCACCCCTTTTTTTTTCTGTTATGAAAATGTCACAACTGGACAAAGGATTTTTCATTTTAGGGTGTGGCTCAGTAAAGATATTCATTGTACTCTATAGTGTGCTGGTGTAAGACCTATATTTATATAGGTAAACTACATTGTACTCTATAGTGTGCTGGTGTAAGACCTATATTGATATAGGTAAACTACACTGTACTCTATAGTGTGCTGGTGTAGGACCTATATTGATATAGGTAAAGTACACTGGCTAGCAAACTGATAATGACAGATCAACAGAGATTTCAAACTGCTTCAGATACCGTTGTTCCACGAGGAGCAAAGTTTCTTTGTGATTTGAAACCAACTTGCTGTAGCAAATAGAATGAAAAACTTGACATTGTACTTGAATGGGACATCATGTTTTCATAAAGTAAAGAAAATACAGGAGATAAATCTAAAATAGTACATAGGATTTTACTACTTTCATCGTCCTCGTAAACACGTAACAAACAACTATGTGTAAAGTGTGTAATGAAATACAAGACAGCATACAGCATGTTTTGAGAGAGTTGCATGTTAAACAGAAAAAGTTGCTGTGACTGCAAGTCATTTCATATTTGTGCCTCTGTGCATTTCTTCTTTGACTTGGCCATGATGATCATACTAAATTTACATTTTCTTATTATCATTCCTGAGGTATCATCATTCATCATCAAATGCCTGAGTTCAATTCTTGATTACATCATACTGCTTGGAAAGTTCTTTCAGGGCAAGATGAATCCAAGAACTCTGAACACACAAAAAATTCAAATCATGTCTAAAGCTTAAATATGAAACCAAGTAATAAAACAAAAGTCATTACAGTAAAGGTCTCTTTCTTTTGTACGTTAAGTGAAATTTCGTGAATAACATTACAATCCTAATCTTAAACCCAACTTGCACTGAGTGCAACCAGTTGAAACAGCGCTGTCTGTAAGATGATATTTTGGCATGTGCACTTCAGTTATATCTGTTTGTGGGTTCTTTTAATTTCTTTTCTCTCTCTGTGTGTGTGTGTGTGTGTGTGTGTGTGTGTGTGTGTGTGTGTGTGTGTGTGTGTGTGTGTGTGTTATGGAGTCATGTTTTTCTATATGCTAATGTGACATAGGTACATGCTTTTTTATATGTCCATTCTTGCCTACAGGTGTACATTGTAGTACTGGCTGTTTGTAGTTTTTTCCACTATTTTTTTCCTCATTGTTTGTGCTCCCTCTGTTCATTCTTCGATGCATTTGTTGTTGTTCATTTCTTTTTTTTTCTTCTTTTTTAAAATGCCAAATTTAAAAAACAAATAAGCAAACAAAAACAAAATGAAATCACTATGTTGACTGTGGCAGTCACGTGGATGAATATGGATGAATGTGCAGAGAAGGCAGATTCAGTTATCTACTATCGCATGTTTAACACATACTTGCATATTGTGCTGAACAATTACGTAGTGGGGGAAAACAAGTGCAGGTTAACAATTCTTCAGTCGTTATAGTAATGACTTGGCAAAGATTTGAACTTTAAAAAAAAAAAAAAAAATTAAAATAAAATAAAAACATTAAAAAAAAATTGAAGACGAAGAAAATGGGGAATATATTATAACTATGAGAAGCCCTTCACTAACTGCCTGAGGGAACCATCATAATCTCTCTTGAAGGCACATTTATTTGTATTGCCTGCTCCTAGGCCTTTCGTCCGCTGGATCGGACTCATCAGGGAGACACGGCTGATTGTGTCTGTGCTCTTGGTGTCAAATAGAGACACACCACAGTCCATAATCCTGTGGTGTTCTCACCGCCAAGGGCTCAAAAAAGAATCCAACAGCACCCCCAAAGCAGCCAGCGAAGGGTAGTAAAATGGAACAAACAAAGGTGTGGAGAGGAAAAAAGTTGCTGAAAAACTAAAAGCATTATTCAAACAGTATAAAATGTATAATACTTGCATATTGTGTGTGTGTGTGTGTGTGTGTGTGTGTGTGTGTGTGTGTGTGTGTGTGTGTGTGTGTATGAGAGCGCATGCGTGTGTGGGTACATGCATGCATATGTGCATGCATGTGTACATGAGTGCGAACACACACACACTCACACACACACTCACACACACACACACACACACACACACACACACATACACACACACAACAGTTATTCACTCACACACATAACACTCATGTACACACACACACACACATGCATGTGCGTGCATGTGTTTGTGCACATGTTTGTTATGTGTATGTGAGTGAGTAACTGTTGTGTGTGTGTGTGTGTGTGTGTGTGTGTGTGTGTGTGGCTGAATTGCTGAGTGATCCTCACACATGAACAGTGAGTGAATGAGAGAGAGAGAGAGAGAGAGAGAGAGAGAGAGTGTGTGTGTGTGTGTGTGTGTGTGTGTGTGTGTGTGTGTGTGTGTGTGTGTGTGTGTGTGTGTGTGTGTATGTGTGTGTGTGTTTGTATGTGTGTCTGTGTGCCTGTCTGTCTGTGTAAGTGGTTGATTCAGTAAGTAAGTGGTAGAGTGAGTGAGTGATTGAGCGAGTTTTTTCTTTCTTTCTTTCTTTCTTTCTTTCTTTTTTAAAGGGAGCAAGCGAGTTAGTGAGCAAACAAGCATGTTTGTACGGGGTGGCTGGGTGGGGGGCTGGGGGGGTAGCATTTATGAAAAATGGATAAATATAATGACACTCCCATCCTCACTTTTAATACATTTATGATATACAGCAATTATTACAAATTAAATTCATAGAAATAGCAAAAGATGAAGCAACAAAAGCAATAAACTGTTAGACATCAATTGAAAATTACAATTGCAACAGACAGCACACGACCATGACTGTTTACTCAGCCTATCATCAAAGCAGAAATGTGCACAACATACATATATATATGTGTATATAATATATATATATATACAACAAACTAATAAATTCCAAGGATAAGTACCGCACCGTTCCAGCAACTTACAGAGCAGCTTGGTGTTGCAATGACTGCAAGAAACATTGAACCACAAACAAAGCTTGCTCCCATGTCTTAGATTGAAGAAATAGGGGGAGATAAGCATTCATATCTGCAGTGGCATACTGCCTAACTAACAGTATGTGCTCAAGTGGGTGGATGGGGAAAAAAATGAAATAAATGCTTCTCAAAATGACCCTTCAGCAAGCTTATAATCTCCAATAGAGAGGAAACTCACTAACACCTAACTCCTGGTCATATACCGATATTTCGAAACTTGGTGGTTTCTCCTCAGTGACCGCGGAAAGTGGTAATTTGACTCCTCTGCCTTTTCAGTTTTAAGAAGAATGCAATCCCAGAAAAGGTTGGTGTACAATACCGTAGTATGTTTGTTGAGTTTTCAAAAAAACAACCAAAGGTGCCATCTAAGAAGCAAAAGAAAATCATAAAAGAGCAAAACAAGCTACATTTTCTTGTGAAAAGTAAAAAAATATAAAAAGATATCCTCTAAGACACAAGTGCTGAGGGCCAGTTCTTGGAATGAATCCGCAAGGGACTAAAATACAACAAACTAATAAATTCCAAGGATAAGTACCGCACCGTTCCATATATATATATATATATATAGAGAGAGAGAGAGGGGGGGGGGGGGGGAATAGAAAATGTAAACATGTAATTAAATGTGTATGAGCACACCCAATTCACTGCAAAGAATCCTGTTATGAAAGAAAGGAGAAGGAGTGGAGAAAGGCAATGAGGGGTGGAGGACTCCTTTGGGGTAGATCAATGGGGCAGAGTTAGGGGTGTGACTTGTCACACACACACACACACACCCACACACACACACACAGACTGAGAGACAGACAGACAGACAGAGACAGAGAGAGACAGAGACAGGGACAGAAAGAAAGAGAGAGAGAGAGAGAGAGGAACAGAGAGAGAGAGGTACAGACAGATACAGAAAGAGAGAGAGCAAGACAGAGAGAGAGAAGGAGTGACAGAGATTGAGAGACACATACAGAGAGAGAGACAGAGAGAGGAGAACAAATGTTAAAAATTTAGATTATGATTGGACCTTCAACTTAATCTGCATGCTCATTAAGTGATATTTGACAAAATTGTTTGCACAGTAACCAATGGAGGTGTTGATCTACAACAACAATAACACTTACGCAGTCATAGCAACCATAAATGCACAACAGCAAGCTGACACAAAACAGCTAACTAAAACAGAAAAGCAGTTGTCCACTATATTCACAAAACAAGAAAAGAAAATAGGGGAGTGGGGTGGAGGGAATGACTATGATGTAATAAACTTAGAGGTTTTTCTTTTTCTTTCTTCTTTTTTTTTTTTTTTACCTTATGGTAAATTTGTTAGAAACCTGTTTCAAAGATATAGTTTCATAACATGGCAGTTCAGGTTTTAACTGCTTCAAAGAATGTATTTGTGATACCGTTTGTCCCCCTTTTAATTTTGTCACTTCTTATTTCAATTTGCCTTTACAATATGTCTTAAACAGTCAACATTCTAGATCAAGGCTAGCTAATAAAGTCTCTATGTGATATACTATTCGCTTATCAGATTGGTTATACCAACTTTGGTAATAATGCTACAAAGGGAATCTTTTTTTTAAACTTTTTTTATTTTGTAGGTTGAATATCTTAAAACCATGTCATCTGAGAGTTTAGCTTCAGTCCCCTATTTCTGGTGTATGTGTGTGTGTGTGTGTGTGTGTGTGTGTGTGTGTGTGTGTGTGTGTGTGTCTGTGTCTGTGTGTCCGTGTGTGTGTGTGTGTGTGTGTGTGTGTGTGTGTGTGTGTGTCAGAGAGAGAGAGAGAGAGAGAGAGAGAGGAGAGAGGAAGTGAGGGTGAGAGAAAGACAGAGTGAGAGAGTGAGAGAGGAAAGAGAAGAGAGAGAGAGAGAGAGAGGGAGAAGAGAGAGAGAGAGAGAGAGAGAGAGAGGAGGAGGGGGGGGGAGAGAGAGAGAGTTTTTGTTTTGTCACTGTTTTGGACTCACTGCCGAATCCCTGGCAGGTGATGTAGATGACTGTTTTGTTTTCATTTGCTCCACCCCACCCCACCCCTGATGTTGTGAAATATGTAGTTCTAAACAGAACCAGACACAGTTCATGATACACACACAAGAAGCAAAAACCCTATCTGCTTCTGTTGGCAAAGCCTCTCTTGGCTATCAGATAGTACCATAAACTTGCAGTTCACAACCAGGAGAAGAGGAAAAACACTTACACCTTACCACACAAATCCAACATGTTCGCCCTGCTGCACACCACACTGCATTGTGTTAGCAGGAACAATTGAACAACAGCTGTTTTTGGTTGTTGTTGGAGGTTTTTTTGTTTTTTTTCTCCAGGAAACAACAAAGTGATTTGATCAACATGCTCTAGTGCAATGTCAGGTACAAGAAATCCTCAGTGCCTTTTCCCTATTTGATAAACATTTTATAATATGCTGAACGTTCTCGAAATATAGACCAACCAAAACATGTCCGGGTGACACTGTGCGCAGAAGTCAAGACAGCATCAGCATTCTGATTATTCACAAGCTCAATGGCTGTTGTAAAGTCAGTGAAAGGAAAAGAAAGTACTGTCACTGACAGATAAAATAAAAAATACAACAATTCATGCTACTACATGTGCGTCTTAAGTACTTACTTACTTGCTTATATTCTTACCTATCTAGTTGTTTATTGTTACAGTGGAATCTGCTGACAACAAATCTGGTGGTTGCTAACAACTTGAAACATAATAACTGGGGATCCACTTGCCCATGCTCATGGCGGTGTTGCACTTTTTCATCCAAATTCTCTCCCCCCCCCCCCCCCCCACACACACACAGATATGTGTGTGTGTGTGTGTGTGTGTGTGTGTGTGTGTGTGTGTGTGTGTGTGTGTTGTCCCCCCCCCCACAACACACACAGACACACAGACAGATAGTGTGTGTGTGTGTGTGTGTGTGTGTGTGTGTGTGTGTGTGTGTGTGTGGGGTTTATTTCTTTCTGTTTGGGTCTGTGTCAAAGCAGTCAACTTTAATTTGATGATTTCCGAGGCTTCGGTTAAATCCTGAAGCCAGGTTTACTCAGACAGGATGAACCACCATAGCAGACGTCAACCGAAAGGTGCAGATGACGTAATACCGCAGACTCCACGTATCTCCATGGAGTCACAACAATAAAACTTAACACGTAGCCCGCTTGATGACGTAGTCGACACACCCTGCCTTCCCCCCCCCCCCCACCCCACCCCACCCCTCTCCCTCCCCGGCCCACCCCCCTTTCTTTCTCAATAGGCCTACCCTTTCCGTTCACAAAAGCCGTGAGAGAAAAATAAGAAAAAGTCACGATTACAGAATGTTGTACTGCATATTACTTGTAAATTTCATTAAAAGTATAACATCAACGCGAACTAGTTGCATAGGCTGTTTAGTTGTGGGAGGATCATGACACACCCACAAACTAAACACATCATGTCAACTCTAGTCACACTTTCACGGGCTTATGCGCGCAGTCAGGAAAAATCAATTTTTCAAAAACCAGCAATCGGATAGATTTCGCTTTTATGACAAAACATCATTATAAAACTTAATTTAGACATTCATCAGAAGTACAATATTTGATATCTCACCTGGGTGACTGAGCTTTCAGGTTTTGCCGGCCCTTTCCACGCGACTCCTTTCTACTTGCGTGTAACGTCAACACAGAAAGTGAACGTGTCAACGGGCATGACCCAAGCCATGGCTGCACACCACAATTAGACTTCATAGCTAATTCCGTCAAAGTAAATGCGCAGCAACACCTTGCGCCTTGTGTTTAACGTGCAAAATACATCAAGTTTCAATCATTATAGCCCAGCTGAGAGCACACAGCCCTTTCAAGGGTGTCAAACCCACACAAAGAAAAAGTTTGTTCACGTCACAAAGCGAGCCAGGTCATCGAGGAAAAAAAAAAAAAAAAAACCCGGTTATGACATGGTAAGACTTAAACACTAGGCCATATTGATAGCACCTGGCATTCCCCTTAGTTTTACAGTCCCAAACAAAAAAAATGGAGTGAAGAACCATTTCAATGCAAAATAAATACATGAAAATAAGAAAGGCCATCTGGCCAAATACACATTGCAGAACAGACAATTAGTGTCCACTCTGGACAGTGTTTAGAACTTTCACCATACGCTAGATGACAACAATGTTGCTGGCATGTCATAAACTGCCATAAGACTTTTTTTTTCGTTTTCATACGTCATTTCCTATACGTATTTATTTGTTTTTCTTTTTTATGTCACAAGTCCTGAAGACGGTCTATGACTGAAACGTTGATATTTGTTCTGTTCTTCTCTTTTAAAATCCTCTGAGAACCCTCAAAGACATCTATTAGTGCCATAAAAACAACAACAACAAAGAAATATAGAAAATAGGACTTCATACGAGTTTCCAGAAAAAAAAACAGACATGCAGGAGAATGGTTCACAAACTGAAAGCAGTTTCGTGACCGGAAGTGTCGAATCCAATTCATGAAATAGGCAAAGTTTCGGCCCATTACACACATTGACCAAATGACTGTATTCCACGAAAAGGGCAAGGATTTTCTAGGTGTATATAGGAGCCTGATTCACTGAACTGGCGAAGACGCGGAACAGCACTGATAATTCGACACACACACACATGCATATTGGCAAGTATAGGCTATAAATTCAACAATATTCCAGAATACCACTATGTTAACTGTTGTATGATGATCAATGTTTTACAGCCAAAAGCCTTCAAAGCTGGAATAGCAGCAGAAAACAAAATGTCAATTAAAGCAAGTCTTTAACTTAAGACTAACCAACAGTAACATTGGCCGTGTTGTTTGGAGCTTGAAACTACCGTTTAATTTGTATTTGCTGCTCTTATGATGACACTGGCTGTGGCATAGTGTTTCTTTTTTTTTTTCATGTATGTGAATTGGGGCTTCTTCACTCTTAAACCCATCAACGTCGCTTGTGATGGGTGATCGTGTCATCATCCACACAGAAGACAGTAGGATTGCTCAAAACGCTCCTGCAGAGCCAGCTGAAGCAGGGACAAGCATGACCAAGGTAGACGTCTCATGTATTGCAAAGACACACCGAAGGCCAACATTACGAGCTGCTAGAAGGACACATAGACCTGTTAGATGATGCAAAACACATTAAAGGCCAACATGAACATTAGGGCTACCACAGGAGCACATTCACCTTGAAACATACTGTCTTTGACAGATCGCTATGTCGTCAGGGCATAAAGACTTTGGAACTGAACAGAATGGCTGCCATTCAGGCAAAGGGGAACAGGAGGAAGCAGGGCCCGCACCTAGCTGAATTCCATCTCCTGCAACATCTTCCCTTGATTGTTTCCTCTAAGATAGGTCTCCACTCGTACATGACGTCACGTTCTCAGTTTGAAAGATGACCTGTCTGTCTTTTTGTCAATCGAATCAGCATATTTAGTCATATTGGTGCTTCCTCCTCCTTCTTCCTCGGCTGTGAAAAAAAAAGAAGCAAAAATACAATCAACCAGCCCCACTGCCCTCCCTCCCTCCCTCTCTGTTCCACACCAAAAAAAATCATGAAAATTTATAAAGTGTATCACAAAGAAGAGAGAGAGAGAGGAGAGAGAGAGGAGAGGAGAGAGAGAGAGAGGAGAGAGGCAGATGGACAGAAAGACAGAAGCACAAAGAGACAGTGAGAGACTTTCCAAAGGTGGATGTTTTATCATGCTACGTGTGGAATAGAGCTGTCAGTGTGAGTGGTCGTTGGTTAGAATCATTAGGTCCAAAATAGGAAACCTGTCACTCAGATTTTACAGTTAAGAAGCTGACAAAGAAGTGTAGTGAAAGGAAACGTTTAAGGGAGATTTAAGATAACAAATTCATTGTGAGAAAGACAAAAGATTAATACAGAGAAATCTACCCGGATAATTTGACATTACATGGTTTATATCCCTTCACCAATAGGAGAGAATATCACGGTGTATGAGAGCAGGGGGGTAGCTTGCCCCTCCCGAATGAAAATATTTGGAGGGTGGGGAGCAGACTACCTTGTACTCCCCCTCCCCTCCATCCCTCCCCTCAGCCCCTCAATGTTTGAAGTCTAAAAACAGGGACGGCATGTCATGTTCACACAATTCCCTACCCACCCGCCTTCCCCACTTTTACAGGAATTTTGAAGATGAGAGAACGCCCCCTTTCAAAAGTCTGGCAAATGAAGCCCCCCCCCCCCCCCCCCCCCCCCCCCCCCCCCCCCCCCACCCCCACCCCCGCCCACACACACACACACACACACACAGCACCGTCCTCCTCCTTACCGCTTTTACAGAAGTAGTGAACATTTTGCAACACTTCTAATCCATGGGTTGATAAAAATGTGGAAGATGAGTAATCCCCTGTCACCCCTCCCCCTCCCTCTCCTTGTTTACAAGAAGACGAGGACCCCACCCACCCTGCCAACTCATCTTTTTTCTTATGGTATAATGCGGCGATATTTTTGATGAAAATGCAGAAGATGAGTAATCCCCTGTCACACACACACACCTTCTCCTCGTTTACAAGAAGACGAGGACCCCCGCTACCCTACTCACCCTTTTTTCTTAAGGAATAATGCGGCGATGGTGGTGTGTGTGTGTTGTGTGTGTGTGTGTGTGTGTGTGTGTGTGTGTGTGTGTGTGTGTGTGGTGTTCAAATCATTTCGTCAGTTCAGATCTGGCTCCCACCCGTCAACAAAGATGTCACCCCACCAGCTGCAACAAACCCAGTGCTGTGCACAATACTCGCACGATTTCTTTCTGGCAGCCACCATCAGAGACTGAAACGTATTGTCTTCATTAAGCAGCTGTGGCAGCTGACAACCTTCATTCTTTCATGTCCAGGGTGCCATGCACTTAAGGAAAAGCGAGATGTGTGTGTGTGCGCGTGCGTGCGTGCTTGCGAGCGTGTGCATGCGTGCGTGTGTGCGCGTGCGTGTGTGCATGCGTGCGTGCGCGTGCGTGCGCGCGCGCGCGCGTGTGTGTGTGTGTGTAATTTTGGGCCTGGTTCTATATTAGGGTCTGCTGGGATCAGCTGGTCCTTACGGGCAAAAATCGAAAAGTTGTAGCCTGCTGAGAAACCCCAAACAGAATCGGGTAACATTTTCATCCTCGCGTCTTAGGTCTTTTAGCCTGCTTTCTTGTTCAACAATGTAGCAGAGTTATCAGCAAGTTGATGTGGCCTTTCAAAGCGGAATCAAGATGAAGATGAACCTAAAATATGTTTTCTAGCTTGTGCTTTGTCCTGAAGTCAGTGTCACTGATTCATGTGCCACATGCCAACCGAAGGCTCCATTTTTGTTTGTAAACGATGGAAACAGCTTACAGCAATGAGATGTGGACACATTTTGTTGTGTGCGAAAGTTGCTTATCCGTCTTTCCTTTCCTACGCCCATTGAGATGCATGCTATATTATTTTGAGCAGAACAGATCACATAGAAACCAGAGGCTTTTAAAAAAAAATGTTATACCATACCTGCATCAATATTGACAGCCACTTACATTCTTTTTATCCCAGTTCGTACGGCTGTGGAACTCACTGCGGGTGCCATCAAGATTGCCACAGGTGCAATCTCATCAAGAAACAGGTTGATCGACAGTTTTGAGATCTGCATATTGAACGTTTTCTATTTTTACTTCCCCAGATATTTATTGAATATCGAGTGCGACCCCTTGTTGCCAAGTTTGCTCCAGGGGCCAACAGTCTGACTCGCACTGTTTATGTTAATTTATTCTACTTTTTAACATGCGCGCTGGTGACCTACTCGTTTATGAGTGAACAGTATTTTGGAAGACGAAGAAGAAGACAACCAGCTGTAGGTCATACGTGAGTTCTAAGCTTGTGACGTAGCACTTCAGTCCGAGTCCAGAGTTACAGATAAAGGCCCCAAATCCGACATGCTCTAATAGTAATAAGAATGATAATGAGATAGCGCCCATCCTAACAACGTAGGCTACAGGCGCTTTACTGGTACACACACACACACACATAATTCACACACGCACGCACACTGGTACAATATTCTTCCATGATCTGTTATGATCACTGCCATATCACAGAGATTTATTCCAACATTTGAGGAGCTGAAATCGATTCGGTAGTGCCTTGGCACTGGGCTTATGCGGAGCCGTATTTCATGACAGTTTTGTGTGGCAAGGGTGTGTGTTAGCCACCGTGTGTTTGTGGCTGCTCGGGATCAACTGAGAAGCCATTAGTCCAATTTCATTTCTTTACACTACCTCAAAGCATCTTGCTACTGTCCCTCTCCATTGATCATATTCACGGGGCGTTCACGTGAGATGGCAAGGAAGTTGTTTGTTTTTTTTTCTTTCTGGAGTTCAGTTCATTGTGGTTTTGTAACTTTTATATACTTCTCAGCTGCGTCGTCGTTGTAACGCTATTGAAGGCAGTACATTTAGAAGAGGGTGATATCTGTGGGTATTGCAGAGATATATGTGATAGTGAGCCTGCTTGATATTTATGTGTTGTTAATGGCTGAGTTCACTCAGGCTCCGTCTTGTAAAAAAGAAGCCTGTTCTATGTCGGTGATTCGTGTTAAGGAGCATTTTTTTTGTTCCATAGTGGCATTGAAATCTATCCACAGATCTGATCACATTTCTGTAGTGGCCCTTCGACAGATGTCCCATGTGTATTTGACAAGTTCATGGACTAGTTTCTTCTTCTTCACTTTTTCTATGTTGGAAAAAAAAAAGAAGTGAATAACGTCCATTCACGAAATCCCAGTGATTGCATTCCGCTTTTAAGATTAATGACCGATGCTCAAATAGCATACTTTTCTTTATATACCTAAGAGTGTAATAAATTATAATGGAAAGGATGGTCATTGGATTTGATCGTTTTGAATGTGTATTGTGGCTGCTATTTCAGTGGTGGATCTTGGCGATCTTCATCCCCTCTCAAACAATCAAAAATTAGGATCAGGCAAAATGTCCACAAAGTGGTTGAATGTGCCAGACATTTTGGCATAAGCATATTCTCCGACAGATGTTACACTAAAAATGAGTGAATGTAGAGTTTTGTTTATTTTTCATCATTATTTTATTATTATGTAATTCAGACTGGTGATGCGTTTGTGCGCAAGTTGTATCTGTGGATAGCAGTCTATTTTTTTTATTCTACCAAACAAAACTACTTCCGGTTATTCAGGGAAAGACAGTCGCTCTCGTTAGGCAGAAAAATACTGTTGTGTTCATTATCTCGAGTCCATTTTTGGTGAATCAAATTCATTATGGGTTTGCGACGGAGGAACAATTCCCAAACGGAGTGAGCTGGTGAAAACAAAGAAGAAACCCGAACAGGTGAGAAACTGAGAAGGAAAGATAAAAATTACACTCACATACTGTGTAGTAGTAGGTTTAGGTTAGGTTTAGGTTTGTAGCCGGACAATGCCTTTAGCAATTATAGCCAAACTGGCTTTACAGTCCCTTCTATGTGTTATCTGTCTCACACGGTCAGGTCTTTAATTCGCTCAAGTCTTTATTATCATAGTCAAAATAAATAGTCTTCAATAATACACTATCATCAAAGAGCTTTTGAAACGGTTAGTATTTTGTGCACGTTTAATGTTAGGGTGTAATTTATTCCAAGATTTGTTACTCTGTTACTAAAGAAAATTTCCTCTAGGTAGTGCGATAATATTCATGTAAAATTTATCCACACATTTCTGGTAATATCAACTCTTGATGCAGTAAAAAAAAAATTGAAATAGGAATATTGGCAACACAATTAAATATTTATAGACTTGATCAAACGCCCCCACTGTCTTGTTTTTAGGGTAGGCAGTCCAAGAGCTTTAACCTACCTTCATAGGAAAGATTTTGTATATTCTTTACAAGCTTTGTTGCTCTTCTTTGTACTCTTTCCAAAAGCAGCTAATGCCTCTTTAATCGAGGATACCAAATTGTATTGCCATATTCCAAATGAGGTCTAACGAACGCCTTGTATAGTTTTGTAAAAAATCTTTATCTATATGACTAAAAGTACGTTTAATTATACCAATCATTATATTAGCTTTATTTATAGAATTTTGAATATGCTTATCGAATACTAGGCCAGAATCAAAAGTGACACCAAGATCTTTTTCATAATCACATGTTGAAAATATCTGCACGCTCACCAGTATTAGTGTTTAGCATTGTATATTGGTATCTGGGTTTTACGTCCAACATGTAACACGTTGCACTTGTCCGCATTAAAATGCAAATTCCATGTGGCAGACCATTGGATAAATTATCATATCATTTTGTAATGTATTATGATTATAAGTTGTATTATAAATTTTGGTATCGTCTGCGAATATATTGCAAATACTTTCCACCGAGTTTGGCAAATCATTTATAAATATTGTAAATAATACGGGACCCAAAATACTCCCTTGTGGTATACCACTTAGAACTTCCGTAAATCTGAATATGAGCTTCCTACTCTAACTCTTTGCTGTCTTTTAGGCCTAGTTAAAAAAATCCTTATCCATGTATGCACTCTACCTGTAATTATATGATGATAATTTCACTAAAAGCCTCTCATGGGGAACAGAATCAAAGGCCTTTTTAAAAGTCTAAATAAAGTATATCTACATTGTTGCCATTATCTAAAAGTTTTGTTAAATCCTCCATGACAAGTAGAAGTTGTGTTACACAAGATCGATGTTTACGGAAACCATGCTGGCACTCTGTATATAAATTATTCAAAGTCATATGATCTACGATCACATCCCGTATAATTGATTCCATAATCTTACAAACAATTGATGTAAGACTAACTGGCCTATAATTTCCAGGATCTGTCTAGTACCTTTTTTAAATAAAGCTGTCACATTTGCAGACTTTCAGTTCATTGGTTACCACACCTGATTCAATTGACTTGTTGAACAAAATACTGAAAGGTAATGCTAGCTCATTATATGACTCCTTAAGAACTCTTGCAGGGATCATATCAGGTCCACAAGATTTATTTGGTTTATATTTTAAGTCTCTCTCTAACTGCACTGGGTGTAATACACATATCTGTTACGGTGACTCCACTGGACCTTGAACCACTTTCCAAGATCGGAACATTACTATTATCTTCTTTTGTGAAAACACTAGAAAAGAAGTCATTTAAAGTATTTGCCTTATCTTCATCTGACACTGCTAAACCACCATTTTTTGTATTCAGTGGACTAATGCCAATATTTGTCTTGGTCTTGTGATTGTACATATTTCCAAAAATTTTTAGGATCTTTACAATTAGATGCAACTTTTTTTTTGAATTCGATCCTTTCTTTTCTTTTATTTTTCACATTTATTCCTCTTCCTTATATACTTCATATATTCACTACCTTGTTTAGTGCACATAAATCTTTTTATATGCATTTGTTTTTTTGTAACTTTCCTCAAGCCTTCTTATCCAACCATATTGGTTTTTTTAATATATGTGTTGAACACTCTTTTTTTTGGAATATATTTATCAATACACTTATGAATAGTGTTTTTGATCATTTTCCAACACTCATCCACATCCAAGAGGGTACTTTCACACCAATTTATCATACCCATATCTTTTCTTAAATTTTCATAGTGACCCTTATTGAAATCATCTATATTCGCACTTTTTGGATTCTTTTTTTCCCTCTATGTACAGAAAAAAATTATAAAACCTGCTCGGATCACTTTTTGCAACTGGGGCACTATGTTCAATATCTGAAATCATTCTTTCGTCTTTAACCAAAACTAAGTCTAATATATTCTCTTTCTGATTTAGTCTTTTCCTTGTCGGATTTTTACCACTTGAGTAGATATATACATCCCTTAGACACTCTATAAAGTGTTCATCTCTCTCATTTGACCATGTACCTTTCCAATCAATATCGGGATAATTAAAATCACCCGTAATACACACAACATCATAAGACTGTATTGCTTCCATTTTCATAAGTTTAAATAGTTTTTCAATCATTTTCTTGTGATGAAGCAGGATTTCTGTTATGTTTCCAAAGGATAGTAGTAGTAATAGGGACCGACTTTTTTTTTTTTAGCCTTAGGGCAGTTAGACCTTACGGCCTATTGCGTCTCCACATTATTTTCAATTTAATTTCGGTCTGGTTGCTTGCCTATCTTATAAATAACATTATATTCAATCCACACCAAAGTAAACATCTTTAAATTTAGGGTCTTCATCCAGGAGTTTTTTTAAAGCTGTTGATGTTCGCGCTGGTGACCTACTCATTTTTGAGTGAACCAGTATTTTAGGAAGAAGATGTCAGGTGCATATTTGGTGTTAGTAGGCAGTGCATTCCAATAATTAGCAATTCTGAAGGTAAAACAAGACTTTTCTTTTGTTAGTATGGCAATGTCTGATAAAAATTTTGCCTTCATTATTTCTCGTGCAATCCACTTTTGAGAATTTGAAAAGGGCATGCACATTAACATCATCATTAGGTTTAGGTTTGTAGGGACAATTTGCCTTTAGCAATTATAGTCAGAACTGGCTTTACAGTCCCTTCTATGTGTTATCTGTCTTCACACGGTCAGGTCTTTAACTCGCTCAAGTCTTTATTTATTTATCATAATCAAAATAAATAGTCTTCAATAATACACTATCATCGATAGAGCTTTTGAAACGGTTAGTATTTTGTGCACGTTTAATGTTAGGGTTAATTTTATTCCAAAGATTTGTTACTCTCGTTACTAAAAGAAAATTTCCTTAGGTTAGTGCGATAATATTCATGATAAATTTTATCCACACTGTTTCTGGTAATATCAACTCTTGATGCAGTAAAAAAAATTGAAATAGGAATATTGTCAACACAATTAAATATTTATAGACTTGGATCAAATCGCCCCTCACTCGTCTTGTTTTTAGGGTAGGCAGTCCAAGAGCTTTTAACCTACCTTCATAGGAAAGATTTTGTATATTCTTTACAAGCTTTGTTGCTCTTCTTTGTACTCTTTTCCAAAGCAGCAGACTGCCTCTTTAATCGAGGATACCAAATGTATTGCCATATTCCAAATGAGGTCTAACGAAAGCCTTGTATAGTTTTGTAAAAATATCATTATCTATATGACTAAAAGTATGTTTAATTATACCAATCATTTTATTAGCTTTATTTATAGAGCTTTGAATATGCTTATCGAATACCAGGACAGAATCAAAAGTGACACCAAGATCTTTTTCATAATCACATGTTGAAATATCTGCCGCTCACCAGTATTACTGTTTAGCATTCTATATTGGTATCTTGGGTTCTTACATCCAACATGCAACACGTTGCACTTGTCCGCATTAAAATGCAAATTCCATGTGGCAGACCATTTGGATAAATTATCAATATCATTTTGTAATGTATTATGATTATAAGTTGTATTATAAATTTTGGTATCGTCTGCAAATATATTCATATTGCAAATACTTTCCACCGAGTTTGGCAAATCATTTATAAATATTGAAGATAATACGGGACCCAAAATACTCCTTGTGGTATACCACTTAGAACTTCGTAAAATCTGAATATGAGCTTCCTACTCTTAACTCTTTGCTGTCTTTTAGTTAAAAAATCCCTTATCCATGTATGCACTCTACCTGTAATTCCATATGATGATAATTTCACTAAAAGCCTCTCATGGGGAACAGAATCAAAGGCCTTTTTAAAGTCTAAATAAAGTATATCTACATTGTTGCCATTATCTAAAAAGTTTTGTTAAATCCTCCATGACAAGTAGAAGTTGTGTTACACAAGATCGATGTTTACGGAAACCATGCTGGCATTCTGTATATAAATTATTCAAAGTCATATGATTTACGATCACATCCCGTATAATTGATTCCATAATCTTACAAACAATTGATGTAAGACTAACAGGCCTTAATTTCCAGGATCTGTCCTAGTACATTTTTAAATAAAGCTGTCAGTCATTGCAGCCTTCCAGTCCATTGGTACCACACTGATTCAATTGACTTGTTTAACAAAATACTGAAAGGTAATGCTAGCTCATTATATGACTCCTTAAAAACTCTTGCAGGGATCATATCAGGTCCACAAGATTTATTTGGGTTTATATTTTAAGTCTCTCTCTAACTGCACTGGGTGTAATACACGAATCAGTTACAGTGACTCCACTGGACCTGAACCAACTTCCAAGATCGGAACATTATACATTATCTTCTTTTGTGAACACAACTATAAAAGAAGTCATTTAAAGTATCTGCCTTATCTTCATCTGACACTGCTAAACCACCATTTTTGTATTCAGTGGACTAATGCCAATATTTGTCTTGGTCTGTGATTGTACATATTTCCAAAAATTTTTAGGATGATCTTTACAATTTGATGCAACTTTTTTTTCGAATTCGATCCTTTCTTTTTCTTTTTATTTTTTCACATTTATTCCTCTTCCTTATATACTTCATATATTCACTACCTTGTTTAGTGCACATAAATCTTTTATATGCACTTTGTTTTTTTGTAACTTTCCTCTAAGCTTTCTTATCCAACCATATTGTTTTTTTCAATATATGTGTTGAACACTCTTTTTAAAAAAAAATATTATCAATACACTTATGAATTAGTGTTCTTGAGCATTTTCCAACTCTCATCCACATCCAAGATGGTACTTTCACACCAATTTATCATACCCATATCTTTTCTTAAATTTTCATAGTTACCCTTATTGAAATCATATCTATATCGCCCTTTTTGGATTCTTTTTTTCCCTCTATGTACAGAAAAAAATTATAAAACCTCGTGATCACTTTTTGCAACTGGGGCAGTATGTTCAATATCTGAAATCATTCTTTCGTCTTTAACCAAAACTAAGTCTAGTATATTCTCTTTCTGATTTAGTCTTTTCCTTGTCGGATTTTTTACCACTTGAGTAAGATATCTATACATCCCTTAGACACTCTATAAAGTGTGCATCTATTTGACCATGTACCTTTCCAATCAATATCGGATAATTAAAATCACCCGTAATACACACAACATCATAAGACTGTATTGCTTCCATTTTCATAAGTTTAAATAGTTTTTCATCATTTTCTTGTGATGAAGCAGGATTTCTGTATATATGTTTCAAATAAAACGTCAGTTATCTTTACTTTTGAATTGAATCCAGACACTTTCTTCAAATCCACATCATTTGTTCCTTACATTCGTAAGCACATAAATATCTCTTAACATATTAAACAAAAGGCACCTCTTTTAGAATTATTACTTATATTAAGTTATAAACAAATCATAACCAGGAATAGCGAATTCTGAAATGTTGAAATCTTTCAAAATTTTTGGGAGTAGCCTCAGTAATGGATAATTAATATCAGGATTCTTATCAATTAAACCGAGAAAACTCACCTTTTTTATTTAATAATCCATCAATGTTAGTATATAAAACTTGTATTGGAAAATTTTGATTTGAAACAACTGTAGATTTATTCTTTACAATATTTACATTTTTCTTGTAGGATTCCTTCTTGACTCAATTTCCGGATGACTCACCCTGACCAAGTCTGGGTGATCTTTTCACAATTTTCCCATTTCTGATCTGTAAATTTGTTTCCCCATTTTCAACTCTCTGTTTCATTTCCTCTCTTAACTGTTTCATGTGCTCCTCTCTCTCTCTTTGGTGTGTTAATCAGGATTTATGTACATTTTTTCCTTTTGTTCAGTCTTCCCCTTATTGATTTTGTAAGCATTCTTCAGGATTCTTGTTTTATTTCTTTTTTGTATACCTTCACTCTCAGGAGGCGTGGCCTGCTTCCTCCTACCGGCCCAGTCTGACAGGGTCTATGAACTTATCTTTCTCACCCTTCAGATCTGGGCAGATCTGGTCCACTATTTTATTCAATTTGTTAACATCGTCTGCCATTTTGTCATTTTTGTTTGTTTTATCACTCTCTGGTAAATTAAAAATTATAAGGTTTGACTCTCTTTTTTCTTTCTCGTCTTTCTCTTCAAACCTCTCAGCCAGTTTCTCTCCACCACCTCTTCTTTTTTTTTTTTCCAAGCATTTCTGTCGTCCCTGCTTTTTCAATTGCTCCAATCCTTTTCTCAAAGGAACTGGAAAGGCTTAGCAATAAATCCAATTTTTTTTCAACAGGGCCCTTTTTTCCCTTTCTCCTTCGAGGCATCCATCACACACCACTGGATTCGAGAATTCCTTCACATAGAAAACTGAACTCTCTTTCAGTGAGTGCAGTGCACCCTTTGTGTGCCCAACGATTGCAATCATGGCAAGCAATGCCATCTTCTTCCTCCCCCACTGTCCCTTCACATTTATGCACATAAAGAACTTTATAGCACCAGCATCAGCTGATGACATTGTTACCTTCTCTTTTTTCTGAGTCAGACCGACTTGTTTTTCTCTGACTTTGACTCTGTTTCGACCCTCCACCTCTTGGCATGTTTATCTTGACTATCTTTAACCAAATCGGAAAAAACAACAACTCAAAGCGAAAGTAACACTGAGAACCAAAATGCAAAAACTCACCTCTCTGTTTGTTGCAATGTTATACAAATTCACAATCCAAGTGCAATATGAATATTTTTACAATGAAGGGTGCATACAAGATTACAATGAATATCCAAGGAAAACTTATGATGAAAATCAGCAAACATGATGGTTAGTTCGGAAGTGAGTTGTTCAGCCATCTTGAGTGCTGAGTGAATTCAGAAAACTCTATGATGAAATTTTTGGAAATTCAATGAATGTTCTGACAAGAACAACCAATTCTCTTAATTTTTGGCTACAAATTATTAACAAGTTTATTATAACACAAAAAAATAGCTAACAATTCTTTCTTTAAACAGAAAACTGGAAAAATTAACCAAGAAAATATCGGAGCTCTGAAAAACTCCTCCCTGAGCGAGCGAGCGACCTCGACAATGAGTTTGCCTCGTTCTTATTTTGCAATTGACTTGACAAATAGGACGTTAATCATAATTATGGAATATTTTTAAAAATTGGATCAGGTCTCCTCTGATCCGCCTTCCTTTCAATGAGTGTAATTGGAGATAGTGTAATCTTTCTTTATAGTTTAAATTGCTACATTCTTTCAGAATTTTAGTAGCTCACCTTTGTACATTTTCTATCATTTTTGACTGCCTCTTGAGATGGGGACTCCAAATTACATTAGCGTATTCGAGATGGGGTCTAACAAATGCATTAAATAACTTGATAAATGTCTCCTTTATTAGAAAGGTAAAAGTTCTCCTGATGAGTCCCATCATCTGATTTGCTTTGTTCACAACTCTCTGGATGTGAGGATCAAAGGATAGATCTTTATCAAAGGTTACTCCCAGATCTGTTTCTTCATCACATGTATTTATTTTCTGCAATTCGTCGTTCACAATCATAGTATATTCAAACTGTTTATTCTTTTTGCCAATGTGCATCACCTTACATTTTGCTACATTGAAGTAAAGGTTCCATTCATCTGACCATTCTTGTAACTTGTTAATGTCCTGTTGGATCTTTGTGCTGTTTGTCGCCTTATCATATATTTTTGTGTCATCTGCAAATATTTTGCATGTGGTTTGAGTCATGTCTGGTAAATCATTAATGAACACAGTGAATAATATGGGCCCTAGGATACTACCCTGTGGAACTCCACTTAGGACCTCAGATGTCTTGGATCTCTCTTCTCCCACTCTCACTAACTGTGACCTTCCTTTAAGAAAACCTCCGATCCAGTTTAGAACATTACCATTTACTCCATATGCTTTTAGTTTAGTTAGCAGCCTTTCGTGGGGGACAGAATCAAATTCCTTTCTAAAATCCAAGTACATTATATCAATTGGCTCCCCATTTACCAATTCTGTTGGGTTGTCTATTATTTCTAGTAATTGTGTGACACATGATCTCTTTTTCCTAAATCCATGTTGGCATTTAGCATATAAGTCATTTTCAGTAGAATGAGCAACTACCACATCCCTTACAAAGCTCTCTAAAATCTTACATGCAATACAAGTCAAACTCACGGCCTGTAACTACCTGGGTCTGTTTTGGAACCTTTTTTAAATATAGCTGTGACCTCTGCAGTCTTCCAATCTCTAGGCAAGGACCCTTTTCTAAGGATGTGTAAAATATATTACATAGTGAGTGGACTAGCTATCTCTTCACTGACTTCTTTTAACACTCGTGGTGGAATGAGATCGGGACCTTGAGACTTGTTAGGGTTTAACTCTTTCAGTTTGCTTTTAACTGCATGCGTGGTTACCCTTACATCACATATATAGATACACCATCAGATCGGGAACACTGGTAAGTTTGGATGCTACGTGTAAAAACGCTAGAGAAGAAGTCGTTCAGCGTTTCCGCTTCTATCGACTAAACTCATCTCAATGTGTATCAGATTTATTTTTATCTCTAACATATTTCCAGCATTTGGGTTACTTTACTCTTACCTACCCAAACTTCCAATCTATTCATTTCTGCAATATGCCTGATTTCCATATTATCTTTTAAATCTTATTTTACTTTTAGATTTTTTAACTTTCCATCATCCATCGCTTTCATGTTTTTTACGGCTTTTTAACATTGTTGCTAAATGCACTTCTTCCATTACTGTTAGTAATGTCCTTGAGTGTGCCAATATCTTTACATTTAATTCTTTTTGTTTTTATAGTTTTCCACATCGTGGTTTACTGTTTATAACTATTTCATTTGGAATGACTTTCCTTTGTTAGTTAAATCCCTTTGAGGTGATCAACGTGTCTAACAAGCAAAATTAGAAATGTATAAGATAATTAATGTATAATTTCTTATTAGTCCAGCGGACCGAGGGGCCAACGAAGCAAATTTAGAAAGAGAGTTTGTTAGCTACCGCCAATGACATTGACAAACAAAGCACATGACAAGACACGATGCGTTTCAATCCTCTTGGGTCTTCTTCAGGCGAAAAAATAAATCACATTTAACATTTAGGACAGTACAAACAAAGAACGAAAAATGACTCACATCGGTTGGGAGTGTGAGTCATTTTTCGTTCTTTGTTTGTACTGTCCTAAATGTTAAATGTGATTTATTTTTTCGCCTGTACCATTTTAAGATGAGAAGAAACTAAAAGAAAATAGACACAGAAAAAAATCTGAACCACACAAGCAGCTCATGGTGCCAAGCAGTGACTATGGCATTCACACGCCAGTAGCTCTACAGCTAATGTGGTGATTAAAGGGTTAAAATCACAGATTCATGTGGTATGTGTGACTGTTTCTTAAATTCACTTTAAGTCTCATCATCTGAGTTCATGATGACCCAGAAGGTAAAGTCATATTTTTACACTTAGTTTCGGAACATTTGTGAATGAGTCACTGAGTTAGCCTTGGAGCCTTAGACACTGGAGGCAGATTGAATGGTTGTTGATCAATGGTATTCAGTTTCAATTGATAGGTTATTGACTAATTGAGTTGTTTTACATAAAATATAAATTGTCAGGTATTAAAAATGTTAAAGCTCATCTTGTGACATCCCCAAAGTCTCTGGCCTTTGTGTTACCTGCTTCTCATTTTTCTCTCATATTAGTGTTTTTATTTATCTATATTTATTAATTTTTTTTTCTAGTTATGATTTTCATCATTAGTCTTTCCTATCCATCACCCTTGTTCTGAGCAAGGTGGCTGACACCCACCCCACCCTCTGCCCATATTCCTGCTCACACTTCCATCATCCGTGTCCCTCCTCTTCTGTAGCAACCAGAAGAGAGAGAGAGAGGGATTCGGATTCGGATAATTTATTCAAGCATAGGCCATTGCTCCTCTTGAAGGGGTACACTTTTCAATTCTCGAACATTGCAACATTTCCTTAGTATCTATACACACACAGTCATAAATGCATATTATGTATTTTAAGATCTTAAGATATAGCAGCAGATCGTATTTTAAACGCTTTATATAGGAATACTGATAATTTTCTGACAATGTGTTCATTCTTAGATGCCAACAGTAAACTCAATCGAAACTGGCTTGGATACTTATAGAATTTCAAAGGTATGTACTGTTTTCGTAAATTAGTTAATGCAGGACAGCATAAAAGAATGTGAACTTCATCTTCCTTGGCATTTCTACACAATGGACAAATCAAATCTTTTTCTGTATGTAATCTATAACGATAGTAGTGACACGCAATTTCAGACACGCCAAGTCTAAACCTTGTCAATACAAATTTTAAATGCCTGTCTAAATTCAACTTCAAATAGATTTTATCATCGTTTACAGAACAAAATGTTCTATACACTTGAAACTGTTCACTGTTATTCACATGTAAATCCCATTCTTGCAACCTACACGATATCAATCTGTCTTTAAAATGATACAAAAATTGACGTATTTCTTCAACACCTTGGTTCTCCCATACATAACCAAAACCATACGCATATAATCTGCATCTAACATTTGAGACCCAATTTCTTTTATTCCGTGCATCTAAATCAAATAACATTCTGTAGGCTTTCCGTGGTAATCTACTCTCTTCTAGTCGTGTTAATTTTAACCAGTATCTCATACACTGCACAATTGAATTAATATATATAGGATACCTGTTCGTCTTCCCATAGATGAGGTCATTTGGTGTTCTTATTGCCACTCCTAAAAACCTTTTAAGTGCGAACATGTGTAATTTTTCAGGATAAAGAGCTGCATTTTCAAGACCCCATATCTCTGCACCATATTGAACAATCGGTTGAATTTGAGCATCAAATAACTTCAGATAAAGATCAAGAAAATTATTCTTCAATTTGTACAAATTTTGCAAAACACATAATAAAGCCCTTTTTGCTCTGCTCACAAGATCCCGGCATGCTGCAGTAAAACTCAGCCTAGTAGAAAAATAGATTCCCAAGTATTTGTATATATTCACCACAGGTATTAGGATCCCATTATAAGTCCACCTTTCTCTGTCGGCCAAATATCCACCTTTTCTAAACACCACTATATTGCTTTTGGTCATGTTTATATTCAAATGAAGGTCTGAGGCTGCGCGGTGTAGACTATTAAACTGCGTCTGTAATCCAACAACGGTTTCGGACAATAGAACTACATCATCTGCCAATAACAAAATGAATAATTCAAAAAATCATATGTGAACCTTGCACCATGTCTCCCACATCTGATTACTTCTAATGCCAGTTCATTAATGAATAGTGAAAACAATACAGGACTGTAACATCACCTTGTTTCACTCCCCGTGTACAGTTGATGTAATCTGTTAATTTATCTCCAGATCGAATTCTACTTTTAACGTTTATGTACATGCTATTAATACACCGAAAAAGCTTACCTTTTATTCCATTTTTTAAAAGAATAGGCCACAGTAAATTTCTTTCTATGGAGTCAAAAGCTTTCTCAAAATCAATGAAAGCTACATAAAGTTTACGATTCATACAAAATTGTTTTTGTATTAAGGCTACCAGCGTGAACATGTGATCGATAGTGGAATAACCTTTTTTAAATCCTGCCTGATGTTCACCTGTAAGGTTTTGCTCTTCTATCCATTCCTGTAGACGGTTGTTTATTATAGTGCTATAAATCTTGCTACTTGTATCACATAAAGATATGCCTCTGTAGTTGCTTGGATCATTTGGATTTCCTTTTTAAATAAAGGGACTACAATGGTTTTTGTCCAGTTTTCCGGAAAAACACCCTTGTCAAATAACGTATTACATAGCTTGACGAAAAAATCAACAACTGGCTCTCCCACATTTTTTAACATTTCCCCGATAACCTCGTCGGGTCCGGCAGCTTTGCCATTCTTTAATTTTCTTATGGCTAACACTACTTCTTCCCTAGATATAGGGCGATTCATGTAAGCATTTTCCTCTTGTTCGTTGTCGATTCTATTGACACCCGCATAATTTTCTTCTTTACTGTATCTCTTTCAAGCAGACTTTTAAAGTGTTCAGACCAGTCATCTATTGTTAAATTATTAGCTTGCTTTCTTTTAACAGAAATTCTATGCATGTTCTCCCAGAATTCTTTTTGATTATTTATTGACCCAGTTAACTTATCCAGTAGTAAATCATTATGCTCTTTTTCTTTTGCTGTAAAAGATTCGTATATTCTCTTCTTGCTACACAGTAAGCGTCACTATCGGTTGGATCTTTCGTTTGCCGAAAAACTTGCAATAAACGTTTCGCTTTTCCCTTACTTGATTTACATTCTTTATCATACCAGTCACTACTTTTAGTTAAATTATCAATATAAATTCGTTTCTTCAAACAAGCTCCATAAGTTTTAACAGTCTCAACAAAAACATTCAGAGCTTCATTGTAGTCATGCTCAATCAAATTAAACGCATAATTAAATAAGCTTAACACTTCAGAGGAATGCATTGCATCCAAATAAGACTGTGTTACATCACTATTCCACACAAACTTTTCAATATACTTATATTCACATTTTCAACTCCAGAAGAAATGGTAGCATTCTTAACCACATTTAAATGAAATTCAAGTGGTAAGTGATCAGATTCTACTCTCTCTGAAACTACTAATCTACAAGACGAGGAGACAACGGAGAACAATTCTTTAGAAAGCAAGAAAATAATCATTAACACTGTTTCCAGACTGAGACACAAACGTATAATTTCCATCAAGGTCTCCATTACATACACCATTAAGAATATAAAAACCAAGAGTAGTGCACATATTCAACAAATTTTTTCCGTAGTTATTCAGTACCTGGTCAGCTGATTTTCTATTAAAATACGCAGAGCAACTTTCAATACTAGTACCAAATTCATCATCATGTAAAATATCAGGAGAAATATTTGCAGTTCTGCTGTTTAAATCACCGGAGAGGATCACATGCACATTGCCATATTCAAGTATACAGTCAACAATACACTCTTCAAGTGAATTAATGCCGTTGTCAATATCTAAGTGGGTATAAAAAGCGAGCCTTCAGGGGGCCATACGAACACACATACAAAACATTCTCTGATAAATCAAACAAATTCTTGTCAATCAGGAGCAAAAGTACATTGGGATTATCTACCTTGATCTCATGAATGAAAGGCACTATCTCATTTCTAACAAGACACATTATACCCCCAGATCGTCTCCCTTGATTTGAAAGTTTTATGCCTGGCTTAAGAAAGCTTGTATAGTTTGTGAAAATATTAAGAGTCAGATTCTCTACAAACGTTTCAACAAGACATATAATGTCGAAGTTGAATAGGTAAGATAGAAATTCCTTTTGATTAATTTTAGAAAGAAGTCCATTAACATTCCAGTGTAAAAATAAATAACTGGTACGATTTCCATCAAGATGGTGTGAATTAGAACATATCGATGATACATTGTCATGCATATTAACATTATTTGTTCTGTGGTCATCCATTCGTTCATGTACACTCTCGCAAATATCACTTTCCACACTAATATCACTTCTTTTCTTTTGATACAATTTCACACTACTTCTCTTTTTTCGTTAACTTCATTAAACAGATCAATGTTCAATTCATTGTAAATATGTACATCCTTCCCCTCGCTTATGACATCAGTGCATTTGTTTAATGCATCATATGTTGTACAAAAATCAGAAAAAACAACATTATCAAAACAGTCATGAGGATTATTAACAACAGTTCTTTCGTCCGTGATCCCATTTGACCCCCGTCCTTTCACCCCGGACAACTTAGTGCCAACTCTGTCATCAAGCTTATCTTTCACAGCACACGACTCGCTTTCTGTGCGGCTCAGTTCCCGTTCTGCACGGACTGTTAACACGTCGTACAGTTCAGTTGCCGGTGTCACCGGTGTCATTGCGGGCAGGCCACCCCCCTATTGAATTTCACGGAGATTTTGTCCATCGACTAGTCCGTACCTTTTACCCTCAATAAGGAGATGGTCGAACACCATAGTGGCACGCTTTCCCTCACTACGTGCTTTCTTCAGATGAGGGGTAAGCTGTCGTCTTATTTCCCTCACCCGGAACGAGAAGTCCTCTCCCAAAAACACCTGAGTGCCCTTCAGTTTCTGTTTTGCCTTTAGAATTTTTTCTTTGTCCTTGAAAAAGGTGTCAGCGTCCAATAACTGGTGAATTCTGCTTGGAGTTAAGACGATGAACGTGGTCGAATTCTATATCACCACTTATTTCAAGTTTTTCTTTAAGCAGGTCCTTCACAATACTTTCACAGTCTTGCGGTGTCTCGCTGTCTTTGCGGGAAAGTCCATAGAAGATAACGTTGTTCCGCTTCGACCGTCCCTCCAGGTCGTCTGTCTTCCTCTCCAAGTCCTGGATCCTCTTCATCAGGTTGTCGTTGGTGTTGCGTAGGTCTGCGTTCTCATGTTGAAGGTCCTTCACCTCCTCCTTCAGGGATTCAACCTCACCATGTAGGGCAGCAAAACTGTCACGGAATTCTTTCATCTCTGCCTTCATGTCATCAAACTTCGTGTTGAGTGTTTGAAGCATGGCCATGACATCCATTATGGTAGGTTCTACCGGAGATGACGTAACAGTTGGCGTGCTGGATGAGGCGCTTTCAGATTTGTCCGTGCTGGTTCTTCGTCCCGGTCCACTGCTGACGCTGGACTGTCGCAGACTGCTCTTGGTTGGCCCAGGGTTTTGCTCGACATCGCCACATTGCAATAAAAAAACTCCCCCAAAACAATTAAGTGAGGAGGCAACCAACGAGTACACCGTCTGCTAACACGCCGAACCTTCAATGTCTTCTGTTGCATGGCGGCTCTGTTTCTTGCCCTTTTCCACATGAATGCCACAAAAATGGGCACAAAGCATCCGCATCGCATGCGAAAATCCTGGTATCCACAAGGCATAGCACCTCAGGAGCTCGTACACCAAGACAGAGGGCGAAGTGACGTCATAAACAGCTGTAATTATCCTTTAATTACGGAGCGAATTAGCAGTGTGTCTTCTCCACTGAACACAGTTCAAGACCCCCCGAGAGAGAGAGAGAGAGAGAGAGAGAGAGACCTGTCGAAAGTGTTCATTCCAGTTTCAAGTATCAAGAAGAAAAATGAAGAAGTCATGTCTTTGCATTCTGTTAGATGCATGTCTTACTACTTTCTGTCCAGATTTTGACTGTCATTTGATGCATAGAGTGAATCTGAATTCAGGAAATCAATGCTAGAAAAATTTGACTGTTTCCTCACTGCTCTGTTGGTTTTTAGGGTTTCAGTCCATTTTGTGCTCAGTTTGAGGAGATAAATGATTGTCAGTTCCTTCTTCATTTTCATTGTCTTAAGTCTTTTACATGTTGTCTGAAGAAGGCCAAAAAGATCCAAATGCATGGAGTTTTGTAATTCTTTCATGTGGCGGCACAGTCATTTCCGTTTTTTTTTCTTTTACTTTAAAATTTTTTTTTGCTAGTTTTTAAAGTATCTTCTGCTTATAATGATCCTTAAAGCCCCTTCATCCCCTCTCATTTGTAGCACAGAAGCACCCAGGAGTCTAACCTGGATGCTGCCTTTTTCCCCAAAGAGCGTAATTGAAGAATTAGGGGCCAAACTCTTGCCAGGAAGGGTCCCCTTCTCTGAAGGCTTTTCAGCTGTCCAGCTCCCTAGAGTCTTCTTTAGACCTAGAAGGTTCTGAGCCCTGATTTAAACTAAAGGGTTCATCATTTGCCTCCGCCTGTCCTTTCATAAATTTCATTAGAATTAGTTCTGTGCGTTCTTGTTTGTTGTTTGTTTTGTTGGTGGTAATCTCCTGATAGACTGATGAGCAAACTAACTGTGTGGAAATAGAACAAAATCTTGTTGACAGAGTATTATTATCACTATATGATAATTTGTACAAAGTCAATACATGTATGTTTAGCATTAGGATTATACTTGAAGAATCATTTGGCAAATCTGTGAATTTATCTTGGATTGATGAAACTTGACCAAGCGTCTATGTGAGACACTTTTTTTCCACTTTATTCTTTAAAGAATTGTCATGACATGAATATTGTTAGGATGTTGCAGAAAGACAAAGTGGCAGATCTGGCCTTCAAATGGCGGCACTGTGCCATCAGCCAGGAACTTTAGTCAAGCCAATTATGGCATGTGAAATGGGAAGGTGAGATATGCTGTTTGGACCCTGTCCCATTTCATTTGTTCAAGTCTCATGAGTGTAGTGAATGACTGCTGGAAATCTCAGTTCCTATCAGAAAGTTTGCAAGATGATTACAGAGTGACAAGAATCTTTCCTTAAGATCTAGTAGTACGTTATTTTACAACTTTATTTTTCATGTTTCTGCCTTCCTGGCTTCGCTGCTGCAGTATGGAACCTTTTCTGTTTTGTTTGGGAGTGTGTGTGTGTGTGTTGTGTGTGTGTTGTGTGTGTGGTTGTGGTTGTGTGTGTGTGGTGTGTGTTGTGTGTGTGTGTGCCGTGCGTGCTGCGGGCGTGCGTGCGTGCGTGCGTGCGTGCGTGCGTGCGTGCGTGCGTGCGTAGCGTGCGTGCGTGGCGTGCTGCGTGAGCGTGCGTGCGTGCGTGCGTGCGGCGTGCGTGCGTGCGTGCGTGCGTGCGTGCGTGCGTGCGTGCGTGCGTGCGTGCGTGCGTGCGTGCGTGCGTGCGTGCGTGCGTGCGTGCGTGCGTGCGGCGTGCGTGCGTGCGTGCGTGCGTGCGTGCGTGCGTGCGTGCGTGCGTGCGTGGGCGTCGCGTGCGTGCGTGCGTGCGTGCGTGCGTGCGTGCGTGCGTGCGATGCGTGCGTGCGTGCGTGCTGCGTGCGTGCGCCTGCGTGCGTGCGTGCGTGCGTGCGTGCGTGCGGCGTGCGTGCGTGCGCGCACAGATAAAAATTGTATCAAATTAAGTATTCTGAAAAGTTTATTCACAATGTAAAGCACAGAAAACATGGAGTCAACATGTATTGTTAATTTAGCATTTATGGCCACAGGTGAAATGAAAGACTATTTCTGCCAGATTTGTGGTGGTTTCTGTCTTCCAATTTTTCATCTTCGTTCTGTCTTCCTCATCGTGCGGAATGCAGGTATAGACCTTGGAGGTATTTTCCGATTTTCCAGTTTCCGGATCAACCTCCATGGACCTTTTTCACACCAGAGACCGTTTTGATCTCGCACTTTCCGTAGAGATCTACCAGCTCTCTGGTGACAAGGCTTTGTATGCCGAGCTCTGTTCCAAATTCCCATCCTATCAAAAAGTTTTCACTGACGTGTTTCCAAGTCTGAGGATGGAGGGGCCTGTGCAGCCTACTGCCCTGGGGCTCCTTCTCAGATATTGTTGGAACATATACATCAGATGCTTCTGTCTATTCTGCTGAACTTACTGCTCTAGTACTGGCTTTGAAGATAATCTCCCATTCTTCGAGGAGGGACTTTCTGGTTCTGGTCGGATTCGCTGTCAGCTTTGAGGCCATAGCTGGCCGCAACCTTCAGCATCCAGAACTTTTACTTTTTTTGAACTTTTTTAGCAAGTTGAAGGCGGACGTTACAACATTACTCTTGCTTGGGTTCCTGGCCATGTTGGCATCGGCGGGAACGAAATGGTTGATCGTTAGCCAAGAACGCCACAAGAGAGAAACTGTCCAACACTTATATCCCTGCTCAGATGTGAAACCCAAAATTAACGATTATGTGAGAGACCTCTGCAGGAGGATTGGAACACACAGACGAATAACAAACTCTTTCAGATCCGTCCAAACCTTAAAGACTTCCTCCCATCTACGTCGGGTGGTCGTAAAGAGGAAACGGTTCTGTGCCGGCTGCACACCGCCATTCGTATTTTACCCATTCTTACCTTTTAAAGAGTGAAGAAGCTCCGTGGTGCATTCCATGTCATGCACCACTCACAATGAAACATGTTCTTTTAGAGTGTTGGACTTGCACGATGTGAGACACAAACATTTTACAGCGGAGTCCATGAAGATCCTGTTCAGGGATGTCCCGCCTGACGTGATCCTTGGGTTTTTGAGAGAAATTAACATTTTTCATCTGATTTGAGATTTAACGGAAGAAGGATTTTTTAACAAAGTTTCTGGTTCGTTTGTAGACGATGTCATTTAACGAGATGTGTGAAAGGATTTTTTTTTTTTTTTTTTTTTTTTTTAAATGACTGGTGAGTTGATTTTAACGTGGTGACAGCCCTGATGTGGCCCTCTGCGGTCGGCTGGGCTATAAGCTACATTATCTTATCTTATCGTTCTGTCTTCAGCTTGCAGAGCTGTATTACATGAAACGTGTGGCTTGAAGAAAGGCATCATCATGAATGTAACCACCTTTCCACCACAAGAGAAGATGATAGTGAACCAAAAATTTTGGGTCCAAATTGATAGCCAGTGTTTGGCTTACCAGTAAATTTAAAAACATTGTGCATATAATTTTGAATTCTTTCCCGTTGACTGTCAAGAATCTTTGTGGAGCAGAGATGTCAAGAATTTCAGTCCAGTGCCAAATTTCTTTTGCGTTTTTGCCTGTCACCTCACACCAGGCACTTTGCAGGACTTGTGACGTTGATATTGCTTTGTTGTTATGCTGCGTTTGTTATGTACATCTCTAAAGATTAACTTCAGTTCTTAATGTGTGCTGTGTTTTCAGACTGTATAACAAGACATCCGTTCTGAGTTTCCTGATTGACAGAACCAAATTTGAGTGTGCTGCCACCTATGGATACCTGAGAGGACTGAAGGTTTGTTTTGGTTCCGTGTTGTGTTGTGTTGGTGTGTGGGTGATGGGGGAGCTGGAGGCCAGCATGTGGCTAGTGTGAAATGAGTGGAACTTTCGCCATCCACAATCCATCAGGAGTCACGATCACACGACAGGACCACAAGATGCGTTCACATAGAAATGAATTTTTTTCGGGAACAGATGAGGGGTTTCTGCCCTGTCTTTTTTTCCCCCTTGTTTTCCCCTTTGTGTTCTTTAAATTTTGTTTTTGGGGAAGTGTTGTGGTTTCCCTTCCCCCTTTTGGGATTTGTCATCCTTTGCATTCAGCTTTTATTACCAAAGGTGTTGATCATTTGGAGTACAGCACAATATTTAATGTAATTTAGACTGCATGAGGTGATAGGAAGGGGGATTTTTTTCCTTTGTTTTTTTGTAGGGACTTCCAAGTGGGAGAGGGGGTATTTTTTTTTTTTGTCTTGAGGTGGGCGCTTGCGGGTAGGTGAGGGGATGACGGGTTTTTTCTTGTCTTTTTTGGGGGTGACTTGCAAGAAGGAGAGGGGTATTTTTTTTTTTTATCTTGTAGGGGGTGGCTTCGGTATTGAGGGGGAGAAGGGATTTTTTCTTTGACTGTTGTAGGGGGGTTGCGGTGGGTGGGGGGGGAGGGGGATTTTTCTTTGACTTTTTGGGTGGTGATTGCAGGAGGTGAGGGGGATGAAGGGATTTTTTTTTTGACTTTTTGGGTAGGCGAGTTGCAGGTGGGTGGGGGGGGATGAAGGGATTTTTTTTTGACTTGTTGGTGGGTGGCTTGCAGTGGGTGAGGGGGATGAAGGATTTTTCTTTGATTTGTTGTGGGATTGCGAAGGTGAGGGGGATGACGGGGTTTTTCTTTTGTTTTTATTTTTTTGTCCCTTTTTTGCCAAAAATTTACGAATAAGTTTTGAAAACCAGTTTTAAGGTTTTGCCAAATACGGAAAATTAAAAATATTAAGTATTTGGTACATGCGCCAAGCACTCAAACGTTTTTATTTAAACCCCGAACTTGAAAAAGGACAAAGTTGAAGAAACGTTTTGCATGGTGCAAACTTTCTTTGAACGGGGAATGCTTTAACCTCAACAATTTTTGTTTTTTCCTTTTTTGTTTTAAGCGACCAGAAACATATACTTTTCTCATTTTTTTTTTTCTCTTTAGTGCATTTATTTCGGTTTGTTTTAGAAAACAATTCCTAAAAACTCCAACAAAAAGAAATTTTTTTTATTTGTGACATTTCCATCAAAATCCTTCTCCGTGATAGAAAATCGGGGGAAAGAACCACGGGGGGAAATTAGCTGCAGGATTTGATTCCACTGTGGGCTATCTTTTTTTCATAAGAACCGATCCCCTTTTTTGTGTTGGCAGGACCTGAGAGTGCTTCAGTTGACGAGACCCGCAGCCAAAGAACCAACTGTGCGAGAAAGGAAGGGCACATCGACATCAGGGGGCTGACACATCTGTCCTGTGGCCGCTTGAAATGAATGGAAAGTCAGGTAAGTTTTCTCCCAATTGCAGTAGTGTTTGTCATTATTGTAAAATGCTCTGTTGCATTCATCGTTTTTAAATCCTGTTTGGTTCGATGTGATTTGCTGCAAAAGGCAGGGGATGGGTTTTACCCAGTGATTATAACCAAGGGACAAAAACGCCCCTTCTGTTCTGTGTGATTGCTGAAAAAAGGGCGGGGAGGGGTTTTTACCCGTTTTTATAACCAAGGGACAGAAGGGATTTCTGGCCCACTTCAGTTCTGATGTGTTTTTGCTGAAAAAAGGCAGGGGATGGGTTTTACCCAGTGATTTAAACCCAAAAAGGGACAGAGAGGGATTTTCGGGCCCCCTTCATTTCTATTGATTTGCTGAAAAAGGCGGGGTGGGTTTTTACCCATGATTTTAAACAAAAGGGGACAGAGACTGGTTTCGGGCCCCCTTTCATGTTCTGATGTAAATTTGCGAAAAAAGGGAGGGGATGGGTTTTCCCCCGGATTTATAACACAAGGGACAGAGACGGTTTTTCGGGCCCCATTTTCATGTTCAAAGTGTTTTTGCTGACAAAAGGCAGGGAGGGTTTTCCCCCAGTGATTTATAACACAAGGGACGAGACGGGATTCTGGCCCCTTCAGTTCTGATGTTTTGCTGACAAAAGGCGGGGGAAGGGTTTTACCCGTGATTTATAACAAAAGGGGACAGAGACGGGATTTCGGCCCACTTCATGTTCTGATGTGATTTCTGACAAAAGGCGGGGGGAGGGTTTTACCCAGTGATTTATAACAAAAGGGGACGAGAGGGGATTTCGGCCCATTTCATGTTCTGAGGATTTGCTGACAAAAGGCGGGGGATGGGTTTTCCCAGGTTTTAATAACCAAGGGACAGAGACTGGATTTCGGGCCCACTTCATGTTCTGAGTGATTTCTGACAAAAGGCGGGGAAGGGTTTTTTTACCCAGTGATTTAAACAAAAGGGGACAGAACGGATTTCGGGCCCCATTCATTTTTCTATGGATTTGCTGAAAAAAGGGAGGGATGGGTTTTTTCCCAGTGATTTATACACAAGGGACAAGACGGGGTTTTCTGCCCCTTCATGTTCTGATTGACTTGCTGACAAAAGCGGGGGAGGGGTTTTACCCAGGATTTATAACAAAAGGGACAGAGACGGATTTCTGGCCCCTTCATGTTCGATGTGTTTTTCTGACAAAAGGGGGGGAGGGTTTTCCCCATGATTTATAACACAAGGGACAGAGACGGGATTTCGGGCCCATTCATGTTCGAGTAATTTGCTAAAAAAGGCGGGGGTTTGGTTTTCCCCGAGTATTTATAACACAAGGGACAGAGACGGATTTCTGGCCCATTCGTTCTGATGTGATTTGCTGCAAAAGGAGGGGGGTTTTTACCCAGTGTTTTTTAAAACCAAGGGACAGAGACTGGATTTCGGCCCAATTCTGTTCGTGTGTTTTTGCTGACAAAAGGCGGGGGAGGGGTTTTACCCAGTGATTTTAACACAAGGGACGAGACGGATTTCGGCCCCACTTCATGTTCTGAGTGTTTTCTGAAAAAAGGGCGGGGGATGGGTTTTCCCCCATGATTTAAAACACAAGGACGAGACGGTTTTCGCCCACTTCATTTCTATTGACTTGCTGACAAAAGGCAGGGGAGGTTTTTTACCCAGGGATTAAAAACAAAAGGGGACAGAGACGGTTTTTCTGGCCCACTTCATGTTCTGATGTGATTTCTGACAAAGCAGGGGAGGGTTTTACCCCGGGATTTAAAAAACAAGGGCAGAGACTGGTTTTTCTCCCCCACTTCAGTTCTGAGGGAAAATTTGCTGACAAAAGGCAGGGAGGGTTTTACCCAGGATTATAACAAAGGGGACAGAGACGGATTTCGGCCCCACTTCATTTTCAAGTATTTGCTGACAAAAGGCAGGGGATGGGTTTACCCATTTTATAACACGGGGACAAGAGGGGTTTCGGGCCCATTTCTGTTTGAGTGATTGCGACAAAAGCGGGGGATGGGTTTTACCCAGGATTATAACACAAGGACAGAGACGGGATTTCGGGCCCACTTCATTTTCTGAGGGATTTGTGACAAAAGGCGGGGGAGGGTTTTTTACCCAGTGATTATAACACAAGGGACAGAGACGGATTTCGGGCCCATTTTCATTTCTGAGTATTTGCGACAAAAGGCGGGGGAGGGGTTTTTAAACCCCAGTGTTTTAACACAAGGGACAAGAGGGATTTCTCCCCCTTTTTCAGTTCTGAGGACTTGCTGAAAAAAGGGGCAGGGAGGGGGTTTTACCCAGTGTTTTATAACACAAGGGACAAGACGGGATTTCTGGCCCACTTCATTTCTATGTGATTTGCTGACAAAAGGCGGGGGATGGGTTTTCCCCAGGGATTTATAACACAAACAGAAGGTTTCTGGCCCACTTCATGTTCGATGTACTTGCTGAAAAAAGGGCCCGGGATGGGTTTTACCCATGAATTATAACAAAAGGACAGAGACTGTTTTTTCGGCCCACTTCATTTTCTGATGTGATTTGCTGAAAAAGGCGGGGGAGGGTTTTTTACCCAGGATTTTAAACAAAAGGGGACGAGACTGTTTTCGGCCCCATTCATGTTCTGAGTGACTTGCTGACAAAAGGCGGGGGATGGGTTTTTTACCCAGTTTTTATAACAAAAGGGGACAGAAAACTGGATTCTGGCCCACTTCAGTTCGATGTATTTGCTGAAAAAAGGCGGGATGGTTTTACCCAGTGATTTTAACCAAGGACAGGAGGGGATTTCGGGCCCACTTCATGTTCTGATGTGATTTGCTGACAAAAGGCGGGAGGGGTTTTACCCATGTTTTAAACACAAGGGACAAGACGGGTTTTTCGGGCCCACTTCATTTCTAGTGTTTTGCTGACAAAAGGCGGGGGATGGGTTTTACCCATGATTTTAACAAAAGGGGACAGAGAGGGGATTCGGGCCCATTTCATGTTCTGATGTGATTTGCTGAAAAAAAGGCGGGGGATGGTTTTTCCCCAGTGATTTATAACACAAGGGACAGAGAGGGGATTTCTGGCCCACTTCATGTTCTGATGGTTTGCTGACAAAAGGCGGGGGATGGGTTTTCCCCCGTTTTAAACACAAGGGACAAGACTGGATTTCTGGCCCATTTCATGTCGATTGACTTCTGAAAAAAGGCAGGGAGGGGTTTTCCCCAGGATTTATAACAAAAGGCAGGACGGATTTCGGGCCCCACTTCATGTTCTGATTGATTTGCTGAAAAAAGGCGGGGGATGGTTTTACCCATGATTTATAACACAAGGACAGAGAGGATTTCCCCACTTCATGTTCTGATGGATTTGCTGAAAAAAGGGCGGGGGAGGGGGTTTTACCATGTTTTAAACACAAGGGACAGAGACTGGTTTTCTGCCCACTTCATGTTCTATTGACTTGCTGACAAAGGCAGGGGAGGGTTTTTTACCCATGATTTAAACACAAGGGACGAGCGGGATTTCTGGCCCACTTCATTTTCTGATGTGATTTGCTCAAAAGGCGGGGAGGGTTTTACCCAGTGATTTATAACACAAGGACAGAGACGGTTTCGGGCCCATTTCATGTTCGAGTGATTTGCTAAAAAAAAGGGCAGGGATGGGTTTTACCCTGATTTATAACACAAGGGACAGAGACGGGATTTCTGGCCCCTTCATTTTCTGATTGATTCTGACAAAAGGCGGGGGGTGGGTTTTACCCATGATTTATAACACAAAGGGACAGAGACTGGATTTCTGGCCCCTTCATTTTCGAGGTTTTTGCTGAAAAAAGGCAGGGGAGGGTTTTCCCAGGTTTAAAAACACAAGGGACAGAGACTGGATTTCTGGCCCACTCGTTCTGATGTGTTTTGCTGACAAAAGGCGGGGGAGGGTTTTACCCCGGGGATTTAAAACAAAAGGGGACAGAACTGGATTTCGGCCCCACTTCAGTTCAGGGACTTGCTGACAAAAGGCAGGGATGGGTTTTTACCCAGTGATTAAAAACAAAAGGGGACAGAACTAAAATTTCGGCCCACTTCATGTCGATGTGATTTGCTGACAAAAGGCGGGGGAGGGGTTTTTCCCCAGTGTTTTATAACAAAAGGGGAAGAGACGGGATTTCGCCCACTTCATGTTCTATGTGATTTGCTGACAAAAGGCAGGGATGGTTTCCCCAGTTTTTTATAACAAAAGGGACAGAGACGGATTTCTCCCCCACTTCATGTTCTGATTGATTGCTGACAAAGGGCAGGGATGGTTTTTTACCATATTTAAACAAAAGGGACAGAGACTGGTTTTTTCGGGCCCCACTTCATTTTCTGATGGATTTGCGACAAAGGCGGGGAGGGGTTTTTACCCATGATTTAAAACCAAGGACAGAGACGGTTTTTGGCCCACTTCAGTTTTTTGGTGATTTTGCTGACAAAAAGGGGAGGGTTTTACCCAAAAATTTATAACACAAGGGGGACAGAGACGGGTTTTCGGCCCATTTCATGTTCGAGTATTTGCTGAAAAAAGGCAGGGGGGGTTTTACCCGTGATTTAAAACACAAGGGACGAGCTGGATTTCGGGCCCACTTCATGTTCTGATGTGACTTTGCAAAAGGCGGGGGAGGGGTTTTTACCCAGTGATTTATAAAAAGGACGGACGGATTTCGGCCCACTTCTTTCTGATTGTTTTGCTGAAAAAAGGCGGGGGGTTTTTTTACCCGGGTTTATAACCAAGGACAGAGACGGGATTTCGGCCCACTTCATTTCTGATGGACTGCTGAAAAAAGGCAGGGGAGGGTTTTCCCCAGTGATTATAACACAAGGGACAGAGCGGGTTTTTCTGGCCCACTTCAGTTCTGAGTGATTTGCTGAAAAAAGGCAGGGGAGGGGTTTTAAACCCATGTTTTTAAACCAAAAGGGACAGAGGGGGGGGTTCTGGCCCACTCATTTCTGATGTGATTGCGAAAAAAGGCGGGGAGGGGTTTTACCCAGTATTTATAACAAAAGGGACAGAGACGGATTTCGGCCCATTCAGTTTGGGTTTTGCTGAAAAAAGGGCGGGGGAGGGGTTTTACCCAGGTTTTAACACAAGGGACAGGACGGGTTTTCTGGCCCACTTCATTTCTGATGTGATTTGCTGAAAAAGGCAGGGGGGGTTTTCCCAGGATTTATAACACAAGGACAGAGACGGATTTCGGCCCCACTTCATGTTCTGATGTGATTTGCTGACAAAAGGCGGGGGAGGGGTTTACCCATGATTTATAACACAAGGACAGAGACGGATTTCGGCCACTTCATTTTCTAAAGTGATTTGCTGACAAAAGGCGGGGGAGGGGTTTTACCCATGTTTATAACAAAAGGGGACAAACATTTCTGGCCCACTTCATGTTCTGATGTGTTTTTGCTGAAAAAAGGCAGGGAGGGGTTTTTAAACCCAGGATTTAAAAACAAAAGGGGACAGAGACGGATTTCGGGCCCATTTCATGTTCTGATGTGACTTGCTGACAAAAGGCGGGGGATGGGTTTTACCCAGTGATTTATAACAAAAGGGGACAGAGACTGATTTCGGCCCCTTCATTTCTGAGTATTTTGCTGACAAAAGGCGGGAGGGGTTTTTCCCCATGGATTTAAACAAAAGGGACAGAGACGGATTTCGGCCCATTTCATGTTCTGAAGGGGATTTCTGACAAAGGCAGGGGAGGGGTTTTTACCCATGATTTAAACAAAAGGGACAGAGACGGATTTCGGCCCCCTTAGTTTGATGTGATTTTGCTGACAAAAGGCGGGGGAAGGGTTTTACCCAGTGTTTTTATAACAAAGGCAGAGACTGGATTTCTGCCCACTTCATGTTCTGATTGATTTGCTGACAAAAGGCAGGGGAGGGGTTTTCCCAGTGATTTATAACACAAGGGACAGAGACGGGATTTCGGGCCCACTTCATTTCTGATGTGACTTGCTGACAAAAGGGGGGGATGGGTTTCCCCTAAATTTATAACACAAGGACAAGCTGGATTTCGGGCCCACTTCATGTTCTGATGTGATTTGCTAAAAAAGGCGGGGGGGGGGTTTTTCCCCAGGGATTTAAACACAAGGGACAGAGCTGGTTTTTTTGGGCCCACTTATGTTCTGATGGCTTGCTGAAAAAAGGCGGGGAAAAGGGTTTTACCCGTGTTTTATAACACAAGGGCAGAGCGGTTTTCGGCCCACTTCAGTTCTGATGTGATTTGCTGACAAAAGGCGGGGATGGGTTTTCCCCCCAGGTTTTAAACAAAAGGGGACAAGACGGTTTTTTCGGGCCCACTTCAGTTCGAGTGATTTGCTGACAAAAGGCGGGGGAGGGGTTTTTTACCCAGGGATTTATAACACAAGGGACGAGACGGATTTCGGGCCCACTTCATTTTCTATGTGATTTTGCGAAAAAAGGGCAGGGGGGGGGGTTTTTCCCAGGATTATAACACAAGGGACAGAGCTGGATTTCGGGCCCACTTCATGTCTATGTATTTGCTGAAAAAAGGAAAGGGAGGGGTTTTACCCAGTGATTAATAACCAAGGGACAAAACGGGATTTCGGCCCACTTCTGTTCGATGTGTTTTGCTGAAAAAAGGCGGGAGGGGGTTTTTACCCATGTTTTAAACACAAGGGGGCAAGACTGGTTTTCGGGCCCCACTTCATTTCGAGTGATTTGCTGACAAAAGGCGGGGGATGGGTTTTACCCAGTGATTTAAAACAAAAGGGACAGAGACTGGATTTCTGGCCCACTTCATTTTTCTGTGTGATTTGCGACAAAAGGCAGGGGAGGGGTTTTTTACCCAGGTTTTATAAACAAGGGAAACAAGACGGATTTCGGGGCCCCCTTCATGTTCGATGTGATTTGCTACAAAAGGAGGGGATGGGTTTTACCCAGTAAATTATAACACAAGGGCGAGCGGATTTCGGGGCCCACTTCAGTTCTGAGGATTTGCTGACAAAGCGGGGGAGGGGGTTTTACCCAGTAATTTAAAACACAAGGGACAGAGACGGGATTTCTGGCCCCTTCATGTTCTGATGTGATTTGCTGACAAAAGGCAGGGGAGGGGTTTTACCCAGTGTTTTTAAACCACAAGGGACAGAGAGGGGATTTCGGCCCCACTTCATTTTCATTGACTTCTGAAAAAAGGGCAGGGAGGGGTTTTTTACCCAGTGATTATAACACAAGGGACAGAGACGGATTTCTGGCCCACTTCATGTTCTGATGTGACTTGCTGAAAAAAGGGCAGGGAGGGTTTTTACCCAGTATTTATAAAAAAAAGGGACAAGACTGGATTTCTGGCCCACTTCTGTTCGATGTGATTTGCGACAAAAGGGAGGGAGGGGGGTTTTACCCATGATTTAAACCCAAAAGGGACAGAGACGGGATTCGGCCCCTTCAGTTCTATGGATTGCTGAAAAAAGGGGGGGAGGGGTTTTACCCAGAATTTTAAAAAAAAGGACAGAGACTGGATTTCGCCCACTTCATGTTCTATTGATTTGCTGACAAAAGCAGGGATGGGTTTTACCCATATTTAAACACAAGGGCAGAGACGGATTTCGGCCCCACTTCATGTTCTGATGTGTTTTGCTGACAAAAGCAGGGGAGGGTTTTTTTTCCCGGATTTAAAACAAAGGGACAGAACGGGTTTTTCCCCCCACTTCATGTTCTGATGTGATTTGCTGACAAAAGGCAGGGATGGGTTTTACCATTTTTTAAAACACAAGGGACAGAGACGGATTTCTGGCCCCTTCATGTTCTGATGGATTTGCTGACAAAAGGCAGGGGAGGGGTTTACCATGATTTATAACACAAGGACAGAGACGGGGATTTCTGCCCACTCAGTTCTAAATTGATTTGCGACAAAAGGCGGGGGATGGTTTTACCCAGGATTTAAACACAAGGACAGAGACGGATTTCTGGCCCACTTCATTTCTGATGTGACTTCCAAAAAAAAGGCGGGGATGGTTTTTTACCCAGTGATTTATAACAAAAGGGGACAAACGGATTTCGGCCCCCCCTTTTCTGAGGACTTGCGAAAAAAGGCGGGGGATGGGTTTTCCCCCGTGATTTATAACCAAGGGACAGAACGGTTTTTCTGGCCCATTTCATGTTCTGTTGATTTGCGAAAAAAAGGCAGGGGGGGTTTTACCCAGTATTTTAAACCCAAGGGGGACAGAGACGGGTTTTTCTGCCCCTTCTTCTATTGATTTCTACAAAAGCGGGAGGGGTTTTTACCCAGTTTTTTATAACACAAGGACAGAGACTGGATTCTGGCCCACTTCTGTTCTGATGTGATTTGCTGAAAAAAGGGCGGGGGAGGGGTTTTTACCCGGATTTAAACAAAAGGGACAAAAAGACGGTTTCGGGCCCACTTCAGTTCGATGTATTTGCTGAAAAAAGGCGGGGGAGGGGTTTTACCCGTGATTTATAACACAAGGACAGAGACGGGATTTCTGGCCCACTCAGTTCTGATGGATTTGCGACAAAAGCAGGGGATGGGTTTTACCCATGATTTAAACACGGGGACAGAGACGGGATTTCGGCCCATTCATGTTCGAGTATTTGCTGACAAAACAGGGGATGGGTTTTACCCATGATTATAACACAAACAGAACTGGATTTCGGCCCACTTCAGTTCTATGTGTTTCGACAAAAGGCAGGGAGGGGTTTTACCCAGTGATTTATAACAAAAGGGGACAGAGACGGGATTTCGGGCCCACTTCATTTCTGAGTATTTGCTGACAAAAAGGCAGGGGATGGGTTTTCCCCGGATTTATAACAAAGGGGCAGAGACGGATTCTGGCCCACTTCATGTTCTGAGTGTTTTGCGACAAAAGGGGGGGAGGGGGTTTTCCCCCATATTTTAACACAAGGGCAGAGACGGATTTCGGCCCCACTTCATGTTCTGATGTACTTGCTGAAAAAAGGCAGGGGAGGGGTTTTTACCCAGTGATTTAAACAAAAGGGGCAGAGAGGGGATTTCGGGCCCACTCATGTTCGATGTGTTTGCTGCAAAAGCGGGGGAGGGGTTTTACCCATGATTATAACAAAAGGGGACAAGGGGGTTTCTGGCCCATCATTTTTCTGAGGGGATTGCTGAAAAAGGGGGGGAGGGTTTTTTCCCTGATTTAAACAAAAGGGACAGGACGGGATTTCGGGGCCCCTTCATGTTCAGTGATTTGCTGAAAAAAGGGCCCAGGGGGGGGGTTTTCCCGTGATTTATAACAAAAGGGGACAAGACGGATTTCGGCCCACTTCATGTTCGATGGTTTTGCTGACAAAAGGCGGGGGATGGTTTTACCCCTTGATTTATAACACGGGGACAGACCGGATTTCTGGCCCACTTCATGTTGTGTGTTTTGCTGAAAAAAGGGCGGGGGAGGGGTTTTACCCAGTGATTTTAACAAAAAGGGACAGAGACGGGATTTCGGCCCACTTCATTTTTCTGATGTGTTTTGCTGAAAAAAGGGCAGGGATGGGTTTTCCCAGTATTTAAACAAAAGGGGAAGAGCGGGATTCTGGCCACTTCATGTTCGATGTGATTTTGCGACAAAAGGCAGGAGGGTTTTTACCCATGATTTAAAACCCAAAAAGGACAAGACTGGATTTCGGCCCACTTCATGTCTGGTATTTGCGACAAAAGGCAGGGGAGGGTTTTACCATGTTTTAAAAAACCCAAGGCCAGAGACGGGATTTCTGGCCCACTTAAAAGTTTGAGGATTTGCGACAAAGGCGGGGGGAGGGGTTTTTACCCAGTGATTTATAACAAAAAGGGACAGAGACGGGTTTTCCCTGGCCCACTTCATGTTCTGTGTGTTTTTGCTGACAAAGGCAGGGTAGGGTTTTACCCATGTTTTAATAACACAAGGGCAGAGACGGATTCGGGCCCACTTCATTTCTGATGTTTTTGCTGACAAAAGGGGGGGGGTTTCCCCCATGTTTAAACACGGGGAAGAGACTGGTTTTCGGGCCCCCACTTCATTTCTGGTGATTTGCTGACAAAAGGCAGGGATTGGGGTTTTACCCAGGGGTTTTAACACAAGGACGAGCGGTTTTCTGGCCGACTTCATCAAATCCAGGGAAAAAGGGTTTGTCTTATTTCTGTTTACGTTGTGATTGTAATGGAAAAAGGTGATTTTAAACCCAAAAAAAGTAAAGATTTATTGGTGAAATTAAGTTTTCAACGAAAACCATCAGCCAAACTTTTTAAAACGCTTCACATTTTACTTTTGAGGGACCAGTTTTTTTTTTGATGCTTTGCACTGATAACCCAGCAGTTTAAGGCCTTGTTTGATGCTTTGCACTGTAAGGGTGCCGCGTTGAAGTGCTCATTTTTTTGATAGCTTTTCACGATAAGCTGCCAGCAATTTAAGTGCTCATTTTTTGAACTTTTCACGATAATGCGCCAGCATTGAAGTGCTCAGTTTGATAGCTTGCACTGATAACTGCCAGCATTGAAGTCTATGTTTGTAGCTTTGCACTGATAACGCTGCCCGCATTTTAAGTCTCATTGTTTTATAGCTTTGCACTGAAAATGCTCCAGCAGTTAAATGCTCATGTTTTAGCTTTGCACTGATAACCTGCCACATTTTAAGTGCTCATTTTTGATAGCTTCACGATAACGCGCCGCAGTTGAAGTGCTCATTGTTTGATAGCTTTGCCTGAAATGCTGCCACTTGAAATCTCATTTTTTGATAGCTTTGCACAGATAATCCAGCAGTTAAGTGCCATTGTTTTAAGCTTTGCACTGAATGCGCCAGCATTTAAAAGCCTTTTTGGTAGCTTTGCACGATAATGCGCCCAATGAAGTGCTCCCGTTTGGAGGAGCAGGACATTTGTTGACGGAATTGAACATTTTTGGGCCTTTGCTAGTTGTTTTTTTGGAAAATTTTAAAACTAGTTTTGAAAACTTTGCCTGGGTTTTTTAAGTCATTTTTTGAAAGAAAATTTCAGACTCATGTTCTAGCCCTAAAAGCCCAAACTGTGGGCGAGGTGCCAAAAAATGTAAAAGCAAATTGGGCGCAAAAAAACAAAACAAAACAACAACAAAAAAACACCCAAAACCCAAAAAAACAACAACAAAAAAGTATAAAGTCTGCTGACCTATGGCCCCTTAAACGAAACCAAATGAATTAGATCTTTTTGGATTTAGACTTTTTGGGGAAACAATGCCAAGACCACCGAGGAAGAAAAAGTGGGGGAAAAAGTTGCTGAAGAGGTTTCAGTTTTTCTTTTTTATCGTTGTTTTGTTAAAAAACCATTTTGTTTGAGGGCAAGTCAAAATCATGCAATGGGACAAGATTTTTGCTACTTCCCCCATTTCACTAGATGTAAATTCAAGGGGAGGGAATCATACCATTCTGACAGTGAAGCTGATATCCATGTCCATGTCATTCCGCGGGGTTTCCTTGGAACACTTTTCCTTCTCTTTAGTTTTTTTCTGCCTTGGGTCTTGCTGGATTTCCGTCTGCTCCTCTTTGGGCTTTCGGGTTACCGTCTGCTGCCCTGTGGGGCTTGCTGGATACCGTCGCGCCTCTGGGGTCTTTCTGGGTTTCCGTGCGCCTCTTGGGTCTTGCTGGATTACCGTCTCTGCCTCTGTGGGCTTGCTGGATTACCGCTGCTGCTCTGTGGTCTTTGCTGGGTTACCGCTGCTGGCTCGTGGGTCTTGCGGATTACCGTCTGCATTCTCTTGGCCCCCTTCCTCCTCATTGCTCCATTGCTGTCTCTCTTTTTCCCTTGTGCCTTTGCAGCCACAGCCATTGGGTACCCTTTGGGGCTCTCTTTCCATTGTGCCTTTGACACCACGCTCATTCTACCATTGCTGTCCTGCTTTCCTTGTGCCTTTGCACCACAGCTCATTGCTACCATTGCTGTCCCGCTTTTCCCTTGTGCCTTGACACCCAGCTCATGTGCTACCTTTCTGTCTCTGCTTTTCCCTTTTGCCTTTGACAGCCACACTCAGTGCTACCATTTGCGTCCTGCTTTCCATTGTGCCTTTGACAGCCACAGCTATGTGCTACCCCCTGCTCTGCTTTACAAAGTGCCTTTACAGCCCTTTATTTTGTTGACCCCAGCCCCCCCCTTTTTTTGGGGTTTTTATGTGTCCTGTTATTTTCCTGATCTGAGGGTTTTCCTTTCTCCTTTCCACTGCCTCCTAAATTCCATCTTCTCCATCTTTTTTTCGGGGCTGAATTTATCTCACAGCCTTGCTTCCAGTCCTCAAGCATGGTAATAACATTCCATCATATAGCAGACATGAAACTGCTGCAGAGGAGAATCGTTGAACATTTCGTGAAAGGGGAAGTGTGTGTATGTGTAAGAGGATCATCTTCCAAATTCTTGTGAAAGATGGAAGGGAGAGGGATGAAGGAAAGGTGGGGGGAGCGTAACTTTGAACAGTCATGATATAGTGTTTTCTGTCGCATTCTTTACATTCTTAGTGGATGGATTTTGGTTTCAGCAGATAAAACATATCTTTTTTTTCCCCTGAAAGGCGAAGAATTTTATGTCTGCACATGCTCTGTGGCTTTCATCATGGAACTAAGTAATAGGAAAGCAAAGAAACTAGTTTTCAAAAAGCTGATGTTGAGTTGGAAACGGAAGTCATTGTGGCTTGGAATGTGAATGAAGGAGGTAAGCTTTGACCTGAAGGCAGAACAGGAGGCTACTCCGCTAGATTCCCTGTGGAGATGAACTGGAAACAGAAGTGGCTGTTAGCTTCACGGCTTCTGCCAGTCCATCCCAGTCGTGGTTTTGGTGCTTAGTCTCATCATGATCCCGGTCATAGACTTTTGTTTTTGAATTGTACATATTTCATGAATTTGATTCTTGAGTTTTACAGCGAAACACTGCATCTTCCAGTAATGTGTTGACAGCCTCAGTTTTAATTCTGACAGCCGCAGTTTTAATTTTGACAGCATCAGTTTAAATTTTGACAGTTCAGCAGACTTACATCATGACCTTATGCACATAGTCCTAATTAGAGGTTTTGGTTTCCTCCGCAGCAGAAGTCATTCACCATACAGTAGTTTCATTTGGAGGTGCCATACTGACAAAGATAGATTTTATCTGAAATGGGGAAAAAGTCAGTTGTACGACGCTTCACTCTAAAGCATGTTTTCTGAAAAATTATGTTAGTGTAAAAGAGCTCATGTTCAAAGGTCTGTAGCAATTGTTTAAGTATAATCTACTAATTTTTCTAAAGCATTTTGTTTGTAATATGTGTGTTGTTTTTGTGTGCAGATTCTGCTTTCTGTGGACCTGTGGTTGTGTGTTCTCTGAGCGAGCCTTGAAAGAGATCAAGACAGAGACATGTCACAAGGTTGGTCCCACAAGTGTGAAATCACTACATTCAAAAGTGGTTGCATGCAAAATCTTTCTACCAAAATGCTACTTTTATTTTGCCAAAGCCCTTCTTTGTGTCTCTCTCTCTGGTTGTTCAGTCTGTAGCACCTGTCTGTTTCGTGTGCTCAAAACCCTCCAGCTGTAATGACACCACACTCATTTCATCACTCCCAACAACTTCAGTTTAACCCTCCAGCTGTAATGACACCACACTCATTTCATCACTCCCAACAACTTCAGTTTAACTGCCTTGGACAGTTCTTTGTCACTGAATACGTAGGATTTTGTGAACAGAGATTTGCATATTCTTTTAATAATTGATTCTGCATTTTGTGGTGTCCGTTAACCCTATGAAAGTAAAGTGAATATGTAATCCCTCTTTCTAGGTGGGGAGGAGGTAGGGACCTTTCAGCTGATACCTATAAGTATCGAATGGGGAGGCTGTTTACCACACCGTCTGCTTGCATTCATGTAGTGGATGCCTCTTAAAGTGTTAATATTTCCTGACCACCTTTACAGGTGTCTCTCTCCGGCCTGGTTGACTCCAGGATATGATATGAAAGGAATCTCAAAGTGCAGTCCACCAGATTTCCTGAGCACCTGTGCAGGCGTCTGTATCTCTCTCACTCCACGAAATGATATTGATAAGAATCTCACAGTACAACTCATGGCCTCTTTAGTTGGCTGAGCAGTAAACATAACTTGACTTTGCACATTATCTGGGCCTGTATGCACGTCAAACCCGATTAGCTTATTCGCGTTTAGGGCTTAAACGCGGTTAGCTATTCGGAGCTTAAACGCGGATAGCCCTCTCCGGTTTTGGTATGCACGACGCCCTATTCGCGATTGAATAGCTCTCCGCGTTTAGAGGGCAGGAAACGGCGCTCTATTTATAGATTCTTGGCAAAACCGGGGTGCAGCAGGCACTGCTTTCGGTTTAGTCATACCCTCCTTCGTGGAACTTCCGCTGGTACGTGCTTCGTCGGTTTTCGCCAGTCCAAGTTTGTATTGTTTGTGTTAGATCTACTTGCCATGGAGAATTCAAAGCGCACTAGGAAGCCAAATTTCAGTGTTGTTTTCGAAGGCATGGAACAGTGGACTTTCACGCAAGATTCTTGAATCATGCACACTCCATGGCCACTTTGCGACACAATTGATGAATACAAGGTCTGCATCGCAGATTACCTGAAACCAAATTGACCCCAAAATGCATTTACACTGAATTAAAAAAAAAAAAATCACACACACACACACACACACACACACACACACACACACTCACACACACACACACACACACACACACACTACTTTTAAACTGTTCACTCTGGGGCGATCTACATAGAGACAAAGAATTTTTTTTCCAAATCAAAAGTGAAAAAAAGCCAACCATCTAGAGTGATTAAACATCTTGATTTCGGGAATAAATCTTCAGTGCCGAAGAAGACTGGCAGTAAGTATGGGAAGCTACAAATGTGCACTATCATTGAAAACAACAAATAATAATTGCGCTTGGAAATGTGCTGGAAAGTGGGGCGATTCACACACACACTCACACTCACACACACACACACATACACACACTCATCTTGACTTTATCTTCACAGGGTTCGTACAGAGTCCTGGAAGTCTGGAAAAAGTATGGAAAAATGAAAAACCATTTCCAGGGCTGGAAAAGTCTTGGAATTTTGTAATTTGTGGCCATGGGTCTGGAAAAGTCCTGGAATTTTGTAAAAGATGTGCAAACTTTTTCATGATGTCGAATTTTGCTTTGATGTTTCTTTACAAAAACATTGAAATAGGAATAAAAACAGAAATTAAATCACGCACAATGATCGCGGTTTTCAGATTTCCTCTGGCCGGAGGTTTAGCAGACGATTACCAAGGGAGGTAATTTGTAACTTCAATTTTGATCAAATTACCTCCCTTGGTATTAACGCTCGCGACGACGTTTGTAAACTTTTTTTTTTTAACTAGTGTTTTTTTTTTAATTAAAAAAAAAATGTTTTCCTCCAACCAGTCTCTTACACACCATGCATAGTCTGTATGTTCTCTTACAAATGGACATGTTTTTGCTGATTTTAGTGTTTTGGCATTTAATACAAAGAGTCTGAGTTTGTTAATGTTCTAATGTGTGGTGTACTGGCACACTCACTCTGATAAAAACTGGAAAAAAAGAAATGGCAGTTTGACTTTTCTCTGTTCAGGTTGATGAAAAAATTATTTTAAAACAAACTTTTTTGTTTTCTTTGCACAAAAAAAAATTGTAAGTATTTTTTTTTTTCTTTAACCTTAACACAGAAAAATCAAACTGCTGTTTCTGTTTTCAATTTTTACGCAAGTATTGTAACCTTGAAATAGAAAAGGCACTCCTTGAAAACTCCTTGAATTTTGTTCTTGGAAGTCTGTAGGAACCCTGTAACATACACACACACACACACACACACACACACACACACACACTGTCTCTAACGCACTCGCTCTCTCTGTCTCTTATCCAAAAAATTATGTCAAAATTTAAATACGGAATTGAATAGAGAGCACATTGGCTTGTAAGTACTCAGCCATGTTGAACATCCAACAAATTAAAATGAAAGGACAGTTGAGAGGCCGCGAGGCCTAGTGTCCTAATTACCTGACCTGACCTGACCTGACCATATCACACACACACACACACACACACACACACACACACACACACACTCCCACAAACATACACACACACTGTCTGTCTCTCACACACCTACACCCACACATGCGCGCGCGCACTCACACTCGCACTTACACACACACCGTCTCTTCTCTCTCACATACATAGACACATACACTGTCTCTCTCTCACTCTCTCTCACTGTCTCTGTCTCCGTGTCTCTGACTTTTTCACACACACACACACACACACACACCAAATTTTTTGGTAAGTATTGAATGCCCTGCAATCATTAAAGCAGTTCTTTTCTGGTGTGTTTAGAATGGTAATCACATACAGAGGTGCACGCACACACACATTCTGGGGTCTGGAAAACATTATGAAAAGCCCTGGAAAAAGTCTGGAAAAAGTATGGAATTTTGTTTGGTCACATCTGTATGAACCCTGTCTTCAGCAGTCATATGTTTGTGTGATTATTGTTGAACACAGTTTTTCCAAATAAAATAATTAGCTAACTCGCCAACCAACTCGCCACACACGTCTTGAAAGCTTGTAACAAGCACCTGCTGCAAGGGTGTCAAGGTAAACCCACGATTCTCCAACGGTATCTCACCTTCCACCTCGTTTGTCAGCTCCAAAATATGTTGCCGCCTAAACCTGAACTTTCGGAACAGTTCTAGGTCATCGTACAGGTCAAACGGGTTCTTTCTGTCACGAAAGATGCGGTTTCGTCGCAATTGCCGTCGCTGTCTCACTTGGAAAAACATCAATGCAGCCATATTTATCCGCGTTTAGGCTCGCTATCGGACCCCCGAGGCACCGATAACTTTATCCGCGTTTAGCCGAGTCGGATAGCTTATGCGGTCTGACGTGCATACCAAAATCTGCCGCCTATCCACCAAATAGGCGCTATTCGCGGACAGCCCTCTATCCGGATCGACGTGCATACAGGCCCAGATCAAAAAGGAATGCTATAGCATCATCTTCATACTCGTTGAGCATTTTAACCAGAAAAAAAAAAGAATTCTCCGACTCTATTTCCTGTTGTTGAAATACCTCATATATGAAAAAATGTTGACTGCTGTACCTTTTCCGTATAACTTGAAAATATAAAGGTAAAGAAAAAAAGGTACCTTTTGGAGAAGTCTTCAACGTTTCGTGCTGTAAGCACTTGGTCACTTCACTTCGTGACCAAGTGCTTACAGCACGAAACGTTGAAGACTTCTCCAAAAGGTACCTTTTTTTCTTTACCTTTATATTTTCATGAAATACCTCACTTTGACTCTCCTTTGCATATCCTGCCTCACTTTGACTCTCCTTTGCATATCCTGCCTCACTTTGACTCTCCTTTGCATATCCTGCCTCACTTTGACTCTCCTTTGCATATCCTGCCTCACTTTGACTCTCCTTTGCATATCCTTGCCAGTGGAGTGTTCATGCCAAACTCTTCAGGATGAACAGGTTCTTGGGAACCGTTTCTGGATGGTTGTTGCTGTGCCCTCCAGAGTGAGGGAGACGGGGAGATGAGCTCACTCCAGACATGCCTACCCCAAAATTTGCTCATCAGGAACAAATGTCTCAGAAATCAGTAACACAGGATTTTTGTCCGGAACAGACAGTTCAAGTGCGTCTGCCTGTTAAGACTGTAATACACATACAATAAATGAACACACAAATTCAATTCAATTCATGTTGCTTATAGTCCAGCCAACTACGAAGAGCCATATCAGGGCTGGATGAAGAACTCAAAGTGAAAAATCCTGATATTTTCAGGCATTTGCCCACTTCCTTGGCTTTGCTCTCACACTCGGCATGTTTTTTCGATTCGATGTGCCGACGGCAGTCGTCCTTTCCACCATGAGCGACGGAAAAGTCACACTTGCACACAGAGCAAAATCCGAATGTTTGCCCCTTCTGTCCAGGTCTTAAACAGGGCCACTTCTCGGAATAATCCGTTTTGAAAGCCTGCATTCGTCGTGGTTTTTTCACATCCCGTGGTGGAGTTTCAGAACGATCTTCAGACGAACCACACTGATCGCTTTGCTTCCTCTTGCTGGCCATTTTGAAACTTGAATGCCTGCACCTACTAGGCCTAGGCCAGCCAGCGAGCTTGAAGGGAAGTGAAGTGAAGTGGGTCAACCAATCAGAAAACTTGGTTTACAAAGCGTTTCCCATTGCGCATGCTCGAACTCACACTTGGTGAAGGCAAGCCAAAATTCCCCCCCCCACCCCCCCCCCCCCCCACCACCAAATTTTCCACGGCGATTTTTTTTCTCCGGAGCATACTTTCGATAACCGTACTTTCCGGACTAAGGGGATATTTTTACTTAGATCCGGATCAAATACGGCTGCTCAGGAACGGTAGGCAACTCTGTCACTCATGCTGGCTTCACAACTAAGCAGTTCTATAAGAGCTTAGTTCCTGGCGTTTTGAGTCCGTCAGCCAGAACAGGCACTGCTGAAAACTACTTCAGTGACTGCAGCTATACAGTGTCTTCTCTGGTGGGCTAACGTGGTGACAGCCCTGATGTGGCCCTTTGCCGTCGGCTGGGCTATAAGCAACATTATCTTATCTTATCTTATCTCTGGTGGGCTGCCTTTGAAGACCAGATGCTGACAGCTCCCTTGGACTGCCCATGATGAAACTACAAGGGAAATATCCTGTGAATTATTTGTGTGGGGGAGTTGGAATGAACAGCATGGAAATAAAGCCACTCACAGCATTAGAAAAGATCAGACTAAAAAGATTGATTAAATAAAGATTAGATGGTAAAATCGGTATGATTTGAGTTGTTCAGTTCCTGTTTAAAACGATTTTTACCCACGCTGTGCTTCTTAAGAACTGCAGTCTTTAGAATCAATTTTGTGTTATGTAAGAATCCTTGCTTGTGTGTGCACCCAGTGTGGCCAGACCTTCACAGAACGTGATGTGGTGGTGATAAATGGGGGTGAAGAAGACTTGGAGAAGAACAGTGACAACATGCACTTCAGGAGAACAAGGGATAAAATGGCGAAGGTGAGTGCAATTTTAAAAATGTTTTAAGTAACAAAAAATGGACTACCACACTGTATATTCATTTGATGTTCTTGTGGAACTGATTACTAAACAAAATTAGTAAAGAAAAGGTGCTAGGTTGGAGGTAAATGTAGACAAGAAAATGGCATGGCTTTTGTCTCCTTAATGAATTAACCTTATAACTTCTGCCCCATCAACCAGCCACCGTGGCGAAGTGGTTAGCGTCGCGGACTCCCGGCTGGGAGGTCGTGGGTTCGAATCCCATCAGAGTCATGTGGGTTTTTCTGTCCCGACCGGCTCCTACCCAGAGTTGAGTTTGCTGCGGACTCAGTTGGGAAGACTGGGACCACACAGTCGAGTTTCATCCACTTAATGGATGCGTTTCTGAGAGTGTTGCTCAAATTTCATGACCAACACTGCAGGTGCCTGTATCTCTCGGGCCTGGCTGACGCCGGGATATATTATGAAAGGAAGCGTAGAGTACAGCCCTGTCATGTAGTCTCAGACCGAAATGGAAATTCGTAGCACCATCTTAATCATCCTCATTCTCATCGATCAGCATAAAAAAAATGTCTCAAGTTCTGTGGCCCTTCATGTCCTGCTCTCATGGTGACCTCAGTTTCGATGTCCTCTCTACGACTGTGGCCATGGTTTGGTTCCGTCGGGGTCACCGGTATCGGCGAGTCCATGGGGGGGCTGTCGTTGGACGGACGTGGTGGCGCCCTCCGGAGGGAGAGCTCACTCACGCCGGCTCCGCGACTAAGCAATTATTGTCGTCAGTAGGGGGCTTAGTAGGTGGCGTCCTGCGTATGTTAGATCAGAACAGGCGCCACTGAACACCACCGAAGTGACTCGGCAGCAGTGCAGTGTCTCCTCCGGTGGGTTGCCTCTTGACGACTTGAAATTGACTACCCCCAGTGGATTGCTGGTGCCGGGGCTGCGGTGGGGCCGACCGGGCTGTGGCTGTGGACGGGGTGTCGGAATGAGCGACGTGGGTACACTGCCTCTGAGGTGGCACAGAGGTTGGGACAGCAAAAAAAAAAAAAAAAAACTTCTGCCCCATCCACCGTATTCTACTTAACCAATCTTTTCTCTTAATTGACCGTTCATTTTATTTCCAGTGTGTAGTTGGAAAACTTTGTTAAAATTTCACCTGGTCTCTAAATCAAAACATGGAGACTTCCTCATTCTCTCCGATTCCCTTTCTGCTCTGGAGGCTATTGCTGACCATAACCCCAAGCACCCTCAACTGCTGAATTTGTTTGAACTGTACATCTCTCTGAAATCTGAGCATTACAGCAAAGGTTTAGCATGGAGTCCTGGTCATGTCAGCATTTGCAGCAGTGAAGTGGTATATCAACTCACCAAGAGATCACAAATGAAAAGTTTTGGTGGCAGTGGGTATTGGCACTGAAAAGTTTGACGGTCACTTGACTCACATGGCCAAGCACATTGCCGCTTTTCACAGATGTGCTGCTTTGTCTGACTGAGGCAGAGGGTTAATGATAATTATAAAAGTAAACTACTCTCACACTGCATGAAGTGGCAGTTTGATTGTGATTATCAGGCGCCGATTGACTGGAAGGCAGAGTTCCCTCCCTGTCAGTGGACTCTTGAATTATTTTTTCAACTGACCTGCCCTGTGAAGTCATAAGTCTAGTGGTTTGACAGTATGGCTCCCAACACTGACCGCTAACAGGCTGCGTGCCAGTACTTCCAGTCAGTCAAGTCCCGATCATCAGTTGAATTACACCTTCCCAGTGAGAGTCTAGCTGAATTTTAGAATCAAGACTGAAAGGTGCATGTAGATGTAAATGGTTAAAGATTCATGGAATACATTCCAAACACTTGATGGACACGACTGTTACTGCTGACATTGACATGTCACAGAGAGCAACTGTTTTGTCAGCTCTGTGGACAAAACGTGAATGCATGTACCACTGTGTATGCATTTGTAGCTGTCTTTTTTGTGTGCTCAGATTGCTTGTCATTCAGTTGTGTGCAAGTACCTGCAAAGTGGAATTGTTTTTGACTTATAGATATGTTCTGCCTTTGCAGCCATTTTGTTTACCCATATGGAATGCATTGAGAATTTGCTTTAGGCTAGGCATGTGGAACCCTGGGATCTGTTTGGCCGAGTTATCTCCAGTTAACAGTGGGTTAATGGATTGTCAGTTCTGAGTCTAGATGTCTCCCCTTCACCATGTGGATGCATGGCTCTTTTGGCCGAGTTATCTCCAGTTAACAAAGGGTAAATGGATTGTCAGTTCTGAGTCTAGATGTCTCCCCTTCACCATGTGGATGCATGGCTCTTTTGGCCGAGTTATCTCCAGTTAACAAAGGGTAAATGGATTGTCAGTTCTGAGTCTAGATGTCTCCCCTTCACCATGTGGATGCATGGCTCTTTTGGCCGAGTTATCTCCAGTTAACAGTGGTTTATGGATTGTCAGTTCGAGTCTAGATGTCTCCCCTTCACCATGTGGATGCATGGCTCTTTGCCGAGTTATCTCCTTAAGGTTATGGATTGTCAGTTCTGAGTCTAGATGTCTCCCCTTCACCATGTGGATGCATGGCTCTTGGCACCAAGCATCATTTATCCCCTTTACTCAAATTTGGAAATCTATACGACAAATTGCAGATTGCCTTGTGGTGTTCATGTCTCCTCAGAAATCCACATTTGCAACAGATACTCTTCTTCTTGACTGGATTACTGCAATTCTGTTGTTGCCGACATTTATTCTGAAAAAGTTCAGCACAAGGCAGCAAAACTCATTTTCAAGTCATCTCAATCAGCACATATTATGAAAAAGTTTGTTTTGTTCTTGTAAATCAGGTGTGCAACAGTAGAATCAAATGTAGAGCGTTGACAAATCAGATTTAGTTTGGAAATTTATTTAACATTGCTGGAACAGGGACTGCTAAGGTACAAAAACTAATTTGGTGTGACATTTTTTTTCCTTCTTTGATGTGACTTTTTTTTTTTTCTTCTTTTTTCTGGAATAAATAGTAAGGAACAAAGTCAGAAACAGTGATAGATAGGATTGCTTAATAGTGTTATACCTTTTCAATTATTGTCCAGGAAAAGCATGCATGAATCAAAGCAGTTTTGTGTCCACAGCAGGATACCCTAGAAGTTGATTTCATGATTCTCTTTCGGCTTATTAGACAGAATTCATAATTTGTGGATTCTCAGATACTTTGGCAAAAAAGAAAACCAGCTTAATAGGAATATTTTGCTTAGAATTAAAAACAGAGTTTGAGCAACCATTACCTCAGTTTGCAACAACCTATAATTTCTTTTATTTTGTCTCTTTGTTTTGTCTCTTTGTTTTGTCTCTTTATTTTAACAGAAGGCCAAGAAGTCAGAAAAACGTTAAAGCAGCTGCTGAAACGATCACATCAGAAGGTAAGTGAAGATTTCATATGTGCTGAAAATGTCTAGTATTCATATCAAGTTACACTTGTTTTTAAAGGCAAAGGACTGATCATTATACCAGTTCTAGTTTTGCCCTGAGTGTTGGAGAATTTTCTTTAAACTGCAAGGCTCCTCTAGTTATGAAGCATTATCGTTCCGCTATTGAAATGAGTGCTTTGTTCTACAGCGCACTCAATTCTTAATACTGGAGCACATAAAAATATTGCCAGACATGAAAGGCACTTGCTGCTGCCCCGACTTTCAGGGTTGCTTTATGAAAGAAAGGATGGACTATAAATCCTTTTCCCCACTTTTTAATGTTGGGGGATATATATATATATATATTATATGTAATTTATTTATTTATTATTGTGGAAATTTTTTGTGAAGCGGATTCACTGATGGAAAATGGACAGTTGGGAAAACGCTGTGGAGAGATACCTCAAATTGATGTTTTATTTAAAGTTTCCCTTTAAAAAAAAAAAAAGAAAAAAAAACATTTGTCATACCCTTATATCCAAAAAGTTTTTTAGGCTGCTTTCCTGTTGCTTAAACCATTTTTTATGCAATGCTGCCTTTAAGGTCTCTTTTGAGATTTTTGTAATTTGTTAAAAACAGGTCTACATGCATATAACTACGTAGTATCATTTTTCAAAAAAAAATCGCCGGAAGAAATTTAAAAGATAAAAAAAAGAGTTTTGCACCCTGTTCAAACCCCCGCGGTAGGATGGCCGTCCCGCCGCGACCGAACAAAAGCCAACGCCAAGGAAATCAACACGAGTTTCGATCCCCCACAGCCCAAAAATCCGAGGGGGTGGGTATTGTGTGTAGGGGTTGGCACTCGCAGGGACGGATATTCTTTCACACATTTCATCTGATCCAGATACCGAAAAAAGTGGGGTTTGGTTTTGGTGCAACCCTCCGGGCCCCCTAAGTTATTTTTACCCGTAGTTCCAGTGGGGCCCGGAAACGAGTTTCGACAAATTTCGAGCCCTTCGAGTGGATCAAAACTTTGTCTGCTTGTGGCGTATCTTTTAAGGCGGAGTGTAAGCTCGTACAGAGGTCATGTCGCACGTTTTTCTGTTTTATCTATGGCAGATCACACTTGTTAAATTGAATGAAAACGTTAAGGCTTGAGGAAGGAGAATCTCCGCTCGCCGTCCACGCGTGATCGCATCAAGAAGTCAGTCGGTAGCCTCCCTCGAGACTTCGGTAAAGTCCGTACGCCTTCGGAATGATGTGTTCGGGCGTCCAGCTGGAACTGATTAGCTCGTTTCCGTGGTCCAGCTGGAAACTGACGTGGTAAAAAAGAACTTAGCGTTCAAACTGATAAGGTAAAGGCCTGCGAGAAACATCCCAGAGTTACATTGGCTGTCGCAATCATAGTCACTGCTTTTACATGATAAATTAAATACCGATCGGATGTGCAAGAACCATCAGAATCGCTTTCTGTCGCCGTTGGCTTGTTGTGTAGGTCGCGGCTGACGGCCAGTCCATCATGTGACGTCACATCCAAGAGTAGTTAAGCCATGCCAAGATTTAGCTGATTACCTCCCGTTTTCCTGACTACAGGTGAAAATGCCCACTTTCGCGGATCGATTTCGTGTGATCGGGAGAGAATCGGATGTTTGTTTTACCAATTTATCAAACATTTCATATTTCTGCATAAGCTGACCAATTATCGAAAACCTCTAAAGTAGACCTTTAACTACATCATTTAAGAAGTTCCAACCACACACACACACACCAGAGTATGTAACAACAGCAGCATGAATATTTGCAACATTTGTTTTTTTGTGATCTGAAGATTTCGCCTATTTCCAAAAGGAGAAGTGACCATTTTCATTTCAGACAGCTGTCTTTGCCCGATGCAGCAAAAAGTTCAAAGCGGGTCTCGACCCGAGTCTTCTGCATCTACTTAAACCTCATTGGTGGAGTGTCAGCCAGTACCAAGTTGACCAATGGGGAAAACTCAGCACATTTCCCAAAAACTAACCAATGGCAGCAGTGCAGATAGCAAAGTGATGAACGGGATCAAGGGAGCTAGCAAACTGACCCTTGGGGACAGCAAGGAAACCCAAGACTTCAAGAGCACCCAGGAAGACCCAAAGCCAGCACAGTGTACAAGTCTCTGTTCAACACCTGTGAGCAGGCCAAAAGACAGACTCGGGGCATTGGGTCACATACAACCCCCAGTACTTTTGAACAGGGATCTGCACTTGGTCTCTCTCGCATTCTAGATGGACACGACGAAAAAGCAGAAGAGCACACAAAAGTGAAGTAACACAGTTTTAATGCACAAAAACAAAACAGGACAGTGGCGTTTCAATGTGGGGGGGCCCCCAGTACTTGTCCTGTTTTGTGTCATGCATAAAACTGCTTTGCTTACACTTTGTTTTGTGTGCTTTCTGCTTTTTCGTCATGTTCTGGTAACGCTGCAGTTTGTTTCTTTGCTTCTTGATTGACAGTTGGTTGCATGGAAGGCAAGCTCCCATGGGTTTTTTTGGAATCCCCAGTTTTAATAATGCAACTGGTTACATCATTGCATTAAAAAAGAAATCTTGGAGACTATGAGAAATGCATTCAGAATCAAGAATGAAGGCCCGTATGTTCATCCCTAGTTTAAAAATGTGTAGTGTGAATTTTACTTGGGTTGCAATTAGGATTTTAGTTGTATTTCTCCTGCGAACAAAGAAAAAAAAAAAGTGTTCATTTCTGTTCATGTTTTGTCAGCGAATTTTTTTTCAGTTGATTTGTCGAAAAAAGATTAGTGCAGGTTTATGTTTAGAACTATTGCAAATGGGGGAGTATTTAATTAGTAAAATCATAATTGGTTTTTTTGTGTATCTTAATTGGTACATTTGTCATTGTCTCTGTTTAATTCTTGTTTATTTTCATTGAGTATGGATGGTCAAAATATGTCCGATTTTAAGAAATTATTATTCCCTTTAAAAAAACCAGACTGTTTGTTGTTGTTGTTGTTGTTTTATCATGATCCCACTTTTTCCTTTGCCTGTCACCTATCTGTTAATTTTTCTTTTTCCTACATGAGAGCTGACACACTGGCTGGGAAGGAACAATAAGAACTGGATTACAGCTTGGCCGATCTGATGTGATAAGAAACCTGAAGAATCACTTGAGCAAGCCACTAAACCAAAGACATCTTTCAGATCTGAACATCAAGAGAGGAAGTGGCCGCACATCCAGACTTAAAGGGAAGAGCAAGAAACGTCACCGACCAACCAAACATTGGAATAATTTCAAGGCCAACATTGCGAAGACTCCTAGAGATTGGGGCAAACTCATACTGGGCCTTTCTAATAACAGACACAAAAGATGAAACACATGTCAACTGAAAATAAGACTTTCAATCTCTCAGGGCCCCCAGCACATACAGTAGACGTGTGTGCGGTGGTGCGTGTTCATCAGTGGGGTGATACAGCATGTTAATTAGAGTGTCCATGGACATCACGAGTGGGCAAGCGTTGGTGTGCGAGCAAGTGGGAGGTGAGCGAGCGAGTGCGCGCGCATGTGTTCATCAGTGGGGTAATGCCAGTGTGTTAATCAGAGTCCCCAGTGTGTTAATCAGAGTCCACAGACGTGTGGAAGTGCTGGTGTGCAACAGAGTGTGTGTGCGCGCATGTTTGTGTGTGTGGGTGCGTGGGATGTGTTTGCGGGGGAAGAGTTGTTCTTATTGTTATGTGTATGTGTGTGCGCGTGCAATTATCATGCTGTATTCGATGTTCTTGTTCTAAGTCATCTTCTGAACATTCACGAACACAGTGAAAACGCACACATGCGTGCATGCACTCGCACACACGAACGTGCGCACATATGTTCACTTGCTCTTGTCCACACACATATACATGTGCGATGTGCACGTCCACACCGACACGCACACACATACACGTAAGTGCACATATGCACACCACACGCACACATATACACACACATACATACAGATATGTACACATATAGCCTATATGCAGATACATGTGCTCACACAAACTACACACGCGCACATATGCACACGCGCACATGCATGCAGGCACACACGCAGGCACACATACACAAACGTGCACACGACCTGCGCGTGCACACACACACATGCGCCCACGCACACACATGGGCCCATGCCCACACATACACGCACGTGTACATCCACTACACACACAAAAATGGAAGGTAGGCACTCACGGTCTGACCAGCGACGTTGGGCTAATGTGTAGGTCAGACATCCACCGAATCGTAGTCACGAGACCCTCTTCTTCAGTTGTCTCATCTTTGTTAATTCATTTATTCATCAGCTTCAAATCATGTGTAATGTGGTCTCAAACTGGATGTGGTGTAGCGTACATGGACTAGTCCGCATGCAGTGACGCCTCCTTGATGAAACTGAAACTGAGAGTGGGATGAAGAATTTGTGAAGTAAACTTATACCTGTTGACTGCCACACAGCTTTTGCCATAAAAGCTTGGTTGTGTGCCAGAGAAAATGGCATGGTATGTTTCCATGCTCGCCGTTTCTCTAGCATCTCTGTGCCAGGAGATACACATTAGATAGATAATGTTGCTTATAGCCCAGCCGACCGCAAAGGGCCATATCAGGGCTGTCACCATGTTAAAATCAACTTACCAGTCATTAAAAAAAAAGAAAAAAAAAAAAAAAAAAAAAACTTTCACACATCTTGTTAAATGACATCGTCTACAAACGCACCAGAAAGTTTGTTAAAAATCTTTCTGCCGTAAAATCTTAAATCAGATAAAAAATGTTAATCTCTCTCAAAAACTCAAGGATCACGTCAGGCGGGACATCCCTGAACAGGATCTTCATGGACTCCGCCGTTAAATGTTTGTGTCTCACATCGTGCAAGTCCCAACACTCTAAAAGAACATGTTTCATTGTGAGTGGCGCATGACATGGAATGCACCACGGAGCTTCTTCACTCTTTAAAAGGTAAGCATGGGTAAAATACGAATGGCCGGTGTGCAGCCGGCACAGAACCGTTTCCTCTTTACGACCTCCCGACGTGGATGGGAGGAAGTCCTTAAGGTTTGGACGGATCTGAAAGAGTTTGTTAGTCGTCTGTGTGTTCCAATCCTCCTGCCAGAGGTCTCTCACATAATCGTTAATTTTGGGTTTCACGTCTGAGCAGGGGATATAAATGTTGGACAGTTTCTCTCTTGTGGCGTTCTTGGCTAAACGATCAACCATTTTTTTCCCCGCCGATGCCAAAAATTACCAGAACCCAAGCAAGATAATTTGTAACCGTCCCCTTTAATTGCTAAAAAACAAAAAAAAGTAAAAATTCTTGGGTCGAATTCGGGCCCCAAAAAGCCTCCAAACTGACAGCGAATCCCACAGAACCAGAAATCCCTCTTCGAAATGTTAATTTTCTTCAAAAACCCAAAAACCCAAACATAATTCACAAATAACAGAACACCCGAATGAAAATGTTTCAACAGTAAACTGAGAAGGGGCCCCCCCGGAATAGGCGGGACAAAACCCCTCCCCTTCAACTTGGAAACCCCAGTGAAAACTTTTTTATAGGAAGGGAAATTTTTGGGAAAAAGCTCAGCATCAAAGCCTTTTACCCCAGAGACTGGTTTGACTCTTTCGAAAGCTGCAAGAACGAAATAATTCCCCCGGGGGAAGAAGGGGCCACGGGGGTTTTATTTCCGGGAAAATTTTGAAAAATCCCCCAACAACCTTTCCCAAGGGCTTAAACCCGCATATTTCCCCACTAGGGTCAAAACAAGACCAAACGCGGAAAACCTTTCTTTTTTTTTCAAACTTTCTTTTTAACGGAAAGGGAAAAACACAGTCATAGGCAGGAATTTTTGCGGTTCTGAAACATCGGATAAAAAATTCAAAGACATTTCAGCCTGCGGTTTTACAATGAAGGTTCAACCCCCCCCTGCGTAAAAGCCCCGTACACAGGGGGGGGGCGGGAAACCCCAAGACAGGAAAGAAGCCCTTGGAAAGGGGATAGGGGCCCAAAATTTGAGGTAAAGGGCTTTCAAGCCGTACACGGACAAACCTAGTCTATTTGGGAAAAACCAAGGGTCTGAAGTGCACCCAAAATTTTCTTATCCCGCCCCATCGGGTGGCTTTCGACCCCGCAGAATATTTTTAAACTTTCCGGGAAGGAAATTTTTTAGGTTTTTTTTATGTGGCTGAGAAAAATTAGTTTTTTGGGCAAAAAAATCCCCGGGAATTTGGGTTCTTTTTTCAACTGGGAAAAATGGCTTTCTAGACAATTTCAGACACAAAAACGACAAAAATTTTGGAAATGAATTGGGCTGAGTTTGGGACGGGGAAAATAAAACCCGTTTTCCTCGGCCCCCCAGTTGGGGTTCCCTTTTACGCAAAGTTGGAAATCCCACGCGTAAAACGTGGTAAAAGCTCCAATCATACAGCCAAAGTCACAAAAAACAGAAGGACTCTTGCCCAGGGGTTTTTCCGATACAATGTCATTAATTTTTAAAGCTGAAAAGGGCGGGAGAAAGGGTGCCCCCTTTAGGAACACCCAACTCCTCCCCTGGGTTTTCCGAGATGTGTGCCCAAACCAAACCGGGGAAATTCGATCGGGTAAAAAGTTTTGAATGAAAAGAGGGATTTACCCCCCAAAAACCCCCCTTTTTGGCATCCCTGAGGACCCTTTTTCCACGTGGGGTTTTGTACGCCTTTTCGAGTCCCAAAAAATAGCGACCACTCTTTCTTTTAACAAAGGGTTGCATGGGGGTTTCCAACATTAGATGGTCAACCGTCGAGGGAAATTCCCGGGAAACCCCCACCCGTTTTTCTGGGCCCAAAAAACCCTCGGGTTTTCCCCTTCCACATCAAGGAGGGTTAAACCATCTTTTCCTTTGTTTTCAGGAAAGGGGCCCGTCAAGCAAATTTGGGGGATAGTTTTGGGAAGGGGGGGTAAGGGGCCCTTCCACTTTGGGGGAAAGGGAAATTTTCAGGGCTTTTCCCCCAGGGGCGGGAAAAACCCCGTGGGGCCAGATATGGGTTTTAACTTGGGGAAGAGTTTTGGAAAGCCCTTTTGGAAAAAGTTTCACAACCAAAAAAAAACAAAAAACTCAAACCAAAAAAAAAAAAAATAAAAAAACAAAAAAAAATTTTACAAAATTTAAAAAAAAAATTATAATTTTAAAAAGGGAAAAAAAAAAAGTAAAAAAAAAAAAAAGATTTCCTCACCCGCCTTTCTTTTGTTTCCTTAAAAAAAGAAACTTTTCAAAAAAAATTTTTAATTTTTTTTAAAAAAAGAGATTTTTTGGGATGTTTTTTGGGGGGGCCCAAAAAATTGGCAAAAGCTTTTTTGTCATAAAAAAAGCACACAAGTTTTTAAGTGATAAAAGGGGTTTTTTTTTTTCTTCCCCCTTTATTTTTTTAATGAAAGTTTTTCCCAAAATTTTTTTTTGGAAAGGTTTTTGATGTCACCTGAGCAAATTCTCTCCAGGGCCGACGTTTAACCCGATTTTGAAAATGTGGGCTCGATTTTCCCCGGGGGTTTTTGGGGGCCTTGCGTTGGGGCCCAAGGGCGTTGGGAATCCCACCTTTAGCCCGTTTTCCCAACTTTTGAAATTTTGGGGTTTCAGTCCCGAATTGAACCCGGGGGGTTTTTTGGGATTTGGGGTTTGTTTAAACCTTTAAAAACATTTTAGCCACTTTAAACCGGGGTTTTTCAGTGATTCCGCGGGTCTGGGCTCGAAAAAAAAATGTCCTGGAATTCTTTAAAATATGTTTTAAAAAAGATCCCAAATTTCTTTCTTTTAAATTTAATGTTGAAGACAAGGGGTTTTAGTTAATATGGGCCCCGTAAAAAAAAAGGGAAAAGGTCACTTCCGCGGGTCTCATACAAAACCACTCATTGTCCAACCACGGGGGGGTCCCCAAAACCCCAAATCTAAGGGACGAAAGTGAACCTGTGGAAAAAGTGGAGAAAAGTTCAGATCCTTTTTTAACAACCCCAAATCCAAAAACTGAAAGGGCCTCCTCAAATTTCAAACCTCGGGGAAATACGGCACTACCCCAAAAGGGAAATTTTGGGCCGTTAAAAATCACCCAACCAAACAAAAAAGGCAAAGTTCTTCTATCAACAACCAAAGGGCCAGACAAAAAAACCGGGAAAAAAGGTGAAGAAAAGGGGAAAAATTTTTCAAAAATCTTTTGGGTGACTCTCGCAACTACAAACCTAAGGGGGGTAAACAAATGAAAAGACTAAACAACAAAGTTTTTTGTAAAAAAAAGGCAACACCCCCACATCCCCCAAAGGGATGTTTTGCAGGTTTTGAAAGAATATTTAAAACCAAAAGAGTAAAGGGCTTCTGCTTTGAAATTTAGTTTCTTGAAGACCACACGAAAGGTTTTGGAAAAGACCCAGAAAACTTCAGCTCCCCAATTGGAAAATTTAGACCCCCGAATTCCCAAAGAAAATTTTCTACCATGGGGGCAGAGGCAAAAGGAGAAAAATCAGTCATCTCCTCCCTTTAAACCCCGCATCTATGGGGCCCAAATTTTTTAGTTATTTCACGGACTGTGGTGGCCTTTGGACCTCTGGGAGACTTGCCCGCAGGGGAAAAAAGGGCCGGAATTTGGAGATGGGGGGTCTGGATTTGGGGGGGTGGTGGGGGGTTTTTTCCCCCAACTCCACCATCTTTCCCCACTGGGTTTTTAACTCCCCTTGCCCGCACGGGGAATGGACAAGGAATTTGAGTTGCGGGGGGCTGGGTTTTTTAAACTGCCCACAGCAGATGTTTTAGACGGGTGGGGAACGAGGGTGGCGGTTTTTTTTCCTTTCCCCCAGGGGGATTCAAATGTGGGTTGGGGGGGTGGACCTGCCTTTTTCCCCCAACGACAGTTTTTTCCTTGCATTCCCTTTAAAAGATAAATTCATCATCTGCAGCAACGACCAGTGAAATTTTCTTTACGGGCCCAACTATAAAAAATCTGTGGCCGCTGACCCGCCCACAACCTGCTTGCGGGTTAAAAAAGGGGAAACTTCTTTTCCTTAACTCTTTGAAATTTCAATTCCGAATCCACAAGGGCAATTTCGTGAAAGGGGATGGGGCGCCACCCCCAAATTTTCACAATGTTCCGGAAACTTTAACGCCCCCCATGGGGTTTCCTTGCGCAAATACCGAACACCTCCCGCCCCAGAACAGGGTCCGGGCATGGCCAAACCCCCTGCATCTGAAACCCCTTTAAAGGGAAAGGACATACAGCGAAAAAACATTTAGGGAACCGACTTTTAAAAACCGGGGGCAGCACCCGGGGTTTTCAAACGGCAAAAAGGGGTTGGTTTTTCCCCCCCTCCTGGGAAACCCTTTTTTTTCCTTTACCCTGCGGCACCTCCTCCCCCCTGGGGCCCAGGGGTTTCCTCTTTATTTCTGCCCCGAGACCCCCGAAAATTTTCCCGCAGGGGAATCACACCCTTTTTGGGCAATTTAACTTTTATGAGATCACCCCCGATCTCCCGTCCCCATCTTTTTTGGGTCTCAACATTGTTCAGATTGCTTTTTTGATCAAAATTTAATTAAAATGGCCCTTCCCCACCTTTTGACTGACTGAGGGGCACCTGCAAAAACCCTTTTAAACCCTTTTGGATGGGAAAAGGGGTCAGAAGAAAAAGGGGCCTTTTTCCCGCCCCGCCCCTCCATCCCCGACCAAAAACCCAAAACCTTTCTTTTGTCGTACCTTTATACAAATCGCTGTCTTTTTGAAGGGGGTCTAAAAAAGGGGGTGCTCCTTCCCCCTTCCTTTGGGGGGGGAAATTTTTTTTAAAAACCATGTGTATTTATTTTATTTCCCTCCCTCCCTTTCCCACCCCACCTTGGGGTCCAACTAAGGGGCCCGGGCCCAAAATCACTTCTTGAACCCCCTTTCCCGGGTTCAGGAAATATACAAAAAAGACAAAAAACCCACCAACCCTATCCCCCCCTGATCTTTCCCAACTCCCGGGAACAAAAGGCTGATCAAATACGGGTTATTTTTTGGGCCCCCGGGGAAAAAGCCTGTTTTTACCAGCCCCCAAAAAAGGGGCCGTTTTTTTCCCCCGGCCCCAAGGTTTTACTCCCCTTTTAGGGAGGGGCCCCAGCCAAAGTGATGTTTAACCTGGGGCCCCCTTTAATTTCCCCAAACTCATCCCCCTCCCCACGGTCCAAAACCCCCCGGGCCAAACCGGGGGAAACTTTAAGGGGACCACAGAAGAAAAAGGGGGTGTGGAAAAAAGACTTAAGGGGGACAAGAAAGAAAAAATCCGGGAAGAAAGGGGCAGAAGAAAAAATAGGAAAAAAAGGGGGGTTACTATTTTTTCCCGGCCCCCACTCCAACCTTTTTGACAAAAGGGACCCTACCAGGGGGAAACAATTTCCCACCACGTAATTTCTTTTGGCCCTCCCCAACTTGGCTATTTCGGCCCAGCAATTTTTTACAAAATAACCATAGCCGGGGTTTTGATGCCCCCGTCAGCAAAGCCTAAAAATCACAGGGCCCCCAAGCCCTCCGACCACGCAAGGTTTCAACCCCCGGGGGGAGATACCCAAATTCCCTGTGCAAGTCACCAGGCATTATAAATTTGGGCCCAAAACTGTAATTAAAGTTTTTTCCTAATTAAAAAAAAAACATTTTTTCCCTTTCAACAGAAAACATCAAAAAGGTGAGCAAAAAGCCAATAAACTTTCCCCCCTTTGAGGGCCCAGAAATTTCATTTTTACAACACTGAATTTTAAACTCCCCAAATTTAAATCACTGCAAAACCCCCGGGCCAAAAAAATAAAAGTCAAAGGGTAAAAGAGTGATCAAGTTGAAGTACCTTGTATTTAGTTCATATATTTTCCTCTTTTCACCAGCTTGTTGCTGCCATCAATTGATCTTATCCTCTGAAGACAAAATGTGGCTGCCTGCATAAACTATTTTGACACCCTATCAAATGCACCCAATGCCATGGCCTGTACTTGTGGAGTATCAGCCCTCTCCCATCCCCCTCCCTCCCTTTCTATCTTCTGCTGGGTACTGTATACAAGCAGTTTTACAGCTGACAGCATTGAAAGTCAACCATAATCAATAGTGGTGGAATAACAGATTCTAAACTCTCATTTTGTGTTCACTCCCAAACTGCACACACGTAAAATATACACAAGCACTGAAAATTGGTAGTATAACCATATATTATGTTGTAATGCAAAGTGAGTGCCATAACAGCCAGTACATGAGTATATACAATGAACAACAATCCAACTGCACATCATGAAATGATCTATGGTTCAATATGTTCTGCACCTTTACAAATATGATTTCATATTGTCTATGAACAACAACAGCAACAACAAACCAATCATTCAAAATATGGTATTAAAAGAAAAAAAAAGTTTGTATACACTATACAAAGCTCTGAAAACAACTTTCTATATAGTTCTGTATATACATGTTTTTGGACTAGCCAGTATTCCGTAAGACAGGCGTAACAAAAGATAATCATCTGGATGCGTTTTCTACATGATTTTTTTTTCCTTTGTTTCTTTTATACCAGGAAAGTCTGGAATAGTAGGAGGGGAGAAAAAAAACACGATGGCTTGATACACACTGGTGCACCTTGTCATGCCCTCTCGGTCCTAGAAAAAACACTCTGCATGTCCCGCTGATCCAACTCTCCCAACTGGCTACAACAGATAACAATTATGCATAATAAATCTTGGCAGTCTAAAAGAAAAAACAACAACTTAAAGAAAACCTATCACGCAGTGCCTTCTTGCAATGGACAAAGTTAAAAACTATACAAACCTTCATGTTGTCTTCCCAACTGTCAAAGTCACACGGCACAGGGATGTCACACATGAAACGAAGCATAAGGACAAAAAGAACTCAAAAGGAAGAAGTATGGCTGATACAGGAAAGGAAAAATATAACAAATTAAACTGTGCTTCAACAAAAATGTAATGGGCCTCACCTCAAAATGAACATGTGCAAGTCAATTCACTAGCACTCTCTGAGTACACAGCACAGCAAAGTTGCGAGACATTGCTCAAATCCTTATCTTTCATATTCATGAAGGATGATGTGTCACTTTTACACTTTACCTGTACTTCTACTGCTTGCACAAATGCGCACTCTCACTCGGACGCATACACACACACACAAGGTCACCCATTTGCTAGAAGCTAGCACACATTTACATACTGTGCTCTCACAGAATCTGATCTCCTACTTGTTTTTGGTGCTTACCTGTATCCCCTAACTACCAGAACCCTTGTAGTCTGTTGCTTACTTTCAGTCAACACTTGGATCATGTTTCTAAATCAGCATTTTTGTCACATCTTAGCTATTCCTAGCAGTAACTGAACAGCAAAAACAGAACTTTCGTAACATTTCAGTATCTGGTAAGAGGCAGCTTCTCTCCCGACAGTCATGTCTAATGAAGAAGCAGAAGGGCTAGCAAATGAAACTATAAATAGGGGAGACCTATATTTACAACCTGATATATACAGACATATATGCACAAGGTAAAAGGTGAGCAAGGCCCAACCCAGACTCATCACACATAGGCCATTGGCTCCATAATCACATGATTTGTGTCACATTTCATTCAATCTACACATTTAAACAGCATGGGGAAGTAAAAGCATTCTGGACTCTAATAATCAAACTTAAGATTCAGAGCAACAACAAAAATGTACAGGAAAATGTCATAAAAGTGATCCATGATTCACAAAGTAATAAAAAGCAACAAACCTGTGTTTCGCATAATTCAGTAAACATTGTAAACAAGAGTGACCATACAAATTTTCATAAATTCACCCAAATCGTTCCATATACATCAACGTTGGTACCTATATGGGGAAAAAAAAAATCAGAATCAATCTTCACACCTGATTACCACCTACACCAAACAGGAAGCAAAGCTAGCAATGAAAACATGATTTCAAACAATGCTCAACAATGACATGGTTTCATTCCCACTTTGTCCATATCACTACAACATACATGTACAAAATCAAAGCAAAACTGGGGTAGGGGTTTCTTTCTTGATTTTTTTTTTTCTTTCAAAGTGTAATATAGCTGCCAGCCTGCCTCCATGGCAACTTCCCTGAGCATGTATAAGCTGATGCCAGCAACTTTTTCCTTATTTTTTTCTTTCTATTCAGGACAACCATATCTTAGGTCTCCTTGTTTGTGCCATTTGTGCAAGCCTGACAATTTGTTTTTTCACTTTTAAGAGGAGTGGGGGGCCCCGGAGAGACCTATGAATGCATTGTGGACAGTGCTTGTGTGTAAGCGCAAAAAAAAAAAAAAAAAAAAAAAATCAAGTCTTGCTTATTTCCCAATCGTTTTGTTATTTTTTCTTACGAAGCATTTAAAACACTCATAATCAAGTGTTTATGCACCCCATGACATTTAAAACACTCATAATCAAGTGTTTATGCACCCCATGACATTTAAAGAAACATTTAAAAGACAACAAAAAGTAAGAAAACACAAAAAGAGCAATCACCTTTTTAAAACTTTCCCAAAATCAGAGGCAGCAAGTGCAGCAGCTCTAGGAGCGTCACTGTTAGTGGCAAAGAAGGAAGTTAAAAGACTTTAGTCCCCCAGCCCCCTACTGATTCTGAGATAAGCTCATGCATATCCCTTGTCACAGAATGCTTTTTAAAAACTGTTTTCTGGACTAAGACTACAACTACATCTAACAGCTCAATGTCTGAGGCACAGTCTGAATTTGGACCGCATGTTTTGACAGTCTTTTGGGTCCTGCCATAGGGACTGTACTTGCAGCGGCTATGTAGAATAGCAGGCTGACATGCTAATGGTCGATGTCCTGTCAGATTCAAGGCAAATGAGGGAAGCTATCATCTGTGCTCCTTGGCTCGCTTCCTTTTTGTCAGGGTCGATTCACCAGCGTCTGAAACAAAAGAGACATTCATCCCGAGATACTTTTTCTATTGACCAGCACAAAGCTGCCAACCCCACAAACAATTATACTTTTTTCTATTGACCAGCACAAAGCTGCCAACCCCACAAACAATTATACTTTTTCTATTGACCAGCACAAAGCTGCCAACCCCTCAAACAATTATACTTTTTCTATTGACCAGCACAAAGCTGCCAACCCCAAACAATTATACTTTTTCTATTGACCAGCACAAAGCTGCTAAGATAAGATAAGATAATGTTGCTTATAGCCCAGCCGACCGCAAAGGGCCACATCAGGGCTGTCACCACGTTAAAATCAACTCACCAGTCATTTAAAAAAAAAAAAAAAAAAAAAAAAAAAAAACCAACTTTCACACATCTCGTTAAATGACATCGTCTACAAACGCACCAGAAACTTTGTTAAAAATCTTTCTGCCGTAAAATCTTAAATCAGATGAAAAATGTTAATCTCTCTCAAAAACTCAAGGATCACGTCAGGCAGGACATCCCTGAACAGGATCTTCATGGACTCCGCTGTAAAATGTTTGTGTCTCACATCGTGCAAGTCCCAACACTCTAAAAGAACATGTTTCATTGTGAGTGGCGCATGACATGGAATGCACCACGGAGCTTCTTCACTCTTTAAAAGGTAAGAATGGGTAAAATACGAATGGCCGGTGTGCAGCCGGCACAGAACCGTTTCCTCTTTACGACCACCCGACGTAGATGGGAGGAAGTCCTTAAGGTTTGGACGGATCTGAAAGAGTTTGTTAGTCGTCTGTGTGTTCCAATCCTCCTGCCAGAGGTCTCTCACATAATCGTTAATTTTGGGTTTCACATCTGAGCAGGGGATATAAACGTTGGACAGTTTCTCTCTTGTGGCGTTCTTGGCTAAACGATCAACCATTTCGTTCCCGCCGATGCCAACATGACCAGGAACCCAAGCAAGAGTAATGTTGTAACCGTCCGCCTTCAACTTGCTAAAAAGTTCAAAAAAAAGTAAAAGTTCTGGATGCTGAAGGTTGCAGCCAGCTATGGCTTCCAAAGCTGACAGCGAATCCGACAGAACCAGAAAGTCCCTCTTTGAAGAATGCGAGATTATCTTCAAAGCCAAAACCAGAGCGGTAAGTTCAGCAGAATAGACAGAAGCATCGGAATGAATATGTTCCAACAGTAGGCTGCACAGGCCACTCCATCTTCAGACTTGGAACCGTCAGTGAAAACTTTTTGACAGGATGGGAATTTCGAACAGAGGTCAGCATACAATGCCTTGTACGCCAGAGAGCTGGTAGACTCTTTGCGAAAAGCTGCGAGGTCGAAACAAATCTCTGGTGTGAAAAAGGTCCACGGAGGTTGATCCGGAAACTTGGAAAAATCGGACACAACTCCTAGGTCTAGACCTGCATTCCGCACGTGAGGCCGCATACGAAGACCAAACGGCGGAATACATTTCGGGTTGTTTTCAAACTTACTTTGGAACGGAGGGTCAAAGACACAGTCATAGGCAGGATTCTGCGGTTCTGAGAACAGTCGGATATAATAATTCAAAGACAGTTTCAGCCTGCGGTTGGACAGTGAAGGTTCACCAGCCTCTGCGTACAGGCTGTACACAGGGGTGGTGCGGAACGCTCCAAGACAGAGACGAAGCCCTTGATGGTGGATAGGGTCCAAGAGTTTGAGGTAAGATGATCTTGCGGAGCCGTACACAGCACAACCGTAGTCCAGTTTGGAACGGACCAGGGCTCTGTAGAGGTGCAACAAAGTTTTCTTATCAGCGCCCCAGTCGGTGTGCGCTACGACCCGCAGAATATTCAGTGCTTTCTGGCAAGCAGTTTTGAGGTTTTTAATATGGCTGAGAAAGTTAAGTTTTTGGTCAAAAATGACTCCCAGAAATTTGGCCTCTTTAACAGCTTGAATGGGAGATTTCCCTACTTGAAGTTCAGGATCTGGAAAAAACTGACGGAAATTATGGAAGTGAATACACTGCGTCTTTGTTGGAGAAAAGGTGAAACCGTTTTCATCCGCCCACCGATGGATTTTATCTACGCAAAGCTGGAGCCTGCGCTGGACACTCGGGTACAGGCTTCCAGTTGCGTAGACAGCAAAATCATCCACAAACAATGAGCAGTCTAAACCCTGCTGAACTGATTGAACAATGTTATTGATTTTAATACTAAAGAGGGCAGGAGACAGTATGCTCCCCTGTGGAACACCCAACTCCTGCTCGTGGACATCAGAGAGAGTAGTGCCAACCCGGACCTGAAACTGTCGTTCTGCCAAAAAATTTTGAATGAAAAGCGGAAGATGACCTCGAAAACCCAGATCATGGAGATCATGAAGTATCCCCGACTTCCAGGTGGTATCGTAGGCCTTCTCCAGGTCAAAGAAAATTGCCACTGCATGCTGTTTGTTCAGAAAGGCGTTCCGAAGTGTAGATTCCAGACGAATCAAATGGTCAACGGTAGTCCGATGTTTGCGGAAACCACACTGTTCTTTCGCCAAAAGGCCATCGGTTTCAAGTTTCCACATGAGCCTAGCATTGACCATTTTCTCCATCAATTTGCAGATACAGCTGGTCAAAGCTATGGGAACAAAGCTGCTAACCCCACAAACAACTTCCCCCTACTGATATTAAAACAGAGCTCTTTGACTCATGACTGAAGCTTCTGACTTGCCACTTCATTTTGTTTTTGCGAATAGCGCACTCAACACTCTATTGAATGACAACTGAATGCATAATGTAGCATTTCAAATCAAAACGGTGAATCTCATGTCAGCATTGACTATAAAAGGACTGAACTTGAGAGCCAAAACATGACATGCCAAAAGGAGCATCACTGGGACCAACTTAAATGATAAGGCTTGACAACTGATTTTTACAAAGGGGTGGTGAGTGGATGGGTAGATGGGGGTGTGTGGGTGGGTGGGGGGGGGGGGGGACTCTTCATCTTTCAAGTGTTTGCTCAAGTGAAGAGAGAGATGCTGAGGCGGGAGAGGAAAGGGGAGGGCTTCAACCTGACAGTAACTTGCTGAGAAAGCCCGAAAACAATCTTCTATCCCTGAGTTTTGTTCTTGATTCTTTGATCACTACAATGATCAAACCAGGACCACTTTCACCTGTTCTTCACATTCTAATCGAATGCTGAAGAACATTGGTCTCATTCTCATTCACTGAATTTTGTCAAGCCCTTACTTGCAAACATTCCAAACTACAAACATCAGAGTGAAGACTGTGAAAAGAAAGATGTTTCTGATGATGAAATCGGGTTTTGACCAATCTGAATGAGATGATGTGCATAAGTCAATCAATGCTCACTTCTTTACGGAAGAAAATCCTAGCTGGGAGACATGGTCCCTCAAAGAGATCATGCTGAAAACCGTTTCCTAACTACTAACAACTCAAGTTTAAAAAAGAAGAAAAAAAAAGTTTTCCCTCCCTGAAACTTGTTTCTTTATGAAACAAGGGTAAGTCTAGCATAGACAATTGAATTCTGGGAAGTTCACCTCACGGCACACATGATAAAGGCTGGAGGAAATTTTTTCCCATGCCTGAACTGAACAGCACAGAATTTCCCTGGACTGGATTTCTGGCCAGCCATGTCACACCGAGCCTGAATCAATGGACGAAAGGCCTCTGGGTGGTCGATATAAATGGCTCCGTTTTCCAGACATGCCACCATGGTCCCCAAATGTGCCAGTGACGTATTCATATTTATATGATAATGCCCTCTTTTTCACTTGTATTTTCTTTTATAGCATCCCCATCCCTACCCCAATCTTTGCCAAGTCACTGTTTTAATGATGAAGGAAATGTTAGCCTTCACTTCTTTCCATCCCTACTGCAGATGTGCACGTCTACAATACTGGAAACGCCCAGTAAAAATAATGGGGTGCTCAATGGCAGCTTCAGTTATAGCTCCCTTTGCATATGTTGGGGGGGATTTTTTATTTCAGTGAGTTTGGCGACATATTTGTTCAACAAAATAAAGCATTTTTTATCACCAGTTGCGTTTGCCTGATTTTAAAATAATTTTATTTTGTCTGTGGTTGTGGCAAAAATGGTGCCAAAAAGGTTGGACATGGGTTGGGTTGAAACTTGTTCAACAATCTAACTTAATCAGAACAAGCAGCAGATTGAATTAAGTGTGCCCTGCAAGTAAATAAAACAGTAATCCCACAGACAGCAAACCGTTGCAAAACTTGATGCAACAAGATACTTTTGATGAATCCAAAAATACAGCGGGTCGTGCGTTGCATATGTCTCCACTGATATCACCTGCATTGCGTTGTGCCCTCACAACACGGTAGTGCTTCAACTGAATTAAAAATACTCCAAAATGTATCTTAGGGGATCGTTCTTCCTGCTCACGATTCAGTTCGTGGAAATTCGAAGTCAAATGCAAGTTTTGCTGAAGTTGTTTCAAGCACAGTACTTTTTGCCTCCACGTGTAGTGCACACAACACATCCTCCTAACTCAGCGATAAAGCCACGCAGCTGTGTACTGCACTCCGAACCAAAAGTGTGTGGGAACACAGACAACGTGTACGTGACAAAAAGCACGATGCCCATACAGGCTCAAACAAGTGCCAGACACTGGCCGAATGGTCTCCATCCCACGCTTTGAAATGCACATCACATCCGCCCGAGTTTTCCACACGTGTCTGCATCCCGAGCTTGGTGTGTGCGTGTGGCAAGAAAGGATACAATGTTCTTTTTATTTTTTATTATAACAGATATGATTTACCGGACAAAAACTCGGTTAAAACAATTGATAATGGTCGATTCTCTCAAAATGTGAATCAATTCACGGCATCTGTGAGTGTATCCATAGTAACGCACAAATGATCCTGTACGGTATCAGGCAGTTTACAAGATAGATAAGATAAGATAATGTTGCTTATAGCCCAGCCGACCGCAGAGGGCCACATCAGGGCTGTCACCACGTTAAAATCAACTCACCAGTCATTTAAAAAAAAAAAAAAAAAAAAAAAAAAACTTTCACACCTCTCGTTAAATGACATCGTCTACAAACGAACCAGAAACTTTGTTAAAAATCCTTCTTCCGTAAAACTCAAATCAGATGAAAAATGTTAATTTCTCTCAAAAACCCAAGGATCACGTCAGGCGGGACATCCCTGAACAGGATCTTCATGGACTCAGCTGTAAAATGTTTGTGTCTCACATCGTGCAAGTCCAACACTCTAATAAGAACATGTTTCATTGTGAGTGGTGCATGACATGGAATGCACCACGGAGCTTCTTCACTCTTTAAAAGGTAAGAATGGGTAAAATACGAAATGGCCGGTGTGCAGCCGGCACAGAACCGTTTCCTCTTTACGACACCCGACGTAGATGGGAGGGAAGTCTTTAGGTTTTGGACGGATCTGAAAGAGTTTGTTATTCGTCTGTGTGTTCCAATCCTCCTGCCAGAGGTCTCTCACATAATCGTTAATTTTGGGTTTCACATCTGAGCAGGGGATATAAGTGTGGACAGTTTCTCTCTTGTGGCGTTCTTGGCTAAACGATCAACCATTTCGTTCCCGCCGATGCCAACATGGCCAGGAACCCAAGCAAGAGTAATGTTGTAACCGTCCGCCTTCAACTTGCTAAAAAGTTCCAAAAAAAGTAAAAGTTCTGGATGCTGAAGGTTGCGGCCAGCTATGGCCTCCAAAGCTGACAGCGAATCCGACAGAACCAGAAAAGTCCCTCCTCGAAGAATGGGAGATTATCTTCAAAGCCAGTACTAGAGCAGTAAGTTCAGCAGAATAGACAGAAGCATCTGAATTTTATGTTCCAACAATATCTGAGAAGGAGCCCCAGGGCAGTAGGCTGCACAGGCCACTCCATCCTCAGACTTGGAACCGTCAGTGAAAACTTTTTGATAGGATGGGAATTTGGAACAGAGCTCGGCATACAAAGCCTTGTACGCCAGAGAGCTGGTAGACTCCTTACGGAAAGCTGCGAGATCAAAACGAATCTCTGGTGTGAAAAAGGTCCATGGAGGTTGATCCGGAAACTTGGAAAAATCGGAAACTACTCCAGGTCTATACCTGCATTCCGCACGTAAGGCTGCTACGAAGCCCAAACGGCGGAATACATTTCGGGTTTGTTTCAAATCTTACTTTGGAACGGAGGGTCAAAACACAGTCATAGGCAGGATTCTGCGGTTCTGAGAACAGTCGGATGTAATAATTCAAAGACAGTTTCAGCCTGCGGTTGGACAGTGAAGGTTCACCTGCCTCTGCGTACAGGCTGTACACAGGGGTGGTGCGGAACGCTCCAAGACAGAGACGAAGCCCTTGATGGTGGATAGGGTCCAAGAGTTTGAGGTAAGATGATCTTGCGGAGCGTACACGCACAACCGTAGTCCAGTTTGGAGCGGACCAGGGCTCTGTAGAGGTGCAACAAAGTTTCTTATCAGCGCCCCAGTCGGTGTGTGCTACGACCCGCAGAATATTCAGTGCCTTTTGGCAAGCAGTTTTGAGGTTTTTAATATGGCTGAGAAAGTTAAGTTTTTGGTCAAAAATGACTCCAGAAATTTGGCCTCTTTAACAGCTGGAATGGGAGATTTCCCTACTTGAAGTTCCGGATCTGGAAAAAACTGACGGAAATTATGGAAGTGAATACACTGGGTTTTTGTTAGCAGAAAAGGTGAAACCGTTTTCATCCGCCCACTGATGGATTTTATCTACGCAAAGCTGGAGCCTGCGCTGGACACTCGGGTACAGGCTTCCAGTTGCGTAGACAGCAAAATCATCCACAAACAATGAGCAGTCTGAACCCTGCTGAACTGATTGAACAATGTTGTTGATCTTAATACTAAAGAGGGCAGGAGATAGTATGCTCCCTGTGGAACACCCAACTCCTGCTCGTGGACATCAGAGAGAGTGGTGCCAACCGGACCTGAAACTGTCGTTCTGCCAAAAATTTTGAATAAAAAAGCGGAAGATGACCTCGAAACCAGATCGTGGAGATCATGAAGTTATCCCGACTTCCAGGTGGTATCGTAGGCCTTCTCCAAGTCAAAGAAAATTGCCACTGCATGCTGTCTGTTTAAAAAAGCGTTCTAAGTGTAGATTCCAGACGAATCAAATGGTCAACTGTACTACCGATGTTTGCGGAAACCACACTGTTTCTTTCGCCAAAAGGCCATCGGTTTCAAATTTCCACATGAGCCTAGCATTGACCATTTTCTCCATCAGTTTACAGACACAGCTGGTCAAAGCTATGGGACGGTAGTTAGATGGATTAGAAAGATCTTTTCCAGGTTTGGGGATGGGAATAATGAGGGCTTTTCGCAAGAGGGTGGAAAAAAAACCTGTAGTCCACACATGGTGTAGACCTGTAGCAGTATGTTCAGACCTTCTAGCGGAAGATGTTTCAACAGCTGATAATGGATTTCATCTATACTGGAGAGGAATCGCTGCAAGAAAGCAAGGCAGATTTCAGCTCGTTTAACGTGAAAGGAAGATTGTAGTCTTCCATGTTGTCGGACGAAAAGTTGCAGGGTGATTTTTCTTTTAGGGCTTTGTTTTTGACAAAAGTGGCTGATTTATTAGAAGAGGAGGAATTCTTTTCAATGGTTGAAGCAAGCAGATTAGCAACTGCTTTCTTCTCTGTTATTAAAGAATCCGAAAACTTTAGATGGTTCACAGTGGGACAGGTGTTCTTCCCTTTGATTTTCTTAATGATGTTCCACACTTTTTTCTTGGAAGTTTTTGATGTCAGCCTGGAGCAGAAGCTTCTCCAGGACCGACGTTTACTGATTTTAAAAGTGTGTCTAGATTTAGCACGGAGTTTTTGATGGGCTCGAGCGTTGGGACCCGAAGGTCGTTGGTACACCTGACGCTGAGCCCGTTTTCTAACTTTGGAAATTTGTTGGCAGTCTGAATCAAACCAGGGTGTTTTTGGCATTTGAAGTTTATCGGAAGACACTGGAATACAGGCCTTAGCACATTTGATTATAGTGTTAGTCAGAGATTCTGCTGGATCCGGACTCTGAAGAAAATCAGTGTCCTGGAATTCTTTAGAAATAGAGGCTGCAAATAGATCCCAGTTTGCTTTCTTATAATTTAGATGTTGAGAGACAGAGACGTGTTCAGTTATTACAGGTTGTAGAAGGACAGGGAAATGGTCACTTCCGTGCAGATCGTCATGGACAGACCACTCATAGTCCAGGACCAGCGAGGGGTCACAAACCGACAAATCTAAACACGAAAGTGAACCTGAGGAAGAGTGAAGGTAAGTTGCAGATCCGTCATTCAGACAGCACAAATCCAAGTCTGAAAGGACATCCTCAATTAGCAGACCTCTGGGTGACGTACTGACACTACCCCAAAGAGGATTGTGACTGTTAAAGTCACCCAACAGCAAAAAAGGTCGAGGAAGTTCTCTATCAGACTGACAAGGTCCTGACGACAAACCGGGACAGAAGGAGGTAAATAAAGAGAGCAGATGTCATAGTCTTGTGGAGCGTGACTCTCGCAGCTACAGCCTGAAGGGAGGTAGACAGAGCGACAGGACTATACAACAGAGTTTTGTGTAGGAGAAGGGCAACACCGCCCGACAGTCCCAACGTGGATGGTTGCGCAGGTTTTGAAAGAACATTAAAGCCAGAAAGAGTAAAGGTCTTCTGGCTTTGAATTTGAGTTTCCTGAAGAGCCATGACAGAAGGTTTTATAGATCGACACAGAAGCTGTAACTCCTCAAAGTTGGAATTTAGTCCACGGATATTCCAATGGGATATTGTACTATCCATGGTGCAGAGGGCGAAAGGAGAGAAATCAGGTCATCTCCTCCTCAACGTCTGCTTCTAATGGAGTGAATTTATTTTGAAGTTTTCACTGAACTATGTTGTTCTTCAGACCTGCTGGCAGACTTGCCAACAGGCGAAGAAGGTCTGGATTTGGGAGATGGTGGAGGTTTCTTCCTCATCTCCACGTCTCTACAATGGGTGGAACTCCTTGCCCGCACGGGCACTGGACAGAGGAGTTCGAGGCTTGGGTGCTGGTTTTTTAATCTGCCCAGCAGCAGATGTTGTAGACTGTGGGCAGTCTGAGGGGTGGCGGATTTTTTGCCTCCACCAGGGCAGTCACTTTAGGTTGGGAGGTGGTGGACCTGCTTCCACCAGAGCTGACAGTTGTTCCTTGCAGTGTCTTGGAAAAGATAAATTCATCAGTCTGGCAGCAGGACTGACCGAGTGGATACTTTCTTTACGGCCGAAGCATATGAAGATGCTGTGGGCGTCTGACTGCCCACAACCTGTCTGCGGGCCTCAAAAAAGGAGATTTTCTTTTCAGTTTTAATTCGTTGGATAGTGGATTCCTGTATCCAAAGAGGGCAGTTTCGTGAAGAGGAGGGATGGTCGCCACCGCAGTTAGCACAATGTGCCGGATCTTTGCACGGCCCATCATGGGTTGCCTTGCAGCACACACCGCACACCTCCTGCCCAGAACAGCGGTCTCTGACATGTCCAAACCTCTGGCACTGAAGCATCTCAACGGGGACGGGACATTACAGCTGAACGCGGAGTTCAGGTAGCCAACCTTGATGACTGGAGGCAACACAGGGTTGCAGAAGGTCAGAAAGAGGGTATTGGTGGCCACTCTCTCTGCACCTTTCTTGACTGTCACCCTGTGCACCTCCGTCACACCCTGGGACGCCAGTTCCGTTTTAATTTCTGCCTCTGAGACACCCATTAGATCTCTGCAGCGAATCACACCTTTGGATGAATTTAACTGTTTATGGGGAGTCACCCTGATCTCCCTATCCACTAGTTTTATTGCTTTCAACAGCTGTCCAGATTGTTTCTGTGATCGACATTGAACAAGAAACGAACCATTCCTCAACCTTTTTATGGACCTAGGTTCACCTGCTATACCATGAAAGCCCTTTTGGACAGCAAAAGGGCTCAGAGCTGAAAGGGGTCTTTCCTGCTCTGTCCCTTCCACCACGAGCCAGGAAGCCAGAAACCTGTCCTCTGTCTTACCTCACTGTCAGAATCACTGTCTGTTTCAAATTCCCTGAAATAGGGGAGACTGCCTTCCTCTTCCTTTTGGGGGGGTAGTTTTTTGAAGAAGTCATATTTAATTTATTGTAATTCATCCTCCCTTACCACCACCTTGGAGTCCAACTAAGGGGCCAGGGCCAAGAAACCAATGTCTTGACCCCTTCCAGGCTTCGGGAGAGACATACGACAAGCAGAAGCAACCAACCCTATCCCCCCTGATCATGCTCAACTCCCGGGGAACAGAGAGCTGAGCACTGCGGGGTTTACTTGGCCAGCTGGGGAAACTGCCCGTCTTGACCCAACCCCAAGAAGGGGAGCCGATTAGTACACCGGGCCAAAGTGTACTCCCTGTCTAGGAGAGGTCCGAGCCAAAGTGATGTGTTGAGAGCGCTGGCCCTCTCAATCACCAGGATCTCATTCCCCTCCGACACAGGTCGCACCGCCGGCAAACGCGGCGGATCTTAAGGAGACCACAGAGAGAAAAGGAGTGTGGAAAAGACTTGAAGGGGAGAGAAGATAGAAAAGGGCCAAATAAGGAGGCAGAAAAACAAAGAAAAGGAGAAAGGCGGGTTACTCTTAGTCAGGATCCTCACCCTTAGCCTATCTGACATGGGAAGCCCTACCAGGGGCATCAACTCCTTACCACGTTACGCTTAGGCCAAACAGCATCTGCACCTCTCAGGCCTAGAAGCAGTGTGAAAAAAAAACAGCCTATCTCCAAGTATTGATGCCCCCGCCAGCAAAGCCTAAGGGATCACTGGACCACGCAAACCCTCCGACCACGACAAGGTCGCAACCCCCCGGAGGGAGGCAGTTTACAAAAATACAGGAAACTTTCATATGTTTAAATTATGCGTGCAAATCTGTTATTTCGCAAAACTTAATATATATTCATTTTTTTTTTTTTTTTTTTGTACAGACGTAACAGAGAATTACGTTTGTGCGTTTCTGCAGAAATGAAAAAATGATTTTCTTGTTTCTCTTGTAGTGCACAGAATGAATAAACATCAGATGGAGCATTTTGGTTGCAGCTTTTTATTTGTGCAAGCTTGATTGCCTGTATCATGGTTATTAAAGCATTCCGAGCAAAATTGTTTGGGTTTCTGGAAGAAATGCTGCCAGCGAAAATTGAAAATTCCCGCATTAGTTCATGTGCCTGTAGTTTTGAATTCCACTGAAACGCACGCTCACGAAATTGTTGTTATGAAGCAACAGATTGATGTCTATGGAAGAAAAGCGAACGGTTATTGTTTTCCGATCACACGGTCCAATTTAAAGACATGTAACTCTTAAAATCGCCAGACAGTTCTTAAAAGTCAGCTATTTATGAACACGAGTTACTGTAGAGACGAAATATTGTTGTGGCATTGTTTTGCTGTAGCCCATGTCATGATCTCCACACATTTTATTTCTTTTTCTGCTGGCGACAAGAAATGTATTTCATTTTTTTAAAAGATGAATGCTCTAGCTGCAAATTTAAGGGGAAAAAAAGAAAGAAAAAGACAGATTATGGCTATCTTGCCATAAGAAGAGTTCGCTGGCAACAGTAGAAGTGAATCTGATCTATTTAAATGATGGTTACAGCTTCCTCATTACGCACATTTCAGACCGTGTTACTCTGAAACTAGCTCAGCACATACATTGTGCTTCAGTTGTTTTTTGATCATTCTTGTGTGACGCATTACTTTTGAGTAGCTTTTAAATAAAATACTTTTTGTAAAAAAACGGATTAAATTATACTTCTTGTTTGTGCGCTACAGAGAAACCTCTCTCTCTCACTCTCTCATATTGGCCCCCATCACGACACTGAAGGTTTATTACTTGTATATTATTTATTTATTAAATTTTTATTTGTATTTTTATATATTTATTTGTAGTCAATCAAATCATATTTTATGCCTAACAAAACACAAAACACACACACACCCCACCACACACCACACACCACACACACCACACACACACACACAAACTGCTATGCATACATTTAGGTTTGGTTAATTTCAACAGAAATATGGCTGATGAACCAAGATCCTGGGAAAGAAAAACATCCATGTGGCTGCCCAGGACTGAGCAAAAGAAAGACATTTCTTTCATTGGTTCTCCCAACAATAAACACAAAGCGGCCATACATCTGCAGAAAGAAGCAAGGTTTATAGAGAGATTGAAAGAGGACCCAGCACTGTACAAAGCGTTATCGACAGTATGAAAATGTTTGCATCAAGCAAGTCAAGGCAAGCTTGTCTGAAGAAAAGAAAGTGGCTCACAGAGAGAAGACTAGACTGAGAGTGCAAAGATGGCGTGCAAAACAGAAGGAACAGGGAGAAATGAAAAACACCAAAGCCTACTCTTACAAGAGAAAAGAAGGACAAGCTTCGAGAAAAATGGAGACGCCAAAAAGCAAGACAGGCGAAAAATGAAATTAAAGAAGAAAGAGAGGCAAGGAACGCACGTAGAAGGCAAAACTATCATGAAAAGAAAACAGCACAAGAAGACGCCTGAAACTGAGTGAAAGTCAACCAAACAAAGAGTGGCCAACAGCCCCTGATGGAACTTGATCAATCACCTACTCCATCCCGTTCAACATCAGACCAAGCATACAGTTCACATGAAACTCAGAAAAGCTAGTATACAGAGCAAACAAGTCCATGCCAAAGGACAGCAGCAAGGAAGCTGCGGTGCTACAATGGATGGTGAAAAATTCAACACCCAACTCCAAACAGAAACTGAGGGACCGCATGATAGTCAGCCCAAATTAGGGACCGCATGATAGTCAGCCCAAATTAGGGACCGCATGATAGTCAGCCCAAATTAGGGACCGCATGTAGTCAGCCCAAATTAGGGACCGCATGATAGTCAGCCCAAATTAGGGACCGCATGATAGTCAGCCCAAATTAGGGACCGCATGATAGTCAGCCCAAATTCGAAAGAAAACTGGAGTTTTTTAATGAATCATCAGCAACTTTTTTAAAAAAAGGTGAACGCCATAAAGAAAAAAGAAGTAAAGAAGACCTGAAGACAAAAAGAACTCTTGCATTTGCCGTTGGGATGAACAAGAAATACTCTCGGAGACACTTAAAGAAGGAAATTGGTCTTGGGATCCAAACTGCTGAAAAAAGCCAGTCTGCCCTTTTCTCAGCTTAACTTCCACACAATGCAAGAATTAACTGATTGAAAGGATGCATTACAATACAACTTGTATTCATGTCACTGTGAAATCCAAAATTGTATTGCCAAGACAAGATATTTTAAAGTCCAGCCAACTTGAATAAACTGTTTAAAATCCAGCAGACATAGTTATTGCTGACAGCAGAATTTTAAGTCCTACAGACTAAAATTAAGTGTTTTAAAACAACTGTCAGTGAAGACTCTTAGAAATCTAATGAATCTCATGAATCAAGAGCATCAAGTGTCAAAAACAGTGGTTTATTCCAGTGTTGCTTGATGGAATCCCAGATCATTTAACATTTGGATTCCATGTAATGCACGCAACATTTCTCATTTACATAAATATAACTATGCCAAAATGTTAATCATTGTCTGGAAAGAAAGCTAATAATATCTGAACTAAAATAAATCAAGAGATGTCCATGTCTCAGCATTACCGTTGTTAGTGCAAAATTGTTCAACCACAATGTTGCGTGCATTATGGTTTCCACCCACACATAAGACTATTTCAGAATATCAGGGGTTCCACTGACTTTTTAGTTTTTGCGTCAAGAAACGCACGCCTCCGCAAAAATTGCGTCAGCGCTGAAAAAATGCGTAACAAAGTAAACTGTACTCACTCCCGTCAAAACAGCTCTGAATCGTTTTCTGTGCCACACGAGTCCGGGATGATCGTGTGTGCGTGGGAAGTCATAACGTATTCCGATTGGAAGATGCACCATCGCAGACGCGGGAAAGATTCATTTTATTTCGAGGGGAGAAAGGATGAGGCGTTTTGGAACATTCTTGATCTAGCAAAAAGTCAGCCAGTGCCACAGAGTAAAATGTGCTGACACACGAGCCTCCCCGCCCGTACGCTTCGGACGTACCGGTCGAACCCTATCCCAAACGGAGCGTCTGTCATAGTAAACGTACGTCTCAAACGGACTTCGGCATCCAGTTCGACCCGACCGTTCGAGATACACCGTGATCTATTCGAAACGGACAGCTAGTTATCCTCCAACCAATCAACGCTCAGCATTGAGCGAACACCCATGACAACGGAAAAATGGCGTCGTCCAGCAAGGCGATCAGACTGTCCGATTCGGAGACCAAACATTTGATTGAATCGTATCAAGGCCATGATGTGCTTTGGAATGTCAACTCAAAAAATTATAAGAATCTAAATATTCGAGAAAAAGCTTCGTATTCAATTGTACAGTCCTTTGAAGCGGCATGTGGGATCAAACTCGAAAGGTTTAAAACTCGCATATAGGTCGGACCGCACAGTCAAACGTTTCGTGAAGCACTCTGTCCCGTTCGACACTGACTGGTCGGAGCGCACAGGTTCAAACGTTTCGTCTCAACCGTACGGGCGGGGAGGCTCGTTTGTCAGCGGTGTCAAGCAGTCTGCTGTAGGTCTGTGCCGTGTTTTGCCCCTCTGACATAGGCTTGCGGTTGAGAACAGGGTCCTGGGAAAATTGCGTCGCTAAAACGCACGGCCGCGAAAAAAATGCGTAGAAGGCAGAAAAACGCAATAATTACGCAAAATTTTGCAATAAATGGAACCCCTGGAATATGAATAACTTTTTTTTCAAAGTTTACTACAGGAACATCACCTTGAGTGTTGATGGCAACAGCCAACATCCTTTGCATGAGGCCTTGTTATTTCATTAAAAACCCAGTGCTAAGTGGAAACCATGTAATGCACATCACGCCAGTCACCTTGGTCTACATTCGCTGATTCATGAGTGAAGTCTGTTTAAATCTCTGTTCATTTTTTTTTTTATTTTTTTATCAAAAGAATGTCTGAACACTTCAAAAAATATGTTTTGCTTGTTTACGTTTTTTTTTAACACTTTTAATTTCTCACCCTCATGTCCGGTGTCGTAGAATATTTCGGAACCAGGATAAATCGGAACCGGTTCCCAAAATCCTAGGATATTTCGGAACCATTCCATTTATCCTGCACCTGGCGGCAGGATATTGGGAACCTCCAGGATATTTCGGAACCACCGTCATCCCTGTGTGATACGCAGTAATCCACACTTCACAATCAAAGGAAACAGACAAATGAATAAAATTCAACATTTTTATTGGCAACTTTCATATTGGCCACATGTTGAAAACTCGTTAACGGCTTCACAGATCTCAACCACGCTTTTTGCTTGTCCTTGTTTGCAGAGTTTTCTGAACTTTTGTTGGAGAGCACTTTTCCTCAGCGAAAACTCTTCGATGAGAGCGACTCTCTCAGCTGAAGAAAAATTCGGCTTCCTTGCTCTCTTTCGCCATCTTTCAGTGATGAACCAGCTGTAGCACGTTTCCACGCCTTCCGAGAAGCCGAGTTGGGCTTCTTTTCCGAGAACTAACACCATATAAGGAGTTTGGCTTGCGCGGTAGTGGAAATCTCCCGATCTATTTATAGCTAGCTACAGCTAACGGCCGTAGCTTGCAGTTAGCTAGCTACGTGTTAAATCTTGCTCATACAACAAAGTTAGCCACCTGCTGTACCTGTAGGTAGCTAACTATCAGCTAGCGATTTCACTATGAGCTAGGCACCACTCACTAACTTGCTGTTATACAACTGGCCCCAGCTGTTCGCTGGAATCACTGGATACAGGCTGGCTTGGCACAGAAATTTCCACTTCTTTGCCTTGATTCAACTGTTCCCAGATATGATCTGGGATATCAAAAACAATACTCCCGTCATGTAGCACTTCTCTCTCCATTTCACAGAATCTTGATGTCCGTCTGGAAGGTTTGCTGTACGCCGACGCGCTATTGCGTCACAAAGGGAAACTAGCCTTAGTGAACATGTGTTCGCCACAGGCGTGGGAAAACTCACGCGCTGGAGTACAGTGAATTGTAACTCAGTGAATTTTGACACGGATGATGCAAACAGAATATTAGTGAAGCCATTTGGGCCTTCTTGTGCGTGAATGCATCATAAACAAAGAGATAAACAGGTAGTGAGAAGAGATTTATTGCACAACCTCATCAAAGCGGCCACAAAATCTGTTTTAGAAAAAGTCATAAAGTCAAAAATTCATGTGGGCTAATGACCTTCTAGTCGGTTCCAAAATTCCTGGTGGTTCCCAAATATCCTGCCACCAGAGTCAGGATTAATCGAATGGTTCCCAAAATCCTGCCCCAGGGCCAGGATAAATCGGAATGGTTCCCATTCGTCCGGTTCCGAAATATCCTGCGACACCGGGGTCTTATTCCAGAATTGTAGATGTACACAGATATTAATACTGTATCAATTCTTTGCAGAGTCTGTGAAGTGCAGTGGCATAGCAACATCTGATGATGACAAGATGACATGGCTTACAGACTCAGCAGCCCTGGCAAACTTGCAGTTCCTCTCAAGGACCAAATGCAAACCTCATGTCCATGATTCTGTACAGCACAAAGGCAAATGGGGTGACCTTCTGTTCAGACAAGATGGTCAGTACACAATCTGGATTATATGACTCTTCCCATTTTTCAACACAGGCCAACCATGGCCTTGGGGTCAGCTCTGTGCTGTGTGCCTCTCCAAACAAACTAAAATCACCTGGGAGACAGCGCCTTGCCAACAGCTGCGTGACAATCAAAACACTATTGTTGAGGGAGTTCTGTATTTTTTCATCTCCTGCACTTTCTCCTCTCAATTCTTTTAGTCTTGGGGTTACCACACTGCCCACACCAAGACAATGTGCTTATGGTCTAAAACTAAAGGGCAACTTCCAAAATCTGACAAGTGAAGCGACTGATTAATGCAGAGCATCAGCAAGGCTTCTTGTGGTGAGTGAGGGATGGCAAACACTTTCTTTTTTTCTTTCTTAAACAGAATCTGTTTTCATTACACTTGTGTCTTGGGAGTAGTTTTTGTTTTCTTTTTAAAGAAACAGATTGTTCTTGGCTGAAACACATTTTACTGGAAGCATTGTGTTCCTGACTGCAAACATGGCAAAGAATATAGTGACCCCTGAAATTGCAGGAAAGCAGCAGACATAATTGAAATGAAAAAAAAAGAACAGTGCTTCCATCCTTTATCAACACATTTTTTCATACCTCAGTCAAAATAATCCGAGTGTTTAGGGAGTAAAATGAAACGGTAAAAAAAACAATCACACACGCACAGTAAATCCTTGCATACTGACTGCAAGTTGTAAATGCATGCTTTTGCATTTTTCTGTAGGTAGCCTGCACTCTTGCACTTTCTTAGGTCATTTGCAGTCCGTGTCATAGCATGTGCCTCCTGATGACTTCAAAAGCAGCATCCCTTTGCTTAATGATCTGCCACATGAATATTCCTGGGCGACTTTACCACTGAGAAATCTTCACTCCAACAGTCAATCCACTCTGAAGTATGTGCCACAATACAGTTTGTGAACAAAGTTTCCCTCTTTATTACATTCTAATCTTTTGTTGCCTGAACCCCTTACAACCTCAGACTATTTGGTGTCCTCTGTAACACATACTTGCACGGTGTGTCACTTTGTTCTCATGTTTGTCCATGTCATACATAACAGCAAGAACTGTGCTGAGATCCATGCAACCATTTTAAGACAGGCCTAGTGAACTAAGTTTCTGACTGTTGCACAGTGCAGTGGAGGCATTGTTAGAACAGCCTGTAACCCATCCCTTTTCACTGGGCATGTCATTTATCAGTGCCAGTCAGTGACCCCTCCAAGGACAGATGACATGCAGTCAGTTCAAATGCTTCCCACAAGAACTGCTTTTTCCAGGCTGCAATAAGGCAAGGAGGCTTTTTGTACAGCTTGTTTCTCCATTGTTCAGGAAAACCTTAAAATCTTTCATTTGAAAACTGGTCTGCAGGAACAGCCTGCAGGAATGTACTGGCTAACCATCCCTGCATGTTGATGTACTGGCTGGCCATCCCTGCATGTTGATGTACTGGCTGCCCATGCCACAGACTGGCAAAGGGTAGTTATGGGCATGTAATTAATCTTATTCAAATGACTATCCAGTATGGGATAAACACAAACATTATCCCATGTAAATGAATCTATTCAACTGACTATCCAGTATGGGATAAACACAAACATTATCCCATGCAATGAATCTTATTCAACCGACTATCCAGTATGGGATAAACACAAACAGTATCAGCAGTGGCAGAAAAGCAATGTCAATTAGGACACTTTTTGCCAGAAAACTGTATTTCACAATTGGTCACATTTATAATTTTGTTTGGTGTCAAGATATCAATAAAATGATCTTTGTAAAAATTTGTGCAAAGCAATAATCCAAAGATAATAGTAAATAAGTAAATCATGCGCCACACATATTGAATAATGTGCTGTTGGTACATTTTGCCAGCAAACATAAATGTTATGGCTTCTGGCAGCAGACCTGGCTGTTTGGACTTCAACACGATGACAGCTCTGCCATGGGCCCTTTGTGGTCAGCTGGGCTATCAGCAACATGAACTGAAAATTTTATCGCCAGGTCTCTCACATGCCTGTGGTAATTTTCCTTGACCTTTTGACATCATGATCTAAATCAGCCAATGCTGAATAAAAACCAGGGGAATGACCAGTGGGACAAGTGGATGTGCACATGTTACAAAGTCTGAAACAACATTTATAACCCTTTCTTTAAAAAGAAAACAGACCACAGCAAAGTTTCCCCTTGCAAATACAATCCTGCTATCAATACCACCATGATACCCCAAGGCCCACAAAAAGGGACAACTTACAAGGGACATCTATCCTGCCTCCAGATCTAACAAGAAAAAAAAACACCTATCCTTCTATCTCAACAGAGTCCCCTGGAGAGTAAAATCCGCTATGCTAATTCTCTTGAACGAGACAACACCAGGTAGGTGACAACCAGGTCAACTGACATGGTCAGTCTCTGAAAACAAGATCAGCAAGTCAAGCAGACACCCCAGCTTTCCAGTATTATGCCTTCTGAGTTACAACCACAAGGTTTTCAACGTTCTCCATCAGATCTGACGACATCTTCAAGAACTGGTTTACCCCCCTATAGCTGTTCACTGACAAGAACTTCTGTATAGTGGCTGAAGTTCCTGGCTTGGCGTCTTTCAGGCAAAAACCTGCAAAAGCTTTCTTTTTCGTTTTGTATAGCTTGTTTCCCATAATCAGCAGAGGTGTTGTTGAGTCTGTTGATCAGGTGCACTAGCTCTTGTTCGTTTCCAGCTAGTCCATCTATGTCGTCGGCAAAACGGAGGTTGGTGATGGTTCTCCCTCCAATGTTTACAGTTCCTTCATGGTCTTCTAGCGCATCGGTCATAAGTGCGGAAAAGACAAAGGTCATGACTAACAACCCAATCGGCTTTACCCAAGACATAACCATCAACAACAAAAAGCTTGAGCCAGTCAACACATTTAAGTACTTGGGGGCAACAATCTCAATGAAGGATCAAGACCTGAAATCATCTCAAGAGTCGCTCAGACCACAGCTACGCTATCTAAGCTAACGCCTCTTTGGAGAAATAAAAACATCTCCATCAGCTCAAAGATTAGACTGATGCGATCCTTAGTCATGGCGATATTCTTATATGCTTGCGAGTCATGGACGTTGAAATCAGACCTTGAGAAAAAGATCCAAACAATGGAAATGAGGTGCTTCAGACGACTCCTTGGCATCTCATACAGAGATCACATCAGCAATGTGGAAGTTAAAAAGCGCATCGAGAATGAAATTGGTCCATATGTCGATCTCCTAACCTCAGTAAAAAGATGCAAACTGAAATGGTATGGACACATCACACGATCAACAGGCCTTGCCAAGACAATCATGCAGGGCACAGTACCAGGACAAAGGCGAAGAGGTCGACAAAGGAAAAGATGGGAGGATAACATCACGGAATGGACAGGCCTGCGGCTGAGAAATACATTGCGGAGGGCAGAGAACAGAGAGGAATGGAGAAGGATGGTTGTCACTGCTTCAGGGTGCCCCACGGACCGACGTCCAAGGGACCAAGTCAGTCAAGTCAAGTCAAGTCAATAGCTTGTTTCCCTCATCTAAGTAGTGCAGAAGATGACTAAAACTGTAGTTCTACTTCAGTTCCCTGCCCCCTCTCCTCTCCATCGACTGCTACCATAGCCAGACTGGCAAAAGATGGAAATCTGAAACACTGCAGGCTGTCTCTCTTCTCATGTATCCACTGACACATCACTTTGGTGTTCAATCCTTCCCTTTTGTTCCTAGGTGCTGCACAGTACATAATTATGAAGTTAACACAATAGCATATGTTCATTCTTGAATTTCTTGCATATTCTTACCTTTCGTCCTCAATGATCGAGTTGATCGTTTAGATCCTGCAGCAGCTGTGTCTCCACTTTCGTCTTTACCTGTCCCTCCTGTCGGACCTCCTGTCTGGTTGGACGATGAAGCAGTTGAAGTAGTGGTGGTCACACCAGTGGCACCTGAGGAACTCTCTTTGGAGCCTTTAGAGCCCTGGCTTCTCGTTCGTCCAGACAAACACAGGGGTGTCAAAGTAGGCTGCAACAAAGAAAATCATTATTACTATCCATCCTCATTTTCAATCCACTGTATGCTGCCTGATGTTAATGAGGCAGACCAATGCCTACCGGATCGACCGAGATCGACCGCGAGATTTCCTCTTTCTGAATACCGGATCGACCGAGATCGACCGCTGAATACTCGGTCAACGACTTTCGCTTTCACCATCGCATATCCCAGAATGCAATTGCGACAGAAGAGTCTTCCGGTACTTCCGTTTCTGGACGCCATTTTGGTTTTTGTTGCATGAGTTTTGGTGGAGTAGTTTCGCTGCTGTGAATTTTCAAAGTTCGGCTTTTTTTCGCGAAGATTTTCTGGGAAAATGGCGGATCAAGTAACTATGCAACTTGCAGAATTCATTTTCTGAAGTGATATTGATGAAGAGAGCGTATTTGCGGGCTACACTCTTGAAGAAGATTTGAAGCAAGACGATTCGGACGTCAATCTTGACCTAGTTATGAATAAAGATCGACTGCTGACTGATTTTGAGGCCGGAATCAATAATGATTCAGGCGATGATAATGACGATGTCGAATAGCCCATTGCTGCTGGGCCCAGACCCCCAAAAAAGAAAATTCGAAAAACAAACTTGCTAGAGATTCTTTAATTCTTGACTGGAGTGGTTGGCTACAAGAAGTGAAGCCCCCCCAAAGTTTCCCTTGTTTTGATAGCCAGGAAAACGGGTCAGTCAGTGGGTGTGTCCCACGATTTGCCTGTAGGAGCATCACCTTTAGCTTTTTGATTTCAGAAGAATTTTGGCAGACTTTTAACGAGAAACAAATTTATTTGCTGCACAAAAGCAAGCAGAAAAGGATGAACATAAACTCTGGCCTGAAATAAAAACTGCCTGTTTATCAAAAAGCAAAGAGGAGCCGGACAAGAGGTACATCATCACCACAGTGTGTGTGTTGTTGGGGGGGGGGGGGGGGGGGGGGGTTGCTCAGTGCACTTGTGCAAAAGCACATTTTTGTTGAATTCCATCACAATCTAAAGCCCAGTATTCAGTAATCTGTTCTTGTTATTTTTTCCCCTCAGTAGTTAGAAGACAAATCTTCTTGTATGTGATGCCTTCAGTTTAACAAAATTGTTGAAGTTTGGGTTGTTGTTTTTTGCTTCACAATAAAAGTTGATTATTTAGTGTGCATACCATACAGAATGACTTTATTTTGTTCCTGAAGGTTTCAGTACTTTGTTTAGACTTGGAAAATCACTCTGTGCTCCTAATCCATGATGTTCTGTGGGTACAGTGAATTTAGGGAAAATTGTTTTAGCACTGAGAATACCAAAGTACAGTTAGTCTGTTCGTTTTGTTTTTTTCCTCGTGTACCAGTTTCACTATATGTGGGGGGAAATGGCTGTTTTGGATGGAGTGATGTCTTGAATTTTTTCATTACTTTTACAGAATAGATAAGTTAAAAACAAATTTTCTATTGAGGTTTCTTTATGGCAAGTGTGTATGTGTTGCGGAGTTACCTCTCTTGGCATGGTATTCTCATAGTCATATAGCACAAAGTCATGCGGTAGGCAGAGGGTTAAAAACAAAATTTTGCTAGGAAAAAAAAGATGAACATCAAACATTCATCACAACCGAGTTTGCCATCCTCTGTCAATGCTGACTTGTCAATGTTGTTCACCTGAACAGTACAATGAAGGCAAATCATCAAATTCCTTCTGAACATTGAGGAAAAAACATCTACTGAAAACATAATGCATCACACACCTCTCAGTGAGCGCTATTGGTTAGCAACTGGCACATGCTATCAAAAACAATTCATCAAAACTTAAAATGTTGTGAGAAACATGAAAGATGACTGGAGTTTTTATTTTTTATTTAGAAAATCTTCATCTCATCTATTCTGGATTACTTTTACCCAACTGACAAGGAACAAAAGTGGCAAATTAAATTCAGTGAAAAGATCCATTTCAATTTTCAGTACTCTATCTATCTATTAGGGTAGAAACACAATGAAAACAGAATCTGAATAATTTAGCACAGACAAGTTCATATAAATCTGGAAGTGACCATAATTTTTATCATAATAAGCGCTTTCTCCTGTAAAAAAAAAAAAAAAAAATTCTGTTCCTGAATACTCCTGTCATCTACAATGTCCGTCTTCCGACACAACTTCTCTTGTGTGCATAATTCTTGTATACATGTTTATTGTTCTGTTGTTGTTTTTCTTCCAGCAGGGAAAAAAGTTGGCAGCAAGACGTAGCATTTGATTGTGACTAAAAACACAACTTTGAAGGGATAGGGGGCAGGATTGGATTGGCCACAGCTTAATGACGGGGGAAAAGTGAGGTGCATCACATTTAAATTCCCATATATCTGAAAATGTTCCATAAAAACAATGTACTTATGTATGTTTTTTGTTTTTCTTGTAATTTCTCATGTGTAGTACTTAACAGTGACTAACAATACTAGCACAAATTTTCCACAGTTCCAAAGAAGCTTCACTGAAGTGAGTTTAGCAGGTTTCCAAAGAGCATGAGGAGAAAAAAAATATAATAACAAAAATTATACTTACACTGGCCTGGAGACACTTTTTCCAAAATGTAGGTGTAATGGACTCGCCGCTTGCTTCCAGCTGCTGCCATTTTCTTGGCTACCTCTTCAGGCGTCGCATCCAAAATATTCCTATCATGGTGGGTTGTGGTTTTGAGTCCTGGCTTCTCTTCCTCTTTCTTTTCTTCTCTTTCCTCTCTTTCTTTTTGCTCAGCCGATCCTCAGCTTTCTTGCCTCCTTTTTCATCATCTGCCTTATCTACAGGATGACTCTTCTTTCCTTCTTTGTGGAGTTTGGGTGGAACATCTGAAGTGGTGACAGTTTTGGTACTTTCAAGGTTGTTCCACTCATTGAGCTTTCCAAACAGCTCAGCTTAGGAGCTGGTTCACTGGAGGAATCGGATTCACTGTTAGTTGACTTCCGTTTGCGGGTGAGTCGGCGAGTTTTTAAGTTGCCTTCATCCAAGGATAAACCAACAGGAGGCTCGTTGGTAAGGCCTTCTGAATCACCTGTATCATTGTGGTGACATGGGTGGGAGTGCCATCTTTAAGAATATCTTCCACTCTCTTACAATCCGTTATACTTGCTCACTGACCATGCTTTCCTGAGTGTCTTTTTATCTGTGCCAGCAGTTGAGTCGCCAGCCAGAAAAAATGTGAGACTGTGCTTGCACTGTCTTGAACATCAGAGGAGGACTGTCCCATCTGCTTCTGCCTCCACAGTTGATGCCAGTGAAGGCTGATTAGGACTGGAAATCACTTCTTTCTTAGTTGCGTCCTGCAGCAACACTGGAGTGAGAGGGGGTGGAGGGGTGTTGCAGAGGGGATTAATGCAGGGAGTGTGAGGGGAGGTGCAGGATGCAGAAGCGCGGTTTGGAGTGAGGATTCTCAGACTGCCCACACTGCGAGTCAGGAGTGCTATCCTGAAGACTGTGCTGACTAACAGTCATGCTGGCTGATTTGCTGTTTTCTCCATCAACCTTTTCCTGCCCTTCAACACTCTCTAACCTTGCACTGTGGGGTATACTGTCAGCAGTACCAGGTGATTCTGAAGCGTGTCTTTCACTTGCAGAAACATTGGTCTGGATTGATGATCTCACCGACTGAGGGCCCCACCAAGCTGGACACAGTGGTTATCACTCCTAAGTCCTTCTGACTGGAAATCGTTGGAGAAGCGGGCAAGGAAACAGTTCTCTCACTGCTTGTAACTTGAGTCACATTATCTCGGAGGGATGGTGGGACTGTGGAGGGTTTGTGAGCAGAATCAGATGTCTTCCTGTATAATCTGCTTTCACTTCAGAGGAAATACTTGTTGAACTGCCCTGCATTTAAGCTGGTGTTTCTCTGAAGCACACTGCCTGAAACCACCAATCCCTGCTGACTGACTGTTGTAATGGGGTGACCCACACTGACAAGTCTAGGAGTCATCGGAAAGTCTGTCGATTTACTTGCTGCCAATGTTGTAGAACACACAGAACTGGTTGCTGCACTGGCAGGGGGGGTACACCCACCAGTTACTACAGTCACATGTGAGCTGAGATCGAAGGAGGAAGTCACAGAAGTCACAGTAGATGTTTGAAGATGGGTACAAGAACAGGCAGCCGGAATATGTTGAAGCTGCACAACACCTGAAGATGAAGAACTAACAACAGGAGATGACAATGATGCAGGTGATAGATGGTGCACCGATGGTAATGAAGTCAACAATGGTTGAAAAGTGGGAGACTGAATGGGCGTTCGTTTTGCTTGTCCATTCTCCACACATGAAGTATTGCACACAGGAAGAGAAGCATGTGAACCTGGAGGCACAGCCTGGGGCGGCAGTCTGACAGTAATACGGTTACACACCGCAGCAGCAGAGCCAGGCAGACGGACACAGCAGGACTAGACACTCCGTTTGTGACAGAGCCTTCTGCTGAGGTTTCTGGCTGCCGCATGTCAGGCTGAGCAACACTAACAGGAGAGGACTGATGTGAATGTGGGGAATGGAAGGTACCTGTTGATGACACAGACAGTTTAGACACAGGGCCACTTGGAGAATAACTGACGTGATCCAGATGCAGTCTAGATGACAGAGTGTCTTTCAATGCAGCTGAACTGTTTCCATGGGTGTGAGAAGAAACAGCAGAGTTACTCACTATGCAGGGTGTTTACAGTCTGAGTGGAACACAAGGCAGAAGAGAAAGATGATGCGCTAGATGATGAAGGAACAGCAACATTGGAGGCCACACCGATCGAAGACAAAGCCACTGAAACAGTTGGTGGAACAGCTGATCCATTGCCTACTTTGTGGCGGCTGCTTGAGGAGGACTGAAGAGTGGCTAGTGGGATGCGGGGCTGCTGGGATCACAGAAGTGTTGATGCAGTTTAAATTACCACCGTATGCTGGACGAGCTAATTGGGGTGTCACACAATTGTTGCCAGCATTTCCTGAACTGCTGTGGGGTGCTGATGACAAATTGGCAACAGTTTATCAAACCCAAGTTCCTTGCTGGAGATGTTGCGGAAAGACTGGCACTGGAGATCTTGAACCTCCCTGACTAGCCCGTCCGGGAGATCCTGATCCGTTGGAGCTGTGCGGGAGCTGGCACTGGGAGATTTGCAGGCACGGCCTGGCAGAAGGGAATTTCAGGGTTAGGCAGCGGTTTGACAAGTCTTTGTACTGACCTGTGAGACGGACGTGGCTGTGGAAGGCCAGCAGCATAGATGTGATTGAGCATGTTAACGTTGATAGGAGAAGAACGTTTGGTGTACATGCTGGTGATGTTCGCACCAGCTCGTGTCTCGGTACTCACACTCATGTTACCATTTGTTGTTCCATGGCGGATTCCCACGTCTAGGTATGCTGACAGCCCTGGCTCTGAAATAAGAGCCAATCCTCTGCACAGAACAGGTCATCCCCATGAGGGTTAGAGTCCTCCAACATAGCAAAATCACTCAGTGACGAATCTGGTGCAAAATCAGAGACGCAACACTCCCAAGGTCAACACCAGTGGTCACATTGACACTGCTGACAGTGATGGAGTTCGAAGAGCTAGCGTTTGGGGGGGATGCTTCACCGCTGCTCCTTCTGTAACATTACAAGGCACAATTAGCAACAGTGGATTTTCTCCTCAAAATAATATATGTGAAGGTGAAAAGGAACTACATAAAGAGATGAGAGACAAAGTTGATAAATCTTTTCTTTTTATTAGTTTTTCAAGTTTTAAAGCCCCTCCTCACCCTAGGCTACAGACATACGCATACATGTCCAAAGTTTTGCTTCTAGATTTCTTTAAACAGAAATAAGGACGAATAGCTCCCTTCCAGCAAGTTATCAAGCCATAGAGATGGAAATGGAGAGCACTTCCAACAAATATCTGATCTGTCCACAGAATGAAAGGAACCAGATATAGTCTGTGCTTGGGTCAGAAATATAAGGTGCTTTCTCAGGTGTATTTGAGCTGCATAGGCCATGGCCAAACACAGCTGGCACAAACTTGCATCGGTAGCAGGCTCCCCCCATCCCAGTGTATGTGGTATCTGGTACAGCAAATTCCAATGATGTTGCAATGAAAACACCAAGTTGATCTCCTTGTGAGCACTTGCTCAACCAATAACTTATACCCAGAAATACTTCCTGTCCTTCTCCTCTTCTTTCTTTTTACCTTCTCCACTCCTCAAAATTCTTCTGTGGGAACTGGCGACCAAAACAGCATACATCTCCTCCCCATAGCTTGACCAGACAGGCTGTATCTAGAGTTTTGAACCTATCAGGAAGCAAGAGACCATGTTCCCTACAACTTCCAGTAAGTTTTAAGCTGCTAGGCCAGTTTACTGTACTTCACAAGACAAACAATCGTTAATGACCATTACCAGTGAAAGCATTTCACAGTAAAAAATGCAAATAAACAGGAAAAACAGCTCTGCCTGAACTTATAAATCTGATCATGCTTACCTAGTGCTTAAAGAAAAAAAGTTAGGTTCTGACACTCTGTATTTTGTTTTCTCTATAAAATTACACTTTCCCAGTTGGCATCTTATAGCTACCTATAAATTTACTATTTTGGGTGAAATATAACAACTGACTGACAGGGTTAAATTGGATAGAAACCTCATGTGAAAAAAGTAACTGTCCAACATTGCAAATTTCAAAACACATCTGATTACATGGTTGTTCTTTCCATTATCATGTGATTCAAAAAGCAACATGCATTCTGTGATTTATTATAAAGTCCTACACTTTTCAAATTTCTGTCTCTGCAACTGACACGATGAGAAATATATAGAATACATAAATATCTATCACATTCTTC
>CM031600.1:4573853-4588657 GCA_018398815.1 Conus ventricosus | reverse complement strand
GGTTGCCTGTTACTAAATTGTTCAACAGCATCAGTGTATTCACGCTTTTTAAATCATATCGACACTTAAAGTATCATTCACGGAATCAAGTACATGTGTGATATCTTTCATCACATTTAATTTCTGTTCGCCATACTTTTACACAAACTTTAAAAAACAACAAATTATCCCGAAGCGACAGCATTCTTTGGAACAATGTAAACAGATCACTTACCAGATTCAGTGTGTTCGTGTTCAGCCCCATTTTCCACAGGCACAGGTTGATCATTTCATCCTCACTATAAATCTTCGACTTCAGATTCTCTATTGTCTCAAAGTAGTCTGTCACTGCTTAAATCAGTTCTGGCGAGGTGAAATTCGCCGTTTCCGACGCGCCTTGAGATCTGCTCGCTCGACAGCTTCGACGCCGCCTCGTTGTTCCGTGTTCGAAAAGCAGCTTCCAGTTTCTCACTTTCGGAATTACTGGCTTCAATGAAAAGACTGAGAGAAATAAAATTTTAGACTTTAAACAGTAGAAGTATGCTACTTTCCAAAATAATTCACATCAGAGAACAAATCTGTAGCAATGATGTATGCAGTTCAGTTAAATTTGATCATGGATAAGTCGCTTGCCACAGTGATCGCACTAAAATTTCAGAATTTTATACGCATAAAACCCCAAAGACATAGTGTTGGAATGGGGTAAAAGTAGGGCTTGTAGACAGTTTACAACCAGATTGTGGTCTTATTCCGCTCTTTGCGACTCTGGGTGAATGAAATCGTGTTTGGAAAGTGGGGCAAACGGTCCGTTGTTTCCCACAGTTTCCCATCATTTCCCGACAGGAGAATATTAAAATAAAAATATTATACTTCGTATTTTTTAAATAATACTTGAGAACCTTAGCAGATAAAAACGTCATACAATCAAAATATTAAAAATGTCAACATCGATATTTTTAGCTCCAGTCATTTTAAAACCGCGCGCAGCACAAAACTAAGTGGCGACTTACCCATGATTTTCGCGGGGCAGCGTCACAAATGTTTGAGCATGTGGTTTTTGTTGAAAACTTAATTATCACCAATGAATCTTTACTCTCTTTCTGGTTAAAAATCACCTTTACATTACCATCACAACAGTAAACAGAAATAAGACAAACTTTCACATGGATTTGATGAAGTGGGCAAGAAAATCCAGTCTCTGTCCCTTGTGGTTTTAAATCACTGGGTAAAACCCATCCCTGCCTTTTGTCAGCAAATCACATCAGAACATGATGTGGGCCAGAAATCCCGTCTCTGCCCCTTGTGTTTTAAATCATGGGTAAAACCCACCCCCTGCTTTTGTCAGCAAATCACTCAGAACATGAAGGGGGCCCAGAAATCCCGTCTCTGTCCCTTGTGTTATAAATCACTGGGAAAAACCCATCCCCTGCCTTTTGTCAGCAAATCACTCGAACATGAAGTGGGCCAGAAATCCCGTCTCTGTCCCTTGGTTTATAAATTTCACTGGGTAAAACCCATCCCCTCCCTTTGTCAGCAAAAAATCAGAAAATGAAGTGGGCCAGAAATCCCGTCTCTGTCCTTGTGTTATAAATCATGGGTAAACCCATCCCTGCCTTTTGTCAGCAAATCACATCGAAACATGAAGTGGGCCAGAAATCCCGTCTCTGCCCCTTGTGTTATAAATCACTGGGAAAAACCCCATCCCTCCCTTTTTGTCAGCAAATCACTCAGAACAGGGAAGTGGGCCAGAAATCCCGTCTCTGTCCCTTGTGTTATAAATCACTGGGTTAAAAACCACCCCCTGCCTTTTGTCAGCAAATCAATCAGAACATAAAGTGGGCCAGAAATCCCGTCTCTGTCCCTTGTGTTATAAATCACTGGGTAAAACCATCCCCTGCCTTTTGTCAGCAAATCACATCAGAACATGAAGTGGGCCAGAAATCCCGTCTCTGTCCCTTGTGTTATAAATCACTGGGTAAACCCATCCCCTGCCTTTTGTCAGCAAATCAATCAAAAACATGAAGTGGCCAGAAATCCGTCTCTGTCCTTTGTGTTATGAATCACTGGGTAAAAACCACCCCCTGCCTTTTGTCAGCAAATCACATCAGAACATGAAGTGGGCCAGAAATCCCGTCTCTGCCCCTTTGTGTTATAAATCACTGGGTAAAACCCATCCCTGCCTTTTGTCAGCAAATACATAGAACATGAAGTGGGCCAGAAATCCCGTCTCTGTCCCTTGTGTTATAATCATGGGAAAAACCCCATCCCTGCCTTTTGTCAGCAAACACATCAGAACATGAAGGGGGCCCAGAATCCCGTCTCTGTCCCTTGTGTTATAAATCACTGGGTAAAACCCATCCCCTGCCTTTTGTCAGCAAATCACATCAGAACTGAAGGGGGCCCAGAAATCCGTCTCTGTCCTTGTGTTATAATCATGGGTAAACCCCCCCCTGCCTTTGTCAGCAATCACATCGAACATGAAGTGGGCCAGAAATCCCGTCTCTGTCCCTTGTGTTATAAATCACTGGGTAAAACCATCCCTCCCTTTTTTTCAGCAAATCACATAGAACATTAAAGTGGGCCAGAAATCCCGTCTCGTCCCTTGTGTTATAAATCACTGGGTAAAACCCATCCCCTCCCTTTTTTGTCAGAAAAATTCACATCAGAACATGAAGTGGGCCAGAAATCCCGTCTCTTTTCCTTGTGTTTAAAATCACTGGGTAAAACCACCCCCTGCCTTTTGTCAGCAAATCACTCAGAACATGAAGTGGGCGTCTCTGTCCCTTGTGTTATAAATCACTGGGGTAAACCCTCCCCTGCTTTTGTCAGAAAAATCACATCAGAACATGAAGTGGGCAAGTCTCTGTCCCTTGTGTTATAAATCACTGGGTTTAAAACCCATCCCTCCCTTTTGTCGGGCAATCACATCAAAACATGAAGTGGGCCAGAAATCCCGTCTCTGTCCCTTGTGTTATAAATCCTGGGAAAAACCCACCCCCTCCCTTTTGTCAGCAATACAATCAGAACATGAAGTGGGCCAGAAATCCGTCTCTGTCCCTTGTGTTATAAATCATGGGTAAAACCCATCCCTGCCTTTTGTCAGCAATCACATCAGAACATGAAGGGGGCCCAGGAAATCCCGTCTCTGTCCTTGGGGTTATAAATCACTGGGTAAAACCCATCCCTGCCTTTTGTCAGCAATCACATCAGAACATGAAGTGGGCCAGAAATCCCGTCTCTGTCCCTTGTGTTATAAATCACTGGGTAAAAACCCATCCCCTGCCTTTTGTCAGCAAATCACATCAGAACATGAGTGGGCCGAAACCCCGTCTCTGCCCCTTTGTGTTATAAATCACTGGGTAAAACCCTCCCCTGCCTTTTGTCGCAAATCACATCAGAACATAAAGTGGGCAGTCTCTGTCCCTTGTGTTATAAATCACTGGGTTAAAACCATCCCTGCCTTTTGTCAGCAAATCACATCAGAACATGAAGTGGGCGTCTCTGTCCCTTGTGTTATAAATCACTGGTAAAACCCATCCCCTGCCTTTTGTCAGCAAATCACATTCAGAACATGAAGTGGGCAGGTCTCTGTCCCTTGTGTTATAAATCATGGGTAAAACCCATCCCTGCCTTTTGTCAGCAAATAAACATCAGAACATGAAGTGGGCAGAAATCCAGTCTCTGTCCCTTGTGTTATAAATCACTGGGTAAAACCCATCCCTGCCTTTTGTCAGAAAATTTCCATCAGAACTTTGAAGTGGGCAGAAATCCGTCTCTGCCCCTTGTGTTATAAATCACTGGGTAAAACCCATCCCTGCCTTTTGTCAGCAAATCACATCAGACATGAAGTGGGGCCAGAAACCCAGTCTCTGCCCCTTGTGTTTTAAATCACTGGGTAAAACCCATCCCTGCCTTTTTTGTCAGCAAATCACTCAGAACATGAAGTGGGCCAGAAATCCAGTCTCTGTCCTTGGGTTATAAATCACTGGGTAAAACCCATCCCCTGCTTTTGTCAGCAATCACATCAGAACATGAAGTGGGCCAGAAATCCAGTCTCTGTCCCTTGTGTTATAAATCACTGGGTAAACCCATCCCTGCCTTTTGTCAGCAAGTCACTCAGAACATGAAGTGGGCTCAGTCTCTGTCCCTTGTGTTATAAATCACTGGGTAAAACCACCCCCTGCCTTTGGTCAGCAAATCACTCAGAACATGAAGTGGGCAGTCTCTGTCCCTTGTGTTATAAATCACTGGGTAAAACCCACCCCCTGCCTTTTGTCAGCAAATCACATCAGAAATGAAGTGGGCAGTCTCTGTCCCTTGTGTTATAAATCACTGGGAAAAACCCATCCCCTGCCTTTTGTCAGCAAATCACATCAGAACATGAAGTGGGCAGTCTCTGTCCCTTGTGTGTTAAAAATTCACTGGGTAAAACCACCCCCTGCTTTTGTCAGCAAATCACATCAGAACATAAAGTGGGCCAGAAATCCGTCTTGTCCCTTGTGTTATAAATCACTGGGTAAAACCCACCCCCTGCCTTTTGTCAGCAAATCACATCAGAACATGAAGGGGGCAGTCTCTGCCCCTTGTGTTATAAATCATGGGTAAAACCCAATCCCCTGCCTTTTGTCAGCAAATCACTCAGAACATGAAGTGGGCGTCTCTGTCCCTTGTGTTATAAATTCACTGGGTAAAACCCACCCCCTGCCTTTTGTCAGCAAATCCCATCAGAACATGAAGTGGGCAGTCTCTGCCCCTTGTGTTATAAATCACTGGGTAAAACCCATCCCTGCCTTTTGTCAGAAAAATCAATCGAACATTGAAGTGGGCCAGAAATCCAGTCTCTGTCCTTGTTTTAAAAAAAATCACTGGGTAAAACCATCCCTGCCTTTTGTCAGCAAATCACATCAAAAACATGAAGTGGGCAGTCTCTGTCCTTGTGTTTAAATCACTGGGTAAAACCCATCCCCTGCCTTTTGTCAGAAAATACATCAGAACTGAAGTGGGCAGTCTCTGCCCCTTTGGGTTTTTTAAAAATCACTGGGTAAAACCCATCCCCTGCCTTTTGTCAGCAAATCACATCAGAACATGAAGTGGGCAGTCTCTGTCCTTGTGTTATAAATCACTGGGAAAAAACCATCCCTGCCTTTTGTCAGCAAATCACATCAGAACATGAAGTGGGGCAGTCTCTGTCCCTTGTGTTATAAATAAATGGGTAAAACCCACCCCCTGCCTTTTGTCAGCAAATCACATAGAACTAAAGTGGGAGTCTCTGTCCCTTGTGTTTTTAATTCACGGGGTAAAACCCATCCCTGCCTTTTGTCAGCAAATCACATCAGAACATGAAGTGGGCAGTCTCTGTCCCTTGTGTTATAAATCATGGGTAAAACCCATCCCTGCCTTTTGTCAGCAAATCACATCAGAACATGAAGTGGGCAGTCTCTGTCCCTTGTTTTTAAAAATTTCACTGGGTAAAACCCTTTCCCTGCCTTTTGTCAGCAAATCACATCAGAACATGAAGTGGGCAGTCTCTGTCGCTTGTGTTATAAAAATCACTGGGTAAAACCTTTCCCTGCCTTTTGTCAGCAATCAATCAGTCTCTGTCCCTTGTGTTTTTAAATCATGGGTAAAACCCATCCCTCCCTTTTTGTCAGCAAATCACATCGTCTCTGTCCCTTGTGTTATAAATCACTGGGTAAAACCCATCCCTGCCTTTTGTCAGCAAACCCACATCAGTTTTCTGTCCCTTGTGTTATTAAATAACTGGGTAAAAACCCATCCCCTCCCTTTTGTCAGCAAGTCACATCAGAACACAAGCAGGACTGACACGATGAATGAAACAGGGGCATTTTACAATAATGACAAACACCTACTGCAATTGCAGAAACTTACCTGTACTTTCCATTCATTTCAATGCCGGCCACAGGACAGATGTAGTCAGCCACCTGCATGTCGATGTAGCCGTCTCCTTTCTCTGCACAGTTGGCTTCTTTGGCTGCAGGGTTCTCTGTCAACTGAAGCACTCTCAGGTCCTGCTCAATCACAAAAGGGTATCGGTTCTCATGAAAATGATAGCCACAGTGGAATGCAAATCCTGCACGCTAAACTTGCCACCCTGTGGTTTTTTCCCCCTGATTTTCTTTCAACCGGAGAAGGATTTTTGATGGAAATGATCACAACTAAAAACATTTCTTTTTGTTGGAGGGTTGTTAATGGAATAGTTTACTAAAACAAACCAAAATTTAAATGCACCTAATGAGAAAAAAATTTAAACTGGAAATGTAATACTGTTGCATAGTTCTTCCCTAAACAAAAAAGTGAAAAACTTAAACATTGTTGAGAGTTAAGCCATTCCCCGTTTCAATGAATGTTATGCTACCATGCAAAACAGTTTCTTCAACTTAGATCACTTTTTCAAGTTCAGAGGTTTAAACTACAAACTGTTCTGATGTGCTTGCGCGCATGTACCAAACTATCATAATATTTATTAATTTTCTACAGTATTAGGCAAACTCTTAAAACTGGTTTCAAAAAACAATTATTCGTAAGTTTGGCAACAACAGGGACAAACAAATTACAAGACAAAGAAAAATCCCTCATCCCCCTCACCTATCTGCAACTCACCTACCAACAAGTCAAAGAAAAATCCCTATCATCCCCCTCACCTACCTGCAAGCCACCTACCAACAAGTCAAAGAAAAATCCCTATCATCCCCCTCACCTACCTGCAACTCACCTACCAACAAGTCAAAGAAAAATCCCTATCATCCCCCTCACCTACCTGCAACTCACCTACCAACAAGTCAAAGAAAAATCCCCATCACCCCCCTCACCTACCTGCAACTCACCTACCAACAAGTCAAAGAAAAATCCCTATCATCCCCCTCACCTACCTGCAAGCCACCTACCTACAAGATAAAAATAAAAATACCCATCTCCTACTTGCAAGTCACCTACCAACAAGACAAGAAAAATCCTGATCATCCCCCTCACCTACCGCAAGCCGCCTACCTACAAGACAAAAACAAAAATACCCATCTCCTACTTGCAAGTCACCTACAAAAAGACAAAGGAAAAAAATCCCCATCATCCCTATCACCTCATGCAAGTCTAAATTACATTAAATATTGTGCATGTACTCCAATGCCTGAATAGCCAAAGCTGACTGACACATCCAAGAGTGGAAGGGAAACCACAATCACTTCCACAATAACAAAATTTAACAGAACACAAAGGTGAAAACAAGGAGGAAAACAGACAGGGCAGCACCACTCAGCTGTTCCTGAACAAATCTCAAATTCATATGTGAACGACCATCTTGTGCTTCCTGTCGTGTGAATCGTGACTCCTGATGGATTGTGGAAGGCGAAAGTTTCCACTCATTTCACACTAGCCACATCTGGCCCACTCACTCCCTCCATCACCCCCTCACACCAACACAACACAACACGGAACCAAAACAAACCTCAGTCCTCTCCGGTATCCATAGGTTGGCAGCACACTCAAATTTGTCCTGGTCAATCAGGAACTCCAGAACGGATGTCTTGTTATACAGTCTGAAAAACACAGCACACATTAAGAACTGAAGTTAATCTTTTAGAGATGTACATAACAAACGTCAGCATAACAACAAAGCAAATCACGTCACAAAGTCCTGCAAAGTGCTGGTTGAGGTGACAGGCAAAAACAGCAAAAGAAATTTGGCCCTGGACTGAAAATCTTACATCTCTGCTCCAACAAAGATTCTTGACAGAAACAGGGAAAGAATTCAAAATTATATGCACAATGTTTTTTAAAATTTACTGGTAAGCCCAACCTGGCTATCAATTTGGACCAAAATATTGATGTTCACTATCCATCTTCTCTTGTGGTGGAAAGGAGGTTACATTCATGATAGATGCCTTACTTGCAAGCACACAACGTTTCCCCCCCCAATAATACAGCCTGCAAGTCTGAAGACAGAACTAAGATGAAAAATTGAAGACAGAAAACCACCACAAATCTGCAAGAAGATAGTCTTTCATTTCACCTTTGCCATAAAATGCTAAATAAACAATACATGTTTGACACCATGTTTATCTGACTTTACATTGTGAAATAACTTTTTCCAGAACTACTTAATTTGATTACAATTTTATCATGTGAGCGCAACCGCACGCATCGCACACACCCACACACACACACTCCCAACAAAACCGAAAAGAGTTCCATACTGCAGCAGCAGCGAAGCCAGGAAGATAAGATAAGATAATGTTGCTTATAGCCCAGCCCGACCGCAAAGGGCCCATCAAGGGCTGTCTACCACGTTAAAACTCAACTCACCAGTCATATGAAAAAAAAAAAAAAAAAAAAAAAAAAAAAAAAAACACTTCATAACATCTCATAAATGACATCGTCAACAAACGCACCAGAAACTTTTGTAAAAACTTTCTTCCGTAAAATCTAAAATCAGATGAAAAAATGTTAAACTCTCCCAAAAACTCAAGGATCACATCAGGCCGGACATCCCTGAACAGGATCTTCATGGACTACCGCTGAAAAATGTTTGTGTCTCACATAGCGTGTCAAGTCCCAACACTCTAAAAGAACATGTATTCAATTGTGATTGGGGCGGCAAGACATTGGAATGCACCACGGAGCTTCTCACTCTTTAAAAGTAAGCATGTAAAAAAACAATGGCCGTGGTGCAGCGCACAGAACTCTTTTCCCACTATACGACCACCCGACGTAGATGGGAGGAAGTCCTTAAGGTTTGGACGGATCATAGAGTTTGATACCTCCGTCTGTGTGTTCCAATCCTCCTTCCAGAGTCTCTCACATAATCGTTTAATTTTGGGTTTCACATCTGAACAGGGGATATAAATGTTTGGACAGTTAATCTCTCTGTGGCGTTTCTTGGCTAAACCGAACAATCCTAATCGACCCGCCGATGCCAACCTGACCAGGAACCCAAGCAGAGTAAACATGTTGTAACCGTCCGCTATCAACTTGCTAAAAAAGTTCAAAGAAATGCAAAAGTTCTGGATCTTGAAAGGTTGCGGCCGAGCTATGGCTTTCCAAAGCTGACAGCGAATCCCGACAGAAACCAGAAAGTCCTCATTGAAGAATGTGAGATATTCTTCAAAGCCATAACCAGAGGTCAGTAAGTTCAGCAGAAAGACAGAAGCTATCGGAATGGAATGATCCAACAGTATCTGAGACGGGCCCCAGGGCAGTAGGCTGCACAGGCCACTCCATCCTCAGACTTGTAACCGTCAGTGAAAACATTTGGATAGGATGGGAATTTGCGAACAGAGGTCAGCATACAAAGCCTATGTACGCCAGAGAGTTCTGGTAGACTCATTGCGAAAGCTGCAAAGATCAAAACGAATCTACATGGTGTGAAAAAGGTCCACTGGAGATTGGAACCTGAAACTTGGAAAAAACGGAAACTACTTCCAGGTTTAGACTGCATTCCGAACGTGAGGCTGCATAATCGAAGACCAAACGGCGGAATACATTTAGGTTGTTTTCAAACTTACTTTGGAACGGAGGTCAAAGACACAGTCCTAGGCAGGATTCTGCGGTTCTGAGAAACAGTCGGATATAAATAATTTTAAAGACAGTTTCAGCCTGGCGGTTGGACAATGAAGGATCGCCCCGCCTCCGCGTACAGGCTGTACACAGGGGTGGTGCGGAACGCTCCCAAGGACAGAGACGAAGCCCTAGAATGTGGATAGGGTCCCCAAGAGTGTTAGAGGTAAGATGATCTTGCGGAGCCGTAACAGCACAAACCGTGTCCAGTTTTTTTGAACGGACCAGGGCTCTGTAGAGTTGCAACAAAGTTTTTCTTAATCAGCGCCCCAGTCGGTGTGCGCTACGACCCGGCAGAATATTTCAGTGCTTTCTGGCAAGCATTTGAGGTTTTTAATAAGGCTGAGAAAGTTAAGTTTCTGGTCAAAAAATAACTAAGCTCCCAGAAATTTGGCCTCATTTAACAGCTGGGAATGGAAGATTTTCCCTACTTGAAGTTTCAGGATCTGGAAAAACTGACGGAAAATTAATGGAAGTGAATACACTGCGACATTGTTGAGAAAAGGTGAAACCGTTTTCATCTGCCCACCGATGGATTTTAACTACCAGAGCTGGAGCTGCGCTGGACACTCGAGTACAGGCTTCCCTTGCCGTAGGACAGCAAAATCTTCCACAAACAATGAGCAGTCTGAACCCTGCTGATTGATTGAACAATGTTGTTTGGGGGTTTTAATACAACAGAAGGGCAGAGACAGTATGCTTCCCCTGAGGACACCCAACTCCTGCTCCGAGGACATCAGAGAGAGATTTGAAAATATTGAATAAAAAGCGAAGATGACCTCAAAACCCAGATCGTGGAGACATGAAGTATCCCCGACTTCCAGGTTGTTATCGTAGGCCTTCTCCAAGCGAAAAAATTGCCATCTGCATGCTGCCTGTTCAAAAACAGAGCCGTTCCGAAGTGTAGAATTCTCCAGACGACTCCAAATGGTCCAACGTATCCGATTTTTGCGAAACCACACTGTTCTTTCGCCAAAGGCCATCGTTTTCGAGTTTCCACATGAGCCTAAAAGCATTGACCATTTTCTCCATCAGTTTACAGACAACAGCCTGGTCAAAGCTATGGGACGGTAGTTTGAAGGGTTAGAAAGATCTTTTCCAGGTTTGGGGATGAATAAAATGAGGGCTTACCGCCAAGAAGGTGGAAAGAAACCTGTAGTCCACACATGGTTAATACTTGTAGCAGTATGTTCATACTTCTTGCGGAAGATGTTTCAACAGTTGATAATGGATTACATCTATACCTGGAGATGAATCGCAGCGAGAGAGCAGGCAGATTTCAGTATGTTTACGTGAAAGGAAGGTTTATTGTAGTCTTCCAATTGTCGTATGAACAGTTGCAGGGCGATTTTTCTTTAGGGCATTGTTTTTGACAAAAGTGGCTGATTTATTAGAGAGAGGAGGAATTCTTTTCAATGGTGAAGCAAGTCAGATTAGCACTGCTTTCTTCTCTGTTATTAAAGAATCCGAAAACTTGAGAGGTTCACAGTGGGACAGGTGTTCTTCCCCTTTGATTTTTCTTAATGATGTTCCACACTTTTTTTCTTGGAAGTTTTTGACGTCACCTGAGCAGAGCTTCTCCAGGACCGACTTTACTGATTTTATAAAAGTGTGGTCCTTGATTTAGCACTGAGATTTTCTGATGGGGGCTCGAGCGTTGGGAACCCGAAGGTCGTTGGTATACAGACGCGAGCCCGTTATCTAACTTATGGAAATTTGTGGGCATTCATTGAATCGAACCAGGGGTGTTTATGGCAATTGAAGTATATCGAAGACCCTGGAATACAGGCCTTAGCACATATAAATCATAGTGATAAGTCAGTTGATTCAAGCTGGGTCGGATTCTGAAAAAAATCAGGTCCTGAACTCCTTAGAAAACAGTGGCTGCAAAGAGATCCCAGTATGCTTTCTTATAATTTAAATGCTGAGAGACAGAAACTTGTTCAGTTAATTACAGGTTGAAGTAGGACAGGGTAATGGTCACTTCCTGCAGAATCGTCATGGACAGACCACTCATAGTCCCAGGACCAGCGATGGGTCACAAACCGACAATCTAACACGAAAGTGAACCTGTGGAGAATGGAGGTAAAAGGTTTTGGCAGATCCTCGTTCAGACAACACAATCCAAATCCGAAAGGACATCCTCAATCAGCAGACCTCTGATGACGAACCGGTACTACTACACCAAGAGGGTTGTGACCGTTAAAGTCACCAACACAAAAAAGTCGAGGAAAGTTCCCCTAACAGACTGACAAGGGTCCTGACGACAAACCGGGACAGATGGAGGTAGATAAATAGAACAGATTGTGACAGTCATTGTGAGAGTGACTCCTCGCACAACAGCCTGAAGGGAGGTGACAGAGCGACAGGACTATACAACAAATTTTGTGAAGGAGAAGGGCAACACCGCCCGACAGTCCCAACGTGGATGGTTTGTGCAGGTTTTGAAAGAATATTTAAAGCCAGAAAGAGTAAAGGTCTTCTGGCTTTGTATTTGGTTTCTTGAAGCCATGAACAGAAGGTTTCATAGATTGACACAGAAGCTGCAGCTCCTCGAAGTTTGGAATATAGACCACGGATATTCCAATGGTTTTATTGTATTATCCATTGGTGCAGAGGGCGAAAAGGAGAGAGATCAGGTCATCTCCCTCCTCAACATCTGCCATCTAAAGCTGTAAATTTGTTGCTTAATTTCACTGGATATCTGCAGACACACACACACAGGCAGACTTGCCAACGAGGTGAAGTAGGTCTGGGTTTGGAGACGGTGGAGTTTCTTCCTTATCTCTCCACCATCTCCACACTGGGTGAACTCCCTTGCCCCGCAATGGGCACTGGAACAGAGGTGTTCGAGTCGGGGTGCTGTGTTTTTTAATCTGCCCAGCAGCAGATGTTGTAGACTGCTGGGGCAGTCTGAGGGGTGGCGGATTTTTTGGGCCTCCACCAGGGGCACTCACTTTGGAGAGAGTGGTGGACCTTCTTTCCACCAGAGCTGACAGTTTTTTCCCTTGCAATGTCTTCGAAAAACGAAAGTTTATCAGTCTGAACAGCAGACTGGAACTCGAGTAGGAACTGTATGGAACTTTCTTTAAAAATATCGGCCGAAGCATATGAAGAAGCTGTCGGCGACGGACTGCCCACAACCTGCCTTGCATGCTTCAAAAAAGGAGATCTTCTTTTCTGTCTTAACCCTTTGTATTGCAGATCATGAATCCACAGAGACAATTCCGTGAAGAGGAGGGATGGTCCACACCGCAGTTTGCACAATGTGCTCGATCTGTACACGGCCCATCATGGGTTCCTTTGCAGCAATACCACACACCTCCTGCCCAGAACACGTCTCTGACATGGCCAAACTTCTGTCATCGGAAGCAACCTCAACGGGACGGAACGTACAACAGAACCCGACAATCAGGTACCCACTTTGATGACCGGAGCAGCACAGGGTTGCAGAAGGTCGAGAAAGAGGGTGTGGTGCCACTCACTCTGCAACTTTCTAGACTGTCACCCTGCGCACCTCCCCGTCACAAACCCTGGGAACGGCCAGTTCCGTTTTTTTATTTCTGCCTCTGAGACACCCGCTATATCTCCAGCAGCGAATCACACCTTTGGAAATTTTAACTGTTATGGGAGTCACCCTGATCCTCCCTATCACTAGTTTTATTGCTTTCAACAGCTGTTAGATTGTATTCTGTGGATCGACATGAAGAACAAGAAACGAACCATTCCCTCAACCTTTTTATGGACCTAGGTTCACCTGGCTATACCAAGAAAGCCCTTTTGGACAGCAAAGGGCTCTTTGAGCTGAAAGGGTCTTTCCTGCTCTGTCCCTTCCACCACGAGCCAGGAAAGCCCCAGAAACCTGTCCTCCTGTCTTACCTCACTGTCAGAAATTCACAGTCTTATTCAAAATTCCCCTGAAATAGGGGAGACTGCTTCCACTTACTTTGTGGGTAGTTTTTTGAAGAAGTCCCATATTTAATTTATTGTAATCTCATCCCTCCCTTACCCACCACCATGAGTCCAACTAAGGGGCCAGGGCGCATAACCAAAGTCTTGACCCCTTTCCCAGGCTTCGGGAGAGACATACGACAAGCAGAAGCAACCAACCCTATCCACCCTGATCATGCTCAACTCCCGGGAACAGAGAGCTGAGCACTGCAGGGGTTTACTTGGCCAGCTGGGAACTGCCCGTCTTGACCCAACCCCAAGAAGGGGAGCCGATTAGTACACCCGGGCCAAAGTGTACTCCCTGTCTAGGAGAGGTCCGAGCCAAAGTGATGTGTTGAGAGCGCTGGCCCTCTCATCACCAGGATCTCATTCCCTCCAACACAGGTCGCACCGCACGGCAAACGCGGCGGATCTTAAGGAGACCACAGAGAGAAAAGGAGTGTGGAAAAGAAGACTTGAGGGGAGACGAAGATAGAAAAGGGCCAAATAAGGGAGGCAGAAAACAAGAAAAGGAGAAAGGCGGGTTACTCTTAGTCAGGATCCTCACCCTTAGCCTATCTGACATGGGAAGCCCTACCAGGGGCATCAACTCTTACCACGTTACGCTTAGGCCAAACACCATCTGCACCTCTCAGGCCTAGAAGCAGTGTGAAAAAACAGCCTATCTCCAAGAATTGATGCCCCCGCCAGCAAAGCCTAAGGGATCACTGGACCACGCAAACCCTCCGACCACGACAAGGTCGCAACCCCCCGGAGGGTGATGAGATGTTGACAAGGGGTCTAAGGAGAGATGTTGACAAGGGGGTCTAATGATGAGATGTTGACAAGGGGTCTATGATGAGATGTTGACACGAGGGTCTAATGCAGTGATGTAATTCCATCGTCTCCGTCATGAGATAAAAATGTAAAATGACCGATCGGCCGACCTCCATCCGTCAAATGTCCGATCCTAAATACAAGCAACCGGTCGCATGTCCTATCGTTTTCGCGGTCTCGGCAAGTCTAACACCGTTTAATTGTGCGAGGCGTGCGAGACGGTAGCGTTGAAAGCAGAGCAAGCGCATGTCGTGATCGGGAAATTTGCACAGCTCTGAGCGAGCACCGACTGAAGCCGATGCGAAGCGAGGGAGCAAGACTAGAATTCAGCAAGAGCAGTACCTGTTGAATCCGCCTGCGTGCGGTTTGTTTTCCTTCACATCCGACAGTAGGTACAAGCGTATGCATCACGCCATCAGTCTTCACACAGCTTTATCCCAGGGACAGCACGCTTCTTTTGGAAACGATCAGTCATTTCCAGGCATTCC
>CM031600.1:4529002-4563323 GCA_018398815.1 Conus ventricosus | reverse complement strand
GGGGGGGAACCAAAGGTCCTCCTCGAAGGGGGGTGTGATAGGACTCCCCTAGCCAGCCAGGCTGGGATGCCACTGGGCCCCCGAGATGGAACCATGACCCAGAGGGACCGGGAAAGGTCCCACACTCAACGCCTGGACAATGCCTCCGAAAGAGGTCTGAAACGGGTGTTTTGCATCGTCCGGGGGGCACTAAGGGGCCAAGGACCCATCAGACCCAAAGGGAAGGCCACTTTCTGGCGGGAGCCATCCAAGGAAAGGAAAAGGGGGCCAAGAGGTCGGGAGACAACGGACGTTGGGGGATGGAGAACCAACCCTTGTGGTGGGGAAGACATGCCCAGAAAACTGAAACTGCTGCACGGGATGAGATCGGACTTCTCCTCGTTGCGAACAAAACGCGCTGCGACGGGGTCTAGAACCGGGAGAGCTTGCGGGAGCACAGAGGCGGGAAGAGGCAAGGAGAACCAAATCGTCGGAAGGGCCTTCAACAAATTTCCCTCTCCCGACATGTAAGCAAGCCCCCGGCCCACCCGTAAAAACCCCAAAGGGGGCCGGGGGCTGGAACCAAAAGGGGGAGAGCCCGAACTAAAAAACAGGGTTTTCTCCACACAAACGGAGAACTTCCTTCCCTTGGTGTTAAGAGTGGAAGTACGCATTTTTTCAGGGGGATGGATCCCGCTCAGCCCCGAAGTGCGGGCATCGCGGATTGACAAGGGTTTCCCCCAAAATGGGGGACAGAAGAAACCCGGTCCAGGGTGAAAGGGCTAAAAAGATCCCATCCTCCAAAAAACCTTGGGGGGACCAAAAAAATGGGAAAAAAAGCCCGAAGAAATGGAAGGACTTCCTCGTGGCCCCTTTGGCAAATAGCGAAAGGACCTCCAGGCCCAAAGGGCCCTGAAGGCGTCCCCAAATCGCAGGGGCCCCAATTTGGGGGACTTTTTGGTGACAGTGACACACCTTTCACCTTAGACCCCAAAAAAACTTGCTCACAGATAGAACAAAGCCTGGGAACCTACATGCAGAATTTCGTAGCTCAAAGGGTTTTTATTCTTGGTTGTGGTGAAAGCATAAACCATGCATACCCTTTTAAAAGGCTAAATTCACCACACACAAAAATCTAAAACTAGGGGGAAAATTGGCCCAAGAATCTGAAAAGGGGGTTTAAAAACACGGGGCCGCGGGGCCTTTGCCTGGCACTACGCCCTGTGAAATAACACTGCTTTTCTTTTCGCCTATCACAGGTTTTGGTAAAGTACCCAGGGAAAAATGCAAAATGCCGAGATGCCCTCTGCTCACTGACTCCTGCTGAAAACATTAATTATCAGAAACACGTCCACAAAATTTTTTCATCGCAACACCTGGCGCAAAATTTTTTTCATGACCTTTCTTCTCTCCAATACATATGCGCCCATCGGGTTTAACCGACTATAAAAGCAGTTTAAAAAGAAAAAATTTTTTTCACCATGCTAAACTAAAGCGGGTCATTCCAATTTCTTAACTGCTATCGATTGCAAAGAACCAAAACCCAGAAGCACAAAACGGCTCATGATTAAAATGCAAAAAATGCATTTGACAACTTAGCACTCACTAATAGCCACAAGTCACATTAAAATTTAGCTGTTTTCAAAACCTACTTTTTAAAGGGAAATACCAAACCAAACAAAAAAAAACCCCTTTCTGCATGCTTTTTTCCCCTCAAGATCAAAAGCCAAACAGTTTTGTCCTCCTTGTAAGGCATACCCCCCTCACTTTCAGCAAAACAGTGTGTGTGTGTGTTTGTGTTTGTGGTGTGTGTGTGTTGTGTGTGTGTTTGTGTGTACTTTTGGTAAGGTGTGTGTGTGGGGTGTACTTTTTTTTTTTGGGGGGGTTGTGGTGTGTGGTGGGTGGCACCCCGCGCCCCTCCAAAAATTGTTCTTTTTCCCCGTAAACTTGAAAAAAAATTGGTGGCTGTATGGGAAATTGGGGTGCTTTGTAGGTAATGTGCAAATACAAGAAACAACTTTCCTTTTAGAGTGCAATGGAAATCGCATTATCACTAAAAGTGTTTTTTTATGAGACCCTAATTGGGGTGGCCTTTAACATTTATTATACCCAACCGTTACTTCCTTCCTCTTAAAACAAAAAGCGAAAAAACCCACCCACGGAAAAACTGCTTTTTTCAGAAGATAAAAAGAAATGTTGTTTAAAGGGGCCCCGCCACCGAAAAGGCCACATCAGGGCTGTGCATTTTCAAAAGGGCTGCAGGTTTCTCTACTGTCCCGCATGCCACAGGGGCAAGACATGCACCACACACCAGCTGGAAAATTTTTTTCATTCAGATACTTCATTTGATTCCCCACCCCCTAATTAACCCCACTGAAAAACTGACCCCTCGAAAACCCAGGGTCAATGCTTCAGCACATCAACATTTTTTTCTGTAAAAAAATGTCACCTAGCAAAGACAATTTCAGCTCTCCTTCCCCAACAAAAAAAGGTAAGGGTTCAACCCAGCTTCACCGGTAAACCCCAATCTGACAAAAAAATTTAGCTTTTTTCTGAAAAAACGTATAAGCAAAGAAAACTCCCTTTTGTATCTTTAAAATATTTTCTAAAAATCAATTGTTTATTTTACCCGGCTTAAACCCCAGATTTAAAAAAAAAGAGAAAATGCCAAAAGGTCCCAGAAATATTTATCACAATGCAAAGTTTTTGGGTTATGTTTCAGCTTGAGATTGCTGAGAACAAACTTACATGGGGGTTTTTCCCCCCCCCCCCCCCCCCCCCCCCCCCCCCAACCCCCTCTCTCTCCTCTCTCACACACACACACACACACAACAAACTGATTTTAAAAAAGATAAATAATTTTTTAACCCACCAACCGAAAAGGGGAACAGGGTTTTGCTTTTCAAAGGGCCTGCGTTTTCCACTTCCCCTGCCGGGGGGAATGCAACACACCAGGCGGAAAGCTTTTTTGAACTTTTTTGATTCCCCACCCTAATTGAACCCTCTGAAAGACCCCCTCTGTAAGGTCAATGTTTTAGAACAAAATTCCGTAAAACTTCCATCCGAAAGACAATGATTCAGCTTCCATCCTAACCAAAATGGAAGGAATTAATCCTGTTAGGTAACCCTGAAAAAAAAAAGAGCTTTTTTTTCTGAATTAAGATGAACAAAGAAAACTGCCATTTTTGTATCCTGAAAAATGCAAATAACAAATTTTGAAAGGCAACCCAAGTTGTTTTTAAAAAAAGGGTGTCCGAAAGGTCCCAGAAATTTTTACCACAAACAAGTTTGGTTTTGTTTTCACTTGAGATTTCTGAGAACAAACAAACCTGGGGTTTAAAATTTCCCCCCCCCCCCCCCCCCAAAAACCCCCCCTCCTTCTTTCTTCCTTCTTCCACACACACCACAAAAGGGTTTTTTACAATTAAGTGTTTTAGATTTTTCAATAAACCCCTTTTTGAGTTTTTCAATAAAACTTATTCTCATTTCCTCACCTAAGACTGGGGGAAAATTTTAAGCCAAGGCTGCTTTTCCCTTAACTGCGGTGAAAGAAACAGTGTGCCCGTGAAAAAACTGCGACTGCTATGCTCCCCCAGACTGCAGGGGGGAAATGACCCCGCTGGAAATGGGTCATTTTTGAAAAAAAAGTGGGGGAATGGGGAAAAGAACTTTTCTCTTTTTGCGGTTTAAGGGCAAAATTCCCCCAGGTTTTTTTAAAAAAACAGTCCCTAAATCACTGGGGAGGATCCCTGAAACAAAACCCTGGGTTGGGGAGCCCCACTTCCTCCGCAGAATACAAAACCTAAAACCCATTTTTTCCGGCTTTTAACCCCACTAGAAAGTTAGAGGGGAAACCCTTTGGGGGGGTTTTTTTTTTTTTTTTTTTTTTTTTTTTTTTTTTTTTTTTTTTTTTTTTTTTTTTTTTTTTTTTTTTTTTTTTTTTTTTTTTTTTTTTTTTTTGTTTTCGATTTTGACCCCCTCCCCTGATGGGGTACCCTTTTTTTTAAAACCCCTTTACAAAAAGGAGGTTAATTTAACCCCTTTAAAGAAAAAATTTTTTTTAAAACCAAAAAGCCCCCCTTTTTTTAATTTCCCCCCCGCCGGGGGAAATCCGGTAAAAACAGAAAGAGATCCTGATGGTAGGTGGGCGGGTACTCGTGTGCGACTGACAGCTACTCATTGGGATGATGGTACACATGTGCAGTCTGTGAGGGCAGAGGCACTGGAGGTGTGGCTTGTGTGCCCTGATTAGTGATTCTCTGTGCTGGTTGTGACAACGGTTTCCCAGCTGGATGAAGTTCTTGTGTGACCGTATTGATCAGATCTCGACCAGCTACACTATGTCCTTTGTTTTTGGACAATCCAACATTGCTCCCAGCTGTTGTGAAGCAGAAAGCTGCAGACCACCTGTAATTGGTGAGTTATGAGAGGAAGATTGAGAAGAAGCTGAACCAGTCTCCCCTGCCACACATCCAGGCACTTGGGTTGCTAATCCTGGGGGCTGTCCACCAGCTGCTGTACTTGGATGAAGGCCTGTCCTGACAACCTGACTGTGCTTGGAAGAAGGAAGGTGTCCTCCCTGACCCATGTTGTTGGAAACAGAGCTGGTCGGGTGAGGCCATCCACTGTAGTTCTGACCTTCTTGCATATTCTCAGGTTGCTGGTGGGGTACTGGATTGTTTACTGTGGAGGGCGGAGGTTGGCTGATCCCTATCTGGCCCCGATGATGAGAAACAGTGATGCCAGTGGAATGGTGCTGCACGTTGCTGTGCATGCTGCTGGCTATGTGTGACCTTGCAGGTGCTGAGACTGCACCCTGGGAGGCTGAGATGATGGTCCATTCTGGTGAACATCAGATACCTGCACACACAGTAACTGCTCATGATCAAAGATTCATCAAATTTTCTATTGATACATTCTTAACAACACATGTTTCTCTCTCTCTCTCTAATTTCATCCTAGGTGTCGGCATCCAGCCTCGAGTACAAAGCGTCTTCTTTGTTTGTTGCCAAGTCCCCTGCTCCTATCCAAGCAAGAATCACATGCTGCCACACCATTTTTTCCCCCTTTATCTCTAGTAAAGTAGTATGACCCTTCTCTGTTCTGATTGACCTTCTGATGGTTGGTAAAAATTTAAATGAGTTAATTTACTTTTAAAGAAAACAAACCACAGTCTAATCTTCGGGAAATCGTGAAACAAAATGTCAGATTTGCTCGCACTCTAGCATGGTCTCATCTTGGAGTACAAGAAAATGACTGTCTGTAATAGTTCCTTCTTTTTTTAACTGTAAAACTCATTTCACACAGACAGCCTTTGATTAACCTTTTGATTACCTTGGGTTTTGGTGTGTTTTTTTCCCACACATACATCATTACCACATTCATTTTCCAGGAGCATATCAAACATATCTGTAAAACTGGGGTAATGTTTTTATCAACAACAAAAAATCCCAAAAAACAGCATACCCAAACAGTACCAATGGTTGTCTAAACCAAAAAACAGTATGGATTTAGCCTGATGTGCATCTCAGATATTTATATATGTTCTGTGTTTATGATGTTTATGCAACTCCTGTGATCACTCATCTTCACTGGGAAAATCTGGAAACCAATCCAAACACTGACTCACCATTTTCTGGTCATTTACCTCATTGCCCTTTTCAGTTTAAAATGATTTCAAACACACCCTTCATTCACACACTACCATTCACTGCTGTCAAAGATGTCTCTGTCCATGTAACAGTGCTTGGGCTGTAAATCGTTCAAATTATCCACAAGCATATATCAACAATACTGTCCTCAATCACTGTCACTCACTCATTCTGCTAGCGCTAATCATACTTTATTAAAGAAAAAATTCTTTGGTCTCAAAGTAAAACACATTTTAAATGCAGAGCTTGACATCCTACATCTTGATGCTAAACCCATCCAAAATAAACAGCCTAGAAATGAAATGCAGCATCTTCCCTGAAGATGAAAAGAGTATGGCTGCCTTAATCATTAATGGCAGGATAAAAAACGGTCATACACACAAAACTCCACTGCCTGTCTATAAAGGCAGTGTCCACAGGAGTATCAGCCTGCATATGCAGAAAGAAAGAAACAAAGAAAGAAAGAAATGTAGCGTCACCCTCAATGGGTATATCAGTAATCAGCTGTAGTGGTGGATTGGTAGTTAAACAGTAAATCAGAGAATTTGACAGCCTTCACAATGACATGCAGCATTTTCAGCTCAAAGATCTGACTTTACTGGGCAAAAAGGCAAACATAAGGCTAGAGATATGCCACAAAGTGGCATTTTAAGGACTAGATCAACACTATATCAGTCTTAAGAATCCATTCAATGGCCACTCACTTTTTATTTACTTAAGCCAGTTAAGGACACTATTGTTCACAAACCGACATCTGTCCAAGTGCAAGACTCCTGGACACATGACTGATCTGTCCACAGCTATCAGTTAAACACTGACATGCCTTCATCCGTCCACTGAGAATAACCTTAGAGGTCCAATGCATTCCTGAACAGCAGGAGAAAATATCAACCTGAGCTAAGCCAAAAAAACTCGTTTCATCAGAGTTAAGTCCACTGACTTTCACTGAAGACAGAAAAAAAACCCACAAACATCCACAACATCTGACCAATAAAGTTGCATGTTAATCACTTTATGTCAGCTGCATAACTTGAGGAATTAGTCAACGATGAAATTGGATCTAAGCACCTAACAGAGCCGCATTTCATTACATCCGCACACTGGCCTGAGCTGGTTTTCAAACAATCATCATGCAAAATCTCCATCCCACATCAAATGAGTTTTTTTTTCTCTCCAAAACTGTGCTAACCAGTCTCTGAAGTTTTGTAATCAATCAATGACTGACCTTATGTATTTTAAACTGAAACACACTTGTGCATTATCACAACACCTGTCTAGTCTAGTTTCACGGCAAAGATAGCACTTTTCATTGAAACAAGAGAAGGTAGGTGACCTACTGGAGAAAGCAAAGAAATTACCTCCTTTCTCAAAACTCAACATGTCATGTGGAAGATCAGATAGCAAGCAATCCCTTTATAATGCCATTTCATTTTTCATTCCATTCTATCTTACTTTTAGGGTCAGCATTGGGCAACTTCCTCTCTCCATATGCTTGGGTTTGTCATAACGCAAAAACAACAACAAAATCTAGCAACCTAACTGACACAGTTATTTCCATGCTGACCCTCAATTTTTTTTCTAAATGTGAAGTTACACACATACACACACACACAACTAAGCTCAACTGAACTTGAAGCTGGTCATATGAGTGAATCTGCTCTATGCTTGCAAAGTCCTATGAGTAGCTTCCCTTCACTGCACAATGGTGCTGTTTTTCTTTACATGATGATTTTGTTATTTAATCTTGACAAAGTAGAATCTCTCAATTTCCTTGAAAATGGAATAAAATTTTGGTCTTTGTAAAGTAGAATATATACAGGTAGATGGCTGTGGAAAGACCAAAACACACATGTAGTATAAGTCCTTGGGCTCAAGAGAAAGAGTGAGAGAGTGAGCAAGTAAGAGAGAAACCAGGGGCTGAAACTCTGAAGCTTATGTGTCTGACTGTATTCTATTTAGGGGTTATTCTACAAATGTTGAAAATGGCCCTCACTGACACAGAGTGAGGAAAGAGCTGTGCAAAGGATCAAATGCAAACAGCACGTTCTAGGGCCAATAGAGCAGCAACAGTTCAACCTAAAGCTTGAGCAAGCATTTCCAACATGCTGATGGACAGAACAATGAACTTGTGATCAGCACACGTGATTGGCAAGGATAAAGAAGGCCACCTATCTAAATTTTTTTGCATTATAGATATATAGTAAATACAGTTTCTGTAACAGAAAAATAGTAGATAAGATAAGATAATGTTGCTTATAGCCCAGCCGACCGCAGAGGGCCACATCAGGGCTGTCACCACGTTAAAATCAACTCACCAGTCATTTGAAAAAAAAAAAAAAAAAAAAAAAAATTTCACACATCGCATTAAATGACATCGTCTGAAACGCACCAGAAATTGCATTAAAATCTTTCTTCCGTAAAATCTTAAATCAGATGAAAAATATTAATCTCTTTCAAAAACTCAAGGATCACGTCTGGCGGGACATCCCTGAACAGATCTTCATGGACTCCGCTGTAAAATGTTTGTGTCTCACATCGTGCAAGTCCACACTCTAAAGACAGTTTCATTGTGAGTGCGCATGACATGGAATGCACCACGGAGCTTCTTCACTCTTTAAAAGGTAAGCATGGGTAAATACGAATGGCCGGTGTGCAGCCGCACAGAACCGTTTCCTCTTTACGACCTCCCGACGTGGATGGGAGGAAGTCCTTAAGGTTTGGACGGATCTGAAAGAGTTTGTTACTCGTCTGTGTGTTCCAATCCTCCTGCCAGAGGTCTCTCACATAATCGTTAATTTTGGGTTTCACATCTGAACAGGGGATATAAATGTTGGACAGTTTCTCTCTTGTGGCGTTCTTGGCTAAACGATCAACCATTTCGTTTCCCGCGATGCAACATGACCAGGAACCCAAGCAAGAGTAATGTTGTAACCGTCCGCCTTCAACTTGCTAAAAAGTTCAAAGAAATGCAAAAGTTCTGGATGCTGAAGGTTGCGGCCAGCTATGGCTTCCAAAGCTGACAGCGAATCCGACAGAACCAGAAAGTCCTCTTTGAAGAATGTGAGATTATCTTCAAAGCAGTTACCAGAGCAGTAAGTTCAGCAGAATAGACAGAAGCATCGGAATGGATATGTTCCACAGTATCTGAGAAGGAGCCCCGGGCAGTAGACTGCACAGGCCACTCCATCCTCAGACTTGGAACCGTCAGTGAAAACTTTTTGATAGGATGGGAATTTGGAACAGAGCTCAGCATACAAAGCCTTGTACGCCATGAGAGCTGGTAGACTCCTTACGGAAAGCTGCAAGATCAGAAACGAATCTTGGTGTGAAAAAGGTCCATTGGAGGTTGATCCGGAAACTTGGAAAAATCGGAAACTACTCCCAGGTCTAACCTGCATTCCGCACGTGAGGCTGCATACGAAGCCCAAACGGCGGAATACATTTCGGGTTATTTTCAAACTTACTTTGGAACGGAGGGTCAAAAACACAGTCATAGGCAGGATTCTGCGTTCTGAGAACAGTCCTGGATGTAATAATTCAAAGACAGTTTCAGCCTGCGGTTGGACAGTGAAGGTTCACCCGCCTCTGCGTACAGGCTGTACACAGGGGTGGTGCGAACGCTCCAAGACAGAGACGAAGCCCTGATGGTGGATAGGGTCCAAGAGTTTGAGGTAAGATGATCTTGCGGAGCCGTACACAGCACAACCGTAGTCCAGTTTGGAACGGACCAGGGCTCTGTAGAGGTGCAACAAAGTTTTCTTATCAGCGCCCCAGTCGGTTGTGTTGCTAACGACCCGCAGAATATTCAGTGCCTTTTGGCAAGCAGTTTTGAGGTTTTTAATATGGCTGAGAAAGTTAAGTTTTTGGTCAAAAATGACTCCAGAAATTTGGCCTCTTTAACAGCTGGAATGGGAGATTTCCCTACTTGAAGTTCCGGATCTGGAAAAAAACTGACGGAAATTATGGAAGTGAATACACTGGGTTTTTGTAGCAGAAAAGGTGAAACCGTTTTCATCCGCCACCGATGGATTTTATCTACGCAAAGCTGGAGCCTGCTGCTGGACACTCGGGTACAGGCTTCCAGTTGCGTAGACAGCAAAATCATCCACAAACAATGAGCAGTCTGAACCCTGCTGAACTGATTGAACAATGTTGTTGATCTTAATACTAAAGAGGGCAGGAGATAGTATGCTCCCTGTGGAACACCCAACTCCTGCTCGTGGACATCAGGAGAGTGGTGCCAACCCGGACCTGAAACTGTCGTTCTGCCAAAAATTTTGAATAAAAAGCGGAAGATGACTCGAAAACCCAGATCGTGGAGATCATGAAGTATCCCCGACTTCCAGGTGGTATCGTAGGCCTTCTCCAAGTCAAAGAAAATTGCCACTGCATGCTGTTTGTTCAGAAAGGCGTTCCGAAGTGTAGATTCCAGACGAATCAAATGGTCAACGGTTAGTCCGATGTTTGCAGAAACCACTGTTCTTTCGCCAAAAGGCCATCGGTTTCAGTTTCCACATGAGCCTAGCATTGACCATTTTTTCCATCAATTTACAAACACAGCTGGTCAAAGCTATGGGACGGTAATTTGAAGGATTAGAAAGATCTTTTCCAGGTTTGGGGATGGGAATAATGAGGGCTTTTCGCCAAGAGGGTGGAAAAAAACCTGTAGTCCACACATGGTTGTAGACCTGTAGCAGTATGTTCAGACCTTCTAGCGGAAGATGTTTCAACAGCTGATAATGGATTTCATCTATTCCTGGAGAGGAATCGCTGCAAGAAAGCAAGGCAGATTTCAGCTCGTTTAACTGAAAGGAAGATTGTTAGTCTTCCATGTTGTCGGACGAAAAGTTGCAGGGTGATTTTTCTTTTAGGGCTTTGTATTTGACAAAAGTGGCAGATTTATTAGAAGAGGAGGAATTCTTTTCAATGGTTGAAGCAAGCAGATTAGCAACTGCTTTTTCTCTGTTATTAAAGAATCCGAAAACTTGAGATGGTTCACAGTGGGACAGGTGTTCTTCCCTTTATTTTCTTAATGATGTTCCACACTTTTTTCTTGGAAGTTTTTGATGTCAGCCTGGAGCAGAAGCTTCTCCAGGACCGACGTTTACTGATTTTAAAAGTGTGTCTAGATTTAGCACGGAGTTTTTGATGGGCTCGAGCGTTGGGACCGAAGGTCGTTGGTACACCTGACGCTGAGCCCGTTTTCTAACTTTGGAAATTTGTTGGCAGTCTGAATCAAACCAGGGTGTTTTTGGCATTTGAAGTTTATCGGAAGACACTGGAATACAAGCTTTAGCACACTTGATCACAGTGTTAGTCAGTGATTCAGCTGGGTCCGGACTCTGAAGAAAGTCAGTGTCCTGGAATTCTTTAGAAATAGTGGTTGCAAATAGATCCCAGTTTGCTTTCTTGTAATTTAGATGTTGAGAGACAGGACGTGTTCAGTTATGACGGGTTGTAGTAAGCAGGGAAATGGTCACTTCCGTGCGATCGTCATGGACAGACCACTCATAGTCCAGGACCAGCGAGGGGTCACAAACGACAAATCTAAACACGAAAGTGAACCTGTGGAAGAGTGGAGGTAAAGTTGCAGATCCGTCGTTCAGACAACACAAATCCAAATCCGAAAGGACATCCTCAATCAGCAGACCTCTGGATGACGTACCGGCACTACCCCAAAGAGGGTTGTGACCGTTAAAGTCACCCAACAGCAAAAAAGGTCGAGGAGATTCTCTTATCAGACTGACAAGGTCTGACGACAAACCGGGACAGAAGGAGGTAGATAAAGGGAACAGATTGTCACAGTTCATGTGGAGAGTGACTCTCGCAGCTACAGCCTGAAGGGAGGTAGACAGAGCGACAGGACTAACAAAGTTTTGTGTAGGAGAAGGGCAACACCGCCCGACAGTCCCAACGTGGATGGTTGTGCAGGTTTTGAAAGAACATTAAAGCCAGAAAGAGTAAAGGTCTTCTGGCTTTGAATTTGAGTTCCTGAAGAGCCACGACAGAAGGTTTTATAGATCGACACAGAAGCTGTAAACTCCTCAAAGTTGGAATTTAGTCCACGGATATTCCAATGGGATATTGTACTATCCATGGTGCAGAGGGCGAAAAGGAAGAAATCAGGTCATCTCCTCCTCAACGTCTGCTTCTAATGGATGAATTTATTTGAAGTTTCACTGAACTGTGTTGTTCTTTAGACCTGCTGGCAGACTTGCCAACAGGCGAAGAAGGTCTGGATTTGGGAGACGGTGGAGGTTTCTTCCTCATCTCCACCATCTCCACACTGGGTGGAACTCCTTGCCCGCACGGGCACTGGACAGAGGAGTTCGAGGGGGGAGTGCTGGTTTTTTAATCTGCCAGCAGCAGATGTTGTAGACTGCTGGGCAGTCTGAGGGGTGGCGGATTTTTTGCCTCCACCAGGGGCATTCACTGTGGTTTGGGAGGTGGTGGACCTGCTTCCACCAGAGCGACAGTTCTTCCTTGCAGTGTTTTTGAAAAGATAAATTCATCAGTCTGGCAGCAGACTGACCGAGTGGATACTTTCTTTACGGCCGAAGCATACGAAGATGCTGTGGGCGTCTGACTGCCCACAACCTGTTTACGGGCCTCAAAAAAGGAGATTTTCTTTTCAGTTTTAATTCGTTGGATAGTGGATTCCTGAATCCAAAGAGGGCAGTTTCGTGAAGAGGAGGGATGGTTGCCACCGCAGTTGGCACAATGTGCCGGATCTTTGCACGGCCCATCATGGGTTGCCTTGCAGCAAACACCGCACACCTCCTGCCCAGAACAGCGGTCTCTGACATGTCCAAACCTCTGGCACCGGAAGCATCTCAAAGGGGACGGGACATACAGCTGAACACGGACGTTCAGGTAGCCAACTTTGATGACCGAGGCAGCACAGGGTTGCAGAAGGTCAGAAAGAGGGTGTTGGTGGCCACTCTCTCTGCACCTTTCTTGACTGTCACCTGCGCACCTCCGTCACACCCTGGGACGCAAGTTCCGTTTTTATTTCTGCCTCTGAGACACCCGCTAGATCTCTGCAGCGAATCACACCTTTGGATGAATTTAACTGTTTATGGGGAGTCACCCTGATCTCCCTATCCACTAATTTTGTTGCCTCAACAGCTGTTCGGATTGTTTTCTTGATCGACATTGAACAAGAAACGAACCATTCCTCAACCTTTTGACGGACTGAGGGTCACCTGCTAAGCCTTGAAAGCCCTTTTGGATAGCAAAAGGGCTCAGAGCGGAAAGGGGTCTTTCCTGCTCTGTCCCTTCTACCACGAGCCAGGAAGCCCAGAAACCTGTTCTCTGTCGTACCTCCGTGTCAGAATCGCTATCAGAATAATGGTCCCCTGAAATAGGGGATGCTGCTTTCCTCTTCCTTTTGGGGGGGATGTTTTTTGATAAAGCCATGTTTAGTTTAGTATGTTTCATCTCTCCCTTACCACCACCTTGGAGTCCAACTAAGGGGCCAGGGCCAAGAAACCAATGTCTTGACCCTTCCAGGCTTCGGGAGAGATATACGACAAACAGAAACTACCAACCCTATCCCCCCTGATCATGCTCAACTCCCGGGCACAGAGAGCTGAGCACTGCAGGGTTAACTTGGCCAGTAGGGGAACTGTCTGTCTTGACCCAGCCCCAAGAAGGGGAGCCGATTAGTACACCCGGGCCAAAGTGTATTTCCTGTCTAGGAGAGGTCCGAGCCAAAGTGATGTGTTGAGAGCGCTGGCCCTCTCAATCACCAGGATCTCATTCCCCTCCGACACAGGTCGCACCGCACGGCAAACACGGCGGATCTTAAGGAGACCACAGAGAGAAAAGGAGTGTGGAAAAGAAGACTTGAAGAGGAGACGAAGATAGAAAGGGCCAAAGAAAGGCAGGAAAACAAGAAAAGGAGAAAGGCGGGTTACTCTTAGTCAGGATCCTCACCCTTAGCCTATCTGACATGGGAAGCCCTACCAGGGCATCAACTTCTTACCACGTTTCGCTTAGGCCATACAGCATCTTCACCTCTCAGGCCTACAAGCAGTGTGAAAAAACCAGCCTATCTCCCAAGTATTGATGCCCCCGTCAGCATAGCCTAAAGGATCACTGGACCACGCAAACCCTCCGACCACGACAAGGTCGCAACCCCCGGAGGGTAACAGAAAAATGGACTTGGATATATATGTCAATGAGTGGAAAACACATATACCTGTGAACCAGTGAAATGAGTGTGCATACTAACAACTAAATCAACAAACATGACTAAAACAAAAACAGGACTGTATACAACTTTCCCACACAATACAGCAAATACATCCGAGTCCGAACTTTGTATTTTTTTTTTTAAAAAGCAAGGAAAAAAACCATCATCCTGATCAACATATTTGGTTCCATTTCCTTTCACTTTATCATCTAAAAACGTAACCATTCTAAAGCTCTTTTTCCTTGTTTTTATTTTGTTTCTTTCTTTCACAGAAAACAGAAATACAGAACAGCAACAAGAGCACTAACAGAGTTCATGCATACAGAGTCCCAAACTAAAAACTGGAGGATCTTTCAAGGACTTTTAAGCACTTTTGATATAAATATCCAAAAAGAGTCCAAAATAGCGCTGCACGACTTGTTTTGAAGAGGAGGAGGTGTGAGCACATCACTCCCATGCTGATCGAACTGCACTGGCTTCCCATACAGTATCGGTGGCAATTTAAACTGGCAGTTCTTGCTTTCCGCCACTTCAATGAATCTCTTCCTCACTATCTCTCTTCTTCTCTCTGCACCTACCAAATCTCTCGTACCCTTCGCTCTTCTTCACAACAACTTTTGAAAATCCCTAAGCGTTCTCTGAAATCTGTTGGCGAAAGAGCCTTCAGTTTTAGAGCACCTTCTATTTGGAACTCCCTCCCTGGGGACCTTCGTAATCAGCCTACTCTTTCTTCTTTTAAATCTCAGCTCAAAACTTACCTCTTCAAAAAGGCCTATTCTCTTCTGTAGATGACTAGATCTCTCCTAAATTTCTCCACAACTAGTTCGGTGAGGCAGTTTATGCATGTAGGTGCGTCTGCCATTGTGTATTTTCTTTTTGCTGTGTGCATGAATATTGTATGAATAAGTGCAAATGGTGGATGTAAGCGCATTGAGTTGTACAACAAGAAATGCGCTATATAAGTATTATACATTATTATTATTATTATTATTATATAAAATTCAAAGAATGTGATGTGAAAAATCACAAGCCTTTATGCACAATTCAGTTACTTCAGCTGAATCCAATAAGTATTTGACAAAAAAGGAAGTGAACACTTTCAGCAGGTGCAAAATGAAATACTGCTTTCTGTAATTAAAAATTCAAGGCAAAGTCCTAGAGGCCCCAATTTGCAACGATGACATTGATGGGTGCTTGCTCTCATGGACAGAACAGCAAGACTAACACAAAGGGAAGATTATACAGCACATTGCCTTAATTCACTGAACAATATCCCAGATTTCTTATTACAATAAAAACTGCTCCATCAAAATCTTCACTTTCAAACGGCAAATGAAACAAACTGCGGCGTTACTGAAACACGACAAAAAAGCAGAAGAGCACACAAAACAAAGTGTGAAGTAACGACGATTTAATGCACGACACAAAACAGGACAAGAAATTTTCGGCAAAATGCCTTCCTCAGCGACAAACAAAAAAAAGTACAGACATAAACATGCACAATACTCCCCTTGTGAAGCCAAAGTGGTGAGTGAAGTAGACAGAGGGACAGTGGAAGAGAGGGTGAGTAGAGTTCAAGGAATAGGGCACGAGGAAAGAGGGTAGAGTAAAGTGAGGAGGAGGAAAAGGAGAAAGGGAGAGAGAGGGGGGGGGGGGGGGGTGGAGGGGGGAAAGAGAGGGGAGAGACAGAGAGAGAATGGAAGTAGAGGAAGAGTGGAGAATGAGAGAGAGAAGAGGAGGGGAAGGAGAGTGAGTGGAGGGGGAGGGTGTGATGGTATGTAGTGGGTGTGTTGCATATGAATGAAATGAACAAGAGAAAGCACAATAAATAAGATACAATATACTCGAAAAAGCATTTTAAATGATAAGGGGGTGGAGGGGGGAAAGAGAGGGGAGAGACAGAGAGAGAATGGAAGTAGAGGAAGAGTGGAGAATGAGAGAGAGAAGAGGAGGTAAAGGAGAATGAGTGGAGGGGGAGGGTTGTGATGGTATGTAGTGGGTGTGTTGCATATGAATGAAATGAACAAGAGAAAGCACAATAAATAAGATACAATATACTCGAAAAAGCATTTTAAATGACAAGGGGGGGGGGGGGGGGGGGGGGGGGGGAGAAGGAGGTCAGCCGCCTAAAGCATCCGACCCAAGTCTGACCCAAGGGTAGGTTGCCCTACCCAAGCACCAAGGGGTGAGAGGGAAAACGGGAGAACCCCAAGAAAAAACCCACTAGCCAGACGCAGCTAAGAGCTGCAAGGCTCACCTTCCCACACACACACAAAAAAAAAAAAAAAAAACCTTGCCCGCGGGCAAAACCACACACACACACACACACACACAAGTGCGCGCACGCGCACGAACAAACACATACGCACTCATATACACGCCAATAAGTGCACACATTGGGGGGGGGGGGGGGGGGGGGGGTAACAGTGGGGAATAAATGGGTAACTGTGACGCTTTCAAGCATAAAATATTCTGTGGTGTTTGTAAACAGTCCAAATTCCTAAGACTTTTTTAGTCCTTGGAAAGGGGTTCTATAAATTCAAAGGTCTTCAAGGACATTCCTGGACTTGTTTGAATGCTGCTAAAGCGTGGTTAACTGGTATGCATCTGAACTGTGCTCCGATGACTATGATGATGAAACACTGACGATGACATGACCATCCAAAAGTACTTCAGAGTTCTCTTCTCTTGAGGATGATGAGACTCTAGAATCTTCTACTGGCCAATGCCCTTATGGGCATGTTGTTCTCAGACCAAAATCTGTAGGACCATAAGTAATTTTTCTTCCTTACAGTTACACATTTCCAATACACCATCCTGTTCTCTAACTAAATCATCGAACTGCAATCACACAATCTGAAAGTCTTTTAGTTACCTGACAGTTAGCTGCTGTTTTGTGTTTCAGCAACACCTGCTGGTACGGAAGATTGTTGATCTTTGTGGGTAAGGGTAAAGACACAGTGACATCTTTGTGGCTGGCTAATGCCATCTGACTGGCCCCTGGCATCATGCTGGGTGAAGACTTGATCAGGTTGGATACTTCTCGCAGCGTCTCGTCCACAACTGATTTGTCACCTGCAAGTTTCCTCTCCATGTTTAAAAAGGAAAGAAATCACAGCCTATATGATTAAAAACAAGCTTTGCTCAAGGAAAAATTAACTCTGGCTGATGCAGTATACAATACCAAACTATCTGATTTGATGTAAATTCTGCAAGTTTGTTGTCCGAGTCAGACTGATCTGACATGTCACAATCTGTTCAACAACCAAATGACTGCTTCCTACCTTTAAATAATATCTGTCTTGCACAAACTCATGTTAAATTACCATGTAAAAAGGTGCAAAAGTAATATTTTTAACAATATGGATGAAGGGGGAGGTGAAATATTAAAGAAACCACCTAAAATCATTACAGACTGCTGAACACTGAATCCATGTTTTGGATATGAAAAATGCCAAAATAGAATAATTTAATTCAGACAAATGGGAAAAATGCACAGAATTTATATGACATACATACATATATATGACTTTAAATTTCTGACAAGAAAAGATCTTCAGATGAGATAATCTGACACCCTGAATGCGGCAATGCAGCTGCCTGCTGGCACACAAAAGCACCAACAGCAATAAGTAAACTCTCCCTGAACAACTTTTGCAAAAAACAATAAAACTAACACTAGGAGTCTAGTTAATAAAACAAAAATATATACATTCAGAATTTTTGACAGTTAAAACTGTTCCACCCAAAAACGTTTTGAATGCATTACAATGCAATGCAAATTCTTGGAAATCTAAGCTGAACTGAATGTGCAAATCATGAGAAATTCAAAGCAATTTTGCTGACATACGATATTGCAAACGATCTGAAAATTCCTGTTTGTGTGCGTCTATTACTTAGTATAAAAGACAACAGAGGGTGTAAGCCACATGTTGTCTCTAAACAATTATCAAGTGAGCCAACTTCCTTTGCAGTTTCCACATTATTTGCAAAATGCAAATGATGCGTTTTAAAATTAAATGCAATACCTTGACAAAATTTACAAGAATGCAACAGATTCTAATTCAAATAATAAACATTATCCATCTCCTCATAATACATGCACATTTGGTGAAACTTGACATCATGTGGCAAATATCCAGTGTGCGTTGGCACCTCTTCATGTGAATTTTTCATGTGACATTAAACTTTGAATAACAGTAAATAGATTGAGAATAAAAACATAAAATATTAAGCAGGTGAATTAAACATACACTTATTGTTTCCAACAATTGAATTCACTTTTTTTTCCCCATTGAACACCAGAATGCTGTAATGATATTTGAATTCTAATTTTTTTTTTGTGAACACATGTCATGAACACATTTTTCATGCTACATGTACAAACTCAATAAATGAGCCTACTGACAAGTTTGCATGCCTTTAGTTTAATTTTTCAGCTCTTGTCCCTGCTTGCTTGAAATGTGTTGTTCATCTGGAGAAGTTACAAAATGAAACCATAAATTTCTTGTGAATTTGTAACACAGTGACTATTTACTGCTCACATTATTGCTGATGAATAAGAGTTACAATGTAGCAAGCCTTTAATTATTTTGTTGCTGAACATAATTGACAGAATACAGTTTGATAATGTGGAGATATATAAAGTGTTAAATTTTAATTTGAGTTTTGTGATTGGATCCACTAAAGACCTTTTTGTGAAAGTTGCCTATAAAGAAACCCAATCAAATTAAAATCTGCTTAAAAGACTTTCATTATTCAAGTTTTTAATTTTTTCTTATTAACACGAAACATTTACAAAGAAGGTGGTCTTGAAAAACTAAAATTACGATTTGACATTTTTCATTTGTTCTTAACTTTACACCAACTTTTACTGATTAAAAAAAAAAAAATAAAAAAAATAAAATTAAGACTGTAAACAATTAATCATCTTTTAATTCAGTAACAGAAGTAACTGATCAGCAGCGCTTCCTCTGTACAAATTAGCCAGTACTGCAATTTTTCTAATTAGCCAGTACTGCAATTTTACTAATCAAATCTCAACTGTTTACAATGTACCTTAGGTAACTCAACATCTTGTGCCGGCTATACACCAGTAATAATACTTAAACACTATGTGTCTCATAAAACTCCCATCTTGATCAGACACACTGAATTCAGTCCAGTGCGTCACTAAAATGTACAACATTTACCACGACGCAATGATGTTCTTGTGTACGCATAAGAACTCCAAACAGCACGTCACGTAAAACCATTTTCATTTGATCCGCCATAATCAAAGTTGATAAAAACATACCTTTTCTCAACATTTTAGAATCTTCTGAATTGATGAACAACTTCTGCTTGAGAATTCTCTGCTGAAAACCAACAAGAGTCATCAAATAAAACAACCCAGTCTACTACAAGATCATCTGATTCAGCCATGTGCAAAAAGCACGGAAAAACGCGTAAAATTCAGCTTTTCATAATCAAAATCGATAGTACATCTGTGGTTTGCATGGTGATAATCCAGCGAATATAGTAAAGGGATCAATGCAACATGATCAGTTCGGATAATTAAAATGGCTCTGTTATGGACGTACTAATGTGTAGCGCACAGTGCAAGAGTTGCCAACCAACAGTTGCGTTAAATGTTCCATGAATATTCATCACTTGCCTGTTTGTTACCATGCTGCCGATGATCATTGCAAAACCAATCAGAGCATGGTCAAACAACAAAACGTTTCAGTACTGACGGAAAAGGCTCATGTTGTGAAAATTCAGTGATGATAATCGCAGAGGTCATCCCACATATATCAAGTTTCACTGTTGGAATCCTAAAAGTGTAAGTGTTCACATTTATTCACTTTAATTAACACTTTACTAGCACTGGAACACAAATCTAAATAAATACTGTTCAGCATAATCGGGAGTTCTTTATCAACTCCGTTAACAGCATCTCCTATCCCTTTCTGTCTAATTTTTTTTTGAGTATTTATGTGTGTGAGCCACTCAGAATGCACTCGTGTGTGTGTGTGTGTGTGTGTGTGTGTGTGTGTGTGTGTGTGTGTGTGTGTGTGTCTGTAGTTTTCAGTACATTTAGAAGAATTAACAAACTGTGATCCCTAAATGTTTTTGTGACCCCCTGTAATTTTGGAAAAGTTTTCTGCACCGAGTCTGACCCCTAATCTTTCAGGAAATAATTATCACCATGAAATAGTATAATGTTATGAAATCAATACAACAAAATGTCATTTCAATACCTGACTTACAACATGAATTTGATAAGACACTCCATAGAGCTCCCTGCCCTAAAAAAATCAAGGTGTTTTCTGCTCCCCAGGTAATTTTCCGGGGGTAGAAAAAATCCTAGAATGAGATGAAATTACCTCATATTCTTGTTAAGTTATGAATACAATATCAAATGACCTGATCTTTACTGGTTTGAAGCAATACGTTCAATATATCTCAGCACTTCCATATGGCACAAGTGAAACCTTTACCATAATTAGAAATATAATCTAAAACTCTCATTTATGAACTGTCTACATGTAGAAATACTTCCATGGGATAATCATAATGTGAAGTTATGAATACAACTGGTGTTTTAGACTGTTTCCTTGATTACGTGCTATAAGCAATATTATCTTATCTCTTATCCTTCATTATGTTCATTCAGACTTTTAAAAAAATGTAGGTGTAGCAGGGTGGTTGCTTATTTGTTTTAGAAGTATGCTTTCGCACAAATGAAAAAATGTTGTACTTTTTAATAATGATCGGAAAAATGGAGATAAGTGGCTGAAGAGATTATAATCAATTAATCATGAACTCATATATATATATATATATATATATGATGAATATAATTAAAAAGCCTAAAATGACTTTAAAAGTGCTCGACCCTTGGGGAGCAACATTTGTTAAATAATATTAAAAAGGAAGGTTAAAACTCTACAAATTTGTTTCGAGCGTGTTGCGCTGTCATCAGGATGTCTCTGGCCCACCCACCGCCGATGTTATATAGCGTGTGGGCTCCGTTTTGCGGTTGTTTGCACGTGCGGGTTGCTGCACGTGTTGTTTTGGGGGCTTTCAGGTTTTTATTTTGGGTGTGTTCACTAACAACGATTTCCATTTATGCCTGCAGTTGTTTACTATTTCGTTTTGGTTTTAAAGTTGCTAAGTGTGGTTTGCATAGTATTAACATTTTTCAGTTAACATAGATGCACCTTTTGAAACATTGCTGTATGGTGATGCTCTTTTATGATTTTCAGGATAATATTGTAGCTTGTTTTTGCGTCTTTAAGTTTCCAGATATATTTGCTCAGTTCTGTTTGGTTTTATATTTTTCTTATTAAATGACTGTTTATGGTTGCATATCTGGTTTTGAAGTGGTTTTCAGTGATCCTATGTATGTTTCTTTCATTTCTGATGTTACAGTAGCCTGTATACAATGTTGTTGTGAAGACATTTATTGTTTAGTGGCACTGCTCCTTTCTGGTACAATTGCAAGATTTCCTTTCTTCACCTTCTTTGCTGTGTTGATTTTCATTTTGTTGGATGCGTCAATCAGGTTATTGAGGTTGGGCATACATGAGTACGATAGTTTGACAGTGTTTTTGTTAAATATTTTGGACAGTTTGTGTATATACAGTATATATATATATATATATATATATACACAGCGGCCTTACTGCTGCCATTATCAGCAGCTGATGACTCCGATGCTGGTGCACTTGTCTGAAATTCTCCATCCCCAACTTCTGATGGTGTTGAGTCATCTGAGTGTTCAGAGGAGCTGCCCATACCTGAGTCATGGTTGTCTACTTTTGTACCATTCGTATCTAACCATTCTGGCTTCCTTGCCAGTAAAACAAACTCTCCCCAAAGGAAGGCCCTACAGCCGAAATATTTGGAAACTACAGCCTACTTGTTTTGTGTTCTTCCCAAGTTATATATATACATATATATTTTTATATAATTTTTTTTAAATTCTAGGCGATGTCTTTCAAATTCCAATGTAATGTTCCTGTATTTATTTACCATCTTTTGCATGCAAATAACTCGAAATATTAAACAATATTGCGCTTCTATTTTTTTTGCAGACATCCAACACTTTGCTTACCCAAGATTATGACTGTACTTAACTGATTACAAAGATAACATTTCAGCTTAAAAAATCTTATGCTTCATAAATTCTTCTTCACCATTTCACTGTCAATGTCATGTCTCTTTGTAGAAAGTTCTGGCAATATTCTGACTTGGTACTGGATTTCTTCTTACACCACATTTATTTTCACACGTCCAAAATATTCACTTTTTTTTTTTAAGGCATTGTTCAAGCAGAAATGTATCATTGGTTGTACATTATATGGCAAGCTACTCTTCCTTCACAGAATCTGCTACTAGTTTTCTTATCTTACCATAATTTTCTATTACCTACCAATTAAAGGTGATGACGAATCAGCCATGTACTTCTTGGTCTCTTTGTTGTATGGATCAGCACTGTGCTGGTTCATCTGGACATATCCCACAGTGATGGTATGAGCCTCAGAGCTGCCTGTTGCCTCCTTTTTGCAGTTGACCACAGTCTTTTTGACAACCACAGCGGCCTTACTGCTGCCATTATCGGCAGCTGATGACTCTGATGCTGGTGCACTTGTCTGAAATTCTCCATCCCCAACTTCTGATGGTGTTGTGTCATCAGAGCGTTCAGAGGAGCTGCCCATACCTGAGTCATGGTTGTCTACTTTTGTACCATTCGTATCTAACAATGAGGACGGAGCAGGGGCTACAGTGCTTACAGGACTGATACCACTGTGGTTGGAGTTATTATCTTCACCATCAGAGGGCGTTTTGATAGCTGCAGGACTGGCTGTTGAGGCAGTGGGAATAGCTGAGTCTGCTGCTAAGCACTGAGCCACTCCCAAAGAAACAGAAGAATTGAGCAATTTGAGAGAATCACTTTGAGCCTGAGCAGCAACTGTAGACACTGATGCAACACTTGTTCGCATCTCCAGAACAGGTATGGCTTTGTGTGCTAGAGGCTGTGTGCCGGAGACTGTCACAGGCTGATGACTGCCTGTATCACCGCACAACTGACCACCATTATCATCCACCTTGGCTTCATGACCTACTGACACATTATGCACTACATCCCCACGCCCAGAGGACCTTGATTTGTGAGATGCCAGATGGTATGGATCAACCATTCCACCCTCAAGAACCACTCTTGACTTAAGCAATTGGCTTTCTGTGGACAACTGGCCTGAGACAGGAAAGGAAGAAGAGGGTGTGGTCACATAAACCGGACCATTCACAGTGGAGGTTCCTGCCTTTGGGGTGTGGGGTATGAGTGGAATGCAGAGGGGCTACATGGGGTGCCCTTGGTAACGGCTGACTAGGGCCAAAAGTCTGTTGTGCATAGATGTGAGGAGCTGCACTGTTGGGCAATGTTGAAGATTCTGTTGTAACTTTCGCATGCCCTGCACCTGAGCTCTGCCCAAACAAGCTGTCACTGACCAAACTGTGCTCTGAACTTACCACAGATGTGATCAAAGATGAAGAGTAACCTCTTGGCCGTTCTTCTCGCAAACTACTAGGCACAGTGGATCCTGGTTGGAAACTACCTAAACCTAAGCGGAGAGAGTCACTTGAACTCAACTTCACATCTTCTTTTGCTGCTGCCAATGACACTTGGGTATTCACACTAACACACGACACAGAAGTCTCATTCCTTGTCCCTTCAGTATGTGAAGATTTGCGTGGCGTAAACTGGTCCTGTTTCACAGGGCTGAGATCTGAGGCACTGTCTCTGGGCTCCATATGCCCAGTGTAAGGGTTAATAATAGAGTTATCACCAACCTGCTCTGACTCTGATGTTGACTTCTGACTGTGTGCCAGAGATGCAAGAGCAGCACTGGCAGTCGAAGGGTTTCTGTCCCTGAACCCATCTCCTCCGTTTCCAACGTCAGCTGACACAGGCACAGAACTAGAGAAGCCCGCACTGAATCTGGGTGATGGTAAGGGCACAGGTGACACTCGCCGATGCAACACGGCACTCATTTCTTCTTGCGATGGCATGGTTTGTGGAGGGACACCACCAGAAAATGGATCCGACTCTGAAGGCAAACTTGGCATGCCTTGGGTTGTCAACTGACCATCAGGAGTACCTGTAGCACTCGCCTGTTTTTCCCTTCGCTTGCGATGTTTCTTTACCTTCTTTTCTGCTCCAGGTGCAGCCATGACACTATTTGAGCCAGCCACAGGTTCGGTCTGAAGAAGATTTATCAACAGAGGACTGGACGCTGGTGGTTTCTTTCCCTGTCGACCAACATGATTGGCAATTCCTGTTCCATGTCCATGGGGATACGGTGGAGGAGGTGGCAGACCCATCATGTTATAACCCAAGGCAGCTGTCTGTGGCAATGAAGTGGCTTGTGCGGAAAGCTGAGAGAGTTGCTGATGCTGTTGCTTCTGTTGAGTTATGTTGTATTTTTGGGGTGGAAGGGGGGTATGTTGAGCTACACTCATTCTTGGACCATGATGCCCTGAAGCTGGGACGTTTACACCCTGCTGCATAGCAACAGGTCCATGTCCATGGCTATCACCTCTCACAAATGCAGACCTTTCGGGAACACCTGAAAGACTTGAAGGATCAGGCACTCCATCCACTGCAATATTGTTTATTCTGAAGGTATTTCCATCTGCAGATGTTGGTGTTTTCAAAATGTCATGACTGGAGCCCGCTCTTGAAGGCCCTGCTGCACTTGTTGATGCTGGGATAGAATTGAACAGTCTCAAATATTCCTTGATGTTCTTTCTTGTCACTTCCATGTTGGGACCTGGAGAACCCTGCTCCTCTGAGGAGCTGGGCATGCCAGGATCAATGGAAGCTGTGACAGAAACATTCTGCTGTGTGCCTAAACCAGACCCCTGACCAGAACCGTCATGAGTGCTGATGATAACCTCTGCTCGCTGATTGTTGGAGGTGGCAACAGTGAGAGATACCAGACGGTCACCCTGGATCTGTACTCCTAATACCCCTATCTGACGCAGAATGGCACTGCCCTGCTGTGCCATCTGCTTCAAGCGAAGGGCAGCCTGTTTGGGGATGCTGAATGTGACTCGCACACTGTTCCATGGCTCCACCTTTTTCAGTATCAGCTGCTTTTTTCCATCTGTAATCAAACAAACATTTATTCTATAAAATACAATTTAAATACACACTCTTGAATGCCCTCCATTTCCCACACACTTTAATGCACACTCCAACAACCCTCACTTCCCACACACCCTCACCATACCTCCGATTTTTAAATACTTCACACTAATTTCCTTGAATTTTTTTTTTCTGTTCTGAAAATAAAGAATTCAACGTCTATCTTGTAATGAAGTGGATGAAGACAAATGATTGCTCATTCATTTTCATGGTTTTGTATCTTGCCTGAAGTAGACCTAAGAGGTTGAAACGCGTCATGTTTTGTCTTATGATTCGTCTGTCTACGTTTTTTGGTGGTGCGCTATCATAAAAAATTTCTGTGAAATAAATAATGAGAAACTCATTCATACAACCCTTTAAAATACACCTTCTAAAAACACACTGGTAATTTTGTTTTAAAAAATCCTTCTGTAAAATCTTCGATCAGATAAAAAAAATGTTAATCTCTTTCAGAATGTGGAGTGAATAGTTTTTTTTGTTTTCTTTTTATAGACTCTTTCCTTTTAAAATTTGCATCACTTTACTTTTTCACATTATATCCAAAGCCCATGGCATCCCCATGGAAACTCCTCTTAAACTGAGGAATCAGATCTGCAGGTGCATGTGAACTACAAACAGATTGTTTAAATTCGAAATTCACATCTTGAATGTGATAGTCCTCTTACTTATCAGCTATGGATCATAATATTACTGCACGTTGTGAATGTTTGATTTTACACACCTTTCACTAACTTGTTCTTAGTGGTACGTAATTATGTGCTCATATAAGGAAAGGAAAGATGGTTAAAGCAGGTAGGAAAGGGCCGAGGTAGAAGAAAGGGAAAGAACAGAATGGTGGGGAAGAACAGATGGGTGGAGGGTGGGGGTAACCAGATAGTGGGTGAAAAGACACTGTGGACTTATGGATTAGAGATGGGTGATGGAGAATTGTCAGGACTGATTTTTTATCACACACCGACTTCACAAACTTCATGCCTATTTGAAAGACAGCTTTGTTGGCAGAATTTAAAAGGGAAAAAAAAGGGGGTGCTGGACTGTAGTTACAAACGATCTGTCAGGAGAACAGCCAAACTTCACAAATAAGAAATCTGTTGAGACAAAGAATTCACAGTTTCTAAGAAAAAAAATCAGTTTAAAAGAAAAGGAAAACAGGAAGAAGAGAAAAAAAGTGGGGTGGAGGAGACAAAAATGAAAATGATGAGAAACACTTTGTCTGTGATTACTATTTATGGCTCACACTCATGCCTTGTCAGTGATTACTGTTTTTGGTTCATACTATCAGCTGACACGGATACTTCAGGATACCTTCAATGAGAAGACTTTCAAGTCGCTGCTGGAAACGCCTAAGTCTGTCCTGCAGCTGTGGGTCATGGAAGTCACCTTCACACGTGACCACAGTTTCGATGTAGTCCTCTTGAGGACCATCGCACATCTCCATCCAGCTCACACCTGTCCAAACAACAGAAATAATATCAATACCTTAATACCAAGAATGAAATAAATAATACTTGTATCTCATTTTCAAGCAAACTGCTTTGCCATCAATACATGCATACAAACAGCCAAAATCAATTCAATAGTCTGTTGTACCACCATGATTATTCTCTGCCAGCCACACTCTTCAAATCTCCTGCTCCAGTTGTCTCGAAATCCTGTTGTACCAGCTCACATAATTATTTTTTGCCCGTTAAAGTCTCTTTGTGTCAGTCGCTACAGTTGTACCAAGACTACGTTGTAATATTACTAATAACATCATCATTCATTGCCAGCCAAAGCTCTTCTTAGTGTCCCTTGCTCCAATTATTCCAAACATCATAGTAATAATTCTTTGTAGGTCAGAGCAAAGACAATAAGTGGGAAGATCTGTCACTAGAAGAAAACATCTAAATATGCAGATGAGTATCAGTCCTTTTCTCGGGTATGGAGCATCACAAAAATTGGTCAAATCATGAAGCAAGGTCTGAAGACAAAGACAAATTAATTTCTGCAGTGGGCTTAACTGTGCACAAATGCAAGAGTCCCATGCCATAAAGAAAGTGTCACAATTTGAAATGTTTCTGAATTAATCTTCAAAAGTTACGCGATAATGCAATGACTAACCACTCTCAATCAGTGACCATCATTACAATTCAGCTTTTGTGCAGCTTCTGTACAATGCAGCTGCACTGTTTGTTCAGCAAATCCTGTTTCCACAGATTATTTAAATATTAGCACTGCAGAGCAGTTTTCAACTGGCTTGTAGGTTTTTTTTAATTTTGCTGTATACCTTTTTAATTGCTTTTCAGCCAAAGTAAATTTTCAAAGTTAAAAAACTACACATTTACATTCATGACAATCACATTAACACACACACACACATGACACACACACACACACATAGAGGGAGAGGGAAAGGGGTGAGAGAGAGAGAGAGAGAGAGAGAGAGAGAGAGAGAGAGAGAGAGAGAGAGAGGAGAGAGAGAGAGGGGGGGGGGGGGGGGGGAAGAGAGATACGGATATGGATGTTTAATTCATACAGGCCATGGCCCCTAATAAAGGGGGTGTTGTGATCAAATCATTTCAGACAGAAATAAGCAAATCATGATATATCTAGACATCCACAAGTAAAAGCAGACTCGATATTAAACAACATACAATAACCAATACCTAACTACATGCTATTCTTTGAATCTTAAATGCCTTGTACAAGAAAATAGCAAAACGTTTCACAGTAGTTTCATTTGTAGATGCCATTAGTAATGGAAGTCAAAATGAAGAAGGATGTCTGCAATATTTTTTAATGAACTGATTCCTCAGGTCACTGAAGTTTGAGCAGGGGCAGCACAACACAAAATGAATTTCATTTTCTTTGGCACATTTACAAAGTGGACATACTGGTTCAAGTTCATTATGCTTCTTATAATGATAATAATGAACAAAAAATCAGAAATACCTAATCTGAACTTTGTCATGATATATTTTAAATGACTGTCCATTTCAATAGATAAGTATACCGCACACAATGTATAGATCTGAACTGTCTATAAAAAGCAAATCAGTCACTTTCATGAACATGACATGACCATTCTTGCCATCTGCAATCTATCAATCTATTCCGAAATGCACGAAGAAATCCATTTATGTCCCCAACACTCTGGTGTAGCCAAACAAGGCCAAAACCAATTTTATATAATTTAGTCCTCACGTTAGAAACGCAGTTTCTTTTCCCTCTACCATCCAAATTATATAACAAATTATATGCTTTCCTGGGTAACCTTGAAATTTCCGTTTGTGTTATTTTCAACCAATAATGTAAGCAAGCTCCGAGGAACTTTTTCAATGCAAATAAATGGACAGTTTCACAATAAACAGCAGAATCATAAAGACCCCAAATTTCAGCTCCATACTGAGCGATAGGCTGTACCTGAGAATCAAACAATTTTATAACCAGTTTCGAAGATTGGTTTTCTAATTTGGTAAGTGTTGCATGATACATAGTAGTGCACACTTAGCTCTACTGGCAAGATCCTTGCATGCAAAAGTAAAGCTTAATTTCATTGAAAAATATATTCCTAAATATTTATATACATTGACCACAGGCATCAACACTCCATTATAAGTCCACCGTTCTCTAATTCCTAATACCCCACCCTTTCTAAACACAATTATATTGCTTTTTGACAGGTTAATTGTTAACTGAAGTGAAGCTGCAGATCGTAATAGATTATTTAGTTGAGTTTGTAAGCCAATAATAATTTCAGACATCAGAACAACACTGTCTGCGAAGAGAAGAATAAACAACTCATGAATATCGCCAGTAAATTGTGCACCATGTTTTCCATTACTAAAAACCTCTGATGTTAACTCATTAATGAAAAGAGAGAACAAAACAGGACTGCACACATCCCCTTGTTTTACACAGAGGTACACTGAATGTAGTCAGTCATGTTTCCTCCACACCAAACCTTGCCTTAGTTTTAACACAGGAATACATGCTAACTATGCATATGAACAGTTTTCGATGAACACCAGCTTTGAAGAGAATAGGCCAGAGAATAGTTTTATTAACAGAATCAAATGCTTTCTCAAAATCTATAAAAGCGACATACAGCTTACGATTTAAACTGTTTTTGCACCAAAGCCATCAAAGTAAACATATGATCCTTTGTGGAATAATTGCGCTTAAAACCTGTCTGATATTCATCAGTGATATTATGTTCAACCCATTTCTGTAATCGGCGACTGATAATAGTGCTGTATAATTTACTACTAGCGTCACTTAAAATTGTTCCTCTATAGTTATTAGGATCATTCACGTTGCCTCTTTTGTACAGTGGTAGAACAATACTTTCCATCCAATGTTCAGGATAAATTCCCTTATCAATAAAGAATTGAAAACGATTACAAAAAAGTTCATAATCTGGTCAGTTTTACAAGCATAACTCAGCAGCTCACCAATTATACCGTCTGGTCCAGGAGCTTTACATTTAATTTTTCTTAGAGGAAACATTACTTCCTCTTTTGAAATCAGATGACTTAATAATCATCCTCTCCTTCATTATAATCCAACTGAACCCGCTGTTAGTATCGACATCTTTAGTAAATAGTTAGAAGTGACTTAAAATGTTTGTACCAGGATTCGATACTGATGCTATTCACTGGTTGTCTTCTTTTTAATGAAATTTGATGTACATTCTTCCAAAATTCTTTCTGATTTTTCTATAGATGCAATTAGTTCTGTCAGCAATGGGTAGTTAAACTGCTTCCTTTAATCTTTTGCAAGTGTTTGCACTCCCGTCTTGCCCTACAATAAAAATCATGATCTTTGTCGTCATGCATACATTTAAATTTTCTAAATAAATTTTGGACTTTCCTTTTATTGTCATGACATTCAGCATCAAAACAGTCTTTGGATTTTAAATCATTAATTTTTTTTTTCTTCATACGCTGTGCTGCATCTTTAACTCTCTTCAGTTCTTTCCCTTGAATTTAAATCACCGGTGTTTGACAATTTTCTTCCCGGCTTAGGGAATTTAAACAACATTTTTGTTATCTGAAGCAATATATCACCTAAAAAACAACAACCCGAAATAGACACATTCATTACAAAAACATGATTTAAGAAATAATGCGCAGAATGTTACGAGAAAAAAGAACATCCATCATGCAAAAATCTCAAAAACCGTTGAGAGTAAAATACACATTTTGGAAACATTCAACGCTTCATTTAAACTGACATCAATAACACAAATTGCATACCTGATTTTTTCTTGAATCATTAGTATACGTGAAAATATTACCCATATAAACCTTTCCAATGTAAAACTGTATTCAGATGGACTTATCTGATCTCCAAGTTGACATTATCAAGAACGGGAGGGAGGGAGGGAGAGGGGGGAGAGTGAGACAGAGACAGAGACCACACAGAGAGAGAGAGAGAGAGAGAGAGGAGAGAGAGAGAGAGAGAGAGAGAGAGGAGAGAGAGAGAGAGAGAGAGACTCACAGAGGAGAAGAGAGGTTTGCAAATGATTTTTACTTATTCCTGTCTCTACACTGCTGACTTAAGTTAAACCATTTTTTTTTTTTTTTTAACATGTATGCTATAAAGTGAGAACATCCACTGAATCAGACCCCCCATACACACACACTCTCCAAAATCGTTGCATTAGGTATTAAGACAACTCAGACAGATGACAATCCATAATGCACTGAGTTCACTTGTTTGTTGTTTCGTACCCTGGCTAAAAGACTCCAGGGATCATCCAAACAGCCGAAGTACTTGAACACTATGTACAAATGCATCAGCTGGGGATAGAACATTACGTGTGTGACCGTTTTGATGACCCCGCCACATGGGCAGCCACACTCCGACTTCGGGGAAGTTCACTTTTATGTCTGGACCTTTACCTTTTTCACAAAACTTTTTTTTCCTATTTCCAGGAAAGGACAAATTACTCTTGTTGGTTTTTTTTTTTAACTCAGCCACAAGCAATCTTGTTTGCTCTGTACAGTAAGATACCATTTTCCTCAGTAAATGAACGAAAGCTAGTGAAGATTCCTTGAAATTATCTCTTTTTTTCCATGATTCCATGCCTCAGATCAGACCACAAGCACTCTCTCTAGCTATCAACACACACATACACACACACACGTGTCACACACACACACACACACACACACACACACACACACACACACACACACACACACACACACCACTCTCTCCCTCTCTCTCTCCCCCTCTCCTGACAAACTGCCATGGTGCACCATTTTGGATCACACATAACAGATTAGAGTAGTTCAAATCCCACCAGAATGATCAATACCACTGTGCCATGTTTCAGCCTTGGTCAGCCCCTACCCGAAGCTGCTCAACATGCTCAATGTGCTGCAAATTCAAATGGGAAGGCTGGGTCAAATAACTGGTTTCCATTCATCCCTGAAACGAACTCAAAAGTCAGCATTTTGCTGACCTCTGCTTTGAACTTTCCACAGTTAGCAATTATAGATAAGGAAAAAAATCAATATATACCAGATATTTTAAAAACACATAAAAATTGTTTAAAGTTCTTTCTTCCACAGCATCTTAAGTCAGATGACAAATATCTGTTCTGTTTCAAGCACTAAAAAAGCACATCTGGTGGTACATCTCTGAACTGAGTTCTCACAAGAGTCTGCTGTAAATTATTCATGACTGATAAACTGGAGTCTGCTGTAAAGTGTTCATGACTGATAAACTGGAGTCTGCTGTAAGTGTTCATGACTGATAAATGGAGGTCTACAGCAACATGTATCATAGTGAGTCAAAGCATCAATTTTTTTCAATCATCCTGAGATACATGTCCTATGGCACCTTAAAGTGAAGGGACAAAACGCACAAAATGAGAGACACTCAAACTTAAGACCTCAGAATTTTCGTGCAGGTTTAACTAGTCATAAGCAGTAAACCCCATGAATTTGCTTTAAGAAGTCAATCACTGCATAGTATATAATAGAAATTAATTCTTTCTTCTTCTTTTTTTCTGATAGAACAGATTAAATATTCTCAGGTACATTCAAAAGCTTGTGTAATATCTATCATAGTATTCTTGTGGGAGTAAGTAATGTTCTCATCCCCAGCTGATGCATTTGTACCATAGTGTTCAAGTACTTCGGCTGTTTGGATGATCCCTGGAGTCTTTTACTCAAGGTATGACAACAACAACAATTTTGAAATCTGTAATTTAATGTTCTGTTGAACGGTATACTGATTTAAGGCTAAAAAGAGGCCACTATAATGATTCACAGTCATTTTTGTGATTATGTACTCCATGATGTGAACATAAAATTCAAGAAGTGTTCATAACTTCACACACAGTGTCACAAAACAGAACGGAAAATTTCCTACTTTACATCCACTGGTATATTTTTGTCATGACTTTGTGTACACTGTAAAAGGTAATCTCTTGCATTATAATAATAAAATTGGTTAACATAAGCCACAAAATGTTCATTTTCAATGAGTTAGAATAGAAACTAGCAGTTCACAACAGAAAATGGACTGTGTGATGCTTTATCAAAATTTCTTTAATGTATTTACTTTTCATTAACTTGAAGCTGCAGTAAATGGGATTTGATGAATGTGTCACTGTCATATGACAAAACTTCTAGTTTTAACAAAACAAAAAATTGCTCGCTTTGCCATCTTTTATGTGCTGTGTGTGTGCACACAAGTGCGTGAGCGCGTGAATGGAGGGAGTGAAGAGGGCTGCGAGCACATGCACGGGTGTGTATGTGTGCCCGCCTGTGTGTGCGTGCGTACAAGTGAATTCCCCTAACATAACTTCGTTCGATACCAATAACACATGCAAAGGAGGAATCAAACGCAGTCTGCAGTTTTCTATCATGAATGTCGCATTTCAAGCAGAATATTCCAGATTTCCGTTGAATTTCAAGCCCTCGCATCAGCCTGTGAAAATGGAACCATGCAAGTTGATGTTATACATTCCCTAGACATGCACAGGCAAACAATCTTTGTATATGCTTCAATCCTGAGCCTGAAATTCATTGCATGTATGACACTAAAAGGCACTGAATGGGGGGAGCCCTGCAACTTCTCAACCTTACTATAACCAATACTTGGACTGTCTTCATTGTTCAGAAATGACATTTTTGTGGAAGGCAATTTACATACTTTGTTAACTGTGTTGCAGAGCTTCAGATTGTCAGCATGCTCACAATATTTTGGCCAGGATAAGAAATTTTGTAAAGGCACCTCACAGTCCAAGATGGGATTTGGTCCTTATAACTTTCTCATTGTCCTTATAACTTTTTCTCACTAAATCAAATGAAACAGCTAAAGTCGTCAAGTCATGCCTGTCCACACCACCTTCTATCATGCCAAGATGTGAATGATCAGCTTTTGATTGGTGTAGAAAAAGCAATGACAAGTTTTGTTTTGATGAAATAGGTAAACATCCATTTAGTTCACTGCGAATGTCGACTCACTGTATACATTATACTGTGTAATTCAGCAATGATAAAATGCCATCAAAGGTGAAGCAGAAACTAGCAGAATCACAAATGGTCAAAGGAGCTTGAGTAAGACTTTTTTAACGGAAAACAAACATTCCACTTTTTAAATATGATGACAATAAATCTCCCTTCATGTAAGCAATGTGGCCTGATGTGGCCCTTTGCGGTCGGCTGGGCTATAAGCAATATTATCTTATCTTATGTAAGCAATGCTCATACATCCTTGATCTCTCTCTCTATCCACACACACACACACACACACCACACACACACACACAAAACATACAGTGACACATTTTTACTACATACTTACAAAAACAACTCTCAACAAGTGCAGAATCTCTCTCTCTCTCTCTCTCTCTCTCTCTCTCTCTCTCTCTCTCTCTCTCTCTCCACACACACACACACACACACACACACAAATACACACAGATACAGACACAGATAGTGTGTGTATATTCAGAAAGAGCATCCACCTATGAAAAACTACAGTCACAGCAAATTCATGGTACCTGCTGTTAATGAGTGATTAACGCTTCATAACAGCTCTGAAGAGCAGATTCAAGTGTGTACCATGCTTTTGCATTTTGTGCCATCATTTTCAACTGCCAGGGTATCTATATCCCATGGTGACTGGAAAAAAACTGAAGCTCTGGTGCCAAATTGTTAACAAACGTATTTTAACTATCAAATCTAGGGAATTAATACTGCCATGGTGTGCGCAACAAAACAATAAGCTAAGTCAATTATTCAACCCACAATTAGATATAAGCTTTTTAAATATTTCAAATGTTAAAAGAAAAGA